>CM055280.1:65836939-66497988 GCA_029237695.1 Conchocele bisecta
GTGAGCTTGACCCTGGGCTTAGCGGGGGCAGGAGGAACGTGGATTTGTCACAGGGCGGCAGAGGACCATTGGAGCAATGCGTGTGTGAAATGTGAAGCAGATCCGAGCAAGGAAACAGAAATTATAAGCCATTTGTCACGAGCGTTAAGGTTTCGAACGCACAAAGTATGTGACCTTGACCCTGGGCTTAGTGGGGGTGGGAGGAATGTGGATTTTTCACAGGACGGTAGAGGACCATTGGAGCACTGTGTGTGTGAAATGTAAAGCAGATCCGAGCAAGGAAACACAAATTATAAGCCATTTACCCGAGCGTTAAGGGTTCAAACGCACCAAGTCTGTGATCTTGACCCTGGGCTTAGCGGGGGCGGGACGAATGTGGATTTGTGACAGGGCGGCAGAGGACCATTGGAGCAATGCGTGTGTGAAATGTGAAGCAGATGCGAGCAAGGAAACAGAAATTATAAGCCATTTACCCAGTGTTAAGGTTTCGAACGCACCAAGTCTGTGACCTTGACCCTGGGCTTAGCGGGGGCGGGACGAATGTGGATTTGTCACAGGGCGGTAGAGGACCATTGGAGCAATGCGTGTGTGAAATGTGAAGCAGATCCGAGCAAGGAAACAGAAATGATAAGCCATTTGCCCAGCGTTAAGGTTTCTAACGCACCAAGTCTGTGGCCTTGACCCTGGGCTTAGCGGGGGCGGGACGAATGTGGATTTGTCACAGGGCGGTAGAGGACCATTGGAGCAATGCGTGTGTGAAATGTGAAGCTGATGCGAGCAAGGAAACCGAAATTATAAGCCATTTACCCAGCGTTAAGGTTTCGGGACGTACGTACTTTACGTACGTTACGTACGTACGTTACGTACATTACGTACGTACGGACGCCGGTAACACTATATGCCCCCCTCACCATTCGGTGGCGGGGGCATAATAAACAGACCACACATATAGCATATTTTTCTTATTTTCCATGAAAACACATCTTGGTATTTAATTAGAATTGTCTCCAAGGAGACAATTCTAATGAAATGCCAATACTTGTTTTCATTTCAAAGCAAATTATTAAACAATTGCTGTCTGTTGATTTGTAAACAGTAGTGTGATTTTATTTTACCCAATTAAAATTTTTAAATACCCAATTGCTTAAGATATGATGGAGTGACAATACCCAATTACTAATTCCTTATCTGGAGCGCTGAACAAGGTCATGGAAAACTGAAATGAGGTGTTCCGTCATGAAACCAGGGTAACCAGGACAGAATTATTTTTATAAAACTATTAGTGATACAGGTATAGCCCGTCGAGATGGCGCTCGGTGGCAAGCCCCAATGACGGCGTTACATGTATGTAACTTTTAGCATGAAGTTGCTTGTTTTATCATGAAGTTACTTGTAACTACTGTCTGTTTCACGAAAGCTGCCCAAATTTTACGGCTATATAGACAATTCAAAAACAATATTTTTTTCGGTAAGATTAAATTAAAGTAAAAATTTAAGAATGAGCCTTCTTTTTATTTCGTGAAATTCGGTCAAATATTGATTTTATTACGAAAAATTGATTTGTCTATGGGAATTTAACATGGGGGAAAAAGAGGTAAAGCAGTGTGGGAGGAATCAAAAAAAGAAAAAATTTGGAAATTGACTCCGAAACCTAGCTAGATAGCTTGGATATGATCTAACTAAGAAAACAAAAGTTAAATTTTGAAAATCGGTCCAGTATTTCTAAAATTCAAAAATAATTTCCCCATGTTAAATCCCCATAGACATCTTCACTCCGTGAAGATGTCTATGGGGATTTAACATGGGGAAATTGTTTTTTCGCAATAAAATCAATATTTGACCAAATTTCACGAAATAAAAAGAAGGCTCATTCTTAATTTTTCCTTTAATTTAATATTATCAAAAGAAATCTTGTTTTTGAATTGTTTATATAGCCGTAAAATTTGGGCAGCTTTCGTGAAACAGACAGTAACTCAGTCTCAGAACTCTCGGTGCCGTGGGTTAGTCGAGTACATAACTCAAGAGTTACATAAGAGTTACGAATGTAGTAGTCTTTCCAAATGTGGGTTTGAAGCGTTCTTTGTTTACTTTCAACTTCGTGGAGAGTGACCTAAGAATTTTGCTAATACACACTTTATTAGGTAAATTAATGGTAATATTTTTAATCATATTGTAGAATTGTCCTCAATAACAATATAGTGAAGTATTTTAGTGCGCAAAGTGTGAATGCTATTATGCACATTTTTACCGTGTAGCTTGGTGTAGTGATATAATGCAACCTGTTGCCTATAGAGCGGAAAACGTGCAGCTAGTCGTGGATGAGCTTATTTTGAGAGCAGTATCAGTAGAGCAGTATCCTGATGAACGTTGAATAAATGTGCAAGTATAAAATATGATCATGATGCTGTTGCAAAACGCCAGGACAAATTGGGCTGTTATTGTGACTAAATTTTACACTATAAGGGTCTCAGCTCTCACGGATACAGAAAATGTAAAAAGACAGATGAAATAGTAAAAGACCCTGGGCTTAGCGGGGGCGGCACAAATGTGGATTTGTCACAGGGCGGCAGAGGACCATTGGAGCAATGCGTGTGTGAAATGTGAAGCAGATCGGAGCAAGGAAACAGAAATTATAAGGCATTTACCCAGGGTTAAGGTTTCGAACGCACCAAGTCTGTGACCTTGACCCTGTGTTTAGCGGGGGCGGGACGAATGTGGATTTGTCACAGGGCGGTAGAGGACCATTGGAGCAATGCTTGTGTGAAATGTCAAGCAGATCCGAGCAAGGAAACAGAAATTATAAGCCATTTACCCGAGCGTTAAGGTTTCATACGTACGTACGTACGTACGCACGTTACGTACGTACGGACGCCGGTAACACTATATGCCCCCCTCACCATTCGGTGGCGGGGGCATAATTATAAGCCATTTAACCGAGCGTTAAGGTTTGGAACGCATCAAGTGGATTTGAACGAATGTGGATTTGTCACAGGGCAGTAGAGGACCATTGGAGCAATGCGTGTGTGAAATGTGAAGCAGGTGCGAACAAGGAAACAGAAAGTACTAGAAATGTGGCCTGTCGGCACACGAATGCACCCGCTGGCAGCCAAAGAAAACGAGGCATATTTGATTATAAGCCATCTACCCGAGCGTTAAGGTCTCGGGACGTACAGACGGACGGACGGACGGACGCCGGTAACACTATCTATATGCCCCCCTCACCATTCGGTGGCGGGTGCATAAAAAAATAAAATTAATACATTTACCATACAAACAAGGTGAACATAAGTCAGAGCTCCAGTTTACGAAACTATTTTAGCTGAATATGCATTGATTATCAAAAGTGGGAGTACAAAATACGCACAGCAATGTGAAAATAAACATTGATTTTCAAATTGAGTAGTGAAAAATGTCAGAAAGTTGAAAATTCACTTAGTTGAGCAACTCAAATAAGTGAATGTTTACATTTGTTATATTGTTTTTATCCCGTGTTCCCTATTTAGTAATGTTTAAAATCAAAAACCCATTTGTGAAAGTAAAATACGCAATGATTTTGAAATCAGGGGGTACAGTACGCTTTAGACACAAAACTTATCTGGAGCTCTGACAAGTCCTCAGTGTTCGGACGTGGGTCATAACTCATATGCAAAACAAAGCACCACCAGTACACACACATTGTGGGCAAATATTATCAAAATTGGTGAGGCGGTTCATAAGTTATTGAACAAGAGTTTTCAGAAGACAACGAAGCTCGCCTGTTGGCAGGCAGGCAGCCTTCACTCAAACTTGGCATAGTTGTATAAAAAACATGAATATTATATAACTTGCCCTTGGGTTAAGGGGTGTGCGGTGGACCTTGACATTGGGGTCAGTGGTGGAAGGTGGGTCGTGGATTTGCTATAGCATGATATAGCATATTAATATGAATGCATGTATGAAATATCAATGCGCTCCCTGAAAACAGAAGTTATACAAAATTTAACCCAACGTTAAGTTTATAAACGCACTAAGTTGATGATTTTCTACAGCATGATAGCTATTCACATGAGGAATGCATGCATGAATGTGCCAAGTTTGTGACCTTGACCTTGGGGAAAGGGGTGGGGGGGGGGGGGTGGGTCATGGATTTGCTGTAGCACAATAGAGGATCATCAGATGAATGCATGAATGAAATATCAAGGTGTTCCCTGTACAGAAACAGAAGTTATAAAGACATTTACTCCAATGTTAAGTTTATGATGTTGATCTTGGGAAAAGGGGTGGGGGATGGGACATTGATTTGCTGTAGCACAATAGAGGATCATCAGATGAATGCATGTATGAAATATCAAAGCGTTCCCTCTAAAGAAACAGAAGTTACACAACATTTACCCCAACGTTAAGTTTATGAACATGCTAAATTTATGACCTTGATCTTGGGGTAAGGGTTGGTTGGTGGGTCGTGGATTTGCTACAGCATGATAGAGGGTCATCTAAGGAATGCATGTATGAAATATCAAGGCGTTCCATGAAAGGAAACAGATGTTTACCCAAACGTTAAGTTTATGAATGTGCCAAGTTTGTGACCTTGACCTTGGTGTAAGGGGAGGGCGGTGGGCCATGGATTTGCTATAGCACGATAGAGTATCACATGAATGCATGTATGAAATATCAAGGCATTCCATGGAAGGAAACAGATGTTATAAGACATAGACCCGAACTTTAAGTTTATGAATGTGCTAAGTTTGTGACCTTGACCTTGGGGAAAGGGGTGGGGGTGGGTCATGGATTTGCTATAGCACGATAGAGTATCATCCGATGAATACATGTATGAAATATCAAGGCGTTCCCTGTAAATAAACAGAAGTTACACAACATTTACCCCAATGTTAAGTTAAGTTTATGAATGTGCTAAGTTTCTGACCGTGACCTTGGGGTAAGGGGTGGGCGGTGCGTCATGAATTTGCTATAGCAGATAGAGTATAATCAGATGAATGCATGTATGAAATATCAAGGCGTTCCATGAAAGGAAACAGTTGTTATAAGACATTTACCCCAACGTTAAGTTTATGAATGTTAAGTTTGTGACCTTGACCTTGGGGTAAGGGTTGGGTGGTGGGTCATGGATTTGCATGATAGAGGGTCATCTGAGGAATGCATGTATGAAATAACAAGGTGTTCCATGAAAGGAAACAGAAGTTATAAGACATTTACCCCAACGTTAAGTTTTGGACGCCGACGCCGGGGGTATGCCATAAGCTCTTCTGCACTTCGTGCAGGCGAGCTAAAAATGAAAGGTGTTACTAACATACGTACATGGATTAACACTATATCGCCTCTTGCCTATTGGTGAGGGATAATAACACAGAGCTCCAGTTAAGGTGCGTAATTGGACCAAATTTTCCGGGTATTTTCCTTATTTCTTCACGAAATATGGCAAGTTGGAACGATTGAGACGTTTCTAAAGCACTCCCAACTTGCCAATTTTGGCGAAGAAATAACAAAACTCTTCCCAAAGTTGATCAAATTACACACCTTAACTGGAGCGCCGATAACAGCAGACGACAATTTACGTTTTCCCGCATTTTAAGGTTTAACTTTGCCCTCTAACAAACTTACCAGCCCCGAATCCCGTGGAAGGAGTGGCTGTGTTCAGCCCCCCAAACGCGTTCGGCTGGGAGAACGGCTTCGCGAACAGACTAGCCGAGCTCGAGGGCACCCGACTGAAACTTAACCCACTCGTGGACGCTGTCGTCTGGGTGCCGAACCCCGGCTTCGGTTCAAACAAACCACCCTGAAATGGAAGAGTGGAACAAATAGAGTGGAATGTCTCTACACCAGGCACCCTGGGAGGTTCAGAACAAACGACCCCGGAATTACAGAGTGGAACATCTATACAGGGTTCCCACTCTTTTGGGAAGACCAAATTCCATGACTTTTCCATGACTTTCAAGGACCTGTTTTCGAAATTCGAGGACCCATATTTGCATGGATGATGCTGATGAAACGGTGTCGAGCCTGGAATACAGTTGTGTTGGGGAGAGAAACTAATTCTCTCCCCAACACAAGTGTATTCCAGGCTCGACACCGTTTCATGTAATACTTCAGTTCGGAATTTACAAAATCCCGATTTGGTGCCAGGTGCCCTTACCACATCAAATCGTTTGGCTCGAAATCACGAAATTGCACTGAACTTTGCTCAACAACACCAATAATTGGACTGGAATCCAACTTCCATGACTTTCAAGGACCTTTTCAGAAAAAGAGGCAAATTCCATGACTTTCCAGGAATTTAAGGACCAGTGGGAACCCTGTCTATAAACCAGACTTCCTGGGAGGTACCAAACAGACCACCCTGTAAATTTAGAACGGAGCACATAGAGTGGAACGAATAGAGTGGAACATCTCTAAACCGGACACCCTGGGAGGTCCCCAGGGTGTCCGGTTTAGAGATGTTCCACTATATCCGGCTCAACTGCAACTACCAAGAAACCCCTGCAATTACATGACACTTAATTGTGTGAAACATCGTTTCCATTGAAAGTGAAAGCATTTAAAATCACAAATTGCTTAATAAACCAGTAACCCACTATTCGGCCTGAGGAATCAGATTTTGAAAATCAATGCGTATTCAGGCAAAATTAGCGTGTAAAATACACCAATATAATTATATGTGCCTTATCTTGAGTTCTCCCATACTACATAGAGCGGATCAGTTCACCCAAGGTGCGAATCCCAGTATGATTCACTGGTGTGGTCTGCATCCTTAGGATGGATTCATTGTTAAGACACGCGAACGCTCCCATCCTCCATTTGTATGAATAGAATAGCAATACCACATCACCTGAACAGTGCTCCAGATAAGCTTTGTGTCTAAAGAGTATTGTACCGCCCCCGCCCCCCCCCCCGGTTTCAAATTAAATACGTATTTTATTTTTACAAATGGATTATTGATTTTCTTCATTATTAAATAAGGGACAAATGATCAAAACAAATTTAAACATTCACGTATTTGAGTGTATTATTACATGTAATACAGCTGAAAATTTACTTTAAAAGTGGAGCTGAAATTTGCTTTTTGCAGCTCAACTATGTACATTTTCAACTTTATTACAGTATTTCCACTACCTGATTTGCAAATCAATGCGTATTTTCACATTGCTGTGAGTATTTTGTACTCCCACTTTTGATAATCAATGCATATTCAGCTAAAATAAGTGCGTAAAATACGCCAAAACGCACCTTATCTGGAGCCGTACATGAATGTCCCATATTCAAACACGAATCAAGAGAAGAAAGTGAGCAACTTACCGTGGCTTGCGCGGGAGCCCCGAATACCCCGCCGAATGTAGCGCTGGACGCGGGTGTGCCGAATGTCGACGTTCCCCCAAACCGGGACTGCTGGGTGGTGGCCGGCGCCGCGCCAAACCCAAACTGGAATTCGGGTAACGGAAAATGAAAGGGTTTAATGTCCCAGCAACAGCTTAGGTTACATAGAGACGGGACCACAGATTAAAGTCTCATCCTACAGACCAGTGGGATGGAAATACTATGAAAGTATTTTTGATGCCCAAGGCAAGGTTTTCAGGTGTTCTAACCCCTAGGTCACAACCAGGGATTCCGCTGGCGATCGCCACTTTCGCAATTGGCGATAAAAAATTACAATTTATAGAGGCGGGGCCTTGGTCTCAATTCTCATCCGAAAGACCAATGGGATGGAAATACATGCAATATGAAAGTACGGGTTAATAGTTTCAATTCATGGCCGTAAATAACTGACAGAGGTGAGACATTACAGTAAGCAACCTATCTTGCTAGCAATTGGCTGACCGAACACAAAATAAGTTTCAATTTGCAGCCATCACAAACTGAGTGAGTGAGTGAATAGGGTTTAACGTCCGCTTTTCTGACATAGAGGTACAAGCCTCAGGGAGTCTACACGCAGACGGTCCCCGATCACAAACTATCAGGTGTGAATTTGATTTGAATAGACTGTTGATAGGGGTAGGAGGAAGATAGTATGGACCTTCGAGAGGGGGGTAGACGGGGAGATCGCTAAGATGTGCAAGGCGGTGCTGGGGTATGACGCCAATGAGCTGTATCTGTCTACTCTGTCGAAGGACATGCCTTGCGGGGAGAAGATATGGACGTGGCACGACCCGAAAAAACAGTCGCATATAGACCGTTTCGTGAGGAAGGTCAGATGCGACGAGTGGTTCGGATTTGCGGAGTTGGATATAGAGGCCCCAGAAACGTTGCGAGACAAGTTCTCGGAAATGTCACCATTATTTGTAAACAGAGTTGTCGAGGAAGCAGAAGTCCCGGAACACATGTTAAAATATTTGAAGGACACGGACTGAAAACGAGGAGATAGTAAGAAGCTCGTTGGAGCCCTATCCGCCAAGAAGATGATCATATACTCTCCACTGCTAAAGTGGTATCTGGAGCACGGTCTGGTCATCAAGGCGGTGCATAGGGTGATAGACTACACGCCCGGCAAACCGTTCCAATGGTTCGTGGAAGATGTCACCGCTGCCAGACGGACGGGGGACATCGACAAGAGCAAGGCGGTGTTGGCGGAGATATTCAAACTGGTTGGTAACGCGTGTTGTGGCAAGCTGATAGAAGCGCAAGAGAGACACATGAACACCACTTATACGAAGGATGAGAAGACTGTCGACCGGGCACTGAGGTCGGCGTGGTTCGAAGACTTGGAGGAGATTGGGAAGGTTTACGAGATATCGAGCAGGAAGACACGAGTGGTGATCAACAGACCGTTTCAGTGTGGCATAGCGGTCTACCAGTTAGCCAAGCTCCAGATGCTGGAGTTCTACTACGACTTCTTGGACAAGTACGTGGATCGCGGAGATTTCAAACTTATACAGATGGACACTGATAGCATGTACTTCGCGGTGTCTGAGAAGACGCTGGTGGCGGTGTTGAGAAAGAATATGAAGAGAAAGTTCAACAAGGAGAAGGCCGAGTGGTTGACTTGGGATAAATGGAGCAACAGAACTCCGGGACTGTTCAAGCTGGAATTCGAGGGGGATAGAGCCATCGCTCTGTGCAGCAAGTGCTACTACGTGGGTGGTGACGGAAGCTCTAAGCACTCAGCCAAGGGGATGTCGAAGGCACCGCGAGAAGTTCTTCGCGAACAAACCCGCGCGATGGACCATCATCCAAATACAGTGGAACCCCTCCAAACCGAACACCCTGGGGACAGACTGAAAAGTTCGGTTTATAGGGGTTTTCTATTTCCAGTTAAGGAAATGTATGTTTTCCATCATTAACTCTTGGATTTATATAGTATATACCATTATTACCATACTGAAAGCATATGTACACATTTTTTCAATAAATATGTGCAGATTCGCAAGGGTATAGCAAATAGTGCAGGTTCGCAATGTAATCTGAGTCTACGGTCTACACTGGTCGCAAAGAGCATATGACACATTTCGCGTGTGCTGTGTAGTTACCGCGGGCTGCTACAATAGCCCACAGGCTACAGTCACGAGTTTACAGCTTCGTTAAGTAATTATCAGATTATCTCAATTAATCGGTCGGTGGGTTCACAAATAATATGCCGATTATTTTAATTTCCGTAATTGTTACGTACGCGTATAATTAAATTGTGAACCATGCTATTGTAATGAGCTTGTAAAACAGCAAACATGTCTCGTATTTAGGTCGCATGTATTGAATAGATTCTTAACTTTGTAATGCCGCTTATGACGTTCATAAAACACGCCGCTTAGCGCATTACACGCATGGATAGCGCTTGTACAGAGCTCAAGTTAATGTGCGTAATTTCATCAATTTTGTTATTTCTTCCACACAAATGTCAAGTTGGGAGTGCGTTAGAATCGTCTCATTCTTGTGGCTCCGCATTTTGGGAACCAGAGCTGAACAACACTACCGGGAACCAGTCTATTGTAAACATGGTGTGATTTTGACACCCACTTGAAACAACAACATTGAAATTGGGCGTGGTGTATTTCTTAGTAGATGACATCCTGACAGGTGACCGTGTTTCCGGTTTTCCGGTGTTATTTTAACGCTGAAATATGGTTTTGGGACTTGAAATGGCGTCCGGATTACGGAGTAGAGGGGTTCCGGAATAGAGGGGTAGAAACTAATGTGTTTATATAGCAGAATATTCGGGACGTGGTCGTATGTTCGGTATAGCGCGAATTCCCGTATAGAGGAGGTCCGGTTTGGAGGGGTTCCACTGTAGTAGAGCACGGGCTCATCGGGTTTGGTAATAGATCGATCAAGATGATATACATTGAGAGACCACACAGGATCAGTCGCGCGGCGGCGGCCACCCTCGAGCTCTCCCGGTTGATAGAGGTACCGGACGCCAACATCCGATGGAAGTCGTTTCTCCGCAAAACCAACGGGTCGCCCGCGCGAGATGGCGGAGGGCTTGTGCGCCACCATTTTAGACTTCATGGCATCTACGGGCTTCTTACCGATCAATCTGGTCACCTCGCCGTTCAGTGCGGAGACCACGGCGGGCAGCCTGGTCACCCACTTGGTCGATCGCGTATGAGGGTCTACAAGCTCTTTGGCATATTGGTTCCGAACAACCTCTCAGACAGGGTTCAATTGAACCGCTCCACGATCCCCTGGTCCCGGTGGATGTTGACGCGGCCGCGTCTGACAGAAACGTCATGTTTAGCCAACAGCTGAGAGACCGCGCCCATAAACTCGCGGCCGGGATCGACCTGGAGAAGATTCGGTCATTTGAGAGGACTCCTCTTATATATTCGGGAAAGAGCATTGGCAACCTCTTTAGACTCCTTCGTGGCCAGCGGCTCAGCCTCCTTATAGTGACTCGCTACGTCGACGACTGTCAGGGCGTACTTGTACGTCTTGCGACCGACGCTATCGTGAGGGAGAAACAGGAGATCAGCTTGGTGTACTTCGTTCGGCACCGGCACGTCAAATTTCGGGCGGGGAATGTTGTGCGGCGCGGGTAAATAGATCTGCCAGATGGCCTGCTTCTTCAGCCATTCCTTGGCGGCGTTTTCGGAAACCTTGGTCGCCGCCGCGAGGTTCTTGATGGCCGTGAGTCCCTTCCAGTAGCCGCGGGGGCTGTAGTACTTGTTTGTTAACTTGCGCGTTAGGCGAACCGATAGTTTGGTATTGCGCGTGTCCGTATTCTAGTAGATTGAACAGTCTCCAACACGCCCTCGCCAGATCGTCCGGTAACTGCGTCGTTCTATATATATATTATTTAAAAAAGTGTTTTTTTTTTTAAATAATTATTGCTTATTGCTTTCCAATATAGTAGCCGACGAGACCCGTCTCAACCATTCCCACGACGATGAATGCGATCTCGCGGTCTTTTTGGGCCTCTGACGGTACATAGAAATCTGAAAGTTGGGGCTCGGGATCCAGCGGCGCGAGACTTCTCTGCGGATATGCCAGCGCGTACTCGCGGTTGGCTTCTTCAACGTTCAGGAAAGTTTGCGCGGCGTGATTCTCGCGGCGAAGCTCTTCCAATCCAGATGGGCGGTTCGTTTCTTTGACCATGCTGCGTCTGCAGCTAAATCGTGACGCTTGCGCTCCTCATCCGCGTCCGATTTTCCTATTAACGAGAATAAATAGTTGCTACCGCCGAACGCCACAGCGCTCACGACTGCACCACCTATCATTATTGCAATCAAAGCCATTCATTCCATATATTAGCGGGTAGAATTCCAGCTTTAACTAGATAATCTCGGGTCCCAACTGCGGCCGCTACATTCAAGGTCACGAGCCCTACGTCTCTCACAGTCATGTTCAATTTGGGAGCGGGCCCTCCGAAGGCCATCTTTGATAGTCGAGCAAACCCGATACTGAGACCCGATATCACCACGGCGTGATAAAGCGCATTCACTATCATTTTACCATCGTTTTCAGCCATTGTTGATAACTATAATTATTGCATATAAAAGGGATCGCGATCAATGTTTAAATGGGGCGCAATCGGTTTCGTAACTTTCTTCAGAACCGCGGCTTTCGAAAGGTAGTTCCGCACACACAGGGTGCCCACAACTGCCAGACCACCACCAACAACCCATGGGATGATCCAGGTAGGAGCTACAGCAATCGGGGATTGAACCGACAGTTTCTGCGGGGATTGAACCGCAGCTGTCTTCGGATGTTTTGCTGTTTCTGTCCCCAACTGTCGCTCCAGCTCAGGAGTGGCTGGAACAAACAACGACTGTTTGGCCTCTCGAAGCTCGGCGAGTATTTTATCTTGTTTAGCTTTTCGGGTGGCAGCCGCTGCCCGCCCAGCTGCCTGTCTTTTTGTGTTTTTGTGTCGTGCAATCGGATTCATCCAATCTCGATTGGGAGCTGAGGGTTCATCCAACACTGTTGGGGGTGCAATCGGGGATTGCGGTTCCGTCACTCTCGCAGGTGCTTGCACAGGTGCGTCTTGTGTCATCATCATTTTCTGAGCTTATAGTTCGTGGGCATATATGTCCAAATTGACAGTGTTTAGCCGTGGTCAACGCGGTTGTCAGCGGAGCTAAGTACATTCCAAACTTGTGATAAATTGAGCAGCAGGCTGTTCTAAGAGTGTGTCCTACAAAAGGGTTAGTCTCTAGATCGCCAATCAACCCCGCGGTGTTTGGTATAGGGAGAATTGCACTGACAGCGGTAGCGTACAGATGAATAGCCGCCGATCCAAGAGTTTTCGTCATCTCCGCACCTAACCTAGATTCGTATCGCGCATACATGTTATCGATCTCCGCATCTGACATCTTGTCCACCTGACAAACTGAGAGATGCTTACCGAGATACTGCTCCGATTGTCCCCCAGCAACCAGCGCAGTTAGCCGCTCACGTCGCGTCGCGTTTTCATTTTCTTTCAGGACCGTATTGGCAGTCGTGTCGGTTCCTACAGGTCCAGTCGTGCCGACAGTCGTGTAGGCAGTCGTGTCAGCAGTCGGAGCGACTGTATCTTCCAGTAGCTGATCGAGAAGTTCGTCGCAGTTCATTATTTTATTTTTAATAATTAGTACTATTCTGACTAGTCTCATAAGTCTAACATATTACCAACCGCACCACCCGATACTTATGATCACCGTTATGCTCGCAACAAAGCTCGCAGCGGAGTAACAAATTGATTCCCACATTGTTAACCATTGTTCAGCATTTGTTCAACATTTGTTCATCATTGTTAAGCATTGTTCAGCATTTTGTTAACCATTATTCAGCAATTGCTCAGCATTTATTAAGCATTGTTAAGCATTTGCTCAGCAGTTACTAACGAGCGTTAAGCAATTGCTCAGTAATTAATTGATAACTTCATAATTTGTGGGTTGATCAGTCTTTAACAGAAGCTTGGCGTGCTTAGTTTCCGAAAGCATCTGTCGAACCTCCAGACGCTCCTCGCGCGTTGGGATAACGTCGTTCTCTCGAAGACAGTCATCGAATGAGTCTCGGTCCTTGCAGTGGAAGAGGGCGACCCATTTCGTTTGCTCGCGCAGATCCTTGAGGACGGCGTTGTACTTTTGAGTGGAGATCCATATGCTTTGCCCCGCATGGCGGCCAGAAAATGCGAGCTCGGAGAGCATGTCCTTCTTTTTGGTCATCACCGGCTTTGCCGAGCAGTCGTCAATCACGTATAGGGTGGACTCACCCTGGAATCTTTGGTATAAACCACGCGGCCAATCGTGAAGCCTGTCGCCGGAGTCAACGACGTATATTTCAGGATCGGCCCATATCCACGGGCACCGCTGATAAGTCTCGTTGTGTCGCACAGTGGGACACATGATCACAATGTGACGAAAGGCATCGCGGTAGGAGCCCTCGAGCAAGTCTAGGATGAAAACCGTTTTTCCGCATCCTGTCTGCCCACATATTATGGCAGAGTGGGCATCACAAACTTTATTTTTATTTTCAGTAGATTGCGGAGACGCTATTCGCACGATGGAGATCAACGAAAACGAAATACTCAACCTCGACCAAGGGTCAAACGATGACCCACCGTTACCTCTTCGCGAACTCCGGGGACTCGATAAGGTTATGCAAACGGTCCGGGGCGAATTGGTCCATAACCTCGCCAAATTCACGGTGCTGGATGAACATATCGCGCTAGAAGAAAGAAAACTGGAGGAAGCCCCTGATGATGAAGATAAGCGGCGGATCACCGAATGCCTGCAGTCTTTGCGAGATGAAAGAGAAGCTCGCTAGGAGGCTACCTCAACTAACCGTGAGGCTCTCCGCACCCAAATAAGTCGGATCCGCGAAACAATCTCGAGGGTTCTGCACGAGGAGACGACACTCGGTGAGCGCATTCGCACTCTGTTCAGAGAGCAGGGCGTCACGATAGTAAGCATCCTCGCAGCTATCGGCATGACTATATCAACCATAGTTCTAGCTATCACTGGTGGTGCGACGGCTGCACCCGCGCCTGCACCCGCGCCAGCATCTGGCGGAGCCAAGGAGTGGGTAAAAAAGCATCTAAAAGCCCTCGCCAGTCTCCTGGCTAAATTAGCCGGAAAGGTGGCTGCCGCGCTGCCTGGGTTGATCGGGGGTCTCATTTCCTACTTGTTATCTATATTATCAAAAACGGCCGGATGGCTCGCCGATAATGCTTGGGCTTTAATCGTGGCAATCGCCGGTCTCCTACTTTTAGTCTCCCAAGAGTTTCTAAAACCAAAGCGCTAATAGTCCGATCACCACGAGGGCGATGACGAGCCCCAATTTCTCACCCTCGTGGGCTGTGACACTAGTTCCCACTCCTGTTCCAATCCAATCGCGATTGAAAGAATTGGGGAAACTTGATGGTGCATCCAATTCACGAATTGGAGGTACTGGGGTGGGTGCTTGCGGTTTTATGAAATCTTTTTCAAATTTATTTGAATTTCCAACCTGAACTCCCAATCGAGATTGGATGAACCCAAGCATTTTGGGGGTGCGCTTGATGATATCCGCGTTCACGTTCCCGTTGTGGCTGATTTTTTGATTGACGGTGGCGATTACGATCTGATTATTGTAACCGTCAACCGGGTCGTCTCGTAGTATCATATTGCTCGGCGCCATATAAAGACCTATTCCAAATACATAGTCTACTGGGGTGCTGGCATTCTGTTGCAAAAACGTCTTGATAATTCTGGATCGCCTTCTCCAGATGGTCCACCTTAGCGTGAGATGGCGTCCTCTACAAAGTGCCAAGAAAAGAATTTGTTTTTTTGCGCGTCAATAAGCCCGTTTCCAGCCCTAGCCCCGAGCCCATATAGAACTGCGCGTTTGCTTTCTGCGCGCCGAGGAGGCCCAGAACGTATGTGCGAATGGAGTCGTTGAGGCGGGTAACCCTGGCCTGAGTAAATCCAGTGCTTTTATCTAACATAAATGATCCCCACGCGGTATTTACCCCCGCAGGTTGCTGAATGAAATCAACGTGGGCCGATTTGAAAGACCATGGTACTGGTGGCACGAAGTCGGTATTTTTTGGTTTTATTGGTGGTGGTGGATCCCTTGGTTACTTCAGAAACCCCATACCCGTTATGTAAACGTCACCTAAACCGAAAGTGTACCAGAACTCTTTCTGTCTCCAGTCCGCGTCTTTTGAAACGTTAAATTCGTTACACAGTCTTTCAAACGTCATACGGTCATATGCGTTGGAAATGGGATTCCAGGCGTCGTGTCGAGGTAGTGGAATACCTAGTTCTTTGAGAATCCTCCTAATAGTGTAGTACGCATGAAAGTTATAAACGGCCCTCAAGAAGGGATCCTCCGCGACCAGATGGTCCTGAGAGGAAACCCTGCATCCGGCTGTTGCGCACCATACGGCGAAATTGAGCTGATTCTGCCAAAACTGCATCGGTGTTGCTTTCCACCCGTTCACGGCCTCCATTGTTATAATCTTGGGCAGCCTATGTCGGGGAAGTTGGTTTGAAAGCCTTTTCCGCCGCGAACTTGGATAGTGGGGTGCACAAGCCCACCAATGGTGTTCTTTTGAGTGTATACACCTCCGACCAGGTACTTTGCATTAGAATTAAAGCTAAAAGCCTTGGTATCCATTGAAAGATATTATTATGTTTGCTACTATCACTAATGTTCAAAAAGAGAGTTGTGAATTTCAGAAGTCAATCGACAATTGCTGCGGAAAATGCCGGGTAGGCCTCAGATCAATCACCTTCACGGTTGGGTGGGAGAATGTGGGGAAGAGCAAAGGGTTTGGCTATGTGAAGGATGGACACTCAGTAAGTGTAAAGCTGCCTCCCGGACTGTGGGGAGTAAGACAGCTCATAGACTTTGTTTCCACCGAGCTTGACGGTATAGTCAACATCACAGTATCGAAGGCTACCGGGCTCGCAACAATGACCATCGGCCCAGACAGCCGGGTAAGGAAATCCCCGACGTTGGGTATTCGACTCGGGTTTAGAGAGACATACTCCGCGAATAAAGGATTGTTTGTCCCGGGTGAGTACGTCGGTGATAACCCGGTGGACTTCGCCTTCACAAAAACTCTCAGGGTGCACCTGGATTGGGTGAACACATCGTACAACACGGTAAACGGATCTCCCAGCACATTACTGAAAACCGTGCAAGCTAGTGATTGTTTCTTTGGGGAGACTGTGACCTTAGACTTCCCATGCCCCGAGATGAAAGTTTTGGAATCGGGACAGATCCACGAATTTACGGTCTCTATTCTTGATGATCAAGCGAGAGAGTTGAAGAACTATTACCCGATTTTGGTCATCCTAGAAATTTCAAATTAATTAATTTTAAGAAAATTAGAATTAGACTCAAGTTTTCCTTATGTTATAACAACCAACATTATGAGTATATTGGGACCAGGTAGTTCTTCCAATTCCAATCGCGATTTGGTGACAAATATAAATTCAAAGAATCCGAGTAACAATGATGTTTCCGACGGGGACTCCGGATCCAACCCCACAGGTGATTTTTTAACTACCGGAAAAACAAAGGCTTTGATCAATACGACTATATCGGAGGCCACAAACGCGATTCGCAGGAGAATAGCACAACTTAGAGTAGACGTCCTGACGGCGACTGCACAAGTTCGCGAAGAGGCACATACAAGACTTAAGGATCTTGGCGGAAAAATAATTCAAGCTGGGGAAGAGGATCATGCAGCACTTACGGAACTAGGCGGAAAAATAACCAAATTTCGGGAAGAGGCCCATACAGAGTTTATGGAAGTTTCCGATAAACTGAAACGTGTTCGTAGAGACGCTCACAAAGCCCTTGAGGTTACCTCTGAAAAGGTTCGTGCTGAGGCCATATCACTGATCAATAGAACTATATCGGCGGCCACGGACGAGATTCATAAGAGTCTACTATCACAACTTAGAGTATATGCCCTGGCTGTGACTACACAAAGTCATGAAGAAATATATACAGAACTAAACAAACTAGGCGGGAAAATAACCAAATTTCGGGAAGAGGCCCTGGCTGTAACTACACAAAGTCGTGAAGAAACACATACAGAACTAAACAAACTAGGAGGGAAAATAACCGAATTCCGGGAAGAGGCCCATACAGAGTTTATGGAAGTTTCCGATAAACTGAAACGTGTTCGTAGAGACGCTCACAAAGTGCTTGAAGAGACCTCTGAAAAGGTTCGTGTTCAGGCCCATACCGCTACCATGAAGCTTACCGCAATGTTTGACACATCTGTAGAGCAGTTTAAGTTATTACGCCGCATAAAACCTATCATCACAGTTTGGGCTGAAAAGCGGGGCCCATTGAATGAGGGGATCTATGAATATTCGTTCGGCGCCAAAGCGAGCAATAGATATGGGGGATATGCCATGGCAGCGTCCGGGACGATTCGACGAATGGCAGTCTGCTCGGTTAATGTTAAGGGTAAACCTGTGGGCGCGGTCACCGTAATCTCGTACTGGATGGGGAAGAACGGGCGATTGGAGTCACTAAACTCGCTGTTCATCGGTGGTTTTGTTCGCCGGTGACGATCCAATTAGACTTTTCGAAGGTAGTGTTATTAACTTTGTTACGAAACTCACTGACCCAGCGAGTTCTTTCACTATTGTAACATTGTTAATTGAACTTGATTTATGACGAGTGAACATTTAACTGCACATGTGCGGTTGAACCTACAACCAAAACCTGCCGATCCTGTTTCAACAGCCAATACCACCAATCCGCGATTGGATGTTGGACCATTGGAATTGGTGGATAATATTGTCGAGATACAACAGATTCTAAAACAAGAGGGGGAAACTCGGAGGGTAAATGCTAAAAAATATAGACGAGCTGCAAATATAGCGGAGGGGGTGAGCACCTTGTTATCATCCGTTTCTATACTGGGTGGGGCCGGAACCGCCGCATTGTTATCTACAGTCGTGGCAATTCCTATTGCCGCGGGTTTGAGTGGTGTAGCCGCTGGGACAGGACTGCTGTGTACGGCGTTTAGAGTAGTTGGGAGAAAATTCGAAAATAAAAGTAGAAAGCACGACAGAATATCGGTTCTCGCGAGGTCTAAGAAAAATAGCATCGACGTTATCGTGTCCAAAGCGTTGGCCGATAACAATATATCTGATGTCGAGTTCGAATCGGTGGTGGAGGAGATGTCTCGATATGAGGATTTAAAAAATACTATTAGAACTAAGGCACCCGCCACCCTTCCAAAAATTGAGAATACTAATTGGGATAAATTTAGATTAAAACTAGGAGATAAAGTGGAAAAAGTTACAACGCCACCGTGAGTATGTCAGCCACCGACCACCATACATTTCTATAACTGTCCGTACCGGGAAGTAATCGTGTCAACACTCTTATATATAACGCTTTTCAATAGCTTGGAAACCAATACACGCCAATCGCTATTGGAGAAATGCACCGTGGCCTCGATAAGGATATACTCGGCTGTTCATAACCGTGTAATTGGAACATTGTCGACAGAAAAAAAAAAAAATCGTCGGACGTCGTAGTCATCGTGTAATTAGTTGATTCGAGATTTCTGTAAGTTTATTCAAACAACGAAGTTCAAAGTCCATGAAAGGATTAGTATGTTAGCAAATGTAATACCTTTAATCAGGTAATCATGTTAATAGGCATATTTATTAATCAATTCAATTACCTTAATCCCAATTGACATGTATTCGCGAAGTAATGGTCGTATCAAAGGAGCATGCCGACCAATGTAACGACTGATCAGAAGCTACACTGGTCACAAATCCCATGAGCACCATTTCTCCAGTCACGTAAATGTACCGCTTTTTGTCACCAAATAATGTCAATGTATCTGTGTTAACACATAATTGTCGCTAATAAATGGTTGCGTGTTCGGTTCTTTTTCTTGACTCCCAGGTGTAATATTTAGCGTTTTATAAATAGACTGGTGTTTCAGCATTATCTGGGTATGGATCACGTGGTCTATTGTTTACACTGCAGCCCAAGGCAATCTCGCTTAAATCGTAAATTTCATTCATCAATACGACTTGCAGAATAAACAATAGATCACGTGACCCCACATCCTGAGATTATGCACGTATCAACCGCATGAATAGACAGGACACGTGACCATAGGCATTATTTATTATCAATTAATCCATTTAAGCGTCTGTTGATCGCGAGTAGTATACATTGTAATAAGCGTCTGTCTATCGCGAGCACTATACAACGTAATAAGCATGATTTTATAAATAACTCATATGTTTAATACATTAATACATACAAGTTTGTATGTCATAGGCATTATTAATAATTACTTCTGTTCAAATGACATGACATCTTCCGAGATGCACTGTAATATATACACTGCAGCTCCATTATAACGCGGTCGCGTATAGCGCGATCTCCATTATAACGCGGTCGCGTATAGCGCGATCTCCATTATAACGCGGGTCTCTCGTGGATCCCCGTTGCTAATGGAATTCCCTCAATAGTTGGTAACCGAAATGCGAATGATACCAGTAACCCGTGCAGTACCAGTACCCGTGCATGTCCCGAAATTTATAACGCGGTCGGATTCGATCGCGGTTTGAAATCTTGGACCCCGACCACCGCGTTATAATGGAGCTGCAGTGTACTACACACACGAGGCTGTGTATTTACAGCCGAGAATATGGCAACCCGCTATCGATATTTCCGGAAGTATTTCTTACATTCTGATTGGTTGACATGTTTTTTATTTTTCTAATTTTACTTTTAATAATTTATAACGTTATAACCTATATTATTAAATAAAAACGAACTTGTTATATATAAAACAAATAAAAAAACAAGTAAATATTTGGTATTGCACAACACGGTTTTAGCTTAATATATGTAAAATTAACAACAATCATCAACAACAATAATTTGTCTTGGGGGACGCCCTTTGACAAAAAAAAAATGAGCGCTCAGTGATTCCGTGCAGGCACTTTCAAGGTTGCCTAGATTTTCGACACTGATTCCTAGATAAGCCGAATTTCGACACTGATTCCTAGATCAGCCGATAGATGGTGGTGCACTGTACGGGTAGCTATACACCCAGCTAGCCACGACATGAGATGAGAGTAAGATAACAAAGAAGGTGGCTAGCCGGGTGGGCCCAGAAGGGTTTTGCTGGCGCGAGTTCGAGTCCCACTCTAGGGGTTAATTTTTTCTTCTTCCTTTTTTTTTTTTAATCTATCAGCAGCGAGACCATATACTTCTGGATGAGAAGTTATCAATGAGATTACACCCTATTAGAGATAAGAATCCATTGGTTATACTCAGTATATATACATCACATAATGGTTCTAGTTAAGTGTGCGTGGTTGAAGACAGGTAGTCACGAGAGATGTCATCGTACCGGTATTTACGAGTATTGCAAACATCACCGGGCATGGATGAGAAGAGGGTCCGTTTCACCTCGCCCATGTCGGCATTGCGGGGTAGGGACCAGATCCGAGTCACTTCTATGTCCACCATGCGGTGGCACACAGGCTACGCATCGACTGGTTAGCAAGGGATTACATGCTCGCAAGCATTATCGTTTAGTAAGAATTCAAATCAGAAAGTCAGTTAGAAATATAGAGTGACATCACCATCTCATCCGGTCAAGGAAGTATATGGTCTCGCGGTTGATGAAAACATATTTCTTCTCATCCACACCCGCCGAACAGTGGGGGAAAATCCAAGTAGTATAAAGGAGTCAAAACATGAATACGAGTTTCATGTGAAAGCTGCCGCGCCGTATCATTTTGACTCCCTTATCCTACTCCAGGAGTATTCCATATACAAGATTGACTAAAAACATTAACCAAGGCGTGACGGTGACGCCGATGCCGATGCCGGTGTGACTACATATTCGAATAGTTGAGGTAAAAAGTAATTACAATTTTGTGGTACATTTATCATGCTGCAGAAAACAATAAACAGACCACAAATATAGCATATTTTTCTTATTTTCCATGAAAACACATCTTGGTATTTCATTAGAATTGTCTCCAAGGAGACAATTGTAATGAAAAGCCAAGACATGTTTTCATTTCGAACTATTCAATAATTGCGGTCTGTTGATAAGTAAACAGTAGTGTGATTGTATTTTACCCAATTAAAATTTTGAAATACCCAATTGCTTCAGAAATGATGGAGTAAAAATACTCAATTACTAATTACTTATCTGGAGCCCTGAGACATATTCACTATTATTGTTATTTATATTTCAATTATTTTAATTATTAAATGAACATAAACAAACAAATCAATGCCACTGTGACTTGAAGTCCCAAGCCGTTATGTTTGGCGTCTGAAATGCGCGTTAACCCAACTGTCTATGAGACGATATATGTGGCCACGTATGATAATACACACACTAGTCTATAGTCGCAGTCATATTATTTGTTAGCCCGGCCTCGTACAGCCGACAAATAATCCGTGAATTAAATTTGCGCGATATGGATCGTGTTCAAAATTGCTAGCGATTCTACCCGTAACCGTGTACATAGACACTGCTTGAATCTTACTTCTGGCAAACTGACGTAAACCGACAAATGGTCGCTGAATTAATACCATTTGTTGGCCGTTATCGATGGAATTAATTGGCAATTTCTTCAGGAAAAAAATCACGACCAAATTTTTTACTCTCCAAACTAGGCGAGTGCCTGTAGAAAGTACTCGACCGCCACAAAAAACACTCGCCATAGCGAACTTGGCGAGTGAAATTTCAACCCCTGCGCATCTAATGACGTCTAAAACATGATGACGTTAACGTCAAAACAACATTGCTTTATTGCTCCATTAGGGACGTCATTTGGAACGTCTTCATTTTCTTTGTTTGGCACAATGTTAGCGCATAATATATACGTGGGTGATTCAGCTAGCCAATCAAATTCGCTCCAGGTGTTCTTACATATGTGTCCAATCAGTTTTATGAAATGGGTTACAACACGTCATAACTAGGTTTTCATGTGATAAAGATCATGATCAAGCTACACACGTGTGCTATTGATGATGAGCTACACTGGTCATCAATCCATAAACCCCATTTCTCCAGTCACAGCCACAAATGTCCGGCCAACTGAATAGCGACCAGCATAAGCCACGATCAGAGTTCACGGATGTAATCTGCGATTACACCGGTTGCACACATGAGGCACGCCGCGTGATTTTGTACATAAGAACATGTGCGATATTGCATGAAAAATATTTACAAAATTGACGATATCTTCCATAAATGGCGTAGAAAATTGATGAAATTTTCATAGGAAATGCGGAAGATTTCATCATCTTTCCACGTCATTTACAGAAAGTATCACAGTTTTTGTAAATGTATTTCATGAAAAATCACACATGTTCTTAGGTGCAAAATCACATGGCATGTGTCATATTATTACTGCAGTTGTTCCCAGCCAATCCCAGATATGCACATTTGAATAACAAACTTTAAATTTGCATACGCTGGGTTTGTTGGGACACACTTCCTTGCGTCTGTTCATCTAAGGGGATAAATATTTGTATTTGTATTTGCTGCTGACGAACGTTTGGTAACACATTAAAAAATATTTAAAACAAAGTATTTTTTCATCAATGTTAAATAAAATCAAAGTACTGAAAGTATTGAAAGTACTGAACATAGTGGTACTACAAGAATCCCGCCACGGAAGCGGTGTCGTGCCTGAAAATGCCTTGTCGGTACAAAACAATGTTGTAGCAGGATTTTTGTTAAAGTTTCTGCATTACTTTGACATCGCCATGTTTACTTCTGTTTTGTGAATGAAATAGTTGTAGCCCGTCACAGTCACGCCTCTGTTTCTCAGGTACTTCTGGAGGTCAGGTAGTTTGTAGCTGTCAAACGTGTGACTCATTTTCGCACAGGTGACAGGGCTTAACAATATTCACTTTTAATACTTGCCCGGCCGGGCAAGTACAATTATAATCTACTTGCCCAGACAAAAAAGATATACTTGCCCAACATTTTAGGAAAATGTAAGTATTAATACCTTTAATAAATTAGCTTTTGTACCAACATTAACACTAGACATTATGTTTGTAAAACATGGATATGCCCCTCTGGAATACTGGACTCTAACTGGAGAAACTCTTACAAACTTTTCATGTAAATGTACAGACGGACGGACATACGGAACCTCAAGAGCAAGGCAATATGTCCCCCTGGCTATCGCATAGGGGGCATAATTAACCCAGGCAGTGCAATCAGTAGATGCAATATATGTTTATTAAAAAAATATGATAGAATAATTATGTTGTTACCACTCATTTGAACCGTCTCGTTTTGGGCTTGAACATTATTAATTATTCAATCGGGGGAGGCCTTGAAAATTTAATGAAAAGCTGTGGGAAGGGGTGGGGGCTTATACTTGTCTAAGGTGAGTTAACAAAATTTATCCAGCCCCATTCCCACGCCAACCCCCTTGGTGATAAATAATGTCCAGTCCCGTAGATTGATATTATAATTGTTCAAAATCTGAAGCATGAGAACATAATAATGACTGATGGATTGGCTTGGTGTTACATGTATGTTCAACAGCAAAATGTGTGGGGTGGGTGGGGGCTTCCTTGCATATTCAACACTGAAAGTACAAAAGTTTCCTTCACTGGGAAACCAATTGGTTCGAATTATATTGCTACTGGCGTTTTCAGATTGGACAAGAAAATAAAGTCATGTGTATGAATGTAATAACGAGATGGTGCCTAAAAAAGAGTATTAATATAAACACAAAATCATTTAAATGTGTTAACAATTATACAGCTTTTAACCGAGTACTAATGTACATACTATTAAGATTATATAGTATTTTTCCTTCTTTATCCGCACGATTTGTGATGCAAATGGGGGCAAATCACGCGCAACAAAATAATCCGATGTATTTTTGTACGTAGAACATCCGTTGTTGATATTGTGCAGTGTGCAAGTAGTTTTTCATAATATTATTTTCAATTACCGGTAGCGGTTGCGTATGACAGTTAAACGTTGAGTAACACAATGCATTTTGTTGTTATGGTTACTCCAAGATATCACTACGGACCATCCCATCGAGGGGGGTCTGGGGCGTGGCTAACTGTCCGAGGCGATTCCAATACATAGGTACCCTATGTGAAAGTCACCCTCCCCATTTTTATTTATTTCATGAAATTCCATCAAATATTGATTTCATTGCGAAAAAACAATTTCTCGGGAATATAACATGGGACAACAAGAGAGCCGCAAGTCACAAAATACGCCCGTCGAATATGGGCCAGACAGCGAAGATACAGAAATGTGAAGCTGTCACCAAGGCAAGAAACAATAATGAGAATTTGAAAGTCTATAGCATTATTTCTTCATCTCGTTGTGCTAAACATGTATACTAATTTAGGCAGAGATAGAAAAGTAGAGTATAAAGTAGAAATGATAGGGAATTGGATACAATAATGTAGAAAAAATGGCTAAGTTAAAAAGGTGATATTTTTGTTAAAAAATATGTTTTCGGCATAAAAACATCAAGGCGCACATCTTCAATATGTGTAGAAGACGTGTGTATAGTTTCAGAACGATCGAATGAACGGTTTCGGAGGAGTTGTGGACACAAACTCTGTACCGTATATAGAATTGTATAGAAAAATGTAGAAAAAATGGCTAAGTTAAAAAGGTGATATTTTTGTTAAAAAATATTTTTTCGGCATAAAAACACCAAGGTGCACATCTTCAATATGTGTACAAGACATGTGTATAGTTTCAGAACGATCGACTGAACGGTTTCGGAGGAGTTGTGTACACAAACTCTGTACCGTATATAGAATTGTATAGAAAAATGTAGAAAAAATGGCTCAGTTAAAAAGGTGATATTTTTGTCAAAAAATATTTTTTCGGCATAAAAACACTAAGGTGCACATCTTCAATATGTGTAGAAGACGTGTGTATAGTTTCAGAACGATCGACTGAACGGTTTCGGAGGAGTTGTGTACACAAACTCTGTACCGTATATAGACTTGTATAGAAAAATGTAGAAAAAATGGCTGTTAAAAAGGTGACATTTTTGTTAAAAAATATTTTTTGGCATAAAAACACCAAGGTGCACATCTTCAATATGTGTAGAAGACGTGTGTATAGTTTCAGAACGATCGACTGAACGGTTTCGGAGGAGTTGTGTACACAAACTCTGTACCGTATATAGAATTGTATAGAAAAATGTAGAAAAAATGGCTCAGTTAAAAAGGTGATATTTTGTTAAAAAATATTTTTTCGGCATAAAAACACCAAGGTGCACATCTTCAATATGTGTAGAAGACGTGTGTATAGTTTCAGAACGATCGACTGAACGGTTTCGGAGGAGTTGTGTACACAAACTCTGTACAGTATATAGAATTGTATAGAAAAATGTAGAAAAAATGGCTAAGTTAAAAAGGTGATATTTATGTTAAAAAATATTTGTTTGCCATAAAAACACCATGCACATATTCAATAGGTGCACATCTGCAATATGTGTAGACGTGTGTATAGTTTCAGATCGATCGACTGAACGGTTTCGGAGTGTTGGTAACAACAAACTCGTGTACGTATATAGAATTGTATAGAAAAATGTAGAAAAATGGCTACGTTAAAAAGGTGATATTTTTGTTAAAAAATATTTGTTCGCCATAAAAACACCAAGGTGCACATCTTCAATATGTGTAGAAGACGTGTGTATAGTTTCAGATCGATCGACTGAACGGTTTCGGAGGTGTTGTGTACACAAACTCTGTACCGTATATAGAATTGTATAGAAAAATGTAGAAAAATGGCTACATTAAAAAGGTGATATTTTTGTTAAAAAATATTTGTTTGCCATAAAAACACCAAGGTGCACATCTTCAATATGTGTAGAAGACGTGTGTATAGTTTCAGATCGATCGACTGAACGGTTTCGGAGGAGTTGTGTACACGAACTATGTGCTTTTTTTTCAGCCGCCCGCACGGCAGGGTAAAACATAATACGTACCGTTTTTATCGCATAAAAAATGGCCAAGTTAAAAAGGTGATATTTTTGTTAAAAAATATTTTTTTGACATAAAAACACCAAGGTGCACATCTTCAATATGTGTAGAAGACGTGTGTATAGTTTTAGATTGATCGACTGAACGGTTTCGAAGGAGTTGTGTACACAAACTCTGTACCGTATATAGAATTGTATAGAAAAATGAAGAAAAAATTGCTAAGTTAAAAAGGTGATATTTTTGTTAAAAAATATTTTTTTCGGCATAAAAACACCAAGGTGCACATCTTCAATATGTGTAGAAGACGTGTGCATAGTTTCAGATCGATCGACTGAACGGTTTCGGAGGAGTTGTGTACACAAACTCTGTACCATATATGGAACTGTATAGAAAAATGTAGAAAAAATGGCTATAAAGTTAAAAAGGTGATATTTTTGTTGTTAAAAAAATATTTTTTCGGCATAAAAACACCAAGGTGCACATATTCAATATGTGTAGAAGACGTGTGTATAGTTTCAGATCGATCAACTGAACGGTTTCGGAGGAGTTGTGTACACGAACTATGCACTTTTTCTTCAGCCGCCCGCCCGACGCCCGTCCGCCCTCCCTGCGGTAAAAAATAATACGTACCGTTTTTTAAAAACGGTCGTATAAAAAGGAGCTGAAGCAGCTACGGGAGGGTCGAAAAACGGAAACATCTGGAAATCGACTATGAAACCTGGCTAGATAGCTTGGAATCAATCTAACTAAGAAAACAAAAGTTACATTTTGAAAATCTATTTTTATGCCCTATGTTAAATTCCCCAAAGAGAAATTGTTTTTTCGCAATAAAAGAAATATTTTATGGAATTTCATCAAACAAATTAGAGAGGGTGACTTTTTTGTTATTGATGAAAAAATTCTTTAGTTTTAAATATTTGTTCAGATTTAATGTGTTTAATGGCCAGAAGTTTGTCAGCAGCAAAACGTGGAGCAAACAGTAGTACTTTATTCCTTTACATACTCGGATTCTACTTTAAAGCTTAGTCGTCAGGTTCAGATTTTATTATACAGTGGAGCCTCAACCAAACACTCGGGAAAATATGGATGTTTAACATAGATGTGTTTCACTGTTATGTACCTCTGATTATAATAACTTTTCACAATTGCAAAACACTAGAATGTGTCATGAAGTGCCCATGTGTATGATTTACAGTGGAACATCTCCAAAACCAGAAGACCATCGGGACCTCCCAGGGTCAGAGCTCCAGATAAGGTGTATATTGGTGTATTTTATAGAGGATATTCCTTCGTACATTTTGAATAGCGGGAAATAATACATGACTGTGCGTCGGCTTCCGCACAAGTAATGAGTGAGCGTAGCGAACGAGTTGCTTTCACGGACGCCGACGGATACGAGTGTATTATTTCTGCTATTCAAACACGTACGATGGAATATCCTATTTATTACACTTCCACGGCGGATACATATGCACATTTAGTCTATTTTTGAGATTATAATCAATGAATTGTGATGTGCGCATGAATAGTTATACAATGACGAGTTTTCCCCGTGTTTTGATGTTACATTGTTAGAAGTCAAATGTGACGTCATGTAAACTTTTGAAATCCAAATTATGCAGCTGTTTCTATGGAACAGATATATTTAACTGCATGTTTGGAATGTGTTCAACCACATTAACATTCTAGATTAGTCGAAACCCTTTCCAAGTTTTCAAATAACTTTATTTTGACTGTAATAAAAAGTAAACATTTTGCATGGTAGCTCGTGGTTTCCAAGAAAACAGGCGTGCAATTACGGGTGTTCTCTTCACGGTGTATTATTTGTAAGGAGTTAATTACGGGTTTTCTCTCACAGCGAAACCCATGCAAATAACTCGTAAGAGTGTAATAAACACACTTATTTTAGCAGAATACGCATTGATTATCAAAAGCGGGAGTACAAAATACTCGCAGCAATGTGAAACTACGCATTGATTTTAAAAATGAGTAGTGAAAATACTGTAATAAAGTTGAAAATTTACCTAGTTGAGCTGCAAAAAGCAAACAATGTGTTTGCTTTTTGCAGCTCAACTAAGTGAATTTTAAATTTGTTTTATTTTTTTATCATTTGTTTCATCAATAATTTGTAAAAGTAAAATACGCATTGAATTTTAAATATGCGGGTATAATACATAACTTATCTGGAGCTCTGCCCAGGGTGTCCAGTTTGGAGAGGTTTCCACTTTATGTAACAGTGGCAATCGTACATTGTACTTACCTCACTTTGTACCATCGCTGCCGTTCCCCAATGGTTTGCACATATATTCTGTACGGACAGGCACTCATTTTGTTCATGCTCCTGAAAATACCCACTCAATTAAGTGATCACATTATATATCTGAACAAGTGGGCCCACTCAAGTGTTTGCATATTCAAGTGATTTCAAACATGGCAACTCATATTATTATATGACCAAGTATTTCAGTCATTCTCATTGGCCAAAACAAATGTATGTAAACGGTTTGTTTACACAAACAAGCACTCTCAGACCACGAGACCGGTCCGAGATGTGTTTATTCATGTAAACAAACCTATTGTTCACCTCCTTAGAGCGCATGCGTAAATCTGACACATGTAATTGTTATTGTGTTTACACTGTTAGTGACTATTCCTGATTTTCTGAATATTCATGGCAAGGTCATATAATAAAACAATTATAATCTTTCGAGTCGGTGTACAGAGATTTACGGACCTTCGAAAAGTGATGTTCACCGACGCCGAAGGCAGATGTGAACATCACTTTTCGAAGGTCAGTAAATCTCATGTACACCTCCTCAAAAGACAATAATTGTATATTGTTCATGCTCCTGAAAATGTCCATCCAGTGATTGCATGATTTCCTCCGAATATATGGCCACTCATGATGCTAACGCTACTGAAAAGAAAATACCCACTCAAGTGATAGATCACATGATATTCACTCAGTTTGTTAATGATCCTGAAAATAGATAGGTTGGCTCTACTTGAAATTAATCAAATTTTTCCGTCAGAATCTTGAGAATGTACTGGGTTAAAGGTGTTACCGTGTGCATGAGAAGTCGCACCATGTCGTGACAGTGCTGACATGGAACCAGTCTGTAGAGACACCAACTTTCGAAATGGTCGTCGATATCTCTCAAGGCCAGAATCTCCTTACAGCCGTACTTTTTATTCGGACACTCAACACAGCACGACATACAATCTTTCTCCTGGGCCTGGAAATAAATTGTTGTTGGTTGTAATACCACGTTATCATGTACATTTATTTAATGGTGTTTAACGGCCTGTCAACAGCTCAGGTCATTTAAGCCTGGTTAACCGGGTCAAATCAAATATTTCACCTGTACTGATGAGAGGAAACTCCCAAAATCACAACTAAATGAATATATACAAAAAAATCCAGTGAACACTGTGGGGGTGTATTATACACTATGTTGTAGATGGGGGTTAAAACTGTCAACCTAATATTGTCATTATTGGCCATTTCGGTTACATGTATTTATTTTATTTTTTCAATCGCAAACTATAAATAGACCAAATGTTTTAATACCCACAGTAAACACAACAGACCATGTTTTATTACGTAAATTTACATTTCATTTTCGTATAGTTGCAAAAATTTAAATAACCAAATACGCTTGTCCAAAAGCGCATGTGTATCCCTCCCCGCCTACATCTAGTCAACAAATTATAAAGGGAGAAAACTAATATGTTAGTAAGGCGAGAGTTGTTCGAGTCGTTGTTCGACCCCAACTTCCGTCTGGGGAATACAGTTAAGAATCATCTTGTTTTACATCATTTTGTCACAATTCATGGAACAGCGACATTGCTGGTCAGTAGCATTGTGAGATTGTGATCTTGGGGAAAGGGGTGGGGGTGGGTCATGGATTTGCTGTAGCACAATAGAGGATCATCAGATGAATGCATGTATGAAATATCAAAGTGTTCCCTGCAAAGAAACAGAAGTTACAGAACATTTACCGCAACGTTAAGTTTATGAACATGCTAAGTTTGTGACCTTGACCTTGCTATAAACATGATAGAGGGTCATCTGAGGAATGCATGTAATGAAATATCAAGGCGTTTCCATGAAATTTGAATTTCTATGACTTAAAAACCATGACAATAACTTATAATGACATAGAACAGCAATATTTAGTGTATGTGTGCTTGTTGCTAGGCAACAAGAACGAAAATCGAACACAGCTGGGCAAGTACAAATAACGAGGATGGCCGCGGCCCGCATTTCGAGCCCGCCGAGGCATTTGATGGTCTCAAGATGTATTTATTTGAAGTTTGATGCCCAATAAGCATACAAAGTTTGAAGCAAATCTAACTTACAGTTACAGAGATAGTAGGTATGTGAAAACTTTAACGCAAATTTTGACAGAAACTTTAACGAAAACTTCTTCTAATTCATTTGACCATGACATAGGTGCACAGGGGCCGCATGAGTGGGACACAGAATGAATATATGGATGATGACTAATAAGCATATGAAGTTTCAAGTCAATGTGACTTAGGACTGCAGAGATATAAGGTAAGTAAAGGTATTTAAAAAACTTTAACGCAGATTTCGGAACGCAAACTTCTAAGTCATTTGACCTTGACCTTGGGTTGGGCACAGGGGCCGCATGAGTGGGATACAGCATGAATATATGGATGATAACTAATAAGTATATGAAGTTTCAAGTCAATGTGACTTAGGACTGCAGAGATATAAGGTATTTAAAAACTTTAACGCATATTTCGGAACGCAAACTTCTAAGTCATTTGACCTTGGGAACAGGGCCGCATGAGTGGGATATAGCATGAATATATGGATCATGACTAATAAGCATATGAAGTTTCAAGTCAATGTGACTTAGGACTGCAGAGATATATAAGGTATTTAAAAACTTTAACGCAGATTTCTGACGCACAGACGCACGGACGCATGGACGCCCGGACGTCATTGTGATCACTATGTCTCGCTTTCCGCAAGCGGGCTCGACAAAAACCATATATTCAGCCCTGAAATCAGAATAATCATGATCTGATGTCAGGTCCTCGCCACACCAGAATCACTTGGCCCCTCCCAAAAGCAGTAGGATCAGTAATAATCTTACTACTTTTATAATGGGCAATAACCCAATTCAACTCACAGGTACAGGGCTTAAAAATTCACTCGCCCCGCTCGCCATGGCGAGTCAATTTTCATGTTGGCGAGAGGATTTTCTTGTCACTGGTCCGATTTGGCGAGTGACACATCGGGAAAGGCCATTCTGTATTTTCAGAAAACTAAGAAAATTTGATTAATTTCCAGCTATGTCAAATTATTTTCTTTAATTCACTGGTTTTAAGCTGTTTATGAAGTATTTCTGTAACTTTCATACACCCTATATATTTCTGTTGTGAACCATCACGTGTCCCCATTCGCGTAGACAGCATGACTTTGCATAAAAAAAAACATATCGCTGGTTTAACATTAGCCCAGCACATATTACTGTCTTATATACTGTGTCATTCTTATAAATTGTTTGATTTTGTCTTCCTCGGGTGCTACACACCAAACAAGGAGTTGAAGTTATATAAAAATTTGCACTAAAAACGAACTTTCTACACCAAAATGTGTGTACGTGACAGTAGTCTTGTTCTGACTTAGAGGAGATAACTCTTGTTTAATAATAAACTTATTATAGTGGAACATTTATTTTTCAAAATAACTTTATAATAAACGGATAAAGAAGGAATAATACTATATAATCTTAATAATATGTATATTAGTACTCGTTTAATAGCTGTAGCAATATAATTGTTAACAAATTTAAATTATTTGGTGTTTATATTAATACTCCTTTTTAGGCACCATCTCGTTATTACATTCATACACATGGCATCATTTTCTTGTCTAACATGAAAACGCCAGTAGCAAAATAATTCGAACAAATTGGTGTCCCTGAGTGAAGGAAAGTTTGAGTTTCATTGTTAAATATACAAGGGAGCCCTCACCCACCCCACACATTTTGCTGTTGAACATGCATGTAACACCATTGGCAATCCATCAGTCAGTATTATGTTCTCATGCTTCATATTTTGAACAAGCATAATACCAATCTAAGGAACTGGTCATTATTTATCACCAAGGGGGTTGGGATGTGAATAGGGCTGGATAAATTGTGTTAACTCATCTTAGAAAAGTACAAGCCCCCACCCCTTCCCACAGCTTTCATTAAATTTGCAAGTCCCCCCATTGAACAATTAATAATGTTCAAATGAGACGGTTCAAATGAGTGGTAACAACACCCCCACCCCATTGAACAATTAATAATGTTCAAGCCCAAAACTAGACGGTTCAAATGAGTGATATCATATATTGCATCTACTGAAAAAAATTTTATTGCCTGGGTTAATCATGCCCTAAAGTGATAGCCAGGGGGACATATTGCCTTGCTCTTGAGGTTCCGTATGTCCGTCCGTCTGTGTACATTTACATCAACAAGTTTGTAAGAGTTTCTCCAGTGAGAGTCCAGTATTCCAGAGGGGCACATCCACGTTTTACAAACATAATGTCTAGTATTAATGTTGGTACAAAAGCTAATTTATTAAAGGTATTAATACATGTACTTACATTTTCCTAAAATGTTGGGCAAGTAGCTTTTTTGTCTGGGTGAGCAGATTATAATTGTATTTTTTCGGCATAAAAACATCAAGGTGTAGAAGACGTGTGTATAGTTTCAGAACGATCGATTGAACGATTTCGGAGGAGTTGTGTACACAAACTCTGTACCGTATATATAGAATTGCATAGAAAAATGAAGAAAAAATGGCTAAGTTAAAAAGGCGATATTTTTGTTAAAAAATATTTTTTCGGCATAAAAACACCAAGGTGCACATCTTCAATATGTGTAGAAGACGAGTGTATAGTTTCAGAACGATCGACTGAACGGTTTCGGAGGAGTTGTGTACACAAACTCTGTACCGTATATAGAATTGTATAGAAAAATGTAGAAAAAATTGCTAAGTTAAAAAGGTGATATTTTTGTTAAAAAATATTTTTTCGACATAAAAACACCAAGGTGCACATCGTCAATATGTGTAGAAGACGTGTGTATAATTTCAGAACGATCGACTGAACGGTTTCAGAGGAGTTGTGTACACAAACTCTGTACCGTATATAGAATTGTATAGAAAAATGTAGAAAAAATGGCTAAGTTAAAAAGGTGATATTTTTGTTAAAAAAAAAAAATATTTTTTCGACATAAAAACACCAAGGTGCACATCGTCAATATGTGTAGAAGACGTGTGTATAATTTCAGAACGATCGACTGAACGGTTTCCACAAACTCTGTACCGTATATAGAATTGTATAGAAAAATGTAGAAAAAATGGGCTAAGTTAAAAAGGTATAGTTTAAAAAATATTTTTTCGACATAAAAACACCAAGGTGCACATCGCAATAAGTAGAAGACGTGTGTATATTCAGACATCACTGAACGTTTCAGGAGTGTGTACACTCTGTACCTATATAGAATTGTAGAAAAAAGTAGAAAAAATGGCTAAGTTAAAAAGGTGATATTTTTGTTAAAAAATATTTTTTTAAGACATAAAAACACCAATGACTCGCAATACGTTTTAGAAGACGTGTGTAATAATTTCGACGACGACTGAACGGTTTCAGAGGAGTGTACACAAACTCTGTAGTATATAGAATTGTATAGAAAAATGTAGAAAAAATGGCTAAGTTAAAAAGGTGATATTTTTGTTAAAAAATATTTTTTCGCCATAAAAACACCAAGGTGCACATCGTCAATGTGTAGAAGACGTGTGTATAATTTCAGAACGATCGACTGAACGGTTTCAGAGGAGTTGTGAACACAAACTCTGATACCGTAATATTTTTGAATTGTATACAAAAATTGTAGAAGAAACAAGAAAAATTTCAGCAAAGCCTGACGAGGCTTTTGTTAAAAAACCAGGTTTTTTCATTCGCCATAAAAAACACCAAGGTGCACAATCGTCAATATTGTAGAAGACTTGGTTATTTCAGAAAGAATCGACTGAACGGAATTCCCAGAAGGAGTTGTGTACACCCACCTCTGTAACCGTATATAGACAATTGTAATAGAAAAATAAGAAACAAGAAACGAGGCAAACCACAAGGCCAGTTTTTTTTCCAACCAAAGACACTTGGATAACATAAAATTATACCCACCTTTTTGTAGACTAGATGGCCGTGCCTTGCATTCGCGCCTTGGGCGAGGCATGGACACTAAAAAAATAGATATAGTAGATGGAAAAACTTAACCAAAAAACTTTAACCGGACACACGGACGAACGGACGGACGTATGCCAAAATGCTGACGATATCGCGCTTTCCACAAGCAGGTGTGACAATGATGATAAAAAACACCCATGTGAAGTATCAAGGTATTGGTGAAGCAGTTGCAGAGATATAGTACACAAAAAAACTTTAACAAAAAAATTCAAAGTAATTTGAACTTGACATAGGGCACAGAATCGCGCTTTCCGCAAGCAGGTGCGACAATGATGATAAACACCCATGTGAAGTATCAAGGTATTGGGTGAAGCAGTTGCAGAGATATATACACGAAAAAACTTTAAAAAAAAAATTCAAAGTAATTTGACCTTGACATTGGGACAGACGCCTTTCCGCAAGCAGGGCAATGAGATAAGCGTGAATATCAAGGATTAGGGTGGAGCAGTTGCAGAATAGCTTTCGAAAAAATTTAACAAAAAAATTCAAATAATTTGCATTGATGGGCACAGGAGCGCTTTCCGCAGCAGGTCGACAATATGATAAGCACCCATGTGAAGTATCAAGGTATTGGGTGAAGCAGTTGCAGAGATATAGTACACGAAAAAACTTTAACAAAAAAATTCAAAGTAATTTGACATTGACATTGGGCACAGGATCGCACTTTCCGCAAGCAGGTGCGACAATGATGATAAGCACCCATGTGAAGTATGAAGGTATTGGGTGAAGCAGTTGCAGAGATATAGTACACGAAAAAACTTTACTTTATTCAAAAAAAATCAGTATGACCTTGACATTGGGCACAGGATAAGCACTTTCCGCAAGCAGGTGCGACAATGATGATAAGCACCCATGTGAAGTATGAAGGGTATTGGGTGAAGCAGTTGCAGAGATATAGTACACAAAAAAACTTTAACAAAAAATTCAAAGTAATTTGACCTTGACATTGGGCACAGGATCGCGCTTTCCGCAAGCAGGTGCGACAATATGATAAACACCCATGTGAAGTATCAAGGTATTGGGGTGAAGCAGTTGCAGAGATATAGTACACGAAAAAACTTTAACAAAAACATTCAAAGTAATTTGACCTTGACATTGGGCACAGGATCGCGCTTTCCGCAAGCAGGTGCGACAATGATGATAAGCACCCATGTGAAGTATCAAGGTATTGGGTGAAGCAGTTGCAGAGATATAGTACACGAAAAAACTTTAACAAAAAAATTCAAAGTAATTTGACCTTGACATTGGGCACAGGATCGCGCTTTCCGCAAGCAGGTGCGACAATGATGATAAACACCCATGTGAAGTATCAAGGTATTGGGTGAAGCAGTTGCAGAGATATAGTACACGAAAAAAACAAAAAACTTTAACAAAAAAATTCAAAGTAATTTGACCTTGACATTGGGCACAGGATCGCACTTTCCGCAAGCAGGTGCGACAATGATGATAAGCACCCATGTGAAGTATGAAGGTATTGGGTGAAGCAGTTGCAGAGATATAGTAGGGGGTTTAGGTATTTTTTTCTAGTTGAAATATACATTAAAATTTGGTACATCCATTTAGGGCATGGCGAGAACTTTACAATGAGCTACAGATTTTGAAAATCGGATAAGCGGTTCAAAAGTTATTAAGGTTTGTAAATCAGAATTTTGCAACATATTGTGCTCATTTCCTCTATGTATTTGAATGGCAACCGACGGCACCGATATCAGCTAAAATAACAGCTTTTATGTTATTATTATTAAAATAACTTGAAAACTAATGGAGATAAGTGCATAAAACCAAAAAAGAATTTTTTTTATAAAATACAATTTTATACACATATGTTCCAAAAGGATCTTTATGTTTTTATGGAATATAACTGATTTTGGGTGGTTAAAATATGACGAAAAGACAGTTTTTGCCACAAAATGTGATTATTTTGAATATTTATCTTATTTGCAATCATTTCATTACCATGTCACATAAATCAACAATATAACCCACATATTTTCTTGTAATGTCTACAATTTAAATGGTAAAAAATACCATGTAAATGCTTTATTTTTGCCGAAATTGGTTACCATGGCAACGGTTTTGAAAAAATGTGTTTCTGCACATAATTTTAACATTTTAATAAAAAAAAAGGACAGCGACATATAAACAGTTAATTAATATTAATTCAGTAACAAATCTACTATAACCATAGTAATCTGAGTTAATTGGTTACCATGGCAAAGGTTTTAAAAAAAACTGATGTAATTAGGAATCTGATTTTACATTTTGAGCAATGTACATATTTCTATGACAACATTAAAAACATATGTTACATGAAATTAATGTCACAGTCATTCTGTAACTTAATCTAATTTCTGTAGTAACCATGCTGTAATCAATCGGTTACCATGGCAACGACTTTGAAAAAATGTGGTTTCATACACAACTTGACATTTTGAGTAATTAAACAATGTTAGGCGACATAAAATACACACATTACATCAAATTAATGTTACAATCATTCTGTAACCAACATACTGCTGCCATGGTAACCACTTTATTTGGTACCATGGCAAAATAGTGAAAGTGAACGGGTTTAACATCCCAGAAACAGATAAGGTCATATAGAAACGGAACCACAGTTTAAATTCTCAGCGGTTTTGTATAAATGTATTTTCTTACATTTTGAGCAATGGGAACATGCATGGCCGTAGACACCACCCTGCGGCACTATTTTGGCTCTAGAACGCAGGAAAAACCATTTTGATGTTTTAGATTGATTTTTATTAATATGTGTGAACAACTCCCCACCCATCAATCGTCCACCATGGCATTATTTTTTCCACCGCTACGGGCCTGACATAATTATGTCGCAACATAATTGAAATATTAGTTACATTAAACTACATGTAGTATTATACTCATTATGTAACAAATAATGTATACCATTAACAAAGTAACAAATATGTAAGCAAATGCACATACATGTATGATAACAGCCGTGTAATTTTCTACCTCAAGACAATTGCGATTTTTCATGAAATAGATCTTCAAACAAATATTTTCTGTAAACGACATAGAGGATATTCCATCGGACATTTTGAATAGCGGGAAATAATATACGAGTGTGCGTCGGCTTCCACGTAAGCAAAGAGTGAGCGTAGCGAATGAGTTGCTTGCATGGAAGCCGACGGACTGTATTATTTCCGCTATTTAAACATGTACAATGGAATATCCTATTTATTAAACTTCACGGCGGATATATATGCATATTTTTTGAGAGTGTAAGCAAAAGAATCGTGCTGTGCGTATGAATAGTTACACAGTGACATGTTTCCCCCGCGTTGTGACGTCACGTTGTAGGACTTCAAACGTCACGTCATCTAAACTTTTTGAAATCCAAATTACGCAGCTGTTTCTAAGAAGTAGAAATATTTTAGTGCATGTTTGGAATGTGTTCAATCCTATTGACATTGTACATTAGTCGAGACTCTCCAAATTTTCAAATAAATTTATTTTGAAATAAAAGAGGGTGCAATGACGGGTGTTCTCTTCACGGTGTATTATTTGAAAGGAGTTGATTACAGGTTTTCGCTCGCAGCGAAACCCATGCAAATAAGTCGCAAGAGTGTAATAAAAGAGAATGTCGAAATATTTTCTGTTATAATGACCAGAGAATATTGAAAAATCACATTAATCGCACAAGGTCGCCCAAAAGTGTTACGGAATGATGAAAAGTAAATTTCGAAGTAATTTGACCTTGGGCAAGAAGGCCACATGAGTGTGGTATAGAATGAAAATATGGATGATGATAAAGAAGTATACGCTGGAAGTTTGAAGTCCATCCGACAGCTGCAGAGATAATGGGAACCTGAAAACATTAATCTTGCGGACGGATGAAAACTATATATAACTATGTTACGTATAACTATAGTAGCTAATAAATGATTACTGCACTTGCACGCATCAATGTACAGACTGTAAGAGGTTTTTAAAAAACCTCACACCAGCCAAGCGAATTAGCGGGGTGGGGCGTTTTACCAGGGACGGGCGGTGGTACGGCTTCATCTTTCTTTGCGCTCGGCAGTGCAGGAACACCACACGTTCCCAGGCAAAGTACTGCCACGGAATGGATCATCGAGCTCGTGCAGAAGCAAAATGGAAACATAAGCCGGAAGACATACCAATTAATGGATAGACCTGCCCAACTACATCTAAATATGACTACATCACATAGGTGAAGTGGCCAGAATATCCCCACCACGACTATGAACATGCGCAGCCTTTTCTGCTTCTCTGTGGGTAAAAGTGGGGGGGGGGGGGGGGGGGGGGGTGGGGGGGGGGGGGGGGGGGGGATGGGTGGGGGGGGTATGCAGTTATAAAATTAGTAACTTAGTCTACGATATATGAAATTATATTTTCAGTACTAGTAGTGAAACACCATCCATTTTTATGTCGATCACAGTGCCAGATCATTATTTGATGTAAATAATAATACCCCACCCACACTATTTTACTTGTATTTACTAATACAAATACATGTAATTAATAAGGACAATAGTCAATACATTAAACTTGAAATTAAAGACCAAATACAGTGTAAAAACACATGTGATTAAGTATTGACAAACAGTGGTGTATCACAATGTATGGTAAAATCGAAGCGACGTTATTGAGTAAATGTGGGTGGGGTAATTTTCCCGAACGGTCGAAGTTTCGACGTCTGCGATTGGGTTGGGAATGCTGGTTTCCGCATAAGATGTGATGGGTTAGTGTCATGCCCTTTAGTTATTTATATGGAAAACATGTCAATAATTCCATTTATGATTGAACATTGAAGAATAGCATTCATTTTACCGTAAAAAAAACACATTTTTTCCTTTCGGTACGGATTGTCAACAGACGAACTCTTCAATGTTTGGAGGTTCACATACCAAAATGTTCAGCATTATGTTATCTTCATGTTGATTGGTCAAAAAAATATCTCCAGCCGGAAACGCTTGCGAAGGAAAATCGATTAAACCACACCGCACCGATCCAAATCGGCTAAATTCGTGTGCCGCGTTTCGACTTTGTCGAATATTTGGCGCGAACATGGTGTAATTGTTTCAGCGATTTAAGTCATTTTATAGAAAGAAATAATTATAATATTTTTTATATAAATCAAATAAATAATGATTAAATATAATTCTGGTTAAAAATTATTTACAAAAATGTTTTTAATTCATAACGTTTTTTACAGTTTAAAAAGAAGCGAATAACCGCTAAATTATCGATAATTTCACGTAAAACTGACGCAACTGAACCCTCTAGATATAGTACACAAAAAAACTTTAACAAAAAATTCAAAGTAATTTGACCTTGACATTGGGCACAGGATCGCGCTTTCCGCAAGCAGGTGCGACAATGAATGATAAACACCCATGTGAAGTATCAAGGTATGGGTGAAGCAGTTGCAGAGATATAGTACACGAAAAAAATTTAACAAAAAAATTCAAAGTAATTTGACCTTGACATTGGGCACAGGGGCCGCACGGTTGGGGGTTAGAATGAAAATATGGATGATGATAAACACCCATGTGAAGTTTCAAGGTAATGGGCGAAGCAGTTGCAGAGATATAGTATAACGAAAAAGTTTTAAACCAAAAAAACTCTAACCAGACGTACGTTAAATAGTTAACGTTGAAAAATGGCTAAGTCAATTACGTAGAAATAATAGGTGAAGGTAAAAAAATGGTCACATGTTGGATAGTTGTATGTGGTAGGCACCCCTTGGTTATGAAGCTGTGAAAGTTTGGTGGTCCTAGGTGGTACAGTACCAAAGAAATGGACTTAAACACGAAAACTTAACATTGTAAACGCGAAAACTTAACATTGAAAATGGCTAAGTCGACTGCGCGGAAAAAATGGGTGAAGTTAAAAAAAAAAGTAACATGTTGGATAGTGATATGTGGTGGGTACCCCTTGATTATGAAGCTGTGAAAGTTTGGTGGTCCTAGGTGGTACAGTACGAAAGAAATGGACTTAAACACGAAAACTTAACATTGTAAACGCGAAAACTTAACATTGAAAATGGCTAAGTCGATTACGCGGAAAAAATGGGTGAAGTTAAAAAAAAAGTAACATGTTAGATAGTGATATGTGGTGGGCACCCCTTGATTATGAAGCTGTGAAAGTTTGGTGGTCCTAGGTGGTACAGCAACAAAGAAATGGACTCAAACACGAAAACTTAACATTGATTGTGGACGCCGCCCGCCGCCCGCCCGCCGCCCGCCGCCCGCCGCCCGCCGCCCTCCCGCCCGGCTTTCGCCAATCCAATAGCCTGGATTTTTTTTCAAAAAACCTGGCTAAAAATTGCTAAGTTAAAAAGGTGATATTTTTGTTAAAAATATTTTTTTCCGCATAAAAACACCAAGGTGCACATCTTCAATATGTGTAGAAGACGTGTGCATAGTTTCAGATCGATCGACTGAACGGTTTCGGAGGAGTTGTGTACACAAACTCTGTACCGTATATGGAACTGTATAGAAAAATGTAGAAAAAATGGCTATAAAGTTAAAAAGGTGATATTTTTGTTAAAAAATATTTTTTCGGCATAAAAACACCAAGGTGCACATATTCAATATGTGTAGAAGACGTGTGTATAGTTTCAGATCGATCAACTGAACGGTTTCGGAGGAGTTGTGTACACGAACTATGCACATTTCTTCAGCCGCCCGCCCGACGCCCGTCCGCCCTCCCTGCGGTAAAAAATAATACGTACCGTTTTTTAAAAACGGTCGTATAAAAAGGAGCTGAAGCAGCTACGGGAGGGTCGAAAAACGGAAACATCTGGAAATCGACTATGAAACCTGGCTAGATAGCTTGGAATCAATCTAACTAAGAAAACAAAAGTTACATTTTGAAAATCTATTTTTATGCCCTATGTTAAATTCCCCAAAGAGAAATTGTTTTTTCGCAATAAAAGAAATATTTTATGGAATTTCATCAAACAAATTAGAGAGGGTGACTTTTTTGTTATTGATGAAAAAATTCTTAGTTTTAAATATTTGTTCAGATTTAATGTGTTTAATGGCCAGAAGTTTGTCAGCAGCAAAACGTGGAGCAAACAGTAGTACTTTATTCCTTTACATACTCGGATTCTACTTTAAAGCTTAGTCGTCAGGTTCAGATGTTATTATACAGTGGAGCCTCAACCAAACACTCGGGAAAATATGGATGTTTAACATAGATGTGTTTCACTGTTATGTACCTCTGATTATAATAACTTTTCACAATTGCAAAACACTAGAATGTGTCATGAAGTGCCCATGTGTATGATTTACAGTGGAACATCTCCAAAACCAGAAGACCATCGGGACCTCCCAGGGTCAGAGCTCCAGATAAGGTGTATATTGGTGTATTTTATAGAGGATATTCCTTCGTACATTTTGAATAGCGGGAAATAATACATGACTGTGCGTCGGCTTCCGCACAAGTAATGAGTGAGCGTAGCGAACGAGTTGCTTTCACGGACGCCGACGGATACGAGTGTATTATTTCTGCTATTCAAACACGTACGATGGAATATCCTATTTATTACACTTCCACGGCGGATACATATGCACATTTAGTCTATTTTTGAGATTATAATCAATGAATTGTGATGTGCGCATGAATAGTTATACAATGACGAGTTTTCCCGTGTTTTGATGTTACATTGTTAGAAGTCAAATGTGACGTCATGTAAACTTTTGAAATCCAAATTATGCAGCTGTTTCTATGGAACAGATATATTTAACTGCATGTTTGGAATGTGTTCAAAACCACACTTAACATTCTAGATTAGTCGAAACCCTTTCCAAGTTTTCAAATAACTTATTTTGACTGTAATAAAAAGTAAACATTTTGCATGGTAGCTCGTGGTTTCCAAGGAAACAGGCGTGCAATTACGGAGTTGCTCTTCACAGTGTATTATTTGTAAGGAGTTAATTACGGGTTTTCTCTCACAGCGAAACCCATAGCAAATAACTCGTAAGAGTGTAATAAACACATTATTTTAGCAGAATACGCATTGATTATCAAAAGAGGGAGTACAAAATACTCGCAGCAATGTGAAACTACGCATTGATTTTAAAAATGAGTAGTGAAAATACTGTAATAAAGTTGAAAATTTACCTAGTTGAGCTGCAAAAAGCAAACAATGTGTTTGCTTTTTGCAGCTCAACTAAGTGAATTTTAAATTTGTTTTATTTTTTTATCATTTTATTTCAATCATAATAATTTAAAATAAAAGTAAAATACATTATGAATTTTAAATATGCGGGGTATAATACATAACTTATCTGAGCTCTGCCCAGGGTGTCCAGTTTGGAGAGGTTTCCACTTTATGTAACAGTGGCAATCGTACATTGTACTTACCTCACTTTGCACCATCGCTGCCGTTCCCCAATGGTTTGCACATATTCTGTACGGACAGGCACTCATTTTGTTCATGCTCCTGAAAATACCCACTCAATTAAGTGATCACATTATATATCTGAACAAGTGGGCCCACTCAAGTGTTTGCATATTCAAGTGATTTCAAACATGGCAACTCATATTATTATATGACCAAGTATTTCAGTCATTCTCATTGGCCAAAACAAATGTATGTAAACGGTTTGTTTACACAAACAAGCACTCTCAGACCACGAGACCGGTCCGAGATGTGTTTATTCATGTAAACAAACCTATTGTTCACCTCCTTAGAGCGCATGCGTAAATCTGACACATGTAATTGTTATTGTGTTTACACTGTTAGTGACTATTCCTGATTTTCTGAATATTCATGGCAAGGGTCATATAATAAAACAATTATAATCTTTCGAGTCGGTGTACAGAGATTTACGGACCTTCGAAAAGTGATGTTCACCGACGCCGAAGGCAGATGTGAACATCACTTTTCGAAGGTCAGTAAATCTCATGTACACCTCCTCAAAAGACAATAATTGTATATTGTTCATGCTCCTGAAAATGTCCATCCAGTGATTGCATGATTTCCTCCGAATATATGGCCACTCATGATGCTAACGCTACTGAAAATACCCACTCAAGTGATAGATCACATGATATTCACTCAGTTTGTTAATGATCCTGAAAATAGATAGGTTGGCTCTACTTGAAATTAATCAAATTTTTCCGTCAGAATCTTGAGAATGTACTGGGTTAAAGGTGTTACCGTGTGCATGAGAAGTCGCACCATGTCGTGACAGTGCTGACATGGAACCAGTCTGTAGAGACACCAACTTTCGAAATGGTCGTCGATATCTCTCAAGGCCAGAATCTCCTTACAGCCGTACTTTTTATTCGGACACTCAACACAGCACGACATACAATCTTTCTCCTGGGCCTGGAAATAAATTGTTGTTGGTTGTAATACCACGTTATCATGTACATTATTTAATTGGTGTTTAACGGCCTGTCAACAGCTCAGGTCATTTAAGCCTGGTTAACCGGGTCAAATCAAATATTTCACCTGTACTGATGAGAGGAAACTCCCAAAATCACAACTAAATGAATATATACAAAAAAATCCAGTGAACACTGTGGGGGTGTATTATACACTATGTTGTAGATGGGGGTTAAAACTGTCAACCTAATATTGTCATTATTGGCCATTTCGGTTACATGTATTTATTTTATTTTTTCAATCGCAAACTATAAATAGACCAAATGTTTTAATACCCACAGTAAACACAACAGACCATGTTTTATTACGTAAATTTACATTTCATTTTCGTATAGTTGCAAAAATTTAAATAACCAAATACGCTTGTCCAAAAGCGCATGTGTATCCCTCCCCGCCTACATCTAGTCAACAAATTATAAAGGGCGGGAGAAAAACTAATATGTTAGTAGGCGAGAGTTGTTCGAGTCGTTGTTCGACCCCAACTTCCGTCTGGGGAATACAGTTAAGAATCATCTTGTTTTACATCATTTTGTCACAATTCATGGAACAGCGACATTGCTGGTCAGTAGCATTGTGAGATTGTGATCTTGGGGAAAGGGGTGGGGGTGGGTCATGGATTTGCTGTAGCACAATAGAGGATCATCAGATGAATGCATGTATGAAATATCAAAGTGTTCCCTGCAAAGAAACAGAAGTTACAGAACATTTACCGCAACGTTAAGTTTATGAACATGCTAAGTTTGTGACCTTGACCTTGCTATAAACATGATAGAGGGTCATCTGAGGAATGCATGTATGAAATATCAAGGCGTTCCATGAAATTGAATTTCTATGACTTAAAAACCATGACAATAACTTATAATGACATAGAACAGCAATATTTAGTGTATGTGTGCTTGTTGCTAGGCAACAAGAACGAAAATCGAACACAGCTGGGCAAGTACAAATAACGAGGATGGCCGCGGCCCGCATGTCGAGCCCGCCGAGGCATTTGATGGTCTCAAGAGTGTATTTATTTGAAGTTTGATGCCCAATAAGCATACAAAGTTTGAAGCAAATCTAACTTACAGTTACAGAGATAGTAGGTATGTGAAAACTTTAACGCAAATTTTGACAGAAACTTTAACGAAAACTTCTTCTAATTCATTTGACCATGACATAGGTGCACAGGGGCCGCATGAGTGGGACACAGAATGAATATATGGATGATGACTAATAAGCATATGAAGTTTCAAGTCAATGTGACTTAGGACTGCAGAGATATAAGGTAAGTAAAGGTATTTAAAAACTTTAACGCAGATTTCGGAACGCAAACTTCTAAGTCATTTGACCTTGACCTTGGGCACAGGGGCCGCATGAGTGGGATACAGCATGAATATATGGATGATGACTAATAAGTATATGAAGTTTCAAGTCAATGTGACTTAGGACTGCAGAGATATAAGGTATTTAAAAACTTTAACGCATATTTCGGAACGCAAACTTCTAAGTCATTTGACCTTGGGAACAGGGGCCGCATGAGTGGGATACAGCATGAATATATGGATCATGACTAATAAGCATATGAAGTTTCAAGTCAATGTGACTTAGGACTGCAGAGATATAAGGTATTTAAAAACTTTAACGCAGATTTCTGACGCACAGACGCACAGACGCATGGACGCCCGGACGTCATTGTGATCACTATGTCTCGCTTTCCGCAAGCGGGCTCGACAAAAACTATATATTCAGCCCTGAAATCAGAATAATCATGATCTGATGTCAGGTCCTCGCCACACCAGAATCACTTGGCCCCTCCCAAAAGCAGTAGGATCAGTAATAATCTTACTACTTTTATAATGGGCAATAACCCAATTCAACTCACATACAGGTAGGGCTTAAAAATTCACTCGCCCCGCTCGCCATGGCGAGTCAATTTTCATGTTGGCGAGAGGATTTTCTTGTCACTGGTCCGATTTGGCGAGTGACACATCGGGAAAGGCCATTCTGTATTTTCAGAAAACTAAGAAAATTTGATTAATTTCCAGCTATGTCAAATTATTTTCTTTAATTCACTGGTTTTAAGATGTTTATGAAGTATTTCTGTAACTTTCATACACCCTATATATATTTCTGTTGTGAACCATCACGTGTCCCCATTCGCGTAGACAGCATGACTTTGCATAAAAAAAAACATATCGCTGGTTTAACATTAGCCCAGCACATATTACTGTCTTATATACTGTGTCATTCTTATAAATTGTTTGATTTTGTCTTCCTCGGGTGCTACACACCAAACAAGGAGTTGAAGTTATATAAAAATTTGCACTAAAAACGAACTTTCTACACCAAAATGTGTGTAGTGACAGTAGTCTTGTTCTGACTTAGAGGAGATAACTCTTGTTTAATAATAAACTTATTATAGTGGAACATTTATTTTTCAAAATAACTTTATAATAAACGGATAAAGAAGGAATAATACTATATAATCTTAATAATATGTATATTAGTACTCGTTTAATAGCTGTAGCAATATAATTGTTAACAAATTTAAATTATTTGGTGTTTATATTAATACTCCTTTTTAGGCACCATCTCGTTATTACATTCATACACATGGCACCATTTTCTTGTCTAACATGAAAACGCCAGTAGCAAAATAATTCGAACAAATTGGTGTCCCTGAGTGAAGGAAAGTTTGAGTTTCATTGTTAAATATACAAGTGAGCCCTCACCCACCCCACACATTTTGCTGTTGAACATGCATGTAACACCATTGGCAATCCATCAGTCAGTATTATGTTCTCATGCTTCATATTTTGAACAAGCATAATACCAATTTAAGGAACTGGTCATTATTTATCACCAAGGGGGTTGGGATGTGAATAGGGCTGGATAAATTGTGTTAACTCATCTTAGAAAAGTACAAGCCCCCACCCCTTCCCACAGCTTTTCATTAAATTTGCAAGTCCCCCCCATTGAACAATTAATAATGTTCAAATGAGACGGTTCAAATGAGTGGTAACAACACCCCCACCCCATTGAACAATTAATAATGTTCAAGCCCAAAACTAGACGGTTCAAATGAGTGATATCATATATTGCATCTACTGATTGCCTGGGTTAATCATGCCCCTAAGTGATAGCCAGGGGGACATATTGCCTTGCTCTTGAGGTTCCGTATGTCCGTCCGTCTGTGTACATTTACATCAACAAGTTTGTAAGAGTTTCTCCAGTGACAGTCCAGTATTCCAGAGGGGCACATCCACGTTTTACAAACATAATGTCTAGTATTAATGTTGGTACAAAAGCTAATTTATTAAAGGTATTAATACATGTACTTACATTTTCCTAAAATGTTGGGCAAGTAGCTTTTTGTCTGGGTGAGCAGATTATAATTGTATTTTTTCGGCATAAAAACATCAAGGTGTAGAAGAAGTGTGTATAGTTTCAGAACGATCGATTGAACGATTTCGGAGGAGTTGTGTACACAAACTCTGTACCGTATATATAGAATTGCATAGAAAAATGAAGAAAAAATGGCTAAGTTAAAAAGGCGATATTTTTGTTAAAAAATATTTTTTCGGCATAAAAACACCAAGGTGCACATCTTCAATATGTGTAGAAGACGAGTGTATAGTTTCAGAACGATCGACTGAACGGTTTCGGAGGAGTTGTGTACACAAACTCTGTACCGTATATAGAATTGTATAGAAAAATGTAGAAAAAATTGCTAAGTTAAAAAGGTGATATTTTTGTTAAAAAATATTTTTTCGACATAAAAACACCAAGGTGCACATCGTCAATATGTGTGAAGACGTGTGTATAATTTCAGAACGATCGACTGAACGGTTTCAGAGGAGTTGTGTACACAAACTCTGTACCGCTATAGAATGTATAGAAAAATGTAGAAAAAATGGCTAAGTTAAAAAGGTGATATTTTTGTTAAAAAATATTTTTTCGCCATAAAAACACCAAGGTGCACATCTTCAATATGTGTAGAAGACGTGTGTATAGCTTCAGATCGAACGGTTTCGGAGGAGTTGTGTACACGAACTATGCGCTTTTTCTTCAGCTGCCCGCCCGCCGTGTGGTAAAACATAATACGTACCGTTTTTTAAAAACGGTCGTATAAAAACGTACCTGAGGGCCAAACCAGGCAAATCGTGATTCCGATAAGGAGGAACCCCTACCGTTAATTTACGCCGTCTCGTTCGCCCGACCACCACCCACAAACACAAATGTTAGATTATATTTATTGCATAAGCACATCATCATAATTTGAAACTGTATTGATTACCACATGTTTTCTGTAGAAGGCGTATTTGCATATTTATTACACCAGTGTATTATAATGTTTATTATACTGTGACCGCCCATTTTTCAATAACAATTTACACCACAGAAAATTAACTCCTACACCTATACTTTAATATTGTACTGAAAACAAGCAGCTACATAGGTTGAGGCTGAGCTGTTCTACAGCTCAGGCTAAGTCAATCGAACTGCTTGACTACTAGTGAGGATCCCAATGAGGATCTATGTAGTGAGGATCCCAGTGATGATTTATGTAGTGAGGATCCCAGTGATGATCTATGTAGTGAGGATGATCCCAGTGATGATCTATGTAGTGAGGATCCCAGTGATGATCTATGTAGTGAGGATCCCAGTGATGATCTATGTAGTGAGGATCCCAGTGATGATCTATGTAATGAGGATCCCAGTGATGATCTATGTAGTGAGGATCCCAGTGAGGATCTATGTAATGAGGATCCAAGTGAGAATATATGTAGTGAGGATGTCCGTGAGATGATCCCAGTGATGTATTGAGTATCTCAGTGAGGAACTATGTAGTGAGAATCTATGTAGTGAGGATCCCAGTGATTATTTATGTAGTGAGGATCCCAGTGATGATCTATGTAGTGAGGATCCCAGAGATGATCTATGTAATGAGGATCCAAGTGAGGATCTATGTAGTGATGATGTCCGTGAGAGGATCCCAGTGATGTATTGAGTATCTCAGTGAGGAACTATGTAGTGAGAATCTATGTAGTGAGGATCCCAGTGATGATTTATGTAGTGAGGATCCCAATGAGGATCTATGTAGTGAGGATCCCAGTCATGATCTATGTAGTGAGGATCCCAGTGATGATCTATGTAGTGAGGATCCCAGTGATGATCTATGTAATGAGGATCCAAGTGAGAATCTATGTAGTGAGGATGTCCGTGAGAGGATCCCAGTGATGTATTGAGTATCTCAGTGAGGAACTATGTAATGAGGATCTATGTAGCGAGGATCCCAGTGATGATTTATGTAGTGAGGATCCCAATGAGGATATATGTAGTGAGGATCCCAGTGATGATCTATGTAATGAGGATCCCAGTGATGATCTATGTAGTGATGATCTATGTAGTGAGGATCCCAGTGAGGATCTATGTAGTGAGGATCCCAGTGAGGATCTATGTAATGAGGATTCAAGTGAGAATCTATGTAGTGAGGATGTCCGTGAGAGGATCCCAGTGATGTATTGAGTATCTCAGTGAGGAACTATGTAGTGAGGAACTATGTAGTGAGAATCTATGTAGTGAGGATCCCAATGATGATTTATGTAATGAGGATCCCAGTGATGATTTATGTAGTGAGGATCCAAATGAGGATTTATGTTGTGAGGGTCCCAGTGAGGATATATGTAGTGATCGAGGATCTATGTTATGAGGATATATGTAGTGAGGATCCCAGTGATGATCTATGTAGGGAGGACCCCAGTGATGATTTATGTAGTGAGGATCCCAGTGAGGATCTATGTAGTGAGGATCCCAGTGATGATCTATGTAGTGAGCATCCCAGTGATGATCTATGTAGTGAGGATCCAAGTGAGAATCTATGTAGTGAGGATGTCCGTGAGATGATCCCAGTGATGTATTGAGTATCTCAGTGAGGAACTATGTAGTGAGAATCTATGTAGTGAGGATCCCAGTGATGATTTATGTAGTGAGGATCCAAACGAGGATTTATGTTGTGAGGGTCCCAGTGAGGATATATGTAGTGATCGAGGATCTATGTTATGAGGATATATGTAGTGAGGATCCCAGTGATGATTTATGTAGGGAGGATCCCAGTGATGATTTATGTAGTGAGGATCCAAACGAGGATTTATGTTGTGAGGGTCCCAGTGAGGATATATGTAATGATCGAGGATCTATGTTATGAGGATATATGTAGTGAGGATCCCAGTGATGATCTATGTAGTGAGGATCCCAGTGAGGATCTATGTAATGAGGATCCAAGTGAGAATCTATGTAGTGAGGATGTCCGTGAGAGGATCCCAGTGATGTATTGAGTATCTCAGTGAGGAACTATGTAGTGAGAATCTATGTAGTGAGGATCACAGTGATGATTTATGTAGTGAGGATCCCAGTGATGATTTATGTAGGGAGGATCCCAGTGATGATTTATGTAGTGAGGATCCAAACGAGGATTTATGTTGTGAGGGTCCCAGTGAAGATATATGTAGTGATCGAGGATCTATGTTATGAGGATATATGTAGTGAGGATCCCAGTGAGGATCTATGTAGGGAGGATCTATGTAGTAAGGATCCTAGTGAGGATCTATGTAGTGAGGATCACATTGAGGATATTTCTAGTCAGGATCTATCTAGTGAGGATTCCAGTGAGGATCTATGTAGTGAGGTCATATTGAGGATATTTGTAGTGAGGATCTATGTAGTGAGGTCACATTGAGGATATTTGTAGTGAGGATCTATGTAGTGACGTCACATTGAGGATATATTTGTAGTCAGGATCTATGTAGTGAGGATTCCAGCGAGGATCTATGTAGTGAGGATCTATGTAGTGAGGATCACATTGAGGATATTTGTAATCAGGATCTATGTAGTGAGGATTCCAGCGAGGATCTATGTAGTGAGGATCACATTAAGGATATTTGTAGTCAGGATCTATGTAGTGAGGATTACAGTGAGGATCTATGTAGTGAGGTCACATTGAGGATATTTGTAGTCAGGATCTATGTAGTGAGGATTACAGCGAGAATCTATGTAGTGAGGATCACATTGAGGATATTTGTAATCAGGATCTATGTAGTGAGGATTCCAGCGAGAATCTATGTAGTGAGGATCACATTGAGGATATTTGTAGTCAGGATCTATGTAGTGAGGATTCCAGCGAGGATCTATGTAGTGAGGATAACATTGAGGATATTTGTAGTCAGGATCTATGTAGTGAGGATTACAGCGAGAATCTATGTAGTGAGGATCACATTGAGGATATTTGTAGTCAGGATCTATGTAGTGAGGATTACAGTGAGGATCTATGTAGTGAGGTCACATTGAGGATATTTGTAGTCAGGATCTATGTAGTGAGGATTCCAGATATAAGGTATTTAAAAACTTTAACGCAGATTTCGGACGGACGGACGGACGGACGTTCTTACATTACTATACTTATGTGGCTTATCACATGTTAAATATTAGCCACATAAAACGATTTTTAGCCACATAAAAGGATTTTTTAGGTGGCTAATTGTAACCAACCCTATCCTTTACTAAGTCCATAACCCTGTGGGGCTAGCCACATAAGTACCCTAATGTGTGCCCGGACGGACGGACTTACCAACATTTTGGGTTTATGGGCTATTTGCTATATAAAAGATCAAAGGACTAGCCCCTAAACTTCAAAAGGTTTTATGGGCTAACGGAATGAGTTCAAAGGAGTTCAAAGGATTCTTTTGTCTTAGGCTCCTCCCCCTAGCCCCTAAACCCCCTAATGTTCGCCCGGACGGACGGACGGACGGACGTTCTTACAGTACTATACTTATGTGGCTTATCACATGTTAAATATTAGCCACATAAAACGATTTTTAGCCACATAAAAGGATTTTTTAAGGTGCTAATTGTAACCAACCCTATCCTCCTTTACCAAGTCCATAACCTGTGGGGCTAGCCACATAAGTACCGCCCTAATGTGTGCCCGGACGGACGGACGGACGGACGTTCTTACAGTACTATACTTATGTGGCTTATCACATGTTAAATATTAGCCACATAAAACGATTTTTAGCCACATAAAAGGATTTTTTAGGTGGCTAATTGTAACCAACCCTATCCTTTACCAAGTCCATAACCCTGTGGGGCTAGCCACATAAGTACCCTAATGTGTGCACGGACGGACGGACGGACGGACATACCAACATTTTGGGTTTATGGGCTATTTGCTATATAAAAGATCAAAGGACTAGCCCCTAAACTTCAAAAGGTTTTATGGGCTAACGGAATAAGTTCAAAGAACTTCAAAGGAATCCTTATGTTACTAACCCTTACCCTAAGCTCCTAAACCCCTGATGTTTGCCCGGACGGACGGACGGACGGACGGACGGACGTTCTTACATTAGGGTACTTATGTGGCTTATCACATGTTAAATATTAGCCACATAAAACGATTTTTTAGGTGGCTAATTGTAACCAATCCTATCCTTTAACAAGTCCATAACCCTGTGGGGCTAGCCACATAAGTACCCTAATGTGTGCCCGGACGGACGGACGGACGGACGGACGTACTCATCACAGTATACTTGTGAACCCACTTGCTTGTGCACCTATAAATAGTCTGCTTGTGCACCTGGGTGCACAAGAAAAAGTGATGCACAAGTACCTCTTGTACTCATGACTTGATCCACAAGTATACCTGGCTGAGTACATCCGAGTCCGTCCGATACCGATTGTCGGACACTTTGCCGATGGACATCTGATGCTTGTGCACTAACTTTCGTGACAAGCACCACAAGACCCTTGTGAGCTGAAATAAAGTAGTCTGCTTGTGCACAAGAAAAAATTGATGCACAAGGGCCTCTTGTACACACGAATGGATCCACAAGTATGCCTGGTTGAAGACGGACGGACGGACAGACGGACGGACGGACGGACGGACGGACGTACTGACGTGACGTACATTGTGAGGTTACTAACCCTAACCCATCCTAAATCAAACCCTGTAAACATCAATCGTACAGAAAAAAACAACCCCACAAGACAAAATAACCCCACAAGAGCAATTTATAACGGGGTTAAAACGGAATAAGCATCTCTTAACAAGTCCATCACTGTGTGGTTAACCTCACAATGTAGCTCTCGTCTGTACGGACGGACGGACGGACGGACGGACGGACGGACGGACGGACGGACGGACGGACGGACGGACGGACGGACGTGTTTACTTTCAGGTAACTATGTGGCTTATCACATGTTAAATATTAGCCACATAAAACGATTTTTAGCCACATAAAACGATTTTTTAGGTGGCTAATTGTAACCAACCCTATCCTTTACCAAGTCCATAATCCTGTGGGGCTAGCCACATAAGTACCCTAATGTGTGCCCGGACGGACGGACGGACGGACGGACGGACGGACGGACGGATGGACGGACGGACGTTCTTACATTAGGGTAATTATGTGGCTTATCACATGTTAAATATTAGCCACATAAAACGATTTTTAGCCACATAAAAGGATTTTTTAGGTGGCTAATTATAACCAACCCTATCCTTTAACAAGTCCATAACCCTGTGGGGCTAGGCACATAAGTACCCTAATGTGTGTCCGGACGGACGGACGACGGACGGACGGACGGACGTGTTTACTTTCAGGTAACTATGTGGCTTATCACATGTTAAATATTAGCCACATAACACGATTTTTAGCCACATAAAACGACTTTTTAGGTGGCTAATTGTAACCAACCCTATCCTTTACTAAGTCCATAACCCTGTGGGGCTAGCCACATAAGTACCCTAATGTCTGCCCGGACGGACGGACGGACGGACGGACGGACGGACGGACGGACGGACGGACGGACGGACGGACGGACGGACGGACGGACAGACGTCATTGTGATCACTATGTTTCGCTTTCCGCAAGCGGGATCGACAAAAAGTACGGATCGCCCAGTTTTTTTTAAATAAAATGCTACAGTCAAACCTGTGAACAACGACCGGCAAAGGGAAGTGGCCAAAGTGGTCGTTGTTGACAGGTGGTCGTTGTTCCAAGGGTCGAACATTTACCCAGTTTCACAACAAAGTCGGCCATGTCTTTAGCATTCTATTGTAATATATATGCATGCTTTTCATCAATTAAAAATTGCACGAAAATGGCAAAAATAGTCAATTTATTTCGTTTTGTCATCTTGTTGTTAGTGTTCTGAACCCAGCCTCGCTTTGGAAATTATATACAAAGGGGAGTAATTATCTTCACGATAAGTATATCTCGCGGCCCGCTTTGGTGCACCATTTAATAGCTTGTCGTAATTACATGCAAGTGGTTTAATTTAGCATGACCATTAGTATTTCACACCACCAGTTGAAATTAATAAAGGTCATATAGTCTGTATTAAAACGATAGCCTATGTGCCGCGGCCTGTGAAAACCGCGAGTTTTTGTGTGATATTTCATCGAATGCGTCAAGTCCAGTAACCCACACGAGCTAGGTGTCCAAATCAGGAGAGAACACCAGGCTTATTTGCTTTCTGTCCAATTTACTGTATACTATCCTGGTCAAGCCCGAATATTTAAGCAGCCTATGACGAATTGGCAATGTCTGCTGACGTAATTACTGATGTTTTTAATTAGAGATTCGCAAACATTGTAAACCATGTAAACCACGGGCAGACTACGCGAATCCACTGCCTGGTCTGGTCGCTAATGCAATAAGCCGGGATTTGTCGGAGATCGAGACCCAATTCATATAAACACGTTTGTCGTGTCACTTTAGACTGGTACCCGGTCGCTAGGAATAACGCTATATATGCTGAGCATCAGACAGGGTACCAGTCTAGTGTGGACAACGTGACTGATGTCAGCAACCGCGTGTATTGATCTTTGATATGGCCTTGTGCCCCGATGTGTGAAATTTACACTCGACAAGCGCCGTGTGTTTGAAGTCTTAGTTTGTCACTGTAGACGAATCAGCATCGTGTAAACACAGTTTACCAGCTAATGATCGAGTGTTATGACTTGCGCAGAATTGCATTATGCCTATTGGAATACACGACACGGAATACATATCGGGAATTACCGTTAATGTAGTTATGCAATATTTTTCACTGAAAAATGTCGCCAAGTTTTGTGATGAAAGGAAAATCGGCGATTGCGATGTTATTTTTTTTTGCCGACAAAACATGACTTGGTCGCTAATGGTCGCTAATGGTCGCTGGTCGCTTTTGCAGTAAAAAATGCCCTGTGGGAACGAAAATCGCTGGTCGCTGGTCGTTGTTCGGAGGTGGTCGTTATTCCAAGGTCTTTTAAAGAACAAATTGGACGGGGGGGTTTTAACTGGCCGTTGTGGACAGGTGGTCGCTACTCACAGGTGGTCGTTAACACAGGTTCGACTGTATTTGTAATGTTGCATCTTATTTGAAACAAGAGGGCCATGATGGCCCTAATTCGCTCACCTGACTCCATGAACACCAGAGGAGAATGTGACATTGAGTTCATGTGTTTTTAAAAAAATTGCACTGGGGGGGGGGAGGGGGGGGGGGGGGGGATTCATCTCTCACCTTGATTTGTTCCTCCTTTGCAAAGCCGACCTCTTTCAGGAAGTCCTGGTCACCCTGTAGTTGGATCATCTCAACGTACTTCGGTTGTTCTACCACCGTACCATTGCAGGCAAACTCCTGTATATATAGACAATGTCATTGCTCTACCGGCACCATAGCAGGCAAACTCCAGTACAGAAAAAACACCAGGCTTTTGGGTTCAACAGCAAGCCTCGCAACTCTTGCAGTTACAAGCAGTGCCTGATCAAGCTTGATATCAAAATAGGTTAGCATGCAAACACCTGTGCAAAACAGTGGTGATGCACCAGGCATGTAGGAATTCCGAGGCTCACTGAGGAATTCCTACCATTCCCCAGAGCTCCAGATAAGCTCCAAATACCCAATACCCAGAAGTAGTGAGTATCAAAAAGCAATACATTGTTATGGTATCTTTATCATGCTGTAGAAAACACTAAACAGACCACAAATATAGCACATTTTTCTTATTTTCCATGAAAACACATCTTGGTATTTCATTAGAATTGTCTCCAAGGAGACAATTCTAATGAAATACCAAGACATGTTTTCATTTTGAAGCAAACTATTCAATAATTGCTGTTTGTTGATGTGTAAACAGTAGTGTGATTTTATTTTACCCAATTAAAATTTAGAAATACCTAATTGCTTCAGAAATGATTGAGTGACAATACTCAATTACTAATTCCTTATCTGGAGCCCTGGTTCCCGAGTAGTGCCTGATAAAAGTTGATATCAAAATACAGTAGCACGCAAAATACTGTACAGACACAATGCCAGACTTGTGGATTTTCGCTCAATAGGAAGTTTATCGGGCAAGGCTAGGAAATGTGTGGGAATTCCAAGGCTACCATTTCCAAGCAGTTGCTGGTAAACTTTAATTAGTATCAAAATACAGAACCACCACAAACTCAGTGTACATACACAATACCAGGCTGATCAGGTGATGTTAGGAAACGGGTCTCATCTTGAAATGACTATAATTTCCGAAAACTGATTTCGATACACACTAGCACGCAAACTCCTGTACATGCGCATACCAGGCATCAGAGCTCCAGATAAATTGCGTAAAAAAATTGCCAAAAACCCAATTGAAATCAGAGTAGCGAGTATCAAAAAGCAATAAAAAAATTATGGTACCTTTATCATGCTGCAGAAAACAATAAACAGACCACAAATATAGCATATTTTTCTTAATTTCCATGAAAACACATCTTGGTATTTCATTACAATTGTCTCCAAGGAGACAATTCTAATGAAATGCCAAGACATGTTTTCATTTCGAAGCAAACTGTTCAACAATTGCTGTCTGTTGATGTGTAAACAGTAGTGTGATTTTATTTACCCAATTAAAATCTTGAAATACCCAATTGCTTCAGAAATGATGGAGTGACAATACTCAATTACTAATTCCTTATCTGGAGCCCTGCAGGCATGATAACAAATTTATCAGTCAAGGCTAGGAAACGTGGGGTAACAACATATACTTTTGATGCGAAATGTTTCTTTTTTTCCTACTTGGAAAACTTCATCTTTTGCATGAAATGAGTTAAAGACATACCCAGCGTACAAGGACTGAATATCAAAGCATAAACCGAGCGTTAACTTTTCCAAACACAGAAATTTCTAAGTCAGTGGCCTTGACACTTGGGGTTAGCGGGCACCATGGGCTTTCTGTAGAATGATGCGGGATGTTGTTACAAATGTATGTATGGAATATTAAAGCATAAACTTAGCATTAACTTTTCCAAACACGGAAATTTCTAAGTCAGCGACCTTGACCTTTGGGGTTAGCGGGCACCATGGGCTTTCTGGAGAATGATGCGGGATGTAGTTACAAATGCATGTATGGAATATTAAAGCATTCCATTGAGGGAAACAGAAGTTACAATGAATTAACAGGAGCGTTAAGTTTTAGAAACAGAGCTAAACGCAAAAACTTAACGTTGAATGCATGTGAAAAGTAGGTCAATCAACCATGAAAACTAGGTCAAGGTCACATGGGCTCCCTCTGTGTGAGATGGTTACACCACAGTGTTGATGTATACCGAAGCATTCCATCAAGGGAAACAGAAGTTGTAATACATTAAACAGAGCGTTAACTTTTCCAAACACGGAAATGTCAGTGACCTTGACCTTTGGGGTTAGCAGGCACAATGGGATTTCTGTGTGAGATGGCTACACCACAGTGTTGATGTATACCAAGTATGGAGGTCGTAGGAGTTATAGTTTTCTGGAAACTGAGCTAAACGCAAAAACTTAACGTGAAATGTCGCCGCCGACGGAAAAGCTATGCCTATGTCCCGCTTCTGCTAAAGCAGGCGGGACAAAAACCATGACAATAACTTATAATGACATAGAACAGCAATATTTAGTGTACGTGTATGTGAGCTTGTTGCTAGGCAACAAGAACGAAAATCGAACACAGCTGGGCAAGTACAAATAACGAGGATGGCCGCGGCCCGCATGTTGAGCCCGCCGAGGCATTTGATGGTCTCAGAGTGTATTTATTTGCAGTTTGATGCCCAATAAGCATACAAAGTTTCAAGCAAATCTAACTTACGGTTACAGAGATAGTAGTTATGTGAAAACTTTAACGCAAATTTTGACAGAAACTTTAACGAAGACTACTAATTCATTTGACCTTGACATAGGTGCACAGGGGCCGCATGAGTGGGACACAGAATGAATATATGGATGATAACTAATAAGCATATGAAGTTTCAAGTCAATGTGACTTAAGACTGCAGAGATATAAGGTATTTAAAAACTTTAACGAAGATTTCGGAACGCAAACTTCTAAGTCATTTGACCTTGGGCACAGGGGCCGCATGAGTGGGATACAGCATGAATATATGGATGATGACTAATAAGTATATGAAGTTTCAAGTCAATGTGACTTAGGACTGCGGAGATATAAGGTATTTAAAAACTTTAACGCAGATTTCGGACGCATGGACGCACGGACACCTGGACGTCATTGTGATCACTATGTCTCGCTTTCCGCAAGCAGGCTGGACAAAAACTATATATTCAGCCCTGAAATCAGAATAATCCTGATCTGATGCCAGGTCCTCGCCACACCAGAATCACTTGGCCCCTCCCAAAAGCAGTAGGATCAGTAATAATCATACTACTTTTATAATGGGCAATAACCCAATTCAACTCCCAGGTGACAAAAGAGCCGAAGATAAAACGTACCTGAGGGCCAAACCAGGAAAATCGTGATTCCTACCGTTAATTTACGCCCGACCCCACCCACAAACACAAATGTTAGATTATATTTATTGCATAAGCACATCATCATAATTTGAAACTGTATTTATTACCACATGTTTTCTGTAGAAGGCGTATTTGCATATTTATTACACTAGTGTATTATAATGTTTATTACAGTGACCGCCCATTTTTCAATAACAATTTACACCACAGAAAATTAACTCCTACACCACCACCAGCACTAATCTTGTCAATTATTTTTACTTGAAAATACTTTAATATTGTACTGAAAACAAGCAGCTACATAGGTTGAAGCTGAGCTGTTCTACAGCTCAGGCTCAGTCAATCAAACTGCTTGACTACTAGTTGATATTGCCAATAGATGTTCAGACACGTTGACATCGGGACAAGATTACTGCAGGCGGCTGTGTACCATGCTGGAATAAATTGTCATCTGCTATTTATTTTCCATTACTTTTACAAAAACAAGAAACTCCGACAACTTCTTAATTGGATACACTGGCAAGGCAAGCATGAGAATGGCTGTCAATCCACTGAAACTCTCTCACCCCACTTAGAAAAGTATCAAATGCCAGATTGATTCGGAATCATTTTGAAAACGGAACTTATGACAAAATCATCTGAAATCAGCTGAAGATTCTCATGCCTGCACTGGGGGATTCATCGCTCACCTTGAGTTGTTCCTCCTTTGCGAGGCCGACCTTTTCAGGAAGTCCTTAATGAGGGTTCGCTGGTCTCCCTGTAGTGAAAATCACCTCACCGTACTCCAGGGGCTCTACCACCGTACCATTGCAGGCCAACTCCTGTACACATAGAAAATGTCATTGCTCTACCAGCACCATAGCAGGCAAACTCCAGTACAGAGAAAACACCAGGCTTTTGGGTTCAACAGCAAGCCTCGCAACTCTTGGAGTTACAAGCAGTGCCCGATCAAGCTTGATATCAAAATAGGTTAGCATGCAAACACCTGTACAAAACGGTGGTGATGCACCAGGCATGTGTAGGAATTCCGAGGCTCACAGAGGAATTCCTACCGTTCCACAGAGCTCCGGATAAGCTCCAAATACCCAATTAAAATTGCACAATACCCAACTGAAATCAGAAGTAGTGAGTATCAAAAAGCAATACATTTCTATGGTACTTTTATCATGCTGTAGAAAACAATAAACAGACCACAAATATAGCACATTTTTCTTATTTTCCATGAAAACACAAGGAGACAATTCCAATGAAATACCAAGACATGTTTTCATTTCGAAGCAAACTATTCAATAATTGCTGTTTGTTGATGTGTAAACAGTAGTGTGATTTTATTTTACCCAATTAAAATTTAGAAATACCTAATTGCTTCAGAAATGATTGAGTGACACTACTCAAATACTAATTCCTTATCTGGAGCCCTGGTTCCCCGAGTAGTGCCCGATAAATGTTGATATCAAAATACAGTAGCACGCAAAATACTGTACAGACACAATGCCAGACTTGTGGATTTTCGCTCAATAGGAAGTTTATCGGGCAAGGCTAGAAAATGTGTGGGAATTCCAAGGCTACCATTTCCAAGCAGTTGCTGGTAAACTTTAATTGGTATCAAAATACAGAACCACCACAAACTCAGTGTACATACACAATACCAGGCTGATCAGGTGATGTTAGGAAACGGGTCTCATCTTGAAATGACTATAATTTCCGAAACTTGATTTCAGATACACTAGCACGCAAACTCCTGTACATGCGCATACCAGGCATCAGAGCTCCAGATAAACTGCGTAAAAATTGCCAAAAACCCAATTGAAATCAGAAGTAGCGAGTATCAAAAAGCAATAAAAAAATTATGGTACCTTTATCATGCTGCAGAAAACAATAAACAGACCACAAATATAGCATATTTTTCTTAATTTCCATGAAAACACATCTTGGTATTTCATTACAATTGTCTCCAAGGAGACAATTCTAATGAAATGCCAAGACATGTTTTCATTTTGAAGCAAACTGTTCAACAATTGCTGTCTGTTGATGTGTAAACAGTAGTGTGATTTTATTTTACCCAATTAAAAATTTAGAAATACCTAATTGCTTCAGAAATGATTGAGTGACAAATACTCAATTACTAATTCCTTATCTGGAGCCTGCAGGCATGATAACAAATTTATCAGTCAAGGCTAGGACACGTGGGGTAACAACATATACTTTTGATGAGAACTGTTTCTCTACTTGGAAAACTTCATCTTTTGCATGAAATAAGTTAAAGACATACCCAGCGTACAAGGACTTGCCTCAAGGGAGACAAATCCACACACACTTAAAAATAACTCACCTTTTTATTCTATTTTCTTCATGTCTCGACAAAAGTATATGTTGTTACCACTCATTTGAACCGTCTCGACGAGACGGTTCAACTGAGTGGTCACAACAACGAAAACAGTTTATATTTGGCATGAAATGGGTTTTTAAAGATATACCCAGCATACATGGACTTGCCTCATGGGAGACAAATCCACACACACGCTCAAACTACTACTCACCTGTTTACAGACTTTCACGATCTTCTTCAAATCATAGTCTGTGGATAAGCCCTGCACAGTGGCGAGCGTTTTGCGCCCGTTCCGCTGCTGGATACGTATGTGTATCAAGCAGTCCTGCACGCCCGCTCCAGCATCTTCTATGGGCTCTTCAAACGGATCAGCGGCCCCTGCAACAATTGATTGATAGGCTTTATGTGAGTCCAAGAGCAAGATCAAATAGAAACAGGAAAGTTCCTGTATCATCAAACAATCAGCAATGAAACTGAATTGTAAAAACAAGCTTCATTACATTGTTAGTCTGGCATAGCATTCTTTCTTGTATTATTGTTTTAGTGTCAAAGACACGGTTGGTCCCTCTTCTAATTTAAGTCTCTGTTGTAAATTTTCAACACACATGTAATGTCACTATTGTAGTTATTTATGGAAGCAAGTCAAAACGGGGAACGGACAATACCCCCCCCCGGACAATATCCCCCCTGTATATTTTGACCCAGGCGGACAATATCCCCCCCATCAAAAAGACAGGGCGGACAATATCCCCCCAGTAGAAAATCACAGGGCGGACAATATCCCCCATCAAAAAGACAAGGCGGACAATATCCCCCCCGTAGAAAATCACAGGGCGGACAATATCCCCCCCGGACATTATCCCCCCTTATAAATTAACAAGCTTTATTTTATTTCTGTATAAGTAATATTGTGTCACATTGTGATATTTTTTCCATCTTTGACCTTAGTTTTGGGCTCATAATGTGTTCACTTGATTTGTTTGATTGTTCTTTCAACTGCACTGATTGGTAAATGGACAGCCGTGAACACCGAGATGGAACGTCAGCGGACTGGACAACCATCGGCCAAACGCGCTAAGAAGACGAGCGTTTCTCTCCAGAAGAGACTTAACAAATTATGCCGCCAGTACCGGGATGGAGCGAAAACGACAGCCAGTTTCCTGTTCGCGATTGGCGAGTGTATTAGACTGTGAACAATTCTTAGGTTTCGCCACTATGTGCTACATTACATTTACAGCTAAATGACAAGTCTCAATTAGCACTTTCGTGAATAAGACTATAATAAACACCAAAATTCACACAAAATATCGCACTGTCCTACATCATTATTTATTATTTATCATGCTTATGTGCTTGTATACGGAAATAAAGGTTGTTAACCCATTCTTGTTAGTTACTCTTTCTCCGTCCTATGATTTTCTACGGGGGGGATATTGTCCGCCCTAGGATTATCCACGGGGGGGATATTGTCCGCCTTGTATTTTTAATGGGGGAGATATTGTCCGCCCTGTCTTTTTTGACGGGGGGATATTGTCCGCCTGGGTCAAAATATACGGGGGGGATATTGTCCGGGGGGTGATGATGTCCTACATCGTCAAAACGGCCCCTGGTCAAAATGGCCCGAATTTGGTCAAAACGGCCCCCAAGTTTTGGGAATTTGGTCTAAACGGCACCCTATTATATATATTTTTTTTTTCTACATATATATAAAAATATTCATCTAAAATAACAATAATAAATGACCTTATATTATGAATATTGATGAAAACTTTAATATGCATGCAATATATTATATTTGTGTATGGTTTGTATATCTTATCAATTACCATGGATGTTTTTCACACCTTTATGTAGACAAATGCCCATTATCAAACACCCTGTATTTTAGTGCGGATACAATACAATTAATAACAACTCGTTATAGCCGATAATAATAGTCTTTTATACATTTGAATAAATATAGCACATGTAGACAATAACACGTTGGCGAACAGTGTAGTTCTTGATCAGACTGCGAATTCAGTTATGTGCTGGCTGGCTATATTGCAAGAAATAAATTACATATTTTAAGCTACAGTATGGCTATAAAAACTAGATTTGTCAGTAAGCGGGGGCTTACGGAATACCCCCCGCGTCAGCCCTGACCTAGAATGAATTCCAGCTCGCATACTATCATTTTCAGATAAAAGACTATGTCAGCACATATGGAGAGTGCGATGGTGGTTCCAGTTGAAAAAAGCAAACTAGACATTCTAAGTCCGTGACCTTGACCCCTGGCATAAATGGGGGTCGTAGGTTTGTTGCAGAATGATGTATGAGTGTCAGAGAAGGGCCGGGTAAAATATCACTGCATTCCGCAAAGGGAAAGAGAAGTTATAAGGAAATTTACATTTGTTAAGTTTTTTTCTAAGTTTATAAGTCCGTGACCTTGAGCCCTGGCATAAATGGGGGTCATAGGTTTGTTGCAGAATGATGTATGAGTGTCAGAGAAGGGGTGGGTAAAATATGAAAGATTTCCGCAAAGGGAAAGAGAAGTTAAAAGGAAATATACAATTGTTAAGTTTTCGTTTTTTTCTAAGTTTCTAAGTCTGTGACCTTGACCCCTGGCATAAATGGGGTCATAAGTTTGTTGCAGAATGATGTATGAGTGTCAGAGAAGGGGCGGGTAAAATATGAAAGATTTCCGCAAAGGGAAAGAGAAGTTAAAAGGAAATTTACAATTGTTAAGTTTTGTGACGGACGGAAACACGGAAACTCGGACGGACAGACGGACGGACGGACGTACTTACAGTACTATACTCATGTGGCTTATCACATGTTAAATATTAGCCACATAAAATAATTTTTAGCCACATAAAAGGAATTTTTAGGTGGCTAATTGTAACCAACCCTAACCTTTACTACTAAGTCCATAACCCTGTGGGGCTAGCCACATAAGTGTTGTACCGTCAGGGCGGACGGACGGACAAGCTGACTCCAGTATACCCCCCCACAACTTTGTTGCGGGGGGGGGGGGGGGGGGGGTATAAATATATAGATTGCAAAATGGGAAACAGTGTAGACCCTAATCAGACAGTGAATGCAAGTTTCCCCTCTAGATCTATAGCCTCAACAAGTGATTATGTACAAGATGGGAAACAGTGTAGATCCGATCAGACTGTGTGTGCAAATTCCCATATATAGCAACCCTAATCAGACTGTGAATGCAAGTTTCCCCTCTAGATCTATAGCCTCAACAAGTGGCTATGTACAATATGGGAAACAGTGTAGATCCTGATCAGACTGTGTGGGCATATTCCAATATAGCTATAGCATCAACAAGTGGCTATGTACAAGATGGGAAACAGTGTAGATACAGATCAGACTGTGTGGGCATATTCCAATATAGCTATAGCATCAACAAGTGAAATAACAAGGTGTTCCATGAAAGGAAACAGAAGTTATCACATTTACCCAACGTTAAGTTTATGAATGTGCCAAGTTTGTGACCTTGACCTTGGGGTAAGGGCTGGGTGGTGGGTCATGGATTTGCTACAGCATGATAGAGGGTCATCTGAGGAATGCATGTATGAAATAACAAGGTGTTCCATGAAAGGAAACAGAAGTTATCAGACATTTACCCAACATTAAGTTTATGAATGTGCCAAGTTTGTGACCTTAACCTTGGGGTAAGGGCTGGGTGGTGGGTCATGGATTTGCTACAGCATGCTAGAGGGTCATCTGAGGAATGCATGTATGAAATAACAAGGTGTTCCATGAAAGGAAACAGAAGTTATAAGACATTTACCCAACGTTAAGTTTGTGGACGACGCTGACGCCGACGATGCCGGGGGTATGCCATAAGCTCTTCTGCACTTCGTGCAGACGAGCTAAAAATGTGCGCAATAGCATTTACAATTCGCGTACTAAAATATTGAAACAACCTGCAGGGCATTGACATTCATACTTCGCTATATTGTTATTGATAGACTATACTCCAGTATGACACGAAAATATTATCACAAACTCACCTAATAAAGTGTTGATTAGCAAAATTCTAAGGTCACTCTCACACGAAGCAGAAAGTAAACAGAGCATCTTCAATATGGCGGGAGATGGATCACACGTGACTAGCACGTGACATCTATTTATAATTATCGGGTCACAGTAATGAGGCCAGAGACGGCTCGCGCGTAACGTGATATGGACTTTTTGCATAGAGATCGCATCGTCAAATCACAGGTGTGCGTCAAAGGAGAAACGCCATGTGATTTTGTACTTTCGGACATCTGTATAATTTCAATAAATAGATTTAGAAAATTTAGATCTAGATCTACAATAGTTTTCTTTAGTAAAGTCAAATGACAATTTTTCAACTTCTGTCGTCATTTACGGAAAATAATTATATTACATTTTCTGCAAAGATATTTCAATATATTTCCTGAAATTACGCAGATGTCCGAAGGTACAAAGTCACATGTCGTGTGTGATATGTGACTGTGACTAGAGAAATGGGACTTATGTGATTTGTGACCAGTGTAGATCCTGATCATAAAGCACTCAACTAGCATGATAATGATAGTGCGTTTCGTGTTCTGTAATATTTAATACTAGTAAAAAAGGGAAAACAAAGAGAAAATTGACGGCCACCATAAGAGCAGGAGTTAAAATTTCTGAAGCGCTTAGCTATATAGACGCTAGCCACGTTAAACGTAAAAATGATTTTAAATGTACACCTTGTTTTACAAAAATTTCACAAATTTATAGATTTAAAAAAAAATTGTTGTCACAAGCAGAAATCGAGCTGAAAAAATGAAGAGCTAGTACATCAGTAAGCATAGATGTAGCGAACAAGAGGACGGCCACGTCACCTTCACCCTCGGTTGCAGCAAAAAGGGGAGGAGTTGGTACTGCAGAGTATACTGTTACGAGGGTAAATTATTGAAACTGCCTTTAACACATGTGTGACAAGTAAGTAGACAGAATACTAGTGTAGTGTATTTTGATATCAAGTTTATCAGACAAGGCTCAGGGGTGGATCTGGAGGGGAGGGACTTCGGGGTTGCAACATTCCATTTACATAGATCACAGTTTACCACCAGTTGGAGTCTGAATTTAAAGGCCGTAAAATACAGGAAAGTGCATTTCCGGACATCTGGTGTTAAAAATTGTTCCGGGGGGCATGCCGGACCCCCTAGCATACTCCGTGGAGCTCGAAAATAGGACACCCCCCAAATGCTGGATCCGCCCCTGAGGCGATTTTTTAGGTGGCTAATTGTAACCAACCCTATCCTTTACCAAGTCCATAACCCTGTGGGGCTAGCCACATAAGTACCCTAATGTGTGCCCGGACGGACGCACGCACAGACACCCAGACGTCATTGTGATGACTATGTCTCGCTTTCCGCAAGCGGGCTTCACAAAAAGTACTTGCCCAGGTCAAAAAGTTACTTGCCCAGTTTTTTAAAAATAAAATGCTATTTGTAATGTTGCATCTTATTTAAAACAAGAGGGCCATTCGCTCACCTGACTCCATGAACACCAGACGAGAATGTGACATTGAGTTCATGTGTTTTAAAAAAATTGTGCTATTTTTAGATGGCGGTCATCTTGGATAAAGCGATGACTCTCATTTTACCAAATCTGAAAATGCTTCACCCAAGGATCTTAACTTACTATGAAGTTTGGCCAGCATCGGCCATGTGGGTCCTGAGAAAAAGAAGTTCAAAATCTCAAATAAATGGACCTTTTGGCGGCCAGAATGGATGAAATAATCATCCGATTCCGACAAATATTACACTCGAGCAATCGCCTCATCGATACTTTCAATTTGATATATGACATGAGCATATTCAGTCAAAAATAAAATTTGACCCCACGGGCCACGCCCATTTTTGACCCCGCGGTCACCATTTTAACACCTTTGAAAGAGCATTATACATCGATCATTTCTACCAAGTTTTCGTCGAAATCCGGCTGGCGGTTCATGAGATTTTTTAAGAATTTCTGCTATTTTTAGACGGTGGCCATCTTGGATTAGCAACGACCTCCGTTTTAACAACTGAAAAGGCTTCACCCATGGACCATAACTGTGAAGTTTGGCAACCATGGGCCAAGCGGTTCGTTTGAAGAGGAATTTTGAAATCTCTAATAAAAGCACGACCTTTTGACCTTTCGGCGGCCATCTTGGATGACATGACCATCCAATTTCGACAAAAAATGTACCAGAGCGATCGCCTCTCTGATACTTTCGATTTGATATAAACATGACCATATTCGGTCAAAAATAAAATTGTTAACACCTTTGAAAGAGCATTGTACATCGATCATTCCTACCAAGTTTCGTCGAAATCCGGCTGGCGGTTCATGACAAGAAGATTTTTTAAGAATTTCTGCTATTTTTAGACGGCGGCCATCTTGGATTAGCGACGACCTCCGTTTCAACAAATCTGAAAAGGCTTCACCCATGGACCATAACTGTGAAGTTTGGCCACCATGGGCCAAGCGGTTCGTGTGAAGAAGAATTTTGAAATCTCTAATAAAATAACGACCTTTTGACATTTCGGCGGCCATCTTGGATTACATGACAATCCAATTTCGACAAAAAATGTACCAGAGAGATCGCCTCTTTGATACCTTCATTTTGAAATCTCTAATAAAAGAACGACCTTTTGACCTTTCGGCAGCCATCTTGGATGACAAAAAATGCACCAGAGTGATCGCCTCGTTGATACCTAATTTGATATATAACATGACTATATTCGGTAAACAAGAAACGAGGCAAAGCCACGAAGGCCAGGTTTTTTCCAAGCATAGACACTTGGATAACATAATTATACCCACTTTTTGTAGACTAGATGGCCGTGGCCTGCATGTCGCGCCTTGGGGCGAGGCATGGACAGTAAAAAAAATAGATATAGTAGATGGAAAAACTTTAACCAAAAAACTTTAACCGGACACACGGACGAACGGACAGATGTATGCCAAAATGCCGACGATATCGCGCTTTCCGCAAGCAGGTGCGACAATGATGATAAACACCCATGTGAAGTATCAAGGTATTGGGTGAAGCAGTTGCAGAGACATAGTACACGAAAATACTTTAACAAAAAAATTCAAAGTAATTTGACCTTGACATTGGGCACAGGATCGCGCTTTCCGCAAGCAGGTGCGACAATGATGATAAACACCCCATGTGAAGTATCAAGGTATTGGGTGGGTGAAGCAGTTGCAGAGATATAGTACACAGAAAAAACTTTAACAAAACAATTCAAAGTAATTTGACCTTGACATTGGGCACAGGATCGCGCTTTCCGCAAGCAGGTGCGACAATGATGATAAACACCCACGTGAAGTATCAAGGTATTGGGTGAAGCAGTTGCAGAGATATAGTACACGAAAAAACTTTAACAAAAAAATTCAAAGTAATTTGACCTTGACATTGGGCACAGGGGCCGCACGGTTGGGGGGGTAGAATGAAAATATGGATGATGATAAACACCCATGTGAAGTTTCAATGTAATGGGCGAAACAGTTGCAGAGATATAGTATAACGAAAAACTTTTAACCAAAAAACTTTAACAAGACGTACGTTAAAAAGTTAACGTTGAAAATGGCTAAGTCAATTACGTAGAAATAATAGGTGAAGGTAAAAAAAAATGGTCACATGTTGGATAGTTTTATGTGGTAGGCACCCCTTGGCTATGAAGCTGTGAATGTTTGGTGGTCCTAGGTGGTACAGTACCAAAGAAATGGACTTAAACACGAAAACTTAACATTGTAAACGCGAAAACTTAACATTGACATGGCTAAGTCGACTGCGCGGAAAAAATGGGTCAAGTTAAAAAAAAAGTAACCTGTTGTCCTCCGAATATATGGCCACTCATGATGCTAATGTTACTGAAAATACCACTCAAGTGATAGATCACATGATATTCATTCATTGTGCTAATGATCCTGAAAATAGATAGGTTGGCTCTACTTGAAACTAGATTGGTCAGTAAGCGAAGCTTACGGAATACCCCCCGCGTGGGCCCAGGTACCCCTAAAATATGTACAAATTTCCAAGTGTGTGGGCTTGTGACCTTGACTCTGGGATTAGCGCAAGCGGCATGAACGTGAATTTGTCACAGGGTGGTAGAGGTCCATTGGAGCAATGAGTGTGTGAAATGTGAAGCAGATCCGAGCAACGAAATAGAAGTTATAACCGATTTCTCTGATGTTAAGTTTTGTAAAGAGACTACCGTATAACCTCGAATTAACGCCCCCGGAGGCGCTACATTTTACAAAAGGGGGGGGGGGGGGGGGGGGGGGGGGGGGGGGGGTGGGGGGGGGGGTTTATTAGCCAGTAAAAAAAAAAAAAAAATATAAATAAATAAAAAAAAAAAATAAAAAAAATACCAAGGACCGCCAATTTCAAACACAAATAAGGATTTAAGGATTATTTGTGTTTGAAATTGGCAGTCACTGGTAAATTTGGGGGGGGGGGGCCTTTATTAGGAGGGGGGCGTTAAGCCGAGGTTATACGGTATGTATGTGACGTTGACCTCGAGATCAGCGGGGATTTGTCACAGCATATGAAATATTAAGTATTTTCAATGAAAGAAATAGAAGTTATAACATATTTCTCTGATGTTAAGTTTTGTAAAGAGACTAAGTATGTGACCTTGACCTTGGGATCAGCGGGGGTTGGACACTCGTAGATTTGTGACAGCATGATAGTACAACCTTAGAGGAATGCACAAGTGAAATAATAAGAATTTTCAATGAAGGAAATAGAAGTGTTATAACTTATTTCTCTGATGTTAAGTTTTGTAAAGAGTATTTGACCTTGACATTGGGATCAGCGGGGGTTGGACGGTCATGGATTTTGCACAGCATGGTAGTAGAGCCTTACAGGAATGCATGTGTGAAATATTAAGCATTTTAGATGAAGGAAATAGAAGTTATAACAATATTTCTCTGATGTTAAGTTTTGTAAAGAGACTAAGTATTTGACCTTGACCTTGGTATCAGCGGGGGGTTGGATGGTCGTGGATTTGGCACAGCATGGTAGTAGAGCCTTACAGGAATGCATGTGTGAAATATTAAGCATTTTAGATGAAGGAAATAGAAGTTATAACAATATTTCTATGATGTTAAGTTTTGTAAAGAGACTAAGTATTTGACCTTGACCTTGGGATCTGCGGGTTGGACGGTCGTGGATTTGGCACAGCATGTAGTAGTGCCTTACAGGAATGCATGTGTGAAATATTAAGCATTTTAGATGAAGGAAATAGAAGTTATAACTATATTTCTCTGATGTTAAGTTTACGGACTAAGTAATTGACCTTGACCTTGGGATCTGCGGGGGTTGGACGGTCGTGGATTTGGCACAGCATGGTAGTAGAGCCTTACAGGAATGCATGTGTGAAATATCAAGCATTTTAGATGAAGGAAATAGAAGTTATAACAATATTTCTCTGATGTTAAGTTTATCCGGACGGACGGACGGACGGACAACCTGACTCCAGTATACCCTCCACAACTTGTTGCGGGGGGTATAATTAATCAAATCAAAGGTGTTACCGTGTGCATGTGAACTGGCACCATGACATGACAGTGCTGGCAGTGGCAGTTCTGGCATGTCTGTAGAGACCAACTTTCACAATGGTATTCGGTATCTCTCACAGCCAGAATCTCCTTACAGTTTATTCCGACACTCAACCGTGCGCCACATACAATCTTTTTCGTGGGCCTGGAAATAAATAATTGTTGGTTGTAATACCACGTTATCATGTACATTTATTTAATGGTGTTTAACGGCCTCTCAACAGCTCAGGTCATTTAAGCCTGGTTAACCGGGTCAAATCAAATATTTCACCTGTACTGATGAGGGGAAACTCCCAAAATCACAACTAAATGAATATGTACAAAAAAATCCAGTGAACACTGTGGGGGTGTATTATACAGACGGACAGCAATTGCGCTATGTTGTAGATGGGGGTGAAAACTGTCAACCTAATATTGTCATTATTGGCCATTTCGGTTACATGTATTTATTTTATTTTTTCCATCGCAAACTATAAATAGACCAAATGTTTTCTTACCCACAGTAAACACAACAGACCATGTTTCATTACGTAAATTTACATGTCATTTTCTTATAGTTGCAAAAATTTAAATAACCAAATACGCTTGTCCAAAAGCGCATGTGTATCCCTCCCCGCCTACATCTAGTCAACAAATTATAAAGGGAGAAAACTAATATGTAAGGCGAGAGGCCGAGAGTTGCTTGAGTCATGGTATATGCACGTGTGAAGTTTCATGAAATATCCTAAAGAGCGTTCGAGTTATGATCTGGACAAGAAATGAGTGCACAACAAGAAACGAGGCAAAGCCACAAAGGTTAGGTTTTTTCCAAGCATGGCCTTGGGGCGAGGCATGGACACTAAAAAAATAGATATAGTAGATGGAAAAACTTTAACAAAAAAACTTTAACCGGACACACGGACGTACGGACGGACGGACGCCAAAATGCCGACGATATCGCGCTTTCCGCAAGCGGGTGCGACAATGATGATAAACACCCATGTGAAATATCAAGGTAATGGGTGAAGCAGTTGCAGAGATATAGTACAGGAACAAACTTTAACAAATAAATTCAAAGTAATTTGACATTGCGCACAGGGGCCGCACGGTTGGGGGTTAGAATGAAAATATGGACGATGATAAACACCCATGTGAAGTTTCAAGGTAATGGGCGAAGCAGTTGCAGAGATATAGTATAACGAAAAACTTTTAACCAAACAATTTAACCAGACGTACATTAAAAAGTTAACGTTGAAAATGGCTAAGTCAATTACGTAGAAATAATAGGTGAAGGTAAAAAAATGGTCACATGTTGGATAGTTGTATGAGGTAGGCACCCCTTGGTTATGAAGCTGTGAAAGTTTGGTGGTCCTAGGTGGCACAGTACCAAAGAAATGGACTTAAACACAAAAACTTAACATTGTAAACGCGAAAACTTAACATTGAAAATGGCTAAGTCGACTGCGCGGAAAAAATGGGTGAAGTTAAAAAAAAAGTAACATGTTGGATAGTGATATGTGGTGGGCACCCCTTGATTATGAAGCTGTGAAAGTTTGGTGGTCCTAGGTGGTACAGTACCAAAGAAATGGACTTGAACACGAAAACTTAACAATTGATAAAACGCGAAAACTTAACATTGAAAATGGCTAAGTCGACTGCGCGGAAAAAATGGGTGGGTGAAGTTAAAAAAAAAAGTAAACATGTTGGATAGTGATATGTGGGTGGGCACCCCTTGATTATGAAGCTGTGAAAGTTTGTTTGGTGGTCCTAGGTGGTACAGTAACAAAGAAATGGACTCAAACACGAAAACTTAACATTGATTGTGGACGCCGCCCGCCGCCCACCCACCCGCCCGGCTTTCGCCAATCCAATAGCCTGGATTTTTTTTAAAAAAACCTGGCTAAAAATCAAAGGAGGTAACTTGAAAACTGGTCAGGCCACCAGTTGACATTCTTGTGCGTGACACATCTTTGCAGGAAAAGTTTCATGAAAAGTTACAAAGGGTATTCTAGTTATGCTCCGGACAAGAAATCCCTGCGGTGGACACGGACGATGTTCGGTGTCAAACCCATGTTCCATCCCAACTTCCGTCTGGAATCATCTTGTTTAACATCATTTTGTCACAATTCATGGAACAGCGACGTTGCTGGTCAGTAGCAAGCCACTCTTCACAACATTGTGAGATTAATGACATCAAACAAACTTTAACCATTGTAATGCATTAGGATATAAACACAATAGGTCGAATAGGCGTTTCCATTATGAATTTATGGAAGATGTAAACATATGTTATGAAAATCAACCTCAAGTGTAACGTTTCAATTTCTATGTAAATGCATTTGTTCTGACTACTTCTTTGATTCATTCTGGAGACTTGCGTATGCTATTAGCCAGACCAACTTTCCCCAGTCTGAATGAAGCCATCAGAACACAAACTTCCTTGAAAAAACGTTTGATCCTTTATCTTGTTTTCCTGTTTGTTGATAATTTTATCTGCTACAAAAGTTTAAAGCTGTGGAGAAATAAAAAGTATTCATACACGCATAAAATATGTACAGTAGTTGGAATGTACGAATATCGTATCTGTGTATAACGGCAATCAGATCGGTTTGTTTATCTACTCTGGTACAGTCATGTATATAGAGAATATCAGGCATATTTTGGGAGGGGGGATTTGGGGGGGATTTGGGAGGGGGGGATTTGGGGGGGGGGGTGAAATCAATAAAATCAGAACAGAATATTTACATCGAGAAAAAATATATTCAGCCCTGAAATTAGGGACCTGGGTTTTGCGTGCAACACACCACCTCATCATGGTAAACATTTGTGCCAAATTAGTTCGAAATAGTTAATACATGTACTTCCATGACAAAGTTTAGAGCCCGCACAAGAATGCTCTCATTTTAACGATTGAACTCTCAGTGTGACCTTGCCCTTTACTCTACAGAAGCTGCAGACCTGGGTCTTGCGCGCGATACACCATCTCATCATGGTTATTTCAAAATACCTCCAACCATACCAAAGTTACAGACCTGATAAGAATTTCAGACGGACGGACCGACTAATGAAAAAAATGGCCACCAAGGGGAGACCAGTCAACAGATAATTTTGAAAGTCACTAGGGTTCTTAAGCCGCGATAAAATTTTACACAATTTGGTTAAGATCCATCAAGAGGAACTTTAGTTGGCGTTCCGAATTACATGATTTAATGGCACAACGTAAATGAGCCTACGTTCATTTTAATGAAAACAACTTAGTTAGTTTACACTTGTGTATTCAATAGCATAAGATGTGATAGTCAGCTTGGAAACGGTAGGAACTCCTTGGCCAGGGGCGTCGGAACAGGTCCGGCCACTGCCGGATCAATAATTTTAATATTGTATAGAAAAATGTAGAAAAAATGGCTAAGTTAAAAAGGTGATATTTTTATTAAAACATATTTTTTCGGCATAAAAACACCAAGGTGCACATCTTCAATATGTGTAGAAGACGTGTATATAGTTTCAGAACGATCGACTGAACAGTTTCGGAGGAGTTGTGTACACAAACTCTGTACCGTATAGAGAACTGTATAGAAAAATCTTGAATCTGTCGTAGTCGGAAATGATATCGCATTTGTTGAATGCCAACTGTTCCTTCTTCATGCCACCCAACGATACAGCTCACGCCGCTATCTCCTCTAGTCGTGATGCATATGATATCACGCTTTCGGTTGACTCTTGTTGACAAGCATAGAACTTCCTAAGGACGATCTCTCCTGCCTCTATGTTCCCAAAGGTTCCTTCTAACTTGTCCATCACTTCCTGTATTGTCACTCCAATGCCTAACCGTCTGAGTATGTCGCTGGCATTTCCCTTAACTGCTCTCCTGATTCCTAGCAGAATCTGCTCATCCACGAATATGCCTTCTGCTTGTAGTGCCTCGATCTCAAACCTAAAGCTCGCCCAAGTGACTTCACCTTTCCCATCTTCGCCGAAGAATGTCGATATTCTCGGATAGGGTCTGGTTCATGTAACAACTCCTCTCCCATATGCTTCATATATGATATCAAATCCTCTGCCGAGGATATCTTCGGTGGCTTGACCTTCAACGAGTGGAATTATTTATGCTTCTAAAAGCGTCAAATCATCTTCAGAAACAGCCATGTTGAATCAAGTTCTGTGTTCACTTTTCTATACTCACAATGTAGCTTCACAGGTATGTAATAAGTGTCTATTCTGTATGAATGCACTGATATCGGTAATATGTCAAATAATGTGTTTTATAAGTGTCTATTCAATAATGAATGCACGATATAGTCAAATATAAGGTATAGGTGTCTATTCACTAATGAATGCACTGCTAATTAGTCACTTCCGGTCCACCACTACGATTCGTTTCGCCAATCTTGACAATCACTACCACTATAAAGTCTCAAGTATCTCACTGTATCGCGTCTTAACACTAGTAACTGTCACTCTTGTACGTGTCTCTATGGTTCACTCTTATCAAACTGTATAGTTTTAGTCTATTTTTCACTATATCACTAATTACTTCCTGTTGAAGTCATTGTCATTCAGTTTACTGTCTATCACTAATTGAGTGTCACTTTAACGTATTACCTACACTATCACCAATCCACATGTAAATCCAACGTTCACATCACCATGTTTTCACAAGTAGTATTTCACCTCTGTGTAAACAATTCACACTATATGTCTCCTATTAGAGTGATACATTTTCACCTTTTTACGCTATGCTGTATCCCACGTTGATTGAGACAAGTTATCACTTTCCGAGTGATGACCAATTATCACTTTCTGAGTGATAACAAATGTTATATCCCACGTCGATGTCTACAGTTATCACTTTCCGAGTGATAGCTCAAGTGATATCACTTTCCGAGTGATAACTAAATTGATATCCCACGTCGATGTATACAGCTATCACTTCCCGAGTGATAACTAAAGTGATATCACTTTCCGAGTGATAACTAAAGTGATATCCCACATTGATATCTACAGTTATCACTTTCCGAGTGATAACTCAAGTTATATCACTTTCCGAGTGATAACTAAAGTGATATCCCACGTCGATGTATACACTTAATTCACGGAATGTAATAAACTAATAATCACTCCCACTAATAATGTTGCATGGTTATGAAATCGTGTGTATACCATATTTCTTCAGTCGATCTCACCAATCGACTCTATTATACAGTGTGTTACAAAATATAGAGTAAATATGGTAATTCTGAAAAATTCACCAATCACAAAAAATGGATTATCAGGTAAGTATGATGACGATCACGTGGTGAATCTGAACATACAAATAATAATGTAATAACTGCAAACTATCTCAAACAATATGATCAACACGGCAATAAAAATTAATTAATGTCCGAAAATATAGAGGAAATAGGGAAATACAAAATGGTAGATTTTTTACACATATTTCAAAGATGTAAACATGTAACTCTGGGAGAAATGAAAATTAAACCTGAAAATTCCAATCTAATCGCGACTGAACAAATGCGGTAACGGGCAAAACTGAAATAAATGTACAAGCAAATTTCGCACAAAAATGTATACGGTACATGTATAAATGTACATGTATACGGTAATCTGTACCGTAATACTGAAATTTAAATTCCATAAAAAAATTAGAACGGCGACGTTCTCCAATATGCAAATATAATTTAGACAAACATCAAATAATGAAATGAAAAGTGCTTATGTGTCGAAAATATTAGGGGTAATACAGTAATTTACACAAAAATATTTTCAAATAAAAAAATTGTTTTTAAAGTATTAAACTCAATATCACTACTCTTTAGAAACAATCGGTCTAAATCTAAATCTCCTGAAAATAATTAAACAAGTGCATGCACGCTGAAATTAGAAAACAATTGTCGTTGCTGAAAATAATAAATCTGTGCTGAAAGAAAAATATAAAAAAAATAATCTGCAACTTACTCGAAAAAATAATACCAAGTGTCGGTCGAAAATGTACTAGCACATATCACTGAATGTCAAGATCGGACTAAATCAGGGGCGCCACCGGTCAGACAAAAGGTCATTAAATTCCAAAGGTCAAACGAAAGGTCACTGAAGTCCCAAGGTAAAACAAAAGGTCACTGAAGTCCAATGGTCAATCAAAAGGTCACTGAAGTCCCAAGGTCAAACAAAAGGTCACTGAAGTCCCATGGTTAAATCAAAGGTCACTGAAGGTCAAAGGTCGAACAACAAATCAATCCTACATGTGTACTGGGTCCAGGGCTGTACAAATTGGAACGCCCGACGCCCGGGACAAGTCGGTTTTAATCTCGGGGAAGTGCCTCTATGCTGGAATTTAGTCCCGGGCAAGTCACTATTTTCTGTTAGAACGTCCCAACACCACAAGCCTGTTTTTTTGGAACCAGACTGTCATAAACTTAATCCCAAAATTGACCACTTTATCGATCGATAACGCCGCGGGCGTCCTGGCGATTCACAGTTACTGTGTTACTGTGATATAGCAATATACAGCGACCCTGATTATATTAATTTAATCGAATTTGAAAGTAATTAGCAAATTAGCGAAAATATTCTGCGGCGATCGATGGTTATTGATTTATTTTATGTATGTTAACGTTTTCATCTCACTGCGTCGACAGGACAAAGACACCTAACTTTAGAGAAATAAATGCATGTTCCGTCACGGGGTGGAAATGGAATTTAAGGTTCTTAATTATCGTTTCTACGCGGCATACAAACGAAGGAAAAAGTGAAATTGAATGGGATGGACATACTATGAAGGTATGTTTGATTCCCAAGGCGATGTTTGAACCCGTAACCTCCAGATTGGAAGTCGGTGTTCTAAGCCCTAGGCCACAACCCATACCTTATAAACAAAGGAGTGAGTGAGTGAGTGAATAGGGTTTAACGTCCGCTTTTCTGACATAGAGGTACAAGCCTCAGGGAGTCTACACGCAGACGGGTCAACAGGGTCGTGTCCCGTATCCACCTGTCCGAGGGGGGTAAATCCCAACTTCAGAACTCAATATTTACAATCAAAATATATATTCAGTCCTGAAATTAGAACAACCTGATCTGGTGCCAGGCCCTCGCCACACCAGCATCATTTATCCCATCCCCTAAAAGTAATAGGATTAGCGCTAATCTTACTTTTATATATGGGCATAGCCCGACTCAACTCTCACATACAAGAAAGCCAAAAATGTACATGAGGGCCAAATCCGGTGTAGTGGGTTCCGGAAAGTATGAACACAATCGTTAAGCCAGTTTAGTCGCCTTTTACGACAAGCAATGGCTACTGCAGCACTATTCTCAGGATCAGTTGATCCCGCCCCGGTGCCTGCACGGGGCTTTATAAACAAAGGAAAGAAATGCTCCTAACGAGCGACCATACGTACTTAGAATAACAGCCGACGTAACGCACGGTAAACTGAAATGGCCTACGTGACAATTGACATTTACATTCCAACAAGATTTTCACGGTGTGTAATCGATCGCATTTCCTCGCCACCATATGAAACCAGACTCGAGAAACACAAATTAAGTTGTGGATTTCTGAATTTGTCAATTGTTTGTACGGTCTAAGAAATCAAACAAATGTGACAATTTTTTACAAAATATTAGAATCGTCTAAGGAGACAATTCTCATGTGTTGCCAAAACATGTTTTATTAAGACATCAGACAAATGTGAAAAGAAAACCCGAATACATTGACATTTCTTTACAAAAACATATTTTGACAAAATTTGAGAATCGTCTTAGGAAACGATTCTCAAGTGCTGCCAAATGGTTTTATCAAGAAATCAAACAAATGTGAAAATGCACAAGCTAATGCGTAATTATCATTTCATCGGCGATGCGATGACGTGAGCGACTACACAGCGTGGTTTTCGTATGTTTGTTTCCACCGAATTCTAAAGGTCAGTCACACTTTGCACGTGAAACTGGATTACCGACTGATGATTGTAAACACCATCAGGTGTGCAGCTAGACAGAAAATGATGTCGCAAATGTGCTAATTGGGGATGGGTGGGTACGGCCATATTTCTTTTTACGTTACAATCTAGCGTTTTTGCAATCTCGATCTCGCCTTCCGCTTTTGGAAATACGATTTGCCCATGTATGTGTAGACAGCATGCGTGTTGGATTTGCGTTCTACGTATGTACATGCATATAAAGCATGCTAGTTCGAATTGCATTCTACGTACGTCCGTACATGTAATGTATGCGCAAAACTCAATTTCAACACGCATGCATTCTACACACATAATGACATGAACAAACGTATTTCCAAAAGCGGAAGGCGACATCGTGAAAAGGCCGAGGCGAAAACGCGACATCGCGGTCTCGAAAACGCGAGAATTAATACAATAGAATCACGTTTTCGCCCCGCGATTTGGTCTCGCGTTTTCACGATCTTGTGTATAGGTCGACGATGCGATGCAGTAGCCAAACCAATAACACGTATAGAAATATTTTTTTTTCTCAATAAACGTGTATTGGCAGCACATTAGAATCGTCTCCTAAGACGAGTATCATTTTTTGTCAAATTATATTTTTGCTGTCAAGAATTATAGATGTTTGTCCACATTTGTTCTATTTCTTAATAAAAACGTTAAAATGTTTTTGCAGCACATGAGAATCGTCTCCTAAGACAATGTTTACGTGTCCTATTAGGGACATGTAGCAACCTCGCGTTTTCGAGCTTTCGAGACGAAAACAAGAAATTCTATCATATTCAATCTCGCGTTTTGCAAACACGCCACACATGCATGAGCAAAACTAATCCGAATTTTTCAAAAGCGGAAGTCGAGATCGCGAAAACGCGAGACGATTCTCATTATTTTAGGAAACGATTTTTATGTTTTATTATTGTGGTGGCACAGTGACAAAAGACCACAAGAATAAATATGTACTATACAATGTTTATTATTATAGATATTTAATATAATATGTATATGTGCCAAGTGCTCAATTGTATTATATTTAACAACTATGATAATAGTTTTTGTTTTGGGACAGTTTCGTATAAGACTTACGAGGACAAGTCACTTTTTCAAAATTACTTGCCCTGAAAATTATATTTTCCAGGACAAGTCCGGGCAAGTCACTTTTTTCAAGTCACTTGTCCAGGACAAGTGGCTAAAAAATCAATTTGTACAGCCCTGACTGGGTCAAAGGTCAAACTCAATCAACATTCCTAACAATCCAAGCAAAAAACATATCCAAGAGATTAACCCGTTTATACATGTAATGCTAAATAAACTTGAGGTGAATGTAAACCACTGAAAGCGGACAATAATTTACGCCAAAATTATAAAGACATGACTGCGAACGAAAATTATAACAAATGACCTGTGAACAAACTGAACAAAATCTAACAAAAATTGACATGCGAAACATTGACTGAACAAAATGATAACTGCGAACATATTGACTTAAACAAATCTGATAACTGCGAACAAATTATAAACATTGACTGGCGAACACTGATTGACTGCGAACAGGGCGTGTGATCAGACACATTAGGAGGCCATTGGGCAATGTGTGTGTGAAATGTGAAGCAGATCCGAGCAAGGAACAGAAATTTTAAGGCCATTTACCAGAAATTAGGTTTGAACGCATTTCCAAGTCTTGACCTTGCGTTAGTTTCGAATGGGATCGTACAGGGCGGTAGAGGACCATTGGAGCAATGCTGTGTAAATGTGAACAGATCCGAGCAAAAACAGAAATTATAAGCCATTTAAGGAGGCGGGCTGCGGACGCCGGTAACACTATATGCCCCCCTCACCATTTGGTGGCGGGGGCATAACAAATGTGCATATTGGTCTGTGTGTCATTACAGACGCTCTTCCACCTGACATTCCCCCGTATGCAGTGGTATTCCCCGGTTTGTTGACCCAGTTATTTCCCCTGCAACCCCTGAATCTGTCTGGCGACACACTGGACCCCAAATATCAAGTAAGAGAATACTTTATTCACTTGTTTTCTAGGGGCACGAATCAATGAGAATTGGGACTATATAACCTGCTAGTTGATGAACTTGTTAATACCCCGAAAACTAGACCCACCATCATATTACGAATATTTGTATATATATGTAGAAAAAAAGAAAAATATATAATAGATAATAGGGGGCAATTTAGTAGGGGCCGTTTTGACCAAATTCCCAAAACTTGGGGGCCGTTTTGACCAGGGGCCGTTTTGACTTCCAAACTGTACGATACCGAAAACATTTGACAATAGGAGGTTTTGGGAATTCCGATCTTGACGTCATTTTCGCGCATGCGTAAATAGCTGGCCGTCAATCGATCGACCAGTGGCCCATTCAGGCCATTGTGTTTCTTCACGGAGCGTTACATTGGATTTGACAAGTCAGCAAAATATGTCAAGTGTGAGAGAGAGAGAGATGGAGAGATAGAGATGGAGAGTTATACCGATGAAAGCCGAAACACGCCGAATGCCTGTGGTCTGATTGTATAGTATGTTTATTGACCTGCCACCTCATAAATATATTGAATACGTATAGCATCAACTAGACTTCGATATGATTATGTATTACACGACTGTAGTGTAATACTAGAAATAGTTATGGTTTATTGTTACACATCCAGGCTACAGGTCTGATTGTAAAGTATATTTATTGACTTGCCACGCCGTAAATATAATGGTGAACATGTGTGACATCATAACTTCAATATAATTAGTTATTACACTGGCGCCCGTTTCACTAAACTTCGTACGACTAAAATGTTCGTAAGTGCAGAATTACGATAGTCTGTAAATTTCACATTAACACTGTTTTCTTGTAAACAATTATTGGATTTACATTTATTGATGTAAATTCATCAATTGAAATTTCCAGATGATTCAAAATTTGCACTTACTATCATTTTAGTCGTACGAAGCTTTGTGAAACGGACCCCTTGTGTGGTACCAGAAATAGTTACCATTCATTATAACACATCCAGGTAACAGGTCCGATTGTTGATACATGTATATATATTTTAACTTGCCACCTCATAAATACAATGATAAGCACATGTATATTACCAGAAATGGTTGTTGCTTCGGATAGCACATCTAGCTAACAATGGATCTGGTATCAAATCAGGCTATTGTAAGTGCAATAACATGTAGAGCTGTGTTTATGATCCCGCCACCATCTCCCAATACATGTGAGGTACTAGTTCCACCTGGTCACCACTATTAACCCTTTCCACACCACATACCTCTTTCTTGGTGTTTGCAAACAATGTAGATCCAGATGAACCGGCTCATAATGATCGTCAGGATCTGCACTGTTTGCAAGTACTTTTATCAGAATTCAGGAGGTTCCGTCAACTGGAGGTTTCGTCAATTAGGCAAAATAGAGTGAAAAGTCGAGTGGTTCCGTCAACTGGTTACCGGTTCGTCAATTAGGCGATTATAGTTGAATGGTATTGATCACACCTCGGCTAATTGAATTTCGCATTTTCACCAAGTAGTTGATTAATCATGATTCAAATAGTTAATTCGTGATGATTACTCATGATTCAAATAGTTAATTTGTGATGATTATTTATGATTCACTCAAGCTAATTGTCATTTGACGGCTTTTTGCCTGATCCATGTCAACTGCACAAGCGCTGAAACATATAAATGGGTGGGCAATTTGTAACTTCCTCACAACAATTCATCATGGATGATAAGTCGTCCCTCTCTTGTACGTACTCATGTCCCGGAGGACCAAGAAAGATTATATCGAGGTATGTTGTGTGTGTCAACTTGAAATTACTACGTTATGTAATTATAACAAGAGTGCCGTCTTCATAAATGTGTATAAAAATAATCGATCACACATCCATCTTCTATTTGCAGGTATTCAAATCTGTGAAAGTCCCGGAGCTTCGCGTGGAGTGGATTATGTTGGATTTCGAAGCAGGTATGTCAAACGTCAAATATAATTTGTGTACCCTTTTTGTGTATAATGTCCCATCAATCAATCAATCAATCAATTAACTTCCATTTTGTGAAAATAATGTCCAACACCAATCAATCAATAATCAATTATCTTCCATGCATAACACATGTATTTTTTTTCTCAGCAATGTTGCAGTCTCTACGCGAGGTTCTACCAAACACCATCATCAAGGGCTGCGGGTTCCACTGGAATCAACGTATCTACCGGAAGATAACAACGCTGGGACTGGCGACGGCGTATCAGGAGAAGGGAGACCGACATCGATACATGAAGAAGCTGATGTCACTGCCGTACCTACCATCGGAACAGATCACGGGAGCCTTCACGATCCTGGAACAGCAGGCAGAAGAAGTTGGCGGCCCACTACAACTCTTAACAGCATACATGCGAAGAACCTGGATCGACGGCAGCATCTGGAAGGTCGACAACTGGGGACAGTTTCGTGAGACGACGCGTACCAACAACGACGTCGAGGGATGGCATCATCGAATTAACAACCGCGCCGGGAAGTCGGACCTCGGATTCTACACCCTGGTCCCACTACTGAAGCAGGAAGCAGCCATCGTAGACCTACAGATCCGACTCGTTAGCGACAACCTCCTGACCCGACTACACCGCAAGAAGTACGCCAACATCCATGGACGCCTGTTCACCGCATGGGATCGCTACGAAGACGACGAGATCAGCACCACGCAGCTACTGAGGGAAGTCAGCAACATCACCGGACTGGGACCAATCGACTCTGGAGACGCCATCCACGACGAAGAAGATTGAATTGTTGTATTTATGCGTGATGTAAAACGTACATTTCGACATATGACCAGTGTAACCCCAGATCAGGAATTATACGTGGATGTGATATTTATGTGGTAAACATGTATGTAAAATATGTATGTGTAACCCCAGATCAGTAGCCTATTTCACCAACATTGCAAAGCATACTTTTCCATTTTCAATTTTATGGTAAATTTGTATTATACTGAATTTATTACATTATCACAGCCATTTTGGCCATTTTGTAATAATTCTGCATAGTTATATACTTTGCTAGATAAGTATACTTTGCAATTTTGATGAAATCGGCTACAGGAGTCTGTATTTATGTTCTAGAAAGTTATTAAAATACATTACTTTACATAGTTCATATAGTTTTATTTCCAATTCCAGGCCCAATTGGCCCAACATGCCGAAATTATGCAGATTGTGTATCTGTTGATGGCTTACAAATGCTGCATAAGCGGGTGATTATACAAAATAATATACAAATATACAAATACACAAAAGATACTTTAAAATGTTATTAAAATATCTACGTGGGTGATTATACAAATTAATATACAAATATACAAAATATACACCTAAAGATACTTTAAAATGTTATTAAAATATCTACCTTTAAATGCCCATATACAACCAAACATACTTTGAAATATCAACAAATATCTGTCCTTATTATCCACTTTAATGACCATCAATTATCTGATCAATTGTATGGCACGTTTCGGTCATTAGCGAGTTTTACTTTAAATTGCCTAATTGACGAACCGGTCGCATAGTTGACGAAACCTCTCAGTTGACGAAACCTCCGACACCCCTTTTATCATTAGGAAACACCCATTTGTTTATGAATGAACTGATCTAAATGCTTTTTTCTAACAATTGATTGGTCTGAAAATTAGTTGGACCATTGCAGGTCAGTTACTTGGGTCACACACCTTGAGAATGTCAACGACACAGTAAATCAGACTCTTTAGTTACTTGCACACTGTGGACATCAGTGTTCGATTCTTTATTAAACATGCATATCAACATTATACATGCCTTTATATACTCTGTGTTTCCCACTTGGTCAACACCTGTTGTTACACTACTCTACTAGTTTTCTCAACATTTCTTTGTAAAACAGCGTTCAAGGTAGGTAGCGATAGATACTTGACAGCAACAAATCATCTGGGAAACCGCAGACAAGGTACCAGTCCACCTGAAAAAGGCTTAGTTTCGTAGTTTGCCTATGGGCTTTTTACTGAATATTCCAAAACTGCCTGTCTGTGGCGATTGAATGTGACTTAAAATTAAATACTCCCCATCCTATGCTATTTTCAGCTGACAAAAGCAAGTATTTGTAAAATTATGTGCCAAACTGTGATCTGGGCCATTTAGTGAGCATATTCAGATTAAAATTGTACGCATCTTCCGCTCGAAATGTGTGTTTGTTGTTTAGGGCGCCATTTTAACGGTCTGAAACAGAGGTTTGTGGCTCGAAAACAAAACCTCAGTACCAGTACAGACTATGATCAGTGTGGGGCACGTATACATGTAGACTTGATTCACACATTATTTGTTGGTGCAAACTCCGCACGTCACATAGCTTTCTGGCGCCTTTAGTCCAGCGGCCATGACGGAATAAGTGCAGAAATTGACCACCACATGCTAACTTTCACACATTATAAATGCTCTTAGCTGTATGCCAATTTGATTTGTGTAGCTACTAAAGTTTCTTGACATATAATGTAACAGGTGTATACAGCAAACAGCCTCTGTGAATATATGAAGAGGATATCTGAGAAAAAAACTTGCGGAAGTGCTCACTCGGCCAAGAATTGCTAAAAAATTCTAAAATCTTGGTGGACTGGTACCCAATTTGGAAAACATGTAGGGAGTTCCCCGTTTTGGTATGACTAAAGTGCGCATTGGAGATTTCGCGGCGCATTGTGCGCATTGGAGATTTCGCGGCGCATTGGAGTTTTATAAATTGTTTCTTCTGTAGCGTATTCTAGTGTCATTTCGTATTTTAGACGAGTAGTCAACCTAGAGTTTTGTCCCTTAGAGATTGTTGGTTTCTGGGTAGTTTTTCACGAGAGTTCAGGCATCACGGGACGGTTGAAAATAGCCAAAATTGACTGAGGGCGGCGGGTGACTTATAAAACCCACCGCCTCTCACAATCAGTTAAGGAGGCTCTTGCGACAAGTATTGAAAAGTACTCGAAAATGAAGTACAAATCGCGCGCCACAATAAAAATTCAGTAACCGCATCAGATGTGTTCAATTAATTTTTTACAAAGTTATCCCACCCACCTATTTTTGGCCAGAAATTTCAACAAGACTGAATTTATCGGAATTGTTTTCATGAAAATATGAGGCACAGATTCTTTGTTATGTCTTGTTCTATCACTTGTAACACCACACCATTTTCTGAAAATGATTTCAAAGCGGGGTCATAACCAGCTCAAATTTTCGCTACAAATGCCCGAAAAATACCTTAATTTCTGACGCGAAACCGTACCGGCGAGACAGCATAGCAGGCGACATTTTCCAAGATGTCAAAATCAACCGGAGCTAACATTCAGTTTCGTAGAATTATGAAATACTCTAAAAAATACACCTAGTCAAGCCTCCCAAAGTCAAGAAATATTCATAAACCTATTTTCTAGACACACTGGTGTAACTTACAGGGTCGGTAGTGAAGTATATAGAAAATCGTCCACTTTTTTTTTTTTTTAAACCTAGCTGCCCACTGTCCCGTGAGACCTCAGTGAGCGAAGTCGGTGACACGAAATACCCAAATATACCCAAATATTGCCCAAATATACCCAAATATAGTATATAATAGCATCCAATGTGGTTGTTTTATGGAAATAACATACAATACTACATGCTAGTTGTATTTATTCCAGCATATAGCCGTATATCTGTATTGTGAAGATGTTATTAGTGCAAAATACCCCAAAATGGAAAAGTGGCCAAGGCAAGGGAGATTAATGTTATATGACGAAATGGGCGAAAAGGGCGAAATGGCGATTGTCGGGCGAAATGGAGTTTTATATCGCCTATAACTTGCTAATTAATGCATGAAATTTTTATTTTGTTCGTATTATATCTTATACAGTTGTATATGCATAATATATAGCTGAACAAATTGGGTATTTTCTTACATAATTTGATTTTATATCAAAATTATTAATGACGGTGCTGAGAATATGTCAGGCGAAATGGAGATTGTTGGGCGAAATGGAGTTTTATATCGCCTATAATTTGCTAATTAATGCATGAAATTAATTGTTTACTTATTATATATATTATACAGTTGTATATGTATAATTAATAATTGAAAAAAATTAGGTATTTTCTTACATTATTTGATTTTATATCAAAATTATAAATGACCGTGCTCAGGATATGTCCGGCGAAATGGAGATTGTCGGTGAATGGAGTTTTATATCGCCTATAATTTGCTAATTAATGCATGAAAATATTATTTTTCTTATTATATCTATTATACAGTTGTGTACTCAGAATATATCCGGCGAAATGTAGATCGCAGGGCGAAATGGACGTTAATTTATATGGCCTGATTGTTGGAGTCTGTCTGGCAAAATGGAGTTTTTTTTATAGTATATACTTTGCTAATGACGTTTTTTTATAGTATATACTTTGCTAATGTATGAAATTATTTGCAGTCTTAAATATAATAAGGTATATATAGTTGTGCTATGACGAAATGGAGACTGTCGATCGGTCTGGCGAAATAAAGTTTTATATTGCCTATTCGTTGCTAATGCAAACAGTGTAGTCCCATGTGTATAGCATCACGGTATCAGATCAGTGCCTACACAATTCGGCATTCAGTCATAGACCTTTGAGATACGTCATGTGATTTTGTACATTCAAACATCTGTGTAATTTCATGAAATACGTTTATAAAGTTCACAATAGGTCTCATAAAAAACTCCAAAATTGACAAAAATGTCAGTATATGCGGAATTATATTGCGCATGTAATGTGAAATTTGTGTCAACTTTTGACATCATATACGGACGATATTGTCAAATTATACAGATGCACGAAGGTCAAAAAAGTACATGGCGTGTCTCATTTTACGACTGGTGGTCATATAGAAAATGGTAAATATCATGACAATGGTCAAATTTGTTTCATTATTTATTGATTCCTCATATAATAAACCTGAACATGTAATGACATAAATAAAAGCAATGTTGTGAAGTTAAAAAGCATTGTGTCTACTAAAAGTATCATATTGAATGCCGGTCTATTTATCATTTGAGACACGCCACGTGATTTAGTACCTTCCAGCATCTGCGTGATTTTATGAAATGCATTTACAGAAGATGTGATACTTTCCGTAGATAGCATCAGAAGTTGACACACATTTTAGAGTACATGCGCAATGGAATTCCGCATGTACTCTGAAATTTGTGTCAACTTCTGACGTCATCTACGAAAAATATTGTAAAGTTGTAAACATATTTCATGAAATTACACAAATGCCCGAAGCACAGACCTAGAATAAATCTAGAATCCTGCAGGGGGGATTATGTCCGGGGGGGATTATGTCAGGGGGGGGGGGATATGTCGGGGGGGGATTATGTCATAGCAGTCATTTCACACAGGGGGATTATGTCCGGGGAGGGGGGGGGATTATGTCCGTGGGGGGGATTATGTCCTAGCAGTCATTTCACACAGGGGGGATTATGTCCGGGGGGATTATATCCGGGGGGGGGGGGGATTATGTCCGGGGGGGGGATTATGTCCTAGCAGTCATTTCACACAGGGGTTAGGGGGATTATGTCCGGGGGGATTATGTCCGGGGGGGATTATGTCCTAGCAGTCATTTCACACAGGGGGGGATTATGTCCGGGGGGATTATGTCCCGGGGGGATTATGTTCTAGCAGTCATTTCACACAGGGGGGATTATGTCCGAGGGGGGGGGGATTTTGTCCGAGGGGGATTATGTCAGAGGGGGATTTCGTCGGGGAGGGGGGGGTATGTCCGCCCTGGTCAAAAAGAAGTGGGGGGATTATGTCCGGGGGGATTATGTCCTACACTCAAATATAATTCGGACTGACGGACAGACCACGCTATACCATACAGGCGCGTCGGAAGGCAGATGATATCACAGGTGGAATACTCGGACCTGTGATACAAAGAAAATGACCGTTACAAATAAATTAATTACCCCACCCACTTGGTCTCATACAGTACTATCTATTAACGTCATGTACAGTACGATACCAGGTGGTGGGGTAATGTGATTTTTTTAATAGGCATATTTGTTTGGCGAAGCGCATCGTAGGTTAATGGTAGATTTACATGGACTGTTTTAACGAAATCGTGCCTATAACAAGGTGCATGATCACGTGGTACAACAACAACAACGATGGCTCAAAGTGTTGAAAGCGCGCCCACACCAAAGTAAGTATTATTTGGTATTTTCCTTAATAGACAACGGATTTTGACTAAATATGGCGCAGCAAACGCGTCTTCATGAGCTGCATTTGGTGGTCACGGGAGTTCGGCACATACTTATGTCGCTTTTGCGAAGAATCGATTTCCGTGTCAGTAGACACGGAAATCGATTCTTCGCAAAAACGACAGAAGATTGGGCCAATGTACCGATACCAACAAATGCAGCTTAACAAAATGCGTTTAATGCGCCATATTTCATCAAAATCCGTTACATAATAAGAACAAAATAAAAGAATACGTACTTTGAATCGGAGGGCTTCTGGAAGTTTCAGTACTTGTTGGTGTTGTTGTAACCACGTGAGCATACACCTTGTATAAGTTGTCTTTAAAATAATCAGGGTTTGGTAAAATATGTTTATTATACCAAATCATAAATAGCGTTGCGAACTCTAGTTTTGTTTACAGTCGATGGTTACTATTTTTATTTAGTTGAATTAATTCCACATGCGTCTATAAATAGCAACGTATTATATGTGTGGAACAGTATTTTTATTTCAAGCTAAAAATATGTTATGTTTCACAAAGTGTGCTTCCTGGTACTGAAATAGCGAACGGAAATGTGTTACAAACTTATCTCCCCTCTTCATCAAAGTCAATGGTAGTACATTGTATATGGTATAAGAAAACACACAGTCCTTGACCTTCGGTTGAATAAAATGGTGCAGGTCGTGTGGTATATGGCATTTGGAGTCAATAATAAAAATAAAATAGAAGGAACATTGGATATCTTCGACATCATCTGAAACATCAAGTGAGACACTGTTTCTTTAAAATACGTTACGACATCTCATATCATCAGTTGGGTCTCTGTAGAGTTCACATCATTAACAATTTAATCCTTCATAATTTTAGCCACTGTATTTTCACATCCAGTTTCAGTAATAAACCAACTTAAGTGACTGAACTTAAGTGATTGATACAGTTGTCATTTAACAATGACATATGCCCTTTTGTACGATAATAAAAAATATTTTCAGTCATAATGCAGAATATATCATAGTCGTATGCCTGTCCACGTATACATGCATTTTATTATTTGAATGCATAAACTTGTAGGTAGCGTATTAACATATGTCCTATTGTTGTATAACTGGGATTAAGTGAACAATGTTTTCGAGCCAAAAAAAAGCGTTACAGCTATTTTATTGTATCTTAAATATACACTGATCACAAGTTATGAATAAGCAAAGCTTAACCCTTTCCCTGTTTTGCGATATTTCGACTCTTCCAAATCGAAAACATCTGAATAAAAGAATCAAATGCTGGGTAAAATGATGGTTAAATTATCTGATAGAGTAGAAAACATTGTGGGAAAAGGAGAAATTGCTTGTTACAAGCAATTTCTCCTTTTCCCACAATGTTTTCAAAAGACATCTTCTGCAGAGGCGTGAAAAGTCGTCTCTATCAGGGAAAGGGTTAAGTTCGACTCGTATGTTTTAAAAGGCCGGTGTAATACATGTGCAAATCAGACGGTTACAATACAACACATTATGTGACCAGTATATGCTTAGTATGATGGTGTGCTCATGCAATAAAGTAAATGTAACGTTTGTGTTGATGTAATATGGTATTTATTAAAGCTCCTTAACTGATTTATAAAGAAACTCAGGATAGCCTCTTATGACATCAGTAAACACGTAAATCATCACGCAAGTAAGATTCTCTCTCTCCCTCTCTCCCTCTCTCCCTCACGCAAGTAATACTCCTCTCTCTCTCTCTCTCTCTCTCTCTCTCTCTCTCTCTCTCTCTCTCTCTCTCTCTCTCTCATCTCTCTCTCTCTCTTTCTCTCTCTCTCCACTCTCCCTCTCTTTTTGCGTATAGTTATCACAACGTGAGAGAGAGAGAGAGAGAGAGAGAGAGAGAGAGAGAGAGAGAGAGAGAGGGTGATATATATATATAAGTGTGGGTGTGAGTGGGTGTAGGTTTATAACACTTTTCTGTTATTTACTGAACGACCCTCATTTATGTCCTATTTTTGTCGGTGGCAATTGTGTTTCCACGTGCTGAACTATACGAAAACAGAAATAATATATATTATACTGTAGACTACTGCCCTCTTGTTGAGCGACGGTAACCTCGATTAAGAATAATTATAACGGGTTTGGTGAGATCTGTTTGACACGATTGCCTTGCACACCGAGTCACTGTCTGCTGAGAATGGTTCACGTACCCTATAAATCTGAACTACCTCTGGGGTGGTTTACCGCAGTGATCGGAGCTATTCAGCTGTCACATGCACAATGGCGGACTACCTTGACCACCTACAGCAGAAATAATTGGCGGAGCGCGTTCTGCGAAGGGAGACTGTGCTACGGGACAGATTGGACCCGTTCACCTTTTATGATGATTTTGTAATTCGTTATAAACTGGATAAACACGCAGTTTTAACGCTGCTAAACCAGATAAGTCATACACTTGAAGGAAAACAAGTGAGGGCCGCAACTATTCCACCATACATGCAGCTTCTTGTCGCGTTGAGCATGGTTTAATATAATACGTTGGTATTGAACCGATACTGCGTATGTGCAGACTGGTCTACACTGGTCGCAAACTACGAGAGCCCTTTTTGTCAAAGCGTATTGATTTTGTTTTGCATGTACATGTGTGTAGCATCGAGAAGAATATTACAAATGCCCCCAAAATGGAAAGTATTCGCGTCCATCATGGTGTTGTGACCAACATACACCTAGATGAACTTGCACACATTTGCATTCTGATCAAGGTCTATACTGTTCACCATTGTTGCTGGAAAATCTGGATTTAAATCCATTATCGCATGGCCGTTTTTCACCGATATTGATTTCTCGAAAATGCAATATTTTTTTCTTAAATTATGTCGCAAGTTGACACAAAATTTAGCGCCCGTGCGCAATTGTTTTTTTTTTTGGTTTGTAAATTTCGAGGTTATGTACATGTACGGAAAATATAACTTATTTTTTATAGCAATATCGGGGAAAAATGGCGATAAATGAGGTAATTCTATATTCAGGTAAACTATTGAGCCCAGATCTGGTATTTCCACCCTTATCGCATCGCCGTATTTCCGTAAACGACGTCGAAAACTGATAAAAAAAAATGTCAGGGCTCATGCTTCATTTCAGCAAATTTGGCCTTTGTGCGGGCTTTCATGTTCTTCCATGCGTCTTTCAATTGTGTTTTCGTTCGCCAATTTACGCCATGACTGGCATTAAACAGTCGGACAGCATCGTCCTATGTGTTTTCCTTAACCAAAATCATTTTTCCATTATTGTGTTTGTCCTCTACAATGTCTCTTCGTCCGTCTGTTCTTAAAATATATGTTACAACTTCTTCTCATCTGAGCAAGTGGACATACGTGTGGGATATTCACCAGGTAAGATTTTATATAAAGTATTTCAACAATGTTCTACATTGTAGTTTAGACATTTCTGCCGCCCGTCTGTATATATATTTGTGTCTATACATATGTCCACGGCATTGACACGATTTGTGATTACATATGGGACACTGGCACACAAAAGGAGCTTGCAGCATTTGTAAGTCGAATATGTATACCTGTATCACCATTCACCATCCAAATTAGCGGTTTATGTTCTACATGATCCGCAGATCGCAAAACATCAACAACTGCTACATTAGTACATAGTAAAATTACCATATAGTAAATAGTATTGATCGAATGGCGACCAACATATGCAATGATCAAACTGCGCGGCGCAGACTTATCTGGGCTACGCTAGCCATCGTAAGACCGCTTTTCTTAGCCAGTGCTCCTTGTGTCAAGCTATCACTTCACACAATGACCATAGACACACAACGTGTGTGGTTTGCCGTGAGGCACTTTTTCGTGCCCAGGTTTGCATATAGATGCAAACGTTTCTTTTGTCGACAGATGTGTTCAAATTGCTTACCAACCTCTGACAAACAATAGTCGATGTATAAAGACCGTTACCAGGCTACAGGGGTGTGCTATTTGATCAGTATCTACACTGGTAGCAAATCCCATAAGCATAATATACGTACAATCACAGCCACATATGTATTATCCAGAACTCTTCTACGTGTTCGGGAAGTTTATTGAATGGCCCTCAGTGCCGAAATTATAGACCGAGTGATGTTATCATCACCAAAATACACGTGTTAGATATCTCATTCTGGCTACCGTTTGGTCCCCGCGCAATACGCCGCAATTATACGTCTGCTTCCTTCCATACAGTTGTTTGTTACCGCCTGCTAGTGCCGACATGAAATAGCAGACGACTGTCGAAACTCGCAGACGACGCTTTGTTTATTTACCTATGATCGCACGTGCACAGCGTGTAGTGATTTTTGGCGCGCGGAATATGGGGATGTGTGAATGCACCGCTGTAGCAGATAAATAGCGGAATAATGAAGAAATTGGCGCGAAATCTTTTGAAGGTAAGATTTTATTTTGTAGCAGTGTGAGTTATTTCCCTTTTGTTCTGTTTATAGGGATCCGAGCCAACATATTTTGATTTTGTCTCCAATGTACTAGGGAAGTAAAGGAGTTACAATTCATGGGCGGATCTGGAGGGGTGGGGGGGGGGGGGGCATTCAGCCACGGAGTTTAGATAGATCACAGTTTACCACCAGTTGGAATCTGAATTTAAATGCTATAAAACACAGGAAAGTGCATTTCGAAGAGCTTGAAAATCGGACAACCCCCTAGTTGTGAACTTTTGGACAAGTATGAATATATTGGAAATTATATAGCTCTAAAATGCATTAGAACGCCGAAAATTGAACATAGAAATCATATTTCTGGGGGAAGACCTCTGAACCTCCACCTCCCCACCCGACTAACTAGGAGGGATACCCCTCTCGTGCTGCTCTCCCCGCCTCCAGCTTTTGGCGTCTGTCAGTCAAAACATTAGTTCGAGTCAAATGAGGATTTTGTAGCAAATAAAATTGTGTTGTTTTTTCTATATCCCCAAGTATTGTGTTCAGGCCCTTAGCCAGTCCTGTTTGAAGGGGGGGTCGTTTCGAAGGCACAATGGGCCTGAGGTATATAGCGGCGTCTAAAAAAGTGGACCTCGGTGCTAAACAAGTGTACATCGAGGCTGGGCGGGGGGGAGGGGGTCGTCCGACCGCTCCGACACCCCCTGGCTACGGGCCTGGTGTTACCTATGTACTGGGCAATTTCAATATTGATTTTCAAACCAGCCAATCAATATCGCATACTGCAGTAAGAGGTCTAATAACAGATTTGGAAAGTAAATGCTCTGTTCTGTTTTGAATGGTTATTATTGATTTCATATGCAGGGGCGGATCCAGGATTTCAGGTTGGGTGGGGTGGGCGGGACTTCTTAATTGAAATAGTTTACTATATTTTCGAACTAGCACCGTTTGTTCGTCGACCGAGCAGAGCTGAGAGCTCTGGAGACTGTCAGCACATTGGCAACCATTTTGTAAATTATTCTAAAGTGCCGTCAAAGCATGTTTTGATGATAAAACTGGAAAATAGAAAATCAACAGCAGATGACAAAATAAATAATGTAGCGGTCTAATTGTTTTTGGTATATTCGGCGTGTGCGACATGTGGGCAGCGTCCATCTAGTTAATACACCTTATTATTACACTGCAAGGTTGCGGACAGTGCGATATAGTCGGTACAGTCGTGCATTAAAGGAATGAATGGCCTTTTTGTGGAATTTATCGGGGTATAAACTTGGAAAAGTCGCGGGAATACTGGACGAAGGCCGGAAAGGCCTCGTCCAGTATTCCCGCGACTTTTCCAAGTTTATATCCCCGATAAATTCAACAAAAAGGCCATTCATTCCTTATAATTCCAGCATTTTAAATAAATTCATCGAGAAAATGTGTTTATTTTCCGTTTTCTTAATGAACTATTTTAACTGCGCCTCACGGTTACGGAAAGTAGTTCGGCATGGGAGTTTATTGTGATATACATTTTGGACAGAGACTTGCTACGGACCAATCAAATGATAGGGAATTGTGTAAATATTTTTGTGCTGGAATTATATAGTCGTACATAACGTGTCCGGGTTAAAGCTTTCGTTTAAAGTTTTTCGGTATACTATCAAAGCCGTCGCCGTCTCGTTATATAAATGCGGTCGCATATCATTTAAGTGCATGAAATGACTAGAAATTATTTATATTATTCAAATGTGCGACTCAAAACACTGTCAAGGGACACCAAACATATTGCAAAATGCCAGTATTCAGAAATACGCTTTGGCTTCTATAAAAACAACTTTCCAGGGGCTGTGAAGCAACAAAAATATGTAAGGGGTCCAGAGGGAACCCATGAACCCCTTAAATATTTGTGTTGCTTCACATCTGAAAGTCAAAACCCCTTATTAAAAAATGCTTGTGATTCCCTTGCACTGCCAAATCACAATTTATGCTATAGAGCCCATTTTGTCAGCCGCTGTCGGTATGGTTACCTGGAATCACAATTACCTCACCGCTGCTGTAATCCATTATAACTTATTTAATAATGCATCATTTAATGTCGTTAGTGGAAGCCAAGTAGTGTATTTATTCTAATAGTAGCCCCCTGTCTAACAGTCTCATATTTGCATTCTAAATATATTATTTTCACATACAAAAGCCATCAAATGGCTTTTGTATGTGAAAATAACATATCTTGATCCTATTTTCCACGTTTTGATCCCCACAAATTGCATAGCCTCAGGGGCGTTTATTAGAATAAATACGGTATACTGGTACATCAATTATAACTGTCGGTCGGTCGGTCGGTCGGTCGGTAAAAAAGAAGGAACTTATTTAGGAGTGACAATAATAATATTGTGACTTTGACACTCTTATTGCAAATGTTGTAGGATACATTTTGTCAGCCAAAAGCGCAAACACTGTATCAGTGGGGGTGGCTGTTGGATCGGACGACCTCCACATATTGCAAGATCTAACCCCACAGTTGGGGCCGCAGAGGACGCGTTCGCGGTCCCAATATTTTGGCGCCGCAGCACCAGTATTTTGGCGTGGTGGCCCCAATAGTTTGGCAAGCTGGGTGGATGTTGTGTGACCCTAACTAATATTACGACTTAGGGAATTTATTTAGGTTCATGCGGCAGGTGAAATAGTGACCTGTGTACCGGGAAATCGCGTCCGAGGCGTTCTGGTTTTCCAAATTTTCAAAAAAAAACACGCGCAACATTAACCATTTTTTACGAGGGGGTCTTGCGGCCCCAATGTCAGCTGCCTTCCGACGCACCTGCCAACTATGTAACATATTACTAGATTTAACCATAAATCGTTCGACAAGAAATGGAAAATCAGTACTGGTATGGGAGATGCATAATACCTGTAAGGTAGTAGTGGTTGGTCGGGCGAACGTGAAGGCGTAAATTAACGGTAAGGGTTCCTGCTTATAGGAATGACAATTTGCCCGGTTTGGCCCTTGGGTACATTTTTATCTTTGGCTCTTTTGTTACCTGGGAGTTCAATTGGGTTATTGCCCATTATAATAGTAGTAAGATTATTACTGATCCTACTGCTTTTGGGAGGGAGCCAAGTGATTCTGGTGTGGCGAGGACCTGGCATCAGATCAGGATTATTCTGATTTCAGGGCAGAATATATATATTTTTTTATTGTAAATATTCAGTTCTGATTTTGGGATTTGTACTTGAACATGTACTTGTACAGGTAATATATGGGCTTTAGTACTAAACCCATTGACCTGGCCTTAAATGACCTTAGCTGTTGATAGGCCGTTAAACCCCAACAAACTTGTACGGTACCTTCCGGTGGCCCACATATTGTGTGTACCAGTGCTGCTGTTACATATTGCGGATGAGAGGCGAACTATCAGAGATCCAATCTCCACGCTTCCTGTTGAAATTATATTTGGCACTAAACATCAGGTGGAGTTGCACGGTTATCATTGTGCCATGCTGTATATAGTCCGCAGATGATTTAAGGGGTGTTACAACATTGGCACAGCCAGCTGTTCAGATTATTCTAATTTTAGGACTGAATATATAGACGATATTCATATTTTTGCAACGAATATGAAATATATATATGTTCACTGAGTGGTGTGAAATGTCCATATTTCACAAGTGCCGTTAGTGCTAATGGTATTTGTAAATATTCAGTTCTGATGTTGGGATTTTCCACCTATCACAACAGGTGAAATATGGAATTTGATCACGTTAACCAGGCCTAAATTGACCTTACCTGTTGACAGGTCATTAAACACCATTAAACCAAATTAAAATCAAACAACATTGGCAGCAATTGTAGATTGTGCAAGATAGCAGAATGAGGAGTGTATTCAGTATTTCTAGTTACTGGGATGGGGATGTGCTGGAATTTCTGGCATATTTGTGAGTGTATTGTAAGAAAATAAATATGTACAGAGACAATGTTACAATTTGGGTAATATAGTTAGTACAACATATCGGCACACTGGGAACGTGACCCCCCCCCCCTGAATTCGCCCTTCATAACGGTGACCGTGACTGCAATTTGGGTAATATATTTAGTACAACATATCGGCACACTGGGAACATGACACCCCCCCCCCATTGAATTCGCCCTTCATAACTGTGGCCGTGACTGCAGAAATGGGGCTTATGATTCCTGATCCGCTAGCTGGTATACACTGGTTGAAACACCCTCAGCCCCATTTCTCCATGTGTCTTATTACCAAAGTAACTGCTGATCAAATTATAAACACACTCCTCCTGTGTTATTTGATCAGCAGTTACGTTGGTAATAAGACACATGGGACTGATGGTTGTTTCAACCAGTGTATACCATCCAGCGGATCAGTAGCCAATTTCACCAACATTGCAAAGTATACTTTCCCAGCAAAGTATACTTTGAGGGAGAAATTTTAAATTTTAGGATAAATTTATTAATTTTTATTATACTGAATTTATTACATTATCACAGCCATTTTGGCTGTGATAATGTAATAAATTCAGTATAATAATTCTGCATACTTTTAATCATCAAATATATGCAGTGGTTAGTTCTATATGATATAATGCATTTCAGGAAAAATAAATGATTACTCCCTCAAAGTATACTTTGCTAGGTAAGTATACTTTGCAATTTTGATGAAATAGGCTACAGGAATCATAAGCCCCATTTCTGCAGTCACGGCCACAGTAGCCTGATAACAATTTATATTCCTTGTTAGAAGCACGACAGGTGTAACTTTGTCATAATGGCGACCAGTGCAGATCCTGATCAGACTGTGTGAATGCACAGGCTGATCTGGATCTACACTGGTCGCAAAACCCATAAGCCCCATTTCTCCAGTCACAGCCACATATCAGGCTATAGTGGCTTTTGATATTAAGTTACAAAATCAGGCATGGCTAGGAATGGCGTTACTGTTTCACCCATAAGCCCATTTAGCCATTATAAAATACATGCTAGATTCTCATCCCCGCCCGCCCCGAAAATTAAGGCCCGCCCTGATTTTATTTTTTTTTTTTTTTTATTGTCAATACGTGGTGGTTGGTTGGGAGCCTGCGATGGGTAATCGCATTAGAGAAATAAGAAAGACATTGATGAATTGTCATTTGCTATTAAGTTAGAGAGTGTAGCCATTATTTTCAATCCCAGCATGAAATGAGTTAACACAAATGATGGTCGGTATTTCCGATATCCTGAAAATATAAAATAAAAAATAACATTTCACCCCTCCATTTCATTTTGAAAGAAAAATGGATCAGAATCTAGCATTTATTTTATAATGGCCTTTTCTCCAATCACAGCCACATGTAAACAAGATGGTTGGACTTACAGGAAATGAAACAACTGCAAGTCGGCGTAATAAACAACGAGGGTCTACACATTTGTTAGATGCTAGACGCTCATCAACAAAATCATTGAGTGCATGCCAATTAGACGAAGCTCCAGATAAGTTGGGTACCCGTTTTTTGAGGGGTTACATCCACGCAGTGTTATACTGATTCTTTGTTTTTGTTATTTCTCAATAAAAGTATATGTTGTGACCACTCATTTGAACCGTCTCGACGAGACGGTTCAAATGAGTGGTAACAACATATACTTTCGAGATGAAATAAGGAAAATCGAATTTTTTCGCCCAAAAAAGTTTCATATTACGTGTACTTCGTCCAGTATTCCCGCGACTTTTCCAAGGTGGTGGCAAAATATTCTTCTAACCACATACAAAGATAATATTCAGGATTTATTTTCTGCAAACAAAATAACGTATCCTCGGCATGCAATGGACTATGGGTGGAATGCTTACTTACCTCCCATGCTGGTAAAGCATTCACAACGGCTCCAGATAAGGTGTATATTGGCGTATTTTACGCACTTATTTTAGCAGAATATGCATTTATTATCAAAAGTGGGAGTAAAAAATACTCAATGCAATGTGAAAATATGCATTGATTTTCAAATTGAGTTGGGAAAGTACTGTAATGAAGTTGAAAATTTACTTAGTTGAGCTGCAAAAAGCAAACAGCTTTTTGCAGCTCAAATAAGTGAATTTTTAATTTGTCTTATTATTTTATCATTTGTTCCCTATTTAATAAGGAAGACAATCAATCATACATTTGTGAAAGTAAAATACGCATTGAATTTGAAATCTTGAGATATTATACTCTTTAGATACAAACCTTATCTGGAGCCCTGCCAGTAGCATGGATGGGCTTAATGCATGGTTCACTGGCAATATTGTTTGGACAAGCAGCCAGCTAGCTGCCTAATTGGACGAGTTAATTGGAAAACATACCTCTTCCATTTATACTGATTGCCACCAGACCAGACACTATAGTTGTGCTATGTGTATTGTGTTCACAGTGTAATAACACAGTGTAATAAAACTCGTATTAAACTAGTGTAATAAATATGCAAATGAGCTCACTACAGATTGATTCGGTGCTCCACTGGTCACAAATCCCATACGCCCCATTTCTCACAGCCACGGATCATATATTATGTTTATTGCATAAGCACAGGGTCAAACATTGAAGCTGTACTGATAGGCTAGCCTATTTTCTTTAGTGATCTCATTTGCGTATTTATTACACTAGTGCATTATGGTTATATATGCTTCAAGTCGTCTCTGGCTTCTAATGTGCCCACTGGTCCAATTATTGCAAGTGTTGTCACGTGCGCGTATGAACTAATGAACTTTGCGGAATGTTGTTTTTTCATTATGCTGTTCCCTGTTATTCTGGTCTGCAAAGACAATATAAATGACGATTATTAATTACTCGTCATAAAAGATAAATATACAAGAGGGCCAGCATATCCAATTATATATGGCTGTCACTGGAGAAATTGGACTTCTGGAATTTGTGACCACCATAGGTCCACTCCTGTAGCCTGATCCATACTGCTTGTTAGAAGCATGCAGGGTGTTTCATGATGGAATAGGCGAACAGTGCAGATCCTGATGCACAGACATTTTGTGCGTTTTTACAAAATTTGAGATTAACATTGAGATTAATTTCCTTTCATGGAATTTCTTGGTTTCTCACACAAAGGTGATTCTTCATCAGTCTGTGATAAATCTACAACCACCATTTATTCCAAGGTCACAGTCTGAAATGTTGGTGTTTGTGCCCGTGTAAGGGGAATTTGTTAAGCCCTTGCTGACTTTCAAAATCTAGTTTCATTTGAAGCAGGTATTACTATTAGGTGTAGTTAAGGCACTGTGCTATTGACTCATGCATATTTACATGAATCATATGTCTGATAAGTCTATATCGGCTTTTGACTGAGAAAAGAGACTTTACAACATGTGTGACAAGCGTAGCCCCAGATCAGCAGCGCAGGCTGATCAGGGGCTTAGACAGTTCATGTACGAAATTTATTGTAAATATTTATCCGAATATGAATATATAACGTATTATGATTTTAAATATTGAAAATATGATTTTCATTTCTGCAGAACTCTTATTTCTGAACAAGAGTGCCGCAAGTCACAAAATACGCCCGTCGAATATTGGCCAGACAGCGAAGATGCATAAATGTGAAGCTGTCACAAGGCAAGAAACATTAATGAGAATTTGAAAGTCTATAGCATTATTCCTTCATCTTGTTGTGCTAAACATGTATACTAATTTAGGCAGAGATAGAAAAGTAGAGTGTAAAGTAGAAATAATAGTGAATTGGATACAATAATGTAGAAAAAATGGCGAAGTTAAAAAGGTGATATTTTTGTTAAAAAATATGTTTTCGGCATAAAAACACCAAGGTGCACATCCTCAATATGTGTAGAAGACATGTGAATAGTTTCAGAACGATCGACTGAACAGTTTCGGAGAAATTGTGTACAAAACTCTGCACCCTATATAGAATTGTATAGAAAAATGTAGAAAAAATGGCTAAGTTAAAAAGGTGATGTTTTTTGTTAAAAAATATTTTTTCAATATAAAAACACCAAGGTGCACATCTTCAATATGTTTAGAAGACGTGTGTATAGTTTCAGAACGATCGACTGAACGGTTTCGGAGGAGTTGTGTACACAAACTATGTACAGTATATAGAATTGTATAGAAAAATGTAGAAAAAATGGCTAAGTTAAAAAGGTGATATTTTTTGTTAAAAAATATTTTTTCTGCATAAAAACACCAAGGTGCACATCTTCAATATGTGTAGAAGACGTGTGTATAGTTTCAGATCGATCGACTGAATGGTTTCGGAGGAGTTGTGTACACAAACTATGCACTTTTTCTTCAGCCGCACACCTGCCCGCCCGCCACCCGCCCACCATGCGGTAAAACATAATATGTACCGTTTTTTAAAAACGGTCGTATGAAAATAAAGTTGTGATAATTGTGGCTGTGGCTGTGGCTGGAGAAATGGTGCTTATAGGCGACTTGTGTAGACAGCAGTGTCAGAATAGGCTCACCCACCTAGTCTGATCTTTATCTGAACTGATCACCATTCCATTTGTGAGACATCCATCGCGGTTGTAGCACTTCATAGCACTCTGTTCCACGTTTTGCTGCCGACAAACTTTTGGCTATTAAACACATTAAATCTAAAAAATATTTAAAAGTACCGGTAAGTACTTTTTCATCAATAACAAAAAAGTCACCCTCCCCAAAATGTTTTGTTTGATGTAATTCCATCAAATATTGATTTTATTGCGAAAAAACGATTTTCCTATGGGAATTTAACATGGGGAGTTAATTTCGAAATATTTCGCGATCAAAAAACGAAAACATTTGGAAATTGACTCCGAAACCTAGCGAGATAGCTTGAAAATGATGTAACTAAGAAAACAAAAATTAGATTTTGAAAATCGGTCCACAAATAAGAAAAATATTTTTAAAAAAATCTATTTTTAGCCCCCATGTTAAATTCCCATAGGAAAATCGTGTTTTCGCAATAAAATCAATAATTGATGACATTTCATCAAATAATTTTTTTTGGGGAGGGTGATTTTTTTGTTATTGATAAAAAAATTACCTACAATTAAATATTTTTTAGATTTAATATGTTTAATAGCCAAAAGTTTGTCGGCAGAAAAACATGGAACAGACTGAGTAGGTCCAAATCAGACTGTAGGAGTGTGCTAGCAGATCAGCAGGTTGCTGACACGTAACACTTCAAATACTCCTGTATCTATACGGGAGTATTTGAAGTTTGTTTACAGAAGTTTTAATAAAACCCATTTTTCCAGGAGGCAGACTAGTTGCAGAAACGTAAAAGTACAAATACTCCTGTATCGATACGGGAATATTTGAAGTTTTTACATTTCCGCAACTGGCCAGAAAAATAATAAAACCCATTTTTCCAGGAGGTAAGTGGTATTTTATTTTCGGAAAGTCGACCACATACAAGAGAGTTGTTATCTTTTCTGTGAGTGTTTTGATAGAACATAAACATGAACACAACCTGTTTCCTAAGCTGATTACTGATTTATTGGCTGCGAGATATGATGAGGGACGTTCAAAAAGTCTTAACATCAGTACAAGCCCAGCTCGTTTTTGTCTCACCTACGTTAGTGAAAAGTGAGACAATTGTTCATGGGCGTAGATAATGGTGCGAAATAATTCAAAATAGGTCAAAATGTCGCACCAATAATTTTTGCCAAAACCCGTTTTTGACGAAATGTCGCACCAATATTTTAGCCGCGAATTAATTGATTGTTCAGAATTGTATATTTCATATTATAGAAAACAGGCAGGTAGATTTGGAAACGAAAGTAACCGTTTTATACACCGTTCTCCGAATTCCAGATATTCATATGACCACCGTCACGTACATGTACACTTGATGATACAGACTTCGGTTTAACCCTGCCTACCAGACTGATCATTGTTATGCACACGCTTTTCATCCGCTTACATGACACAGACGAAACCGAAAGTAAACAGACGCTACATGTTTTAAATTATCAAGTTATCATGGGTGACTGCGGTCGTTTAGAGCAGCTGATCGTCAGCAAAAATGCAGAGCAAATAAAGTATATGTTCCAGAATCGGCAGGATAACCTAATGAAAGCTGTCACTGCGAAAAATTTGACATTCGACGGTACTAAACTTGAGATGGACCAGTTGTCGGACGTGCTACTACCGTCAAAATACGAACACATTCTACGTTTGCAAACAGTGTTGATCCAGTTTCAGCCTGGCTGTTCGAAACAAGACGTCGTATCCGGGAATGGTTTGAATTTGAGTAATGAAGAGTCCGTATGCATATGCCCGATTTTTCATATTGGATATTTGACTTTTTTGTTTTTACTGATATTTTTAAACCAAACCATCCTCTAAAAATGTTACAATAACAATATAATAAGGCAAATCTATGCCCGATTTTTCATGATATTACACTTTAGTTACATTTCTAAGCCCAAAAAGCATAAAAAAGTGAAAATATCAACATTATAAACTAAAGCAAACATGCCCGATTTTTTTCATGATATTTCACCAATATTTTTAAACCCCAAAAAAGCCTAAACAAAGTGAAAATATCTACATTATAAGGCAAACCTATGCCCAATTTTTTCATGACATTGGACTTTAATTATTTCCCCAATATTTTGAACCCCAAAAAGCCTACAAAAACTGAAAATACCTACATTATAAGGCAAACCTATGCCCGATTTGTTCATGACATTCGACTTTTAATTATTTCCCCAATTTTTGTAAACAAAAAAAGCCTCCAAAAACTGAAAATAGCTACATTATAGTAGGTATATGTGCCGAGTTCATTGTGTCGTCGTCAGGCCAGGTCTTGACTCGCCAGCTATGTCGTACCAATATGAAATTGGTAGCTACGCCCCTGTTGTTGAATACATGTATCTCATGATCCATTAATCCGATCATTACAAACTTCATCAATAGCTTCCTCACATTGATGGCTATCCATCCAGTGTCATTCTGGTGACATTGACCTTGGTGACCTTTACCTTCATAGGTGACACACTTGCCAGCGATCGCTTTGTTCTATGAAATTGTGATAGGACTTGGGCATTCTTGTTTTGAGAAAAAGGATGATTTTTTTTGCCAACATTGTGAAAACAAAATTGCTAATTGTATACAATGTTTGCATAAATAGGGCTAACATGTAAAAAAATAAATTATATTTTTCACAGTTTTTCAGAAAATGTTGAAAAGTATTTATTTTCATTTGTAGAGGCACCTCATTTTTTTTAATTTGTTCCCACAAATTAACAATTCGTTCCCTCGAATTAACAATTCGTTCCCTCGAATTAACAATTCGTTCCCACAATATAACAATTTGTTCCCGCGAAATGACAATTCGTTCCCTCAGTTTGAATATTTATTTCCCTCGAATTAACAATTCGTTCCCACGATATAACAATTCGTTCCCATGAAATAACAATTCGTTCCCGTTGGAAAAAATTGTTATTTTGTGGGAACGAATTGTTAAATTGAGGGAAAAAATTGTTATTTAGCGTGAAACAAATTAATAAAAAAAAAGAATTCTACGTCCCCTGCGGGGCTTCGTAGAAAGAGCATATTGTATAGAATTATGATGGCTGGTCTTTTTCTGAAGACTTCAAAAGCACTAATGATACACTCATATACACTATATTATATATATACATTAATAAAATTTAGTGAAATGGGCCCCAGGGGCATACTATAGCGGTATAATGATTATACCGCTATAGTACCGGTATGCCCCTGGGGCCCATTTCACTAAATTTTGTAGGACTAAAATGTTTGTAAGTGCAAATTTAGGATCGTCTGGAAATTTCAATTGATGGATTTACATTTATTGAGCATAGGCTGCATGTGCAGCCTATGCTCAATAAATGTAAATCTAATAATTGTTTACAAGAAAACATTGTTAATGTGAAATTTACAGACTATCATAATTTTGCACTTACAAACATTTTAGTTGTACGAAGTTTAGTGAAACGGCCCCCTGGTTTCTCATGTTATCTTCTAATCATTAAATATAAGAAAGTTGCCATGTAACCACAAAATTGTTAACAGGGCCAGTTTCACTAAACTTCGTACAACTAAAATGTTTGTAAATGCAAATTTAGGATCGTCTGGAAATTTCAATTGATGGATTTACATTTATTTATCATAATTTTGCACTTACGAACATTTTAATCGTACAAAGTTTAGTGAAACGGCCCCCTGGTTTCTCATATTATCTTCTATTAAATCATTAAATATAAGAAATTTGCCATGTAACCACAAAATCATTAACAGACAATCATGGCACCATGTTTTGCATGTGCGGCATAATAATTATTATGACAAAAGCTACCCTATGATTACATGTATTGTGGCCATCTGGCAGATCAACACTCTCTGATCAGGCTCTAGACTCTTCACAATTCAACCACTGAAGTACATGTATGGTAGATCTTGATCAAGTAATGCTATACAATGGATTATAAGGCCGTATAAAAATAATTTACTAACTATCATCCCCACTCGGCCTTGAAATAATGCCAGATTAATTTTTGATTTGTATATTCATTTAATTATACACTGATTACAACAAATTTTAATAAAAAATAAAAAATAAAAGTCACCCACCTGCGTCATTTTTCTCCAAAATTCCTATCATATTCAGTAAATTAACGTTATATGGCCTAATCAAAATCCACACCTGTCGCAAATGCTATTAGGCCCATTTTCTCCAGCTCAAGCCTGTATGGGACCATAGCTGAGAAAATGGACCTTATGACATTTGCGACCAGTGTAGGCCCTGATCAGCCTGCGCCACTGCACAGACTGATCAGGGCCTACGCTGTTTGCCATTCACTTAAATAAGTGTGAAGTGCGAAGTGTCATCAACAAAACAATTACATTTTAACTCTATCTTAATTTTGTTGTCGTCTGCTGTTTATTTTCTATTTTCCATTTTTATCATGAACAATATGCTTTGACAGCACTTTAGAATAATTTACAACATGCTTTGACAGCACTTCAGAATCATTTCCATTGAAGTGCTGTCAAAACATGTTTGTATTGAGAAATAAGGCAAGATCTAAAAGCAACAGCAGACGACAATTGTTGTGTGTAGCAGTCTAAGGGTTAAATTTAAATGCTGTTACGGTATGTCTTTGCAAGATGATCAAGCTCTACAATTCTGCAAATGTCTTAAGTTCTTTTTCTCTGCCACCCGTGCATATGCAATTGCATCAAAGTTTTGTAACATTTCCAGGTTTTCACTGAATGAAACACACATCGCGGTATGTCTATCATTGCAGCTTAAACTGGAGATACATAATCTATATGCCAGCCGCACAAAACTTACTCATACGTGTCTGTTTATGCCGTTAATAACGCATTTTATGCTCAATCTGTATGTTTTTGCTTTAATATATTGCTCTTGTGGAAATTGTCAGATGTATAGAATTTACAATTTGTAGAATTTTATATGTGAATGAAGCTGCTTAACTCTTTGCATGCTGGGAAATTTATGGGCTATAAATAGTTAAAAAATAGCAGATGACAATTCATTATATTTTCTTTTATTTCTTATTTTATTTATTATAAATGTCATGAATATGTCTTGGAATTTCATTAGAATTGTGTCCGCAGGACACAATTCTAATGAAATTTCAAGACATATTTACAGAGAGAAATAAAACATATACTCCTAATTCGTTTGGCGGATATTTTCGCCGCTAGCAAGCAAAGAGTTAATTTCTGTGTTCACAATATACATTTAAGGCTATACTCATTTACAAGTTGAAAACCAATACACTGCAGTACACGCCAGTACATCAACATGATGTTAACCCATTTACTCGGAATACACCTTTACGGGTATGCATTTTTTTTAACTATTTTATTTTTGTTATTTCTCAATGAAAGTATATGTTGCGACCACTCATTTGAACCGTCTCGATGAGACGGTTCAAATGGTGGTCGCGACATATACTTCTAAGAACATATAAAGAAAATGTATATGATCTTCCCCAATCAAAACAGCATGAAATGGGTTAAATGATAACAATGTTGCCGCTAGCATGCAAAGAGTTAACCTTTGCAACAATACAGGCCGCTTTCCTAGTGTTTGCAAACAGTGTAGATCCAGATCAGCCAGCTCATACCAAGCCCTCATCATGATCTGCACTTTTTTCAAGTAATTTTCATACTTTTTAGAAAAAAATAAGACCCGTCCTTGTAAATGGACTAGTATGAAAATCATTTTGTGACAATTGGATTCGTCCTTGAATTAACTCTTTGCATTGCTAGCGGTGATTTGGTGAAAATATCCGACCAAACGAATTCAGGGACGTAATATGCTTTATTTCTCTCTGTTAACAATGTTGCCGCTAGCATGCAAAGAGTTAACCTTTGTAACAACAATACAGGCCGCTTTCCTAGTGTTTGCAAACAGTGTAGATCCAGATCAGCCAGCTCATACCAAGCCCTCATCAGGATCTGCACTTTTTTAAAGTAATTTTCATACTTTTTAGAAAAAAATAACACCCGTCCTTGTAAATGGACTAGTATGAAAATCATTTTGTGACAATTGGATTCGTCCTTGAATTAACTCTTTGCATGCTAGCGGTGAAAATATCCGCCAAACGAATTAGGAGTATATGCTTTATTTCTCTCTGTAAATATGTCTTTGAATTTCATTAGAATTGAGTCCTCAAGACTCAATTCTAATGAAATTCCAAGACATATTCATGATATTTACAAGGAGAAATAAAAGAAAATATGATGATTTTTTGTTTTGAACTATTTATAGCCCACAATTTTCCCAGCATGCAAAGAGTTAACATATCACAGTACACTCCAGTTATTTAGGGTTGAAATGGTTAAATAAATGTTGAAGAACAATAAATCAATCACTACCAACCCGACCAACCGACAAACCAACCAACCAACCAACCAATCAAGCTATGGCTTTACTCTATGCCCCTCCACTCTAGCAAATGTCAAGGTCGCAGTTATAAATAAACAAATAAGTGGCTGTGACTGGATAAATGCAGGAGAGTTATGGGATTTGTGAACGGTGTAGCTCCTGATCAAGTAGCACACTCCTGTAGACTGATAACAATTTATAATACTTGCTAAAACCAAGAAGTTTCATTGATGGAATGGCAAACAGTGCAGATCCTGATCAGACTATGCAAGAGCACAGGCTGATCTGGATATACACTGCAGTCTGGTAGCAATACCCATAAGCTCCATTTCTCCAGTCGCAGCCACAATTAAATTTCTAAGTGCATTTCTGTTCATGGGAATTCCTGAAATGCTACATGCTGATCTGGAACTACACTGGTCACAAATACAATAAGATCTATTTTCCACTGTTTAATAACAATGTTCAAGGCAAAACACAGTTCTATGTCCTGAATGATTTATTGGTGGGTCTTGGTGTATAATAAATGGCCAGTTGCCATATATTACTTATGAAATACCATTTACGGGTATGAAAGTTTCTGCTATTTTTTTCATTTCTCATCAAAAGTATATGTTGTGACCACTCATTTGAACCGTCTCAATGAGACGGTTCAAATGAATGGTAACAACATATACAAGTATATTTAGCATTTTCCATCAATAAAATGGTATATCCCAGAGTATGTATGTATTGTGTTAATTTTGATCAGTTCGAATATACCTTACTGGGTCATTACCCTTAAAACATGCTGTTTAGAGGCCAGTGTGTTTGGCCGAACATGTTTCTATATCGCCTCTACTTGCGGATGTGTTTTGATTTTGTGATAACGGACCATTTAATGGTGTACTTATGGATTTGCCAACCCATTTCATGTCGGATACAGAGATCAATTGATAATTTGAAAGCTTTTTTTTTTTGCATTTCATGACTATGACTATATGTGACTGGAGAAATAGGGCTGATGGTCTTTGCGACCAGTCTACCCCCTGAACTGCTGGCACACTCCTGCACTCTTATGAGGGTCTGTCACAAAATAGTTTTTGAATTTAAAGATCCTGGAATAATCGTCCATCCACACAACCCAGGTTTCACTTGAAACTTCATGAAGCATACATGTAGAAACACACTCGTGTGGCTCCCCATGACCTTGCAATTGGCTAGCTGGCTGGCTGGCTGGTTGTCTGGCTGGCTTGGTTGGCGGACTGGCTCTGTATGGATCGCTTGTTTTCTGGCTGGCTGGCTGGCTGGCTGGTTGTCATGGCTTGCTGGCTTTGGTTGGCTGGCTCTGGCTGGCTCTGGCTGGCTGGCTGGCAGGTTATCTGTCTGGCTGGCTGGTTGTCGTGGCTAGCTGGTTTTGGTTGGCTGGCTCTGACTGGCTGGCAGGCTGGCTCTGGCTCTGGCTGGCTGGCTGGCCTGGCTTTGGCAGGCTGGCTGGATGGCTGGCGGTGGCTGGCTGGGCTGGGGCTGGCTGGCTGGCGGATGGCTGGCTCTGGCTGCTTGGACTGGCAGGCTGGCTCTGGCTGCTGGCTGGCTGGCTGGCTGGCATGGCTCGGCTGGCTGGCTGGCGGCTGGCTGGCTGGCTGGCTGGCTGGCTGGCTGGGGCTGGCTGGTGGCTGACGGCAGGCTGGCGGGGTGGGGTGGTCTTATGGTGGCTGGCTGGCGGGCTGGCTGGATGGCTGGCTGGCTGGGCTGGCTGGGCTGGCTGGCTGGCTGGCTGGGCGGGCGGGCGGGCGGGCAGGCGGGCGGCTGCCTTGTTTGCTGGGTGTCTGGTTCGATAGGTTCTACTATAATTATGTCTCCATTTATCCACAAATTCTGGAATCCATACCTCCTACTGTGTGTGGAGATCACACTCCTGAAATTGCAATAGATCCGTCTTATCTACCCAGCCACAGACTTGTGTAGATGTTACCAGAGCATTTGATAAGTGGAGTATTTAACCCTTTGCATGCTTGGAAATTTGTGGGCTATAAATAGTTCAAAAATAGCCGATGACAATTAATTATATTTTCTTTTATTTCTCCTTATAAATGTCATGAATATGTTTTGGAATTTCATTAGAATTGTGTCCGGAGGACATAATTCTAATGAAATTTAAAAACATATTTACAGAGAGAAATAAAACATATACTCCTAATTCGTTTGGCGGATATTTTCGCCGCTAGCATACAAAGAGTTAAACCCTTTCAATCGTGTTTTCATTTCTTGAAAAATATGAAAATTTCAAGCAAAAAAAGTGCAGATCCTGACGAGACGGCTCGTTATGAGCCTGCACATCTGGATCTACACTGTTTGCAAACACCGCTGAAGAGGTCGGTCTGTAGTGTTGAAAGGGATAACCAGTATTCCTTCAAGAAAACTAAGTGGAATCTCTCCAATCCGGATTCGCTGGGAGATCCCCAGGGTGTCCAGTTTAGAGAGGTGTCACTGTAATTCACATGTATGAGCAGTTCAAAATATTTGTGTGTACTTTTTGTCCGATATTACCAGAGTATTTGATAAGCTCAAGCATTTAAACCCTTCAACCATAAATAACTGGAATTGACTGTGATATCTTGCAGATCCTGATGAGACGGCTCGGCTCGTCTATGTCAGGCCACAGGCCACAGGCAGGCCACAGGCCACATCTCTAGTTATAATATTGAGAACAAAATCTATATGCTTATCTGGAGTCGTGAATTTGTCATGATTCTAGTTGTTTGATGTTTTAAATTTATCTTGGTTAATATGGAGTATAGATAGTGGACCAGAAGCTGAGGATTTATTTATAATCTCTCATACCTATCTTTCCTGTATCTCTCCTGTGTCCGACTTACTCAGTCCTATCTCAGAGGATGGTGATTTCCTTTGGCTGCTGACGCATACCGCACGTAATATATATGTAATAGAAAATGTAAATGCTTGGATTTAACAACGGCACTGGCTAGATGACCTTGCATCTCCCAATAAGGGGATACAGAGGAATCCGGCCCCAGGTGGCATAGCTCTTATTAGAATAGTCCCCTCTGGTTCTCCAGAGGTTCTCCTTATATTTCTTATCGAAAATATAAGTTGTTACCACTCATTTGAACCGTCTCGTCGAGACGGTTCAAATGAGTGGTAACAACATATACTTTCATTGAGAAATGAAGAAAATAGAAAAAAAATGTTGGTAATCGTCCAATATGTAAAATGCTTGGATTTAGCGACGGCACTCTGGCTAGATGACCTTGCATGTCGTCTCCCAATAAGGGGATACAGAGGAATCCGGCACCAGGGGGGCTAGCTCTTATTAGAGTAGTCCCCTCTGGTTCTCTAACGTGCCCAGTTCTCTAACGTGCCCAAATCTGATACACAGGACCGCCTTTTAAAGACTCCATCCAAAAGGACTAGTAGAGCAGACAATACAAAGTATCTCAGAAATACTGACGCCCTGGCTGAGAATCGAATTGAGGCTAATTCAGTACCTTCTGAAATGGAATGACGTGAAAGTTAAAAAAAGTATACATTTTAATTATTTTACAAACAAGCGCGAGAGCATGTATACAAATGCTTTCATTGGCACAGATGAAGGCGTAAGGGTGGTATTTAATGTGGGAGGAAACTGGAGTACTCGTAGGAAACCCACTTGTCCGATCTGGCGACCACCATACCATCTCACATACTGCCCCTGCCGAGGATTGAACCCGGAGCCGCATTGGTGAGAAGCGTGCTCGTTACCGATTTCACTAACCGGACAACATATGCCTGTCTTGTTTCATGATGGTCATACATTTGGTTAATTAACTCTTTGCATGCTAGCGGTGAAATTATCCGCCAAACGAATTAGGAGTACATATATATGTTTTATTTCTCTCTGTAAATATGTGTTGAAATTTCATTAGAATTGTGTCCTCCGGACACAATTCTAATGAAATTCCAAGACATATTCATGACATTAATAAGGAGAAATAAACAAAAATATAATGAATTGTCATCTGCTATTTTTGAACTATTTATAGCCCACAATTTCCCAGCATGCAAAGAGTTCATTAATTTCCTGCCTTTTTCCGGCCATTGTCAAATTGGCCCCTGTCCTGGGATTGACGTCACACGTTTGGCCCTCGTTCTGGGATTGGGACTGAACTCCTTTCTGAGACTGACCCCCGATCTGGGACTTGCACATGTAATGAAAACTGTACTATAGTAGATGGAGACTGGATATTTTGTATGTTGCTTCCTTATGGTATGCAGATGCGCAAACTGAATTTCATTTGTTTTTTAAAGCCCAGGACATGGATTATCTCCCCATTTCAGACAACTCTTTGAAAGAGTGTGTATATTGCATGGCGCGACGTCAATTTCCCTATAGTTATGTTTCTTCCGTGGGTTTTCCTTTGATTATCAACCATATCTCTTGACATGTATTTATTTTTGCAAAAACAAATCATGTAAACAGATTACTTTGTCATTCCACAACCATTTTTATATTTCTGCCAAACCACACAGACGTGTAGTGAGTAATCTCGATTTGATATCATAGGATGATTCTGAGAGTAATATCTTTGCGCTTCTTCACATCTCATCACAGGTATAGATTAAATCAGAGTCTAAAGTCAGTGACCGACCTCCCAAGTCTACACCGGTATGTAGCTTTTAACCCTTTTCATGCTGAGGAATTGTCATTTTGTTTGTGGAAAATCCTAAATATTTTCTTTATATGTGCTTAGAAGCACAAGTTGAAGTAACGGACCGAGGTTTATAAATACATTAAATATGCCTCAATAAAAGCATCAATAAATGAAGAAAAAAAATAAGCTACAAAAAAAATGTTTGTTATATGGAGTGAGTAAAGAAATATTATTTAGCTTATTTTTTTTCTTCATTTATTGATGCTTTTAGGCATATTTAATGTATTTATAGACCTCGGTCCTTTACTTCAACCTGTGCTTAGAAGCACATATATATGTCGTGACGTGCTTAGAAGCACATGTATATGTCGCGACCATCCATCTGTCGGACCGAAATTTGTGTTAATGTTTTTAAATTATTAAATTACTTAGAACTGCATATGCTTGTTTATCATCATCCATATTTTCACTATATGTCCTGCATGCCCAAGCTCAAATGAAATTTGCACGACAGTTTTGCAAGATCAAACATAGACGGGATTAACACAGTGCTCCAGATAAGGTGCGTATTTGTGTATTTTACGCAATTACTTTAGCTGATTATCAAAAGTAAGAGTACAAAATACACTCAGCATTGATTTTCAAATTGAAGTTGAAAATTCACTTAGTTGAGCTGCAAAAAGCAAACAGTGTTTATTTTTTGCTGCTAAAATAAGTGAATTTTTATTTTTGTTTATATTTTTGTTTATCCTTTGTTCCCTATTTAATAATGAAAACACTCAATAATCCATTTGTAAAAGTAAAATACGCAATGATTTTGAAATCAGAGGGTATAGTAAGCTTTAGACACAAAGCTTATCTGGAGGGAGATCTGTTAACATGCGGGCCTCTGTCATCTGTTATTTACCGGTATGTGAAAGGATCAAAATAATTGTATCAAGAATATATTCATTTCAAGAACTTCACATCAAAATAAGAGATTTTCTTATCTAGAACATCAAGACCTATCCTCCAGAAATCTGCAGGTGCATCAAAGTTTGTTCCCATGTTCTCACACCTGACACACATGTTAATTTACGTCATTACATGGTCATTAACCAATTCATTCTGAAGATAATCTCTTTTTCACATGGAAAAACTTATTTTTCCTATTTCTTACCGAAAATATAAGTTGTTACCACTCATTTGAACCGTCTCGTTGAGACGGTTCAAATGAGTGGTAACAACATATACTTTCATTGAGAAATAAATAAAATAGAAAAAACATCTTGGTAAATCTGAAATGAATGGCATATAATTTAATAGAAGATATCTGCTCCTGCAATCTCGGTTTACATAAGACTGAACTTGGGGTGGATAATCTCACGTTGTGGTCGTGTAATCAAGCTTGGCCTATGATGATAATCAAGTTGTTCTGTAATTGAATGTGTCGATGATCAGTGTCCACAATCACAAGGGCTAAGTGGTATGTATTTCATGTGGGATAACTCATTTGATTTATTTTAGTTTAATGGCTTATCAACAGCTAAAGTGGGTGGTCGACACGTCGGGCGAACGCGACGGCGTAAATTAACGGTAGGGGTTCCTCCTTATAGGAATCACGATTTCACTGGTTTGGCTCTCAGGTACGTTTTTATCTTTGGCTCTTTTGTTACCTGGGAGTTAAATTGGGTTATTGCCCATTATATAAGTATTAAGATTATTACTGATCCTACTGCTTTTGGGAGGGGCCAAGTGATTCTGGTGTGGCAAGGACCTAGCATCAGATGAGGATTATTCTGATTTCAGGGCTGATTATATAGTTTTTTTGTTGTAACTATTCAGTTCTGATTGCTACCTGGGAGTTAAATTGGGTTATTGCCCATTATAAAAGTAGTAAGATTATTACTGATCCTACTGCTTTTGGGAGGGGCCAAGTGATTCTGGTGTGGCAAGGACCTAGCATCAGATGAGGATTATTCTGATTTCAGGGCTGATTATATAGTTTTTTTGTTGTAAATATTCAGTTCTGATTTTGGGATTCCCCCCCCCCACCCTTTGTACATGTACTTGAACATGTACATGCACTTGTACAGGTAATATATGGGATTTAGTACTAAACCCATTGACCCGGCCTTAAATGACCATAGCTGTTGATAGGCCGCTAAACCCCAACAAACAATGTATGCAAGTGCACATTTTTGGATATGTGATTTTATTTATTATTTGATTTATTTATTTTAACGGCCTATCAACAGCTAAGGTCATTTAAGGTCGGGCCAACATGTTCGATCCCGCATTTAACCTGCTGCATTGGGGTTGGGTTGGATATGTGAACAGCATTTGCTGTATACGACATTGAAAGCTGAGAAATGCACATTTATGAGCAAGGACAAGTTCAAGGTGTATGATCACGTGGTACTAACAACAACAACAAGTACTGAAACTTACAGAATCCATCCGATTGAAAGTACGTATTCTTATATATTGTCCTTATTACGTAACGGATTTTGATGAAATATGGCGCATCAAATGCGTCGTGTTAAACTGCATTTGGTGGTCTCTGTGTTTTCACCCAAACTTCTGTCGTTTTGCGAAGAATCGATTTCCGTGTCTCCGACACGAAATTGATTCTTTGCAAAAACGACATAAGTCTGTGCCAAACTCTGTGAAATGTATCTTCAGAGGTACCATCTGCAATGCAGTCACTTTAAGAACTTCATAAACAAAGTACTTTGGTTCTCAGATATCGCCGCGTCAGAAAAATCCCTGCACATCGAGCATTTTATCGTCACTGAGAAGTAAAATTGTGTTGTAAATGTTCCACATGATCAGTAAAAAAACACTACCATGCAAAAATATGTTAAATCCAATCATGTCTGATGAAAATCTGGTGATTTTTCATGTGTAAGGAGGTTATAGTTATGTTATAGAACATATATTCATCTGGTGACTTGAAAAAAACAACAGAATTGAACATCTCAAACAAAAAGAAATATATTAAAAAAATCCGCCCTCCTGCGTCACATTCCGCAACCCCATGTCAGAGAACCAAAGTACTTACTTTGTATGGCCTTATACTGCAAGGTTTTATTGATGTTTACAGCTGACATAATCTCACATTGGAAATGCTGCAAAACTTGAGTTTCATAAATTATAACTGGAATATCTTTTATCTTGTTATTCCATTGCAAAAGTATTTATTGCAATATTGCGCAGAGGAGGAAACAAGAAATATAACTGGGACAAGGGGCGGATGTAGAATGGGGGAGGGGTGGGGTTCCGGGGTTCCGGGTTCCGGGGTTGCAACCTTTATATAGATCACAGTTTACCACCAGTTGGAGTCTGAATTTAAATGCAGTAAAACACAGGAAAGTGCATTTCGAAGAGCTAAAAAATATGACAACCCCCTAGTTGCTACGGACGGTACGGGAGTAGATTGCAAGTTACCTTCGCAACTAGACAACACCACCGTTCCCCAAATGCTGGATCCGCCCCTGCTGTTATTACGTATATTATGCCCATGATAAAACATTTTTCATGGAAAAAACTGATTATTCTTATTTCTCACCAACTGTATATGTGGCTGTGACTTGAGAAATGGAGCTTATGGGTTTTACGCACAGCCTGATCAGGATCTGCACTGCTCGCCTGCACTGCTCGCCTGGGGGAGGCCTGGCCACCTCAATGATTCTGTAACTTACATTATACTGAATTTATTACATTATCTCAGCCATTTATAATAATTCTGCATACTTTTAATCATCAAATATATGCAGTTGTTAGTTCTATAAGAAATAATGCATTTCGGGGAAAATAAATAATTACTCCCTCAAAGTATACTTTGCTAGATAAGTATGCAATGGTATTCCACAGTTTCAGTCCGCTTACTGTGTCGCTCCCTTCTTAGCGAAGTGACATCGTACCTTTAAAAAGAAATCGTAATATTTCACGTACACATTACTCTAAGGCTCTACTATCATTCTGTGACAAATCTACGACCGTCCAACCCCCGCTGATGCCAAGATCAAGGTCACATACTTAATCTCTTTATAAAACTTTACATCGGAGAAATATGTTATAACTTCTATTTCCTTCATCAAAAATTCTTTATATTTCACGTATGCATTGCTGTGACAAATCCACAACCGTCTGAGGTAAAGGTTACATACTTAATCTATTTATAAAACTTCGGAAAAATGGGTTGTAATTTCTATTTCCTTGCTCGGATCTGCTTTACATTTCACACACACATTGCTCCAATGGTCTCCACCGCCCTGTGACAAATCCATGTTCATGCCACCCCCACCCACCAGCCCAGGCCCAGTCACATACTTGGTGCTTTACTTGGTTTGTTCGAAACCTAACGCTTGGGTAAATGGCTTATACCGTAAATTTGCTTCCTCGCTCGGATCTGCTTCACATCTCACAAACACATTGCTCCAATGGTCCTCCACTGCCCTGTGATAAAATCCACGTTCGTACCGCCCCAGCTAAGCCCAGAGTCAAGGTCACAGGCACACAGACTTGGAAAAAATTACATATTTAGGTGGGGGGTATTCCGTAAGCCTCACTTTAACTGACAAATCTAGTTTTTGATGTAAATGTTCCGTTCTGATTTTAAGATTCTAATGCAATCAATGCAATGCAGCAGAATAAATGTAGATTGAACCCGTTGGCCTGGCCTTAAATGACCTTAGCTGTTGATAGACCGTTAAACACCAATAAATCAAATAATCCGTAAATGTACCGGTTTGATGAAACAGAACACATATTTGAAATTCTCATTAATAATGAATTCACTTCAATGCATGCTATACATATCTTTAGATTTCAAAATTTTCTCATAAATAAACATCTCTTTGAGTGATTTATTTGTTAAAAAAATATGTGTAGAAACCTAAACATACCTGCACTGTGTACGACCCAATTCCATAATGTCATAAAATATATGCATAAATGCGGCTGTGACTGGAGAAATGGGGCTTATGGGATTTGTGACCATTATATAGCTCCTGATCAAATAGCACACTCCTGCAGCTTGTTATGTTGCTTGTTAGAAGCATGGCGGGTACTTCATTGATGGAATTGCATACAGGGCAGATCCTGATCAGACTGTGTGGATGCACAGGCTGATCTGGATCTACACTGGTCGCAAAACCCATAAGCCCCATTTCTCTCCAGTCACAACCACACATAAGATGATCCTTAAGCAAAACCGTGACATTTTCTGCCAATTCAACAACTGTATTTCCCCGATATTGAGTGCTGAAAAGATACAGAAGATATCTCAAAATTTATTTTAGAAAAATACCCATATAAAGTCTAATGGACCTAACCTAATTTTGTCAAATTGTTATTTATAATTGTGCTTATGCATCAGGCATGCATTCACATGTACCATATTACTCTAATAGCAGTCCCCTCTCCAATAGTAGAACCCCAGAGTCCTATATTGTCAGTGACATTATTTTAATTTCTTACAGTAAAATTATCTTAAAAATCTAATTTCTGTGTTTTAATGCAATTATAATGCCAGAACTAATTTAGAAAATTGCGTAGCCCCAGGGTTTTAGAATTTAGAATATTTACATTACCATATTTATTCTAATAATTGCCTCCTCTCTAATAGTAGCCTCCCTCCCATATTTTCAGTAAAAATATGTTATTTTCACATTGTATAGTCCTTTCAAACATTAAAATGATTAATTTTTATTCTTCATCTGCATTGCTTGGCCCTAACTTATACTCTTTTGTGTTGATGGGCCGTTAAGCACCATTCCATTCAAAATGATTGTTTTGTGTTGATGGGCTGTTAAGCACTTTGTGTTGATGGGCCGTTAAGCACCATTCCATTCAAAATGATTGTTTTGTGCCATAATAATACATAATGAAATTCAGAAAATTGCAAAGCACCGGAGGCGTTTATTACTATATTTACGGTACCTGTTTTTATAGTAAGATTTTGGTTGTACCTGTACCTCATTTTATATTGCAGTATTTCACTTAATACCTGGCAGATATGTAATTTATCACAGCAGGTGCTGAAACAAAGTCATGTCTGTGTGATGTACCTTTGGCTGAGTTAAACGGCCAAAATCATTGACGTGCAAATAGCTTATATTTAACACTTTCAACACTACAGACCTCTATAGCGATGTTTGCAAACAGTGTAGATCCAGATGAGCCTGCTCGTACGCATTTTTTTCGTTAAATACGGGATCAATCAGTTGGCCAAGTCTTAAATGACCTCAGTTGTTAGGTAGTTAAACACCAATAAATAAAAATCATATTGTTTTTAAAGAAATAAAAAAACATCCTTTTTTATAGTCGACACATTGGCGTACGTACATAAATATTTGGTTAAAGTTTTTTGTAAAAATTGTTGTTGTTTTTTTGTTAATGTTTTTCGGTATGCTATCAAAGCCTCGGCACGCACGACATGCGGGCTGTGGCCATCTAGTTTCCTAATCTGTTTCATCACTTTCCACATATCAGAGATCCAGTGCCTTAATTTAACCCTTTCTAGAGTTTCAGGACCGCTGGAGTACCATACATTTATTTAACCCTTCCTACGCTGTTGACGGAAATTGCCGTCTGCTGTTTTTCATTTTTGCTTTAATTCTTAACAAAAAAATGGTTTTGACAGCACATGAGAATCGTCTCCACTGGAGACGATTCTCATGTGCTGTTAAAACCAGGTTTTTGTCGAGAAATATTGAAAATAAAACATTTCCAGCAGACGACAACATTTAATTCAGCGTAGTAAGGGTTAAAAATGACTACAAGCTGGCCATTTTCATCACAATGCAGCAGGTTAAATGCAGGATCGAACCCGTTGGCCCGGCCTTAAATGACCTTAGCTGTTGATAGGCTGTTAAACACCAATAAACAAACAAACACTACAGGTCGTGCCCTCAATATTTCAATATCCGTGAGCCTCTGCTCACTTGCTCTAGTTATATATCCATTTTCAGGCCCGTAGCCAGACCTGTTTGAAAGGGGGTCGTTTCGAAGGCTCAATGGGTCTGAAGTATCTACCTGTTTGAAGGGGGGGTCGTTTCGAAGGCTCAAGGGGTCTGAAGTATCTATATAAAAAGTGGACCTCAAGGCTAAAAAAGTGAACCTCGAGGCTGGGCGGGGGGGGGTCGTCCGACCGCTCCGACCCCCCCTGGCTACGGGCCTGAATTTTGTATATCCAGATTTTTGTATAAGTGTGGAGCGCAGTGGCCTAGTGGTTAGAGCGTCAGACTGCTGATCTAAAGGTCGTGGGTTCGAGCCTCACCGGAGGCGCTGCGTTGTGTCCTTGAGCAAGACACTTTATCCACACTGCTCCAGTTCACCCAGCTGTGAATGGGTACCGATAATTCATAGTTGCTCTGTAAATACGAATTACCGGCTTCTCTCAAAAAATCTCTACCTCCGTTCTTTCTCCCATTCTTGGGAGACGGCATGCAAGGTCCTAGAGCCAGTGCCGCCGTTACATATAAGCAAAAAAAAAAGAAGATTTTTGTATATCCATTTCCATTGTTCTAGAACAATAGAAATGGCCCCTTGTTATGAATAGAATAAGGGGCCACACAGAATAAATCAAAGGATCCTTTTGTGGTAGGCTCTGCCCCAATGCCCCTTCCTCTCGTTTGGTTGGTCGGATGGACAAACATACTGATGGACGGAATGACTAAAACTATACACCCCTTGACATACTTCATATGCCATGGGGGGGTATAAAACAACAGCAGATTTCATTTTTCATTTCCCACATTCTAAGGGTATAACTCTTTGCATATATGCTAGCGGTGAAAATATCCGCCAAATGAATTAGGAGTACATATATGTTTTATTTCTCTCTGTAAATATGTCTTGAAAATTTCATTATAATTGTGTCCTCCCGACACAATTCTAATGAAATTCCAAGACATATTCATGACATTTATAAGGAGAAATAAAAGAAAATATAATGAATTGTCATCTGCTGTTTTTTAAATATTTATAGCCCATAAATTTCCCAGCATGCAAAGAGTTAATTAAAGTCTCTCACCCCAATATGCATTGAAGCCTAAGAGCATCTTCTCTGTGAGCAGAAATAACATATGGGTCTCGTTAATATAATGAATTGATGCTTAGATATGATGATACTAAATGTACCTGTGGTTACACACACTGACAGCTTGAGTACCTTCAGAGATGTGTGTACCTCCACCAGAAAAATAGTCGCTGATAACGGTCATAATCTATGTAACGCCAGATCAGGATGCAAGCATGTACGTATGATCTGGACGGGGTCCTCCCTATTAGTGGCACATTTGTCCGTCTGTAAGATTTTGCGTTAAAAGTTTTTATTTGTTGGTCCAGGCGGCGGCCGGGGGTATCCGTGAGCCTCTGCTCACTTGCTCTAGTTATAGTTCATCTTCATTTTCAATGAAAACATTGTTTGACAGCACTTGAGATTGGAAATGATTCTAAAGTGCTGTCAAACCATGTTTTTCTGAGTAAAATGGATAATTGAAAGTAATCAGCAGACGACAAAATTTAATTCAGCATTGAAAGAGTTCACCAATTTCACGTTGAAGATGCACTACCAGCAATCCGATCTTCACATTGCTTTACATTTACGAAGATCAGATTGACGGTAGTGCATTCATTCATATTAACCATGGGAAGTATCTAAGTATACACCCCCCCCCCCCCCCCGCAACGAGTTGTGGGGGGTATACTGGAGTCAGGTTGTCCGTCCGTTCGTGTGTCCGTCAGTGCGGGCTAACATCCAGGAGTTAAGGGGTGGAGCCTTAAAGACAATAGATTCCTTTGATTCATTCCGTAAGCTCCTAATTCTATTGAAATTTAGGAGCTCATAAACCCGAAATGTTAGAACGTCCGTGCATCCGTGCATCCGTCCGTCACTAAACTTAACATCAGAAAAATATGTTATAACTACATATTTAGAGGTAGGTACCTGGGCCCATGTGGGGGGTATTCCGTAAGCCTTGCTTACTGACAAATCTAGTTGAATGTGGGTTCATCTCTTCATGGTTGCTAAAAAGAGATTGTTTATCGCGCATTTCTTCCGTTTCCGTGCAATAACTTGGCTACAGTATATCAGATTATCACAATACTTTACATGTACATTCATATCAACCATGGTAAGAACCTTATTGAATGTGGGTTTTGTTCTGTCAAGGTCATGGGTTCTAAAAGGAGATTGTTTAGTGTTGAGTGTGGGTTTTGTTCTTTCAAGGTCAAAGTCATGGGTCCTATACGGAGATTGTTGTGCATTTCTTCTGTTTCCGTGCGATAACTTGACTAATATATGCATTTGTGGTCATGGAGAATGGCGGTTATTTCAACTACTGTGCAGATTTTTGTCTTGCGGTATTACCCCATTACATGCGGGGAATACACCTTTACAGGTATTGAACTATTTTTGTTATTTTCAAATGAAAGTATATGTTGTGACCACTCATTTGAACCGTCTCGATGAGACGGTTCAAATGGTGGTCGCGACATATACTTCTGAGTGCATAGAAGGAAAATATTTAGGATTTTCCGCAAACATAATGGCGTATCCTCAGCATGAACTGTGTCAGGCTGGCCCGGCCTTTACATATTGTTATATTGTATGGAGACAAGATAGGTTTAGATATGCATGTGTTTAATACAAGCACTGATCATAGAATGAGACATGCAGTATCAAATTTGCCCTAGCAGGGTGAGGCAAGACATGGCTGTCAACATGTATCAATTACATCTAATTACAGTCTGCAAGGTACATTATAAAACCTGACTTATTATTATATAACACATATGAGTCTACCTGGTGCTCGAATAAATTTATGTCATGGACTAATAGTGACACAAATGAACAAGTGCAATAAAACGACGCTTGCAATGCATATTTTCTTCTGGCCACTGCGTTTGTCAATAATCACGAATCTCTTGACTTGTTTTGGAATCAAAGGGGTCAGCGAATGAAGGAGTCCTTCAGGCCCGTACACAGAAATTAATTTAGGGGGGTGCGTTATTGATGGCGCAAAGGGCTAAACACTTTTTTTGCACATCCACGGACAGACCTCGGCAGATTAACCCTTTAACCCCTGTAACTGGAATTGATTTTGATATGTTAATTTTGAAAACGATCCAATCATTACAGAATAAGTTCCACACCAGTATATTTATGAACATGGGGTGTTTTTGTTATCAAAATTATGAAAATTAATTGCAAAAAGTGCAGATCTTAATGAGACGGCTCGTGACGCTCGTCACGAGCCGGATCATCTGGATCTACACTTTTTGCAATACATGTACCACTATACAGGCCTGCAGGCGCTGATACAGAAATAATTGCAGGGGGAGTCTGTAATTACAAGTCGGTTATGCTGACCTCCTAGCCGACCTCCGCGAGCGCTAAATCGTAAAGTCGGGGTGTCTGGGGGTCCTCCCCCAGGAAATTTTTAAATGCCAGATCGCCGCAGATGCGATTTCCTGACACCTAGGCCACGAAAAGTCATCCAACTATTCGAGTATTGTAGATTTTCTTCTTTTTTTCTTTTTGCCGGGAGCAGGGGGGTGGGGGGGGGGAGGGGGGGGGGGGGGGGGGGCGGGGGGGGGGGGGGGGGGGGGGGTGTCTGTATCTGCGCCTGGGCTGTGGTGTTGAAATGGTTAAGGGGGGTGCGTACGCACCCTTTGCACCCCCTCTGCATACAGGCCTGGCGAATGAAGGAGTCCTTTATGGACTTGGCCCCCTTCTTTCACTGACCCTTTCAATTTTACAAATCAAGTTAGTTATGGACAGTGGAGCAAGTTGTATTACTCTGTTCACTAAATATATTAATGTTCCATGAGTTACTCCCCTTTCACAACTTATTCCGCATTGTGTCAGGAAAGGTAGTGAAGCAGCTCCGAGGAAACCATAGTTACATTTATTATTTCCCTTTGACCGTTGTGAATGCTACGCATTGACCAAATAGATATTACCGATAACAAAATGTTGCCCATAATTTCATTTCTGATTTCCCTTTGACAGTAGTGTTGATCTGTTGCAGTGATATTTTTGTATCAGACATCTAGCTATGCATTGACCAAATACACATGAACTGATAACAAACTGTTGCCCATAATTAATTTCATTTGTTATTTCCCTCAGACTGTTGTGAAGATTTGTAGCACTGGTATTTTTCTCAGGTAGGCTATCAAGGTGTGGGATCACATGTTTCCGAATAGCTTGACGTCAAGGTGTTTAGATGTGTTTACAGTAGATTTCCTTTAATACCTTTCTAATGGAATGACAATTTTTTTTGAAATGCAGCAAATGTCGTACATGTTGCCCTTTATTGTATAGGCGGCTTTAATCTCATAATTCTGTCGTTTTGACGAAGAATCGGTTGCCGTAAATGTATCGTAAATAACTTTTAGAGCACCCATAAAACACACATGTTATCGTATTTGGTGCACTAAATATCATCAAAATTTGTCTGTTTGTTAGGAAGATTTTAAGCAAAATTTATCGTAAAAATTGAGTCGGACTACATCGCGTCGGAAAATCAGGTTCGGAAACCACGTGATCCCACACCTTGACTATGCATAGACCAAATACACATTGACTGATAACAAAATGTTGCCCATCATTTCATTTTTGTTTTTTTCGCTTAATCTGTTGACACACTGATATTTTTCTCAGCTACCTAGCTACGCATTGACCAAATATAGGAATGCATGAGTTAAAATGCAATCTGGACGAGTGGAAAATTAAGAATTTGTCTAGGCCCACATTGACGCTCATGCAATGTATCACGGTCAATCCGTATTCGAAAACTACTGTCGCTGATGTTTAATTGGTTAAATTACACCACATGGTGGGTGGTTGGTCGGGTGAACACGACGGCGTAAATTAACGGTAGGGGTTCCTCCTTATAGGAATCTTGATTTGCCTGGTTTGGCCCTCAGGTATGTTTTTAGCTCGCCTGCACGGAGTGCAGAAGAGCTTATGGCATACCCCCGGCATCGGCGTTGTCGGCGTCGTCGGCAGCGTCGTCGGCAGCGTCGGCGTCGTCGGCGTCGTCGGCGTCGTCGGCGTCGTCGGCGTCGTCGGCGTCGTCGGCGTCGTCGGCGTCGTCCACAAACTTAACTTTGGGATAAATGTCTTATAACTTCTGTTTCCTTTCATGGAACGCCTTGATATTTCATACATGCATTCCTCAGATGACCCTCTATCATGCTGTAGCAAATCCATGACCCACCACCCAACCCTTACCCCAGGGTCAATGTCACAAACTTAGAATGTTCATAAAATTAATGTTGGGGTAAATGTTGTGTAACTTCTGTTTATTTACAGGGAATGTCTTCATATTTGATACATGCATTCATCTGATGACTCTCTATCATGCTGTAGCAAATCTACGATCCATCACCCAACCCTTACCCCAAGGTCAAGTTCACAAACTTAGCATGTTCATATAACTTAACGTTGGGGTAAATGTTGTGTAACTTCTGTTTATTTACAGGGAACGCCTTCATATTTAATACATGAATTCATCTGATGATACTCTATCGTGCTATAGCAAATACATGACCCACCGCCCATCCCTTACCCCAAGGTCAAGGTCACAAACTTAGCACATTCATTAACTTAACGTTGGGGTAAATGTCTTATAACATCTGTTTTCTTTCATGGAACGCCTTGATATTTCATTCATGCATTCCTCAGATGACCCTCTATCATGCTATAGCAAATCCACGACTCGGTCAAGGTCACAAACCTAGCACATTCATAAACTTAACGTTGGGGTAAATGTTGTGTAACTTCTGTTTATTTACAGTGAATACCTTCATATTTCATACATGCATTCATCTGACGATACTCTATCGTACTATAGCAAATCCATGACCCACCTCCCACCCCTTTCCCCAAGGTCAATGTCACAAACTTAGCACATTCATAAACATCATGTTGGGGTAAATGTCTTATAACATCTGTTTCCTTTCATGGAACGCCTTGATATTTCATACGTGCATTCTTCTGATGATACTCTATTGTGCTATAGCAAATCCATGACCCACCCCTTACCCCAAGGTCAAGGTCACAAACTGAGCACATTCATAAACTTAACGTTGGGGTGAATATCTTATAACATCTGTTTCCTTTCTTGAAATGCCTTGATATTTCATACATGCATTCCTCAGATGACCCTCTATCGTGCTGTAACAAATGCACAACCCACCACCCAACCCTTACCCCAAGGTCAAGGTCACAAACTTAGCATGTTCATCTACTTAATGTTGGGGTAAATGTTGTGTAACTTCTGTTTCTTTACAGGGAACGCTTTGATATTTCATACATGCATTCATTTGATGATCCTCTATTGTGTTACAGCAAATCCATGACCCACCCCCCCTCACCCCTTTTCCCAAGGTCAAGGTCACAAACTTAAGACACATTTCACATGCATTCTCCCATGACAATAGCTATCATGCTGTAGAAAATCACCAACTTAGTGCGTTCATAAAATTAATGTTGGGTTAAATTTTGTTTTACTTCTGTTTTCAGGGAGCGCATTGATATTTCATACATGCATTCATCTTAATATGCTATATTATGCTATAGCATGCTATAGCAAATCCACGACCCACCTTGCACCACTGATCCCAATGTCGCTGATGTTTCATTGGTTAAATGACACCACATGATGTGGGTGGTTGGTCGGGTGAACACGACGGCGTAAATTAACGGTAGGGGTTCCTCCTTATAGGCGAGCTTCGTTGTCTTCTGATAACTCTTGTTATCTTTTGCTCTTTAGTTACCTGGGAGTTGAATTGAGTTATTACCCATTATAAAAGTAGTAAGATTATTACTGACCCTACTGCTTTCGGAAGGGGGCCAAGTGATTCTGGTGTGGCGAGGACCTGGCATCAGATCAGGATTATTCTGATTTCTTGGGCTGAATATATTTTTTTTTATTGTCAGTACTGATTTTGGGATTTTCCCCCCTTTTTTATTTGTACATGTAGTATGGGTAATATATGGGATTTAGTACTTAACCCAGTGACCCGGCCTTAAATGACCTCAGCTGTTAATATGCCGTTAAACCCCAGCAAAACCGAATGACATCAGTAAGATGATGTAGCTGATATAAGTTCATATTCCTTTCAACAAAAATTATAGTATACCAGAGCTCCAGATAAGATTTGTGTCTAAAGCGTACTGTACCCCCAGATTTCAAAATCATTGCAAAGTGTATGTTGTTACCACTCAGTTGAACCGTCTCGTCGAGACGGTTCAACTGAGTGGTAACAACATATACTTTTGATGAGAAATAAGAAAACACGGAGAACAAATAATCAGAATTTTATGAAAATTGAAATCCACGCCCTCTCTAGACATAAATCCTGGATCCGCCCCTGATGACTGACTATGTTCGTAATTGTCACCGCTGTTTCTCGCCCAACAGGGTTCCCCAAGACAAGGATATCGGTATAGTCAAACCCACAGAGCTCCAGATAAGCTTTGTGTCTAAAGCGTACTGTACCCCCAGATTTCAAAATCATTGCATATTTTACTTTTACAAATGGATTATTGATTTTCTTCATTACTAAGTAGGGAACAAACGATAAAAAAAATATATCAAATTTAAACATTCACATAGTTGAGCTGCAAAAAGCAAACACTCAACTACGTGAATTTTCACTTTATGACAGTATTTTCACGACTCAATTTGAAAATCAATGCATATTTTCACATTGCTCTTCGTATTTTGTACTCCCACTTCTGATAATCAATGCGTAGTCAGCTAAAATACGCCAATACGCACCTTATCTGGAGCTCTGTTATACATGCACATTTCTTTCTGTAACATGATAAATTGAATACCGGGCTAGTGTTTGTGGATATCATGTTTATCGTACTCGGCTTGGAAACGGTAGGAATTCCTCGGCAAGCCTCGCAAATTCCTCCACGTTTACTCCTAGCATTGTCTGATTAAAATCTAAATTATATTTATGAGCAAGAACTAAAAATGGGTTCTTGAAATCAGAGAATTTGATTGGTCGAGACTGAGAACAGCTCAGGCTCAACCTACCCAACTGCTTGATTTTAGGCGTGAGATTTAAATTTAAATATGTGTTTCATTCTCCGACAAGAATGGCATTATTGAGCTTACAACCAGCTTCCCCCCATCACAACAGGTGAAATATGGGCTTCAACCCCGTTGACTGTCCTAAAATGACTATAGTTGTTGACTGGCCCATTAACCCATTACAGACGGGATACACTTTTAGTAGTATGAACCTTTTGAGAGAAAAATATCCCTATTTTCTTTATATCCTTTCGAAAGTATATGTTGTTACCACTCATTTGAACCGTCTCAACGAGACGGTTCAAATGAGTGGTAACAACATATACCTTTATCGATGAATGAACAAAATAATGAGATTTTTTCAACAAAAATTATCGTATCCTCAGTCTGAAATGGGTTAAACAGCATTAAATAAATGAATAATAGCATGATTGCCCGCCTGTACGGTAGATAATCTGCTCGTTGAATAAGTTGTGAAAGGGGAGTAACTCACGGACAGGCAGACAAACCGTGCTCAAAGTATTACATACAGGGCTCCAGATAACGAATTAGTAATTGAGTATTGTTACTCCATCATTTCTGAAGTAATTGGTATTTCAAAATTTTAATTGGGTACAATTAATCACACTACTGTTTACACATCATCAGACAGCAATTATTGAATAGTTTGTTTCGAAATGAAAACATATCTTGGCATTTCATTAGAATTGTCTCCTTGGAATTCTAATGAAATACGAAGATGTGTTTTCATGAAAAAATAAGAAAAATATGCTATATTTGTGGTCTGTTTATTGTTTTCTGCAGCATTATAAAGGTACCACAATTGTTCTCATTGCTTTTTGATACTCACTACTTCTGATTTCAATTTGGTTTTTGGCAATTTTAATTAGGTACTTACGCAAGTACGCAGCTTATCTGGAGCTCTGTTTATATAAAGGCGGGCCCAGTAGCCGATTTCATCAAAATTGCAAAGTATAATTATCCAGCAAAGTATACTTTGAGGGAGTACGGTAATCATTTATTTTTCCTGAAATGCGTTATTTCATATAGAACTAACCACTGCATATATATTTGATGATTAAAAGTATGCCGAATTGTTATACTGAATCTATTACATTATCACAGACAAAATGGCTGTGATAATGTAATAAATTCAGTATAATAAAAAATAATAAATAATTTATCCTAAAATTGAAAAGTTCTCCCTCAAAGTATACTTTGCTAGATAAGTATACTTTGCAATGTTGGTGAAATAGGCTACTGAGACTGGATTGGTCCCAGGTTCGACTGCGTGAGAATGTCGGTATCAGTGTGGGTGGGAGCTGATTACTTAACCACAGCAATTACTAAATTGGTACGAAAACCTGACGAGGCTCAATTAACGTGTTCATGGTGTTGTTTTCTGGTCTGTTTGCAACCTTTCTGTGCGAGTTGGTGATAAGAGTTTCTGTTTGTCTATCATGGCTCCAGACAAGCCCTAAAAACTGTTTTATTACATACAATGAGCTTATCCTGTTCAACCCTAAACAACTGGAATGGACCGATATGTTAATTTAAGGACCAATCCAATTAATTGTCAGAAAATGATTTTTAGACTAGTCCATTTATAAGAAGGTGTTTTTTGTTTTATTTGGCAGAGTCTCGGATCATTTCCAAACTTCATCAATAGTAGCCATTCAGTGTCATTCAGGTGACCTTGACCTTCACCTTGGTGACCTTAACCTTTGTGGGATGTAAATTTTGGATGTAGCGAAAATTCCCATATCTCTTGATCCGTTAGTCAGATCATTACCATATTTCATAAATAGCTTTCTCACATTGATGGCTATCCACCCACTGTCATTCGGGTGACCTTCACATTGGTGTCAACAATTTTGGACATACGTCCAAATGTTGAATATCTCCTGCTCCGTTAGTCATATCATTACCAAAGTTCATAAATAGCTTCCTCTCATTGATAGCTATCCATCCAGTGTAATTTCATTGACCTTAACTTCCACCGTGGTGACCTTGACTTTTGTGTCAATAATTTCTGACGTATACGTTCAAATGATGAATATCTCTTGATCCGTTAGTCTGATCATTACCAAACTTCACCAATAGCTTGCTTCTTCACATTGATGGCTATCCACCGAGTGTCTTTTGTGTGACTTTGGTGACCGTGACCTTCATATCAATAATTTTGGACTTACTCATAGTATGACCTTGACCTTGGCGACCTTGACCTTCGTGGTGATCGCCTCGATTAGTGGATAAGACGCTCCCTGTTTATTATATTTGCATAATTAGAAAACCAAGTTAGGTACGTATGCTATATATAAAGTAGACAAAATGTAGTGTTTATCTGGAATAGTTTTGTTGCATTCCAATAGATATTAGTAATAGATAGAATCTTTGAATACAGCGTTTCATGTTCAAGGAAATGTATGTGTATACCCAGAGCCACAGATAAGGTGCGTATTTGCTTAAATACCCAATTAAAATTGACAAAAACCCAATTGAAATCAGAAGTAGTGAGTATCAAAAAGCAATGAAAAATGTGCGGTATCTTTATCGTGCTACAGAAAACAATAAACACACTAGAAATATTTTTGTCCATGAAAACACATCTTAGAAGCAAACTATTCAATAATTGCGGTCTGTTGATGTGTAAACGGTAGTGTGATTTTATGTTCCCCAATTAAAATTTTGAAACACACATTTGCTTCAGAAATGATGGAGTGACAATACTCAATTACTAATTTCTTATCTGGAGCCCTGTATACCAACATAAAGTCTTTATGTCGGCACAAAATCCATGAACAAGATGGGTAATGAGCGTAGATGGATTTTGCTAAAAACCTCTAAGCTCTATCTCCGCAACCGAATATCTTATTGTTTTGAAACTTCACACTTGTTTTTAATCATCATCCATATGACCATGTGGCACTCATGTAGGCCCAAGGTCAAGGTCAACATCAAGGTCAAGGTCAAATGACAGTTCTAGGAGTCCTAAGGCACTCTGTGTCGTCTTAATGCTCTTTACTTACCTGGGATTCTATTGATGGGTCATGAGCATAGGTGTGGGATTTTATTTAACTCTTTGCATGCTGGGAAACTTGTGGGCTATAAATAGTTCAAAAATAGCAGATGACAATTCATTATATTTTTTTTTATTTCTCCTTATAAATGTCATGAATATGTCTTGGAATTTTATTAGAATTGTGTCCGGAGGACACAATTCTAATGAAATTTCAAGACATATTTACAGAGAGAAATAAAACATACATGTACTCGTAATTCGTTTGGCGGATATTTTCGCCGCTAGCATACAAAGAGTTTTTAACTCTTTGCATGCTAGCGGTGAAAATATCCGCCAAATGAATTACGAGTATATGTTTTATTTCTCTCTGTAAATATGTGTTGAAATTTCATTAGAATTGAGTCCTCAGGACTCAAGTCTAATGAAATTCCAAGACTCATATTCATGATATTTACGGGAGAAATACAAGAACATATACTGAATTGTTGTCTGTCTTTTCAACTATTTATAGCCCACACATTTCCAAGCGTGCAAAGAGGTAAGATATAAAATATGTATTAAGTACTATTTCTCCACAGCCATATATCTGATTGCTCAGTCATAAAATGACCCTAGGGATGTTGAATGAAAAAACACAAGTGTGAAGTTTCAATTTTTTTTTGGAAACTTCACACTTGTTTTTTCTCATCATCTATATGTTCATTTTATAACTGAACCATACGATCTCCTGTCCAAGGTCAATGTCAAATTAGCCATAAGGCACTTTGTCTCAGCTTAATGCTCGTTACTTACCTGGGTTTCTAGGAGTCCTAAGGCATTTTGTGTCGGCTGACTGCTGCTCGTTACTTACCTGGGATTCTATAAATCTTTAAATTCTCTTCAACATGGGAAACGTTAACAGGCAGCTTTCAGGTTGAAATATACTTCATGTTTCAATTTATTTGCGGGTCAGACAGTTCTTGTAGATTGTAGCCATATGCTTGCCAATTCTACGCTTTGTTAGCACGAAATTGAGAAAGCCATGTACAAAGTTAGCGGGTTTGTTCTTGTGTAGATATTCCTTTTGATACTTTATAAGTACCAAATTGATTTGTTGGTGCAAATATTTTACCAGTTACCCATTTCATGCTGAGGATACACGATTGTGTTTTTAGAAAATCCTAAATTGTTTGCTTTACCTGTGCTTAGAAGTATATGTCACGACCACCATTTGCAGGGTCGTCGGAACATGCAGGTCGGGCAATCAATAATTTTGACTTATTTGTAATTCATATAAAAAAAAAAGAATGTAAATATTTTTTTTGCAATTTTGCTCATTTCTCATCAAAAGTGTATGTTGTTACCACTCAGTTGAACCGTCTCGGCGAGACGGTTCAACTGAGTGTTAACAACATACTCTTTGGGTTGGTAGCTGGGGCACCCAGTAGATTCGCCGGACAAATATTATGATGCTCAACCGGCGCCCCTGATTTTAACTGTTTTGTTATCCCCACCACCGACATCCACCTCTACAACACACAGGTTGAAGTAACGGACCGAGGTCTATAAATACATTAAATATGCCTAAAAGCATCAATAAATTAATAAAAAAAATAAGCTAAACAATTTTGTTTTACCCCCTCCATATACTCCATTATATATAATGGAGTATATGGAGAGGGTAAAAAAATAATTGTTTAGCTTATTTTTTTCTTCATTTATTGATGCTTTTAGGCATATTTAATGTATTTATAGACCTCGGTCCGTTACTTCAACCTGTGCTACAGCAGTGTGTATCTTCATGTTGAATCTGATTGGGAATTCTGGATTCAAATCTGGGGCCAAGTGATCCAGTATGGTAAGGGTGGGTACCTGACATATGTTTGTCAATCAATCAATCAATCAATCAATCAATCAATAAGGAATCAGTCAGTCAATTAATAAATTCACTAATCAACCTATCAATCAATCAACCAATTAATTAATCAATAAACCAACCAATCAACAGCTGTGTACACATTTTAAATGATCTCGTATGATCTGTCTGTTCATGATTGTAAAGTACACACAAATACGTCTTTGTGTGTTCATTCATATAGCTGAATTACTGCTCCAAATCACTCCCTGGGGACCTGTCGGGATGTCCTGTTTAGAGAGGTTCCATGGTATTTGGAAGTGTATGGTAAAAGCTATCGAACGACAAGTATTGCTAACCCATTACATTCGACAGGTATTGCTATAACCCATTACATTCAGAATACACTTTTAGGGGTTTGATATTTTTTAAAAATTTATTTTTTATTTTTCTTGTTTCTCAATGAAAGTATATGTTGTGACCATTCGTTTGAACCGTCTCGACGAGACGGTTCAAATGATTGTCACGGCATATACTTCTGAGCACATATAAAGAAAATATTCAAGTTTTTCCACAAAATGGAATATCTTTTTGCATGAACTGGGATAATTACAGCAAGCTATTAGCCAAAATATGGGGAAGTGGTATGGTGTATGTCATATGAAATAATGTACATCAGGGCTCCAGATAAGGAATTAGTAATCGAGTATTGTCACTCCATCATTTCTGAAGCAATTGGGTATTTCAAAATTTTAATTGTGTAAAATAGAATCACACTAGTGTTTACACATCAGCAGACCGCACTTATTGAATAGTTTGCTTCTAAATGAAAACACATATCTTGGTATTTCATTCGAATTGTCTCCTTGGAGACAATTATAATGAAATACAAAAATGTACCAAGATGTGATTTCATGGAAAAATAAGAAAATATGCTATATTTGTGGTCTGTTTAATGGTTTATGTAGCATGATAAAGATACCACAAATTTGTCATTGGTTTTTGATACTCGCTACTTCTGATTTCAATTGGGTTTTTGGCAATTTTAATTGGGTATTTACGCAAATACGCAGCTTATCTGGAGCCCTGTACATGTATACATAAGACAATACAATATTATGCCTGTTAGCTCAAGTTATTCAGTCGAATCTCGGGAGAAATTGGCGAGGTAATGAATGTGTCTGATTTTTTGTTTGTTTCTTGCGTTATCAGGTTCAACAGAAAGTATTGTTTTCCACATAGAACCACAGGTGGAAGGAGCGGACCGAGGTTTATAAATACATTAACTCTTTGCATGCTGGGAAACTTTGGCTATAAATAGTTCAAAACTAGCGGACAAGAATTCATCATATTTTCTTGTATTTCTCCCCGTAAATATCATGAATATGTCTTGGAATTTCATTAGAATTGAGTCCTGAGGACTCAATTCTAATGAAATTTCAAGACATATTTACAGAGAGAAATAAAACATATACATGTACATGTACTCCTGATTCGTTTGGTGGATATTTTCGCCGCTAGCATGCAAATAGTTAAATATGCCTAAAAGCATCAATAAATGAAAAAAAATAAGCTAACAATTTTTTTTTACTCCCTCCATATAGACTTATACCAAGGAGGGAGTAAATAATTTTGTTTAGCTTATTTTTTTTCATTTATTGATGATTTTAGGCATATTTAATGTATTTATAGACCTCGGTCCGTTACTTCAACCTGTGCATAGAACAGTCATATAGTGAAGTGGAATGATAACTCTAGGACGCAATTAACCAGCAACATTCTAGGGATACACAATCATTAGTGATGGAAAATTATAAATATTTATTTTTATCAAGTACATGTATATGTTGTGACCAATATTTGAGCCATCCTGTTGTGATGGTTCAAATGAGTCGTCAACCATAATTATACTTTGATTGTGAATTAATAAGGAAAATAAAATATTTATACCCCCGCAACGAGTTGGGGGGGTATACTGGAGTTGGGTTGTCCGTCCGTCCCGTCCGTCCGTCCGTGTGTGCGTGTGTCCGAGCTTACAAATGTATACATATGTGGCTAGGAGAACAATAGGTTATGTAATATTCTATTGTTCTTTGATTTTATGTGGCTAAAAATGGGTTTATGTGGCTACAGAACAATAGGGATGAACAAAGGAAAAGCTTAGGTTAGTCACATAAGTATCCATTTGTAGGAACGTCCGTCAGTCCGTCTGTCCGTCTCTAAACTTAACGTCAGAGAAATATGTATAACTACATATTTAGGGGTATCTGGGCCCACGCGGGGGGTATTCCGTAAGCCTCGCTTACTGACAAATCCAGTTTAAAATTTCGGGCGCGGATACAGAAATAATTGCAGGGGGGCGTCTGTAATTACAAATCGGCATAGCCGACCTCCGAGAGCGTGAAATCGTAAAGTAGGGGGGTTAGATGCCAGATCTCCGCAGATGCGATTTCCTGACACCTAGGCCACGAAAAAAGTATTCCAACTATTCGAATATTGTAGAATTTCGTCTTTTTTTTTTTTTTTCGGGAGCAGGGGGGGGGGGGGGGGGAGGGGGGGGGGGGGGGGGGTCCGGACCCCCCCTGTATCCGCGCCTGAATTTGCATATGAAACACATTATGGGATCGGTACAGCTTCAAAGTATGATGCTGTGCTTAGGCAATAAATAGAATCTAACATTTGTGTTGATTTAATCAGAGCTCCAGATAAGCTTTGTGTCTAAAGCATACTATACCCCCTGATTTCAAAATCATTGCATATTTTACTTTTACAAATGGATTATTGATTTTCTTCAATACACCGTACATGGGTAACAAATTATAGTTTTCAGCTCAACTAAGTCAATTTTCAACTTTATGACAGTATTTCCACTACTCAATTCGAAATTCAATGCGTATTTTCACATTGCTGTGCGTTAAAATGTTGTACTCCCACGTTTGATATTCAGCTAAAATAATTGCGTAAAATACGCCAATACGCACATTATCTGGAGCGCTGATTTAATTTGATATTTATTAAACTTGTTGACTGATTTCTTAGAAGAAACCCGGCAAAGCAACCTTTCTTATATTAACTCTTTGCATGCTAGCCAAACGAATATCCGCCAAACGAATTAGGAGTATATGTTTATGTTGTATATGTTCTCTCTGTAAATATGTCTTGAAATTTCATTAGAATTGTGTCCTCCGGACACAATTCTAATGAAATTCCAAGACATTCATGACATTTATAAGGAGAAATTAAAGAAAATATAATGATTTTTTGAACTATTTATAGCCCACAAATTTCCCAGCATGCAAAGAGTTAAATGAACACTCATGTAAGATTCTCTGTTGCATCGTCTCAGACAATTCTAAGAAAGCCAAAACTTGTAGGTATTGACGTCAAGAAATAAGTATAAATAACATTACTTGCACACTGTGTATTTGTATTTTTAATAGTTATGACAATATTTATTCTGCTATTATACAAACAAACGGCGCTAATTGGAGATGTAATATTTTTCTTCAGGAATCTGGATGAAGCTTCTATATACAAATGTAATTTACCGTTCACTTTCTGTGAAGTTGGGAATATTTAGAAGAACAAATAAATCATCGCCTTACAAACTTAGAAACCCGATGTTGGGTTTGGACAGATTATTGGCAAAAACGCAGGAATTATATATAACGGTTAATTTCAGTGATGGTAGTGAATTATTTTGTGAAAATAGCCGTGATTCAGATGAATTGTGCGGATACAATAACGGTGATTTTGATTTTAACTCTTTGCATGCTGGGAAATTTGTGGGCTATAAATAGTTCAAAAATAGCAGATGACAATTCATTATATTTTCTTTTATTTCTCCTTATAAATGTCATGAATATGTCTTGGAATTTCAAGACATATTTATAGAGAGAAATAAAACATATACTCCTAATTCGTTTGGCAGATATTTTCGCCGCTAGCATGCAAAGAGTTAAACAATATGACTGAATATTCCGGAAATACATTGCAGATTATGTGCTTGAAATTATTATGACTATAACTAACTTATTTGTGGCTGTGACTGGAGAAATGGGGCTTATGGGTATTGCGGCCAGTGTAGATCCAGATCATCCGCACAGACTGATCAGGGCTGCACTGTTCGCCATTCCATCAATGAAACATCCGCCATATGTCTAACGACCAATATAGATCGTTATAAGGCTACAGGAGTGTGCTATTTGACCAGGAGTTACACTGGTCACAAATCCCATAAGCCCCATTTCTCCAGACAGCCACATTTTACTTTTATTATAGGAATGAATGGCCTTTTTGTGAAATTTATCGGGGTATAGACTTGGAAAAGTCGCGGGAATACTGGACGAAGGCCGGAAGGCCTCGTCCAGTATTCCCGCGACTTTTCCAAGTTTATATCCCCGATAAATTCCACAAAAAGGCCATTCATTCCTTATAATTCCAACATTTGAAATAAATTCATCAAGAAAATCTGTTTATTTTCGTTTTCTTAAGAATTATTTTAACTGCACCTGATGGTTACGGAAAGTACTTCGGCATGGAGTTTACTGGGATATAAATTTTGGACGGAGACTTGCAACGGACCAATCAAATGTTAGGGAATTGTGTAAATATTTTTGTGCTGGAATTATATAACAATGTTGCAGTAAATATTGTCGTCTACTGTTTATTATGTGACTTATGGATAGAATAAGGCATGTACTGACGTCGCTAAGAGGAGTATTTGGTTGCCAGGGGGAACATACATCTGTGGTTGTCAAGGATTCTGGAAATATTCCTCGGCAACGAGCAGTCTGGGATACCGTCGCCTACAATGTACGTTTCCATGGTGACTATGATACTGTATTAGTCTGATTCATGTGCCCCTTTATCAATCATCTATCACTATATATTTCTCACATGTTTCCATGGTAACTGTCTGATACTGCCAGTCATGTGTTCATTTCTCATTAAACTATCCCTATATTTCTCACATGTTTCCATGGTAACTGCATGATTCTATAACAGTCATGTGTCCCTTTCTCAGTCAACTATTTCCATATTTCTCACATGTTTCCATGGTAACTATATGGTACTGTATCAGTCATGTGTCCCTTTCTCATTCAACTATATCCCAATATTTGTCACAGGAGTTTATTAATTGAAACTTTCTAACGACTAACAAAAATCAGATAGCATTTCTCATTTCTATCGCACCTGCTTTAGCAGCATGCAGGCCAATTATAGTCGGTGGGTGCTTTTTCCATGTCTGCGTCCACAAACTTAACATTTGGGTAACAGTTGTAAATTTCTTATAATTTCTGTTTTCTTTCATTAACCCATTACAGGCGGAATACACGTTTACGGGTATGATTTGTTTTTAATATTTTATTTTTATTTTTGTTATTTCTCAATGAAAGTATATGTTGCAACCACTCATTTGAACCATATCAACGAGAGGTACGGTATCATATGCCTGCTTTAGGTATGATCAAATGTCTCGGCAGGCGTGACCGTGGCGGGATCATTGTACTTTCTATTTAACTCTTTGCATGCTGGGAAATGTGTGGGCTATAAATAGTTAAAAAATAACAGACGACAATATTTTATATTTTCTTTTATTTCTCTGTAAATCTCATGAATATGTCACTTGAAATTTCACTAGAATTGAGTCCGGAGGACGCAATTCTAATGAAATTCCAAGACATATTTACAAAGAGAAATAAGAAACGTACGATAACGCGTAATTTGTTGGATGTTAGAGTTTAATTAAAGTCTCATCATTTTCATCAAATTCAATTGAAACTTTTTACACTTCAGGCATACTTTATTCTATTGAACAATCAAAATCATATTTTGTGGGTAACAGGTGGCAGCATGCGATGGGTAATTTAACGATCTGGGCCCGGTTGTTCAAAACATCCGTTAGCTTAACGGACTGTTAAATCCTTAACTGAATGGTTAAAATCTCTGTACGGACTGTTAAATCCTTAACTGAATGGTTAAAATCTCTGTTTTAACAGAGATTTTAACCATTCAGTTAAGGATTTAACAGTCTGTTAAGGATTTAACAGTCCGTTAAGCTAACTGGTGTTTTGAACAACCGGGCCCAGGATTCATCCTTACTGGAATCCCGACTGGAGACCTGGGGGCCGTTTCACTAAACTTTGTACGACTAAAATGTCCGTAAGTGCAAATTTTGGTTCGTCTGGAATTTTGAGTTGATGGATTTACATATGCAGCCTATGCTCAATAAATGTAAATACAATAATTGTTTGCAAGAAAACATTGTTAATGTGAAATTTACAGATTATCATAAGTTTGCACTTACGAACATTTTAGTCGTACAAAGTTTTGTGATACGGACCCCTGGTTTAGCCCTCAGGTACGTCTTTGGCTCTCATGTATGAGAGTTGAATCTAGATATACCCCTTAGCTGGTGATAGGCCATTAAACACAACAAACAAACAAACAAACAAACAAACAAACAAACAAAATCTTATAAATTTCTCCATTTGGCAGATTTTTATTTTGCTCGGACTGGTACATGGATAAGTTTGCAGATCAAATCTCGCAACTACAGGAAATCTGACATTTGGTAGATACCTATGTGTACAATGGTTACCTGTAATATCCAATAGCACATGTATAAATTGGGCTGTGACTGGGAAAAAAATTGGGGCTAATGGGAATTTTGACCAGTGTACCTCCTGATCAAATAGTGCACTCCTGTAGCCCGATAACAATCTATATTGCTCATTAGAAGCCTTGTGGGTGTTTCATTGATGGAATGGTGAACAGTGCAGATCCTGATCAGACTGTGCGGACGCACAGGCTGATCTGGATCTACACAGGTCGTAAAACCCATAAGTCCCATTTCTCCAGTCACGGCCAAAAAATATGTTTACTTATTTACCATGCCCACCATGTGTCTAGTTCAGAAGTTAGTTGGCCACTTACAGAGAGATTTATGTCGCTTTTATCACCTAAATTGGTTCTACATGCCTGAAGGTTACAGCCCCAGGTAAACACAATATTATTTACTTATTTTACTTACTTTTCTCCATGCATATTTTGTTGTCAACCTCAGAGGGGTGGGTAGTGGTCTACGGGATACAGCATTGGACTTCAATATCGGCGGTTGTGAGTTCAATCCCCACCCTAGGTGTGAAAAAACACTTTCATTGTATTTCCATCCCACTGGTCTGTCGGATGAGACTTTAAAACCGTAGAAACCGTAGTCCTGTCTCTGTCTGACCGTAGCTGGAATGTTATACCCATTCAGTTTCACTGTGAAACCAATGCCCATCTCTATATTATGACCTTAGCTGTTCCTGGCAAACGACCCATTCACTTTGACTTGAAACCGAAGTGCTGTCTTTATATGACCTTAGCTGTTGCTGCGACATTAAACCCATTTACTTTCACTGTGAAATTGATGCTGGTATCTGTATGACTTTAGCTGTTGCTGGGACGTACGACCCATTCACTTTCACTTTGAAGCCGAGGTCCCATCCTTATACGACCTTAGCTGTTGTTGGGACTTTAAACCCATGCACTTTCACTTGCATGCCACCAGGCCCCGTCCTCATACGACCTTAGCTGTTGTTGGGACTTTAAACCCATGCACTTTCACTTGCATGCCACCAGGCCCCGTCCTTATACGACCTTAGCTGTTGTTGGGACGTTAAATTAACCCATTCACTTTCACTTGCATGCCACCAGGCCCGTCTCTATACGACCTTAGCTGTTGTTGGGACGTTAAACCCATTCACTTTCACTTGCATGCCACCAGGCCCCGTCATTATATGACCTTAGCTGTTGTTGGGACTTTAAACCCATTCACTTTCACTTGCAAGCCGTCCGGTTTCTGAGACATTAAACCCATTCACCTTGGATACTGTTCCTAGTGATTTTACTGGACACAGGCACTGCTTACATTATTACCTGGGTCTCTATTTTAGTGAAGATGTATGCCCCCATTATCACCCCAAATTGGCTCCCCATATGTCTACTCCATGTCTGCAATGTGGATTGGTCCTGGTTAACTCTTTGCATGCTGGGAAATTTGTGGGCTATAAATAGTTCAAAAATAGCAGATGACAATTCATATATTTTCTTTTATTTCTCCTTATAAATGTCATGAATATGTCCGGAGGACACAATTCTAATGAATTTCAAGACATATTTACAGAGAGAAATAAAACATATACTAGTAATTCGTTTGGCGGATATTTTCGCCGATAGCATGCAAAGAGTTAAGTGGTCAACCAGTAGCCCCACTGCTTATTTTATCATTTCACCCCTAAATATCTGACATCTATAGTTCCATGCTCATGTCTGGGCTATTCCATTAATTAGATAAATGATATGCTTTAAAGTATCTGAAAAATACTGACAAACACTGCAGATCCTCATGAGACGGCTTGTTACATGCCAGTTTGTGGTCAGCTGAAAAAAAGTATCATTATCAAGGTGCATGATCACGTGGTTACAACAACAACAACGTCGCCCACTCCAAAGTAAGTATTATTTGATATTTTCCTTAATATGCAACGGATTTTGATGAAATATGGCGCAGCAAACGCGTCTTCATGAGCTGCATTTTGTGGTCCAGGGAGTTCGGCACAGACATATGTCGTTTTTGCAAAGAATCGTTCGGCACAGACATATGTCGTTTTTGCAAAGAATCGATTTCCGTGTAAGACACGGAAATCGATTCTTCGCAAAAACGACAGAAGTTTGTGAGAAAATACAGAGACCACCAAATGCAACTTAACAAGACGCGTTTGATGCGCCATATTTCATCAAAATCCGTTACGTAATAAGGACACTATAAAAGAATACGTACTTTGAATCAGATGGATTTTGGAAATTTCAGTACGTGTTGTTGTTGTTAGTAGCACGTGATCATGCACCTTGAAAACATTTGTAAACGAAAATGAAGTGAAAACAATCGTTTTGTACAACCATATGCATAGAAACTTTATTATCGTTTTGTTTTTGTGCACCAGAAAATGATATTTAAATGCCTGTTGTTTCTTCCAATGCATTGTTTTTGTCTCACCCGCGAAAGTGGAAAGCGAGACTAAGGTTTTGCTTTTCTGGAGTTGTTGTCGTCGGCAGCGGCGGCGTGGTCATCATTCAATGTTAAGTTTTCGTGTTACGGTCATTACTTCAACACCTTATCAGCTACAGTCATCAAACTTTATACATACCTTTACTATGAAATGTAGATGAATATAGGACTATTCTCGGGGGCCCCAGGGTCAAGGTCAAGGCCTCAGGGTCAATCAAGGCGGAACAAGGCGAGACATTTGATTCTGCGGAATTCGTGTGAATTGTTTTAGTTGTTTTTAATTAGAAAACGATGATTTTGTTGGTTTAAACGCAACACGTTTAAACCAACACAAACATTGTTTGATAATTATAAAAAAGAAAACGATATATAAAAACGATATGTAAACGATAGGTTATCGTTCGTTTGTGGACCCAGGAACAAATCTGACACATTCACCCAGTCAGATTTGAATCATATCATTTTGCTGATGGTGGCATTATGGCTGCTTCGTTGACTGAATGGCAAACAGCGTAGACCCTGATCAGACTCCACGCATGCGGCGGCTGATCAGGGCTTGTACTGGGTGCAAACATTGTAAGGTACCTTTTTTCAGCCCCATATGTTCTGTTCTGACAAAAAGGCACTTATTGAGTATTCATATGATCAGGGTCTACACTGTTCTTATGTTGGTGCCTATAATAAAACGTTAGACCCATTTTGTGCTACCTGATCAGGAGCTACACTGGTCCAAAACTCAACATGTCGCTTGTAGGCTGATCTGGGGCTACCTTCATTGCAAAACACCAAGTTCGCTGCTTTCTCACAGTGTGTTGGCTTGAAATAGCAACCATACCACGCAATAGGGTTGTCAGTTTTATGTTTTCATGATGTTGGAACATCTATTCGCATGTGTGCCGGAAATACACAGTACGTAGACAAGTCAAATGTTTGCCATTTACTTCAATATATAGTGCATCGTTTAACCCTTTTCATTCTGACGATACGCCATTATGTTTGCGGAAAATCCTAAATATTTTCCTTCTATCTGCTCAGAAGTAGATGTCGCGACCACCGTTTGAACCGTCTCATCGAGATGGTTCAAATGAGTGGTCACAACATATACTTTCATTGAGAAATCAAAAAATAAAATATTTAATTTACCTGTAAAGGTGTATCTGAAAGGAATGGGTTAATTATTATAACTCTTTGTATGCTGGGAAACTTGTAGGTTATAAATAGATTTTCTTTCATTTTTTCCCCCTGTAAATATCATGAATAATTGTCATGGAATTTCATTAGAACTGCGCCCTCTGGACACAATTCTAATGAAATTCCGAGACATATTAAATAGAGAGAAATAAGGTATTCACAATGTATTGGCTGTCATTTTCACCGCTAACATGCAAAGAGTTAAGCTGTTGATATACCATGTAATCTGTTTATCTCTGTCTATTAAAGAATAAAACAGATTTAATTTAATACAATATACATGCCGTTAATGATGTAACTGATTTAATTTGTGGTATATACAATTACACATGCATGTACATGTAACATTTAGTTGTTGTGATATAGAGGATTGAAAGCGGAATCTATAGCATATAGGTGAGTTTATTTTTTAACCCAAATAGTTTTCCGGAATTTTGGAGTACTGCACGTTTTTTGCATTATAGGCAATAGGTTGTACTATATTGCTACACCATAGTCAACAGTATAAATCTGTGTAATAACGTTTACATTTTGCGCACTAAAATATAGAAAAGACCCGCAGGGCGTTGGCGTTCATTATAGGAATGAATGGCCTTTTTGTGGAATTTATCTTCTAAATATTTTCTTTATATGTGCTTAGATGTATATGTCGTGACCACCATTTGAACCGTCTCGTTGAGACGGTTCAAATGAATGGTCACAACATATACTTTCATTTAGAAAGAACAAAAATAAAAATAAAATATTTAAAAACATTCATACCCGCACATGAATGGCCTTTTTGTGGAATTTATCGGGGTATAAACTTGGAAAAGTCGCGGGAATACTGGACGAAGGTCTTTTATATCCCCGATAAATTCCACAAAAAGACCATTCATTCCTTAGAATTCCAGCATTTGAAATAAATTCATCAAGAAAATGTGTTTATTTTCCGTTTTCTTAAGAATTATTTTAACTGCGCCTCACGGTTACGGAAAGTAGTTCGGCGTGGGAGTTTACTGGGATATAAATTTTGGACAGAGACTTGCTACGGGCCAATCAAATGTTAGGGAATTGTGTAAATATTTTTGTGCTGGAATTATACTTCGCTATATTGTTATTGAGAGACAATTCTACAATATGACTCAAAACTATTACCATTAACGTACCTAATAAAGTGTGTATTAGCAAAATTCTTAGGTCACTCTCCACAAAGTAGAAAGAAAACAAAGAAGACTTCAAACGCACATTTGGAAAGACCACTCCGTCATAATGCTTATTTCTTACATTTCAGCCGGTAGTTTACAGAAATATAAATTACACCATTCGGCAGCAATAGTTTACAACACTCTCGTGCTTATCATATATGTTTCACGTAAGGACCCAATCTCTCGTGCACTATTTCACGATAATCAGTTCACCTGGTTAAATAAACGGTTTGTAATGCAGTGTAATAAATTGTAATTATGTACTCGGAACTAGTCACCACCCTGTTCATCTGTCCATCCTTTCATCTGTTCATCTGTCTATCCTTTCATCTGTTCATCTGTCCGGTGGGTGGCAGGTGGGAGCACGCGATGGGTAATTTAACGATCGGGGTTCATCCTTACCGGAATCCCGACTGGAGACCTGGTTTGGCCCTCACATACGTCTTTGGCATTTTGGAATTTTATATGTGACAGTTGAATCTGGTTATACCCTTTTATATATGTGAGTATTACGATATTCGTAATGCTATTTTAGGGGAAGGGGCCAAGTGACTTTGATGTGGTATGGACCTGGCACTAGGTCAGGTTCTAATTTCAGGGCTGAATATATTTGTTCTCGATGTAAATATTCCGTTCTGATTTTGGGATCTCCCCCCCAATGCAGCAGGTTAAAATGGGATCGAACCCGTTTGCCCGGCCTTACATGACCTTAGCTGTTGATAGGCCAATAAACAAACAAACAAACTGTTCATCCGTCTGAGATTTGCACTACGGTAATGTTTTCCACTACCTACTATCTCATATGACCATAAATTGGATTTACTTGAAACTTTATATGCTTATTTTTCATCATCCATAATTTCATTATATAACCCAGCCAAGGTGCTCAAGGTGAACGTCAAATGTGGCTCTGATTGGAGAAATGCGACCAGTGTATATCCAGATCAGCCTGTGCATCCGCACAGGCTGATCTGGATCTACAGTGTTCGCCATTCCATCAAGGAAACACCCGTCATTCGTCTAACAAGCAATACAGATCGTCATCAGGCTACAGGTGTGTGCTATTTCATCAGGAGCTACACTGGTGAGAAATCCCAATAAGCCCCATTTCTCCAATCACAGCCACAAATGACTTAAAAATAAGAGACCAATGAACTTCACTGTAACTGAGTACATGCACAGAATGATATTTATATTCACAAGTCCTGGATGGGTGGCAGGTGGGAGCATGTGATGGGTAATTTAACGATCGGGATTCATCCTTACCGGAATCCTTACCAGAGACCTGGTTTGACCCTCAGGTACGTCTTTGGCTTTCTTGTATGTGAGAGTTGCATCTCCAGGTTATACCCCTTATATGAGTAATACGATTATTTGTAATCCTATTACTTTTATGGGAAGGGGCCAAGTGACTGTGGTGTGGTATGGACCTGGCATCAGGTCAGGCTATTCTAATTTCAGGGCTGAATATATTTTTTTTCGATGTAAATATTCCATTCTGATTTTGGGATTAATTTTCCACCCAATTCAGCAGGTTAAATATGGTATCGAACCCGTTGGCCCGGCCTTAAATGACCTTAGCTGTTGATGGGCCATTAAACACCAATAAATCAAATCAAATCACGACTCTTGGTCCGTTTCCTCAACTTACAGTCTGTTGTGCCTTCTGTAAAATTCTCAGCGAGTTAGAGATTATATTTCAGCTGCTGAGAATGCTTCTGTTTTCAATTAGAGATTATCTTAATGGGGGTTACAGTTAGTAATTGAGGGTCAGTAAACCAACACATGAACCGGTTTCTTTAATGTGGTGTTGGTACGCAGAAATACCACACACACGTTCTGGCTACGGCCCTGGTGTCCGGTTTAGATAGGTTGTGTGAGGTCCCGATGGTGTCTGCTTTACAGAAGTTCCTTTGTTTATTAGCAATTCATGACATGTTTGCTTTGACATCATGGAAATACATTATTAACCCTTCCTACGCTGTTGATGGAAATTGCCGTCTGATGTTTTTCATTTTTGCTTTAATTAATTGTTAACAAAAAACTGGTTTTTGTCGAGGAATATTTAAAAATAAAACATTTCCAGCAGACGACAACATTTAATTCAGCATAGTAAGGGTTAATAATAGAGAAATATTAACTGCAGATTGAAGCTACATGTATGAAGCACAAACTCAAATGGAATTTTTATACTTAACCCTTAGACCGCTACACACAACAATTGTCGACTGCTGTTGCTTTTATATTTTGCCTTTTTTCTCTAAATAAAAACACGTTTTGACAGCACTTCAGAATCATTTCCAATGGATATGATTCTGAAGTGCTGTCAAAGCATGTTGTAGATTATTCTAAAGTGCTGTCAACGCATTTTTTTGATGATCAAAATGGAAAATATAAAATAAACAGCAGACGACAAACAATTAAGTTAGCAGTGTAAGGGTTAAGTGATAACCTTTCTAAACCGGAGGTCCCCATGGTGTCTGGTTTATAGAGGGTCCATTGTAATTCAGAACGTATGAGCTCTATGAGTATTATTCTCAATCCCAGGGGAACAGACAAAATTTTGTGATCTTTGTGATTTTGTGCATGATCATGTGGTTACAACAACAACAACAATGACTGAAACTTCCAACGCATGCAGGGTCTGAAAATAGCAACTTTCACGAGGAGGTCCGTGACCTTCCAAAGGAAACAATTAAAGGTCCGAAAACCTATTGTATGTATAAAATATTGAAGTATAATTCCAGCACAAAAATATTTACACAATTCCCTAACATTTGATTGGCCCGTAGCAAATTTATATCCCAGTAAACTCCCACGCCGAACTACTTTCTACAGGTGCGCTGTCCATGCTGTCAATGTAAACAAATGGCTGCCGTCTGTCAAAATAAACACATTTTCTTGATGAATTTATTTCAAATGCTGGAATTATAAGGAATGAATGGCCTTTTTGTGGAATTTATCGGGGATATAAATATGGAAAAGTCACGGGAATACTGGACGAGGCCTTCCGGCCTTCGTCCAGTATTCCCGCGACTTTTCCAAGTTTATACCCCGATAAATTCCATAAAAAGGCCATTCATTCCTATAGTAAAGATCCGGAGTTGAAAATGAAAGGTCCTGGACCTCGGACTCACCCTATTGTCAGGCCTTGGCATGAGCTCGTAATGTTGGATGGGTTGGCTATGATACTTGGGAAAATATACGTGGATTCAGTGACATTGCAGGTGTGCATGACATGACAGACAATACCCACCATATACTATAGTAAGAAGCTTCAGACTAGATTATCATTATCTCAGATAATCCTGATTACTAAGAGAAACAAATTTCACCTGACACAGGAGAAATCCAGGCTTATCACAGTTTTCATGCGTTGGAAATTTCTGTCAATTAGGTCGAAAGTGTACACAATTTTGAGTAATTTCGACAAGTTTGGTAAAAAAATTCAAGCATGTGCGGAATTTAATTCCGCATTTGCTTGGATTTTTTTTACCAGCTTGTTTCATTGTTTGCTATTAGACATTTAGCTGAGGTTTATGTGGATAAATCAGTACATGTATACTCCATAAGGTGGATTTGTTAGCTGTTGTGGATGTATTTGTGAGTCATTCAGTACCTGTGGAAGAGAAAGGGATTTTGGTGCTACGTAGCAGACAAAAATGGAATTGTTTTGGTATCTAGGCAACAGGGAAAGCAAGTAAGAGATTTCTTTTAATTGGTGTTCTAATGTTAAATATGATTTTTATGCCACCGGGTTTCGAAGAAACGGGTGGAATATAGTGTTTGGACCGTCCGTCTGTCCGTCTGTCCGTCTGTCTGTCCATCCATCCGTCCGTCTGTCCGTCCGTCACACTTTTCGGTTAACCACTTTGTCACAGTTTCTCAAATATGCTGCAGGTGGCATCCACGTTCGACAGACGCATTTCTCGTTATACTTAATTTATTACATTATCACAGCCAAATTGGCTGTGATAATGTAATAAATTAAGTATAATAAAAAATAAAAATTTCTTGTTGTATTTGAATTAAACCTAGACTTCCATACATGAGGGTACAAATATATATTTCTGTTGTTAATTCTTCAGAAAAGTAATCTATCTGCACAATGGATGCTCATTTTTATTTCAAATGGTAATTATTATCCCCTCTTGCCTATCAGGATATAGCGTCTATGTACATACATATATACATTAGTAACACCTTTTTTTTGCAATGGACGGCTTCATCGATTTTGATAATATTTGGCCACAATGTGTGTCTAGGGATGGGGCGTTTGTTTTGCATACGACCCACATCCGACCGCTCAAGGTCCAGGTCACTGAGGACTTGTGTTAACCTTGTTTGTAAGGCAAAAAATATCCCTTTCTGATAAATGGAAAGGTCTGAAAAATAGCATGGGCGTGTCCATCCCAGTTAGTTAGGAGTGAAAGAGATTAACCCTTTAAACCACACAGATCATAAATCCAACCTGTGCAAACACTGTAGATCCAGATGAGCCGGCTCCTAGCGAGCCGTTTCATCAGGATCTACTGCATTTGTCAGTATTGTTCAATTCTAAAAAGAATCAACATATTCTCATTAACCCATTTCAGCCTAAGGATACTATGATTTTTGTTGAAAAAAATCTCATTAAAATATTTTGTTCATTCATCAATAAAGGTATATGTTGTTACCACTCATTTGAACCGTCTCGTCGAGACGGTTCAAATGAGTGTATGTTGTTACCACTCATTTGAACCGTCTCGTCGAGACGGTTCCAGGGGCGGCGGAAGCGGGGGGGGCAGGGGGGGCGGTCGCCCCCCCAATAATTTGGTTGGGGGGGCGTAGCCCCCCCAATAATTCTGTAAAAAAAATATTTTTTACTGTAATATATTTGTGTAATCATGATTACTGGGAACCCGACTCTGACTGAGCCAACTCATTTAAGAGAGGGAGGAGCAGTTGGGACCTGCCGATCCGGCCTAACCGTCCATCCACGGAGTTTAATCAAACATTGTTCAAACATTGCTGAGAATGCAGGAAATTGTGTTTCACACCACTTGGATTTCAAAAAATTTCCTGGGGGGGGGGGCATGCCGGACCCCCCTAGCGAATTCGGCCCCTTCGGGCCCTCACAAAGTTCGCCCCCCCAATAATCAATTGCTTCCGCCGCCCCTGGGTTCAAATGAGTGGTAACACCATATACTTTCGAAAGGATATAAAGAAAATAGGGATATTTCTCACAATAAATCTAACCATCTATTGGCACAATCAATATTGAAAAAAATCTCATTATGTTGTTCATTCATCAATAAAGGCGGTTCAAATGAGTGGTTACAACATATACTTTCAAAAGGAAATAAAGAAAATAGGGATTTTTTTATCTCAAAAGGTTCATACTACTAAAAGTGTATTCCGTCTGTATAAATGGGTTAATGAAGCTAATTCTGAATATGTAGGGGCGAAAGAGATTAACCCTTTCCCTGTTTTGCGATATTTCGACTCTTCCAAACCGAAAACAACTGAACAAAAGAACCAAATGCTGGGTCAAATGATGGTTAAATTATCTGATAGAGTAGAAAACATTGTGGGAAAAGGAGAAATTGCTTGTTACAAGCAATTTCTCCTTTTCCCACAATGTTTTCAAAAGACATCTTCTGCAGAGGCGTGGAACGTCGTTTCTATCAGGGAAAGGGCTAAATGACAGGAGAGCCTGGTTGAACACAGACTTGAACAAGATTAACTTGATCTAACACAGATATTGTATGAAAAATATCAGTTTTTTTTATGACAGCTACTGATTTAAGTACCGACCTGTTGCCTCAAATTATAGCCACAGACAGTAACTATAGTGTATATATAACAGGCCATATGACGTCTTTGACCAGTATAGCCCCTGATCACCTGATCAGCTGACATTCTCCTCCTACACCTGGGTCTACACTGTTTGGTTCACTGGTCTCGTGTATGGGAATGCCCTTCATTTCCCCACCCCACCTCACTCCACCCTACTGGCTGAGTGTTTTGTTAACCCTTTCACCCCTAAATATATAACCTGGTGTGTTCCATGTTAATTGTGGACTATTCTATTATTCAGGAAAGGGGTAGTTACTGTTTCAAAATGATAAAATAATGTCAAACACTCCAGCCCTGTAGCCGATTTCACCAACATTGCAAAGTATACTTTTCTAGCAAAGTATACTTTGAGGGAGTAATCATTTATTTTTCCTGAAATGCATTATATCATATAGAACTAAAGACTACATATATTTGATGATTAAAAGTATGCAGAATTATTATACTGAATTTATTACATTACCACAGCCAGAATGGCTGTGATAATGTAATAAATTCAGTATAATAAAAAATAATAAATTTATCCTAAAATTTAAAATTTCTCCCTCAAAGTATACTTTGCTAGATAAGTATACTATGCAATGTTGGTGAAATAGGCTACTGATCTGACTGCGCATTATCTAATGTTCGTTTTGCCAGCCAGCATATGTAATACTTAACCCTTACTACGTGGGAGATGAAAAATGTCGTCTGCTGTTTTTCATTTTTGCCTTAATTCTTAACAAAAACCTGTTTTGGCAGCACATGATAATCGTCTCCAGTGGAGACGATTCTCATGCGCTGTCAAAACAGGTTTATATCGAGAAATATTGAAAATAAAACATTTCCAGCAGACGGCAAAATTTAATTCAGCGAAGTAAGGGTTAAAAGGCTTGAATCAAATATTGTCACATTTTATTGTCACAAGAAAAACATGTGTTTGCAGCTCATGGCAATGTTCTATCAGAGATGATGTTAAAGGTGCCCACTCAGTAGGCACAAAACTGTTATTTGTTATTTATATCAGAGACATCATCTGAGACATTGTATGGCAAAAAAAACATTCATTCACCATTAGCCCACGTATTGATTGGCATTATTATACATTTTATATCAGACACAAATTTCCACACTGATATCAGGGGCAATAACCGTGTTTCCTTAAAATGTTAATGGACATTACTATTTATTCTCTGTATTTAGTTTTTGATGTGCAATGATCATACTTTATAATCTGTCGAAATATTTTTTTTCAGATGACGCATTTAATTAGTATAAATAATTAAAAAATATCATGCCTCATTTGCATATGAAAATAGCCACCGTGAGTGGCTATTAGTAAAATAAATATTGTTACATGGTTTCCGTTGTTTGCACATATGTGCAAACAAATAGCGTGTGCTGTTTGCATATGGCTTTAGGCAATGCTCATTCCGGGGCCGCGCGTAATGGAAGGGCCTTCATGACGTCACTACGCGGAAGTGCCTTCATGATGTCACTACTTCATGACGTTCATGACGTTCATGATGCGGCCCCGGAATATGCATACCAAAAATTATCTACGTGAATGGGACGATTTATAAAAGTACTGAAAATACTGAATATAATGCTCAAATTACATCAGTTTTGTGTTGGAAATGTAACAATAACGTTTGATCATGTCCAGCCATGTGCAAACGTTTGCTGTGGCCCTCGGGAACTGTTTGAACCCGCGGCCTGCGGCCTTGGAGTTCAAAAAGTCCCTCGGGCCACAGCAAACTTTGCACACGGCTGGACATGATCAAACCTTATATTACTAAATGATTATATAGATCTGTATAGTGGGCACTCATACTTTTTAGAACTGATGGAATAGTGACACAATAATACACTTGTTTAATTCCTATAAAGAACATCTTGTGCCTACATAGTGGGCATGTACCTTTAATGACTTTTTTTCTTAAGAAATATTTACAAAAAAAGCAGTCAACTGGATTTGGATTCAGCATTGTAAAGGTTAATACCAGTTTGCTATGCTATTATTGTGGGTTATTTAGGAACTGTGTCACTGGGTTGTTTTGCAATCTTTATTTCTTTGGTTCTTTTTAAGCAAATGTACGTAACTGAAAACAAGGGAAACAACCAACAAAAAAATCAAAGGCAAATGGTGAAAAGTCAATACAAGGTGCATAACTCTTGGCTTTTACCTAAACTTTTATCCTTCATATACAGTGGAACTGCTCTAAATTACTGATTAATGACGTACTTTATAAATAGGCATGTACAGTAGCCTATTTCATCAACATTGCAAAGTATACTTTAGTAGCAAAGTATACTTTGAGGGAGAAATTTTCAATTTCATGATAAATTTATTAATTTTTATTATACTGAATTTATTACATTATCACAGCCAATTTGGCTGTGATAATGTAATAAATTCAGTATAATAATTCTGCATACTTTTAATCATGAAATATATGCATTTGTTAGTTCTATATGAAATAATGCATTTCAGGAAAAATAAATGATTACTCCCTCAAAGTATACTTTGCTAGTAAAGTATACTTTGCAATGTTGATGAAATAGGCTACTGGGCCGTAGCGGCCAACACGGCAGCACGGCGCTGCCGTGGCATTATTTTGGCCTGTTTTTTTTCTTTCCATCAGCTTCATGCATTGAACATCCAAGAAGTTAGGTATTTAAATGTAAGCATAATCCATGCTCCAACGGTGACTTTAGAATGTAGGAAATGCTATGGGCCTGATGTATAATGGAGTAGTGTATTACTATTACTTATGGTTGACAGGGTTACCCTTCCAAACATTATATATGGTACCTCTCATAGTATTTGCAAGTAATTTTCATATTTCTTTACCCCCCCTCCACCTCCCCCGAATGGACTACTTTTTAGGAAAAAAACTCCCCCAAGCCAGAGCCTGAGTGCCATTAACCCTTTCAACACCACAGACCTCACAGTATATTGGTATTGGCAAAACGTGTAGATCCAGATGAGCCGGCTCGTGACGTCTCATCAGGATCTGCACTTTTTGCAAGTAATTAATTTTCATATTTTTGATAACAAAAACACCCCCTTTTCATAAATGGACTCGTCTGAAAACCATTTTGTGACAATTGGGTTGGTCGGTAAATTAACATATCAAAATCGATTCCAGTTATTTAGGGGTGACAGGGTTAATATCAAGTTATAGCTGGTTTAAATAGTAATAGCCTCCATATGTTTGTGCGTTTGGACCAAACTGGCAGATAATCTGGAACTTGATCTACCAAGCAGCCAGCTATACCGGGAACTGTGAAGGTTTACCGATGACTCACTCGCGCTTGGATCTGTGTCAGATTCGGCCTCAAAAATGTTGTGGTGCAGGCAACTCGACACTAACAGTCTAGACTGTTTCTGCCAACCCAAAGTATTTTATGAAAAGAAAAATGTCCACGCTTTTCAGCTGGTAATGTGCAGATTCTTCTGTTTCTATTCATTCGAATATGATATTTTTAGCTCACCTTAGTCAAATGCTCAAGCGAGCTATTGTTATTGCTTTTCGTTTGTCGTCGTCCTACCACAATTTCAAACGTCATTCTTTTCCAAAACCGCTGGGCCAATAGGTTGGTCAAACTTCACAGAGATGATATATTGATGGTCTAGTAACATAAGGTCGTAACTGCTATGCTGAAGCATAGCAGTTACGACCTTATGTTACTATACCATCAATATGGGTGGGTGCTTTGCTGATATGTGGCTGTGACTGGGGAAATGTAACCAGTGTAGATCCAGATCAGCCTGATCATGATCTGCACTGTTTGCTATTCCATCAATGCCATAAATGCTATTCCATCAACACCCGTCATGCTTCTAACAAGCAATATAGATCATTATCAGACTAAAGGAATGTGCTATTCGATCCGGCGCTACACTGATTACAAATCCCATAAGCCCCATTTCTCCAGTCACGGCCACATATCAGCAAAGCAAAAATGTACAAGAGGACAATAATATTCTATTGTTTGTAATATAAGGTTCATTTCTGGGCTACATACAGTGAAACCTCTCTAAACCGGACACCCTGGGGACCTCCCAGGGTGTCCGGTTTAGAGACGTTTCACTGTAATTCCGATGTAAGAGCACTAAAAAACATACCTGTGTGCATTGTAATCACGAACACTGATACACATCAGCCATAATTAATACAGTGAAACTTCGATATCGCAAGGATGTTCGGTTTAGAGAGGTTCCACTGTAGATAGAATTTAAGGGAAAAGAGCTCTGTTGGTTCAATTAGGTCATGACTGCTAATATTAGAAAAAATGTCATGGCACACATTTGATAGACCATGACTAGTATCAACTGCATTTTGGCCATTGCTTTCATGGCATTTTTAGTACATGTACATACATGTATATATGTACACCACCACGCGTGCCAATTTTGCCAATATTTGTCATGTCTTTATTAAGTATTGTTCTTGAAAGAAAGCAGCTTGATTGGCTGAGCCTGAGCTGCGTTGCTATTGCCAATCCTTGTCATGATCATTATTACAAAATACTTGAATATTGTGCCAATAGATGCTGATTTATTGTTCACATCTTGGCACGATTATCCCTATTTTCTTTATATCCTTTCGAAAGTATATGTTGTTACCACTCATTTGAACCGTCTCAACGAGACGGTTCAAATGAGTGGTAACGACATATACCTTTATCGATGAATGAAGAAAATAATGAGATTTTTTCAACAAAAATCATAGTATCCTTAGGCTGAAATGGGTTAATGCAGCCGGGGGGGGCGTATATATAGTAAAGCACACGTGAGACACGCCATGTGATTTTGTATCTAAGAACATGGTCGATTTTTCATGAAATATATTTACAGAAACTGATATGTGACACGTAAATGACATCAAAAGTTGACGAAATTTAAATAGCAAATGCTGAATTGAATTTCGCATTTGCTTTGAAAATTTCGTCAACTTCCCACCTCATTTACGGACACTATCGTAAATTTTGTAAATATATTTCCTGTAATATCACCCATGTTCTTAGGTACAAAATCACATGGTGCGTCTCGTGTGTAAACGTTAGAACGGCATATTTATGCGTGCGTGCGTGGATGTGCACAATTGGCAACCAGCAGGCATCGCCGCAGGTAAATTTCTCTCACATGATTCTGACTCATGCACAGCAGACATGGCAGGTGATAATTCATAGCAAAATGGGCTTTCACCCCTAAGTAGCTGGAATGGACTTTGATATGTTAATTTTGCAACCAATCCAATCGTCACATAATGATTTTCAGACTAGTCCATTTATGTGAAGGGGGGTGTTTTTGTTCTCAAAAATATGAAAATTACTTGCAAAAAATGCGAGCGAGCCGGCTCATCTGGATCTACACTGTTTGCCAATACATGTACCACTATACATTCTGTGGTGTTGATAGGGTTAATGTCCCTCGGGCTCTCTCTCAGATATGCGTAGAAGCTATTTTAATTACTGATTTACATCATATACAGCGGTGGGCATTTTCAGGATATATCCTGAAATCAGGATTTGAGGTTCCTGATAATTGCATAAAAATACTAATGTTTCAACTTGGGAAGCACACTTTTGTGCATTTGTGGGTGCAAAAATATGTTTGTTTAGCCATTTTCAGGATTTGGCAGTTCCTATCCTTGTATATTTCTGAACCAAATTCAATTAAAAAGTGGGATTTGTAAAAATAAATGTTAAGAATCAGAGCTCCAGATAAGCTGCATATTTGCTTAAATACCCAATTAAAATGCTAAAAACTCAATTGAAATCAATCAGAAGTAGCGAGTATCAAAAAGCAATAAAAAAATTGTGGTACCTTTACCATGCTGCAGAAAACAATAAACAAACCACAAATATAGCATATTTTTCTTATTTTCCATGAAAACACATCTTGGTATTTCATTCTAATGAAATGCCAAGACATTGCTTCAGAAATGATGGGAGTGACAATACGCAATTACTAATTCCTTATCTGGAGCCCTGAGTTAGGCATTTATGCAGAATTTTATCTGATAACCAAATTATTTTATCTTTGACACTTTCTTTTGATGCAAATTAATTACATTTCCTCTGACATCCTATATATATATATTGGTTGCACGTTTTTATTAGATATAGGATATACAGTGCAACCTCTCTACAACAGCCACCCATGGGAAGACGTAAAACTGGATGTTGTAGAGAGGTGGCTGTTGTAGAGAGGTGGCTGTTGTAGAGAGGTTAATGCTGAATTAAATTTTATCGCCTGATGTTTATTTATTTTCTTCGATAATTCTCATCAAATACATGCAATGGAAATGATTCTAAAGTGCTGTCAAAACATGTTTTTATTGAGAAAGAATGCAAAAGCAACATCAGAGGACAATGTTCATGCTCAGCAGTCTAAGGGTTAGATATAGAGGAAATCATCCATTTGGGAGATAAAATAGCGGCTGTTACAGAGAGGGTATTGTTGTAGAGAGGTAGCCGTTCGGGGAGGTTCCACTGTATGTGTACATCTAAGTGACCTGCTTCATCTAAACAAATCCCTAAGGAATTTTAATCTTTGCATGCTGGGAAACTTGTGGGCTATAAATAGTTCAAAACTAGCGGACAAAAATTCATCATATTTTCTTTTATTTCTCCTTGTAAATATCATGAATATGTCTTGGAATTTCATTAGAATTGAGTCCTGAGGACTCAATTCTAATGAAATTCCAAGACATATTTACAGAGAGAAATAAAACATATAGTCCTAATTTGTTTGGCGGATATTTTCGCCGCTAGCATGCAAAGAGTTAATAGGTGACAAATAATCTAATAGTCATAATAAAGTGGCGATGGTTCCAATATTTACAGAAACTGATATTTTCTGTAAAGGATGTCGAAAGATGATGAAATTTTCATAGCAAATGCGGAATTCTATTCTAAGAACATATGTGCGATTTTTCATGAAATAAATTTACAGCAACTGTGATATTTTAGTCAATCAATTAGTCAATCAATTAGTCAATCAATTAGTCAATCAATGATCTGTGATCTAATTCAAGTCACTGACCTGGAAACATGTGCTGGAAGTTTCTGTGGGGTTTGCAAGACATGATTCACTTTCTTGTACTTTTATACAGGTACAGTCGAACTTCGATGGGTCGAACCCTGGTAAACTCGTCAGCCATGCTTGCCTCGAACTAGCCTTTAGGTCCCGGCAGAATTCCTATATAAATACGTTAAAACTACCCGGTATAGGTCGAACTTGTGAAAGTCGAACAACCCTCAATGCCTCGAATCGCTGTCACGCCCGGTCGTGTATAAATGCACTATAAACACCACAAAAACTCGAACATGTCAGACGATTGTCTCCAGACTGGTTGATTGACTTTCACACCTATTGTTAACCGGTTGTCAAACAAATCTCAAGTGGTCATTTGAGCGCATACAATAACGGAAGTCGTGACCAGCATAAGTGGTAATTATGCATTGACCAATGTCGGCGAAGTTGTTAGTTAATTAAAGTGGTTCCGGGTCCGAAGTAGTGATGGGGCGACTGGGCATGCATCTATTGATTTATCAGTGTATGACGAGCGATGTAATTTTATACCTACAAGCATGCGCATCATTTTATGGCAAATACTTATTCATTCACAAAGATTTATATTTGATTAGATAAATATTTGTCATGAAATTACGCAAATGCCAATAGGTACAAAATCAGAGATGCTTTCACATGATTGTATCGGACGGGGCAATCAAGTCCGCCAATTGTATTTCGTAATCATTTTCTGTTGTTCTCATGTTCTATTGCTGTATAATGGCTATGTAAATAAAAACACACATGAGTTTGCCGCTTTCGTTATGTTATTAAAGCCTGTTTCTGTTAATAAACGACTGTGACAATCAACCGTAAATGCAAATGTAAGCGCATTTATATGAAACAACGTGTCGTAATGACGGTTTGTTTCACTTAGTACACTGACCAACTCGTAGACCTGAAATGGTTACAGTAGAAAATCCCGATGGGTCGAACAACTGATGGGTCGAACTAAAACTTAACCCCGCAGGCTGTTCGACCCATCGAAGTTCGACTGTATATATGTTCAGTGGAGTTCTAAGTGTATGTTGTATATGCAGCGTACAGGTGGGTGGATTAGGTGCAATCATTCTTGGTGTGGAACTCGGTGAATAAGAAAAAAACATTACGGACGTCATAATTGGTTTATCTCATGTACTAAATGTGTGTTGGTACTGGTTACCATAAGGCAGAAACATATACATTGTTTAACCCATTGAAGTCTAAGGAAAAAATAACTTTTGTTGAAAATAAATCTGATTTTCTTGTTTATTTCTCAATAAAAGTAATGTTGTTACCACTCATTTGAACCATCTCACAGAGACGGTTCAAATGAGTGGTGACAACATATACTTTCGAGAAGAAATGAGGAAAATTGGGATTTTTAAAGAAAATTTCATACTACTTTAATGGTATACCAACTGCAATGGGTTAAATTCCTATATAATTGTTGCTACCACTCATTTGGACGATCTCGCAGATGGTGGCAAAACACTCTGCGAAATCTGGTTTTATATTATACACCTACAAGTGGTGGGTAACTCGGTGCAAAAACATTTGGTGTGGAAGGGAATGGGTAAGGTTAGTCCATAATAACCACTATCGCGGCTATCTTTGATATCTCCAACGTACTACATGGGTTCCTGGCAACGGACTATACATTGTTGTGCTTCTGGGGTGCGTTTCACTAAACGTCGTAAGACTAAAATGTTCGTAAGTGCAAATTTAGAGTCGTCTGAAAGTTTCAATTGCATGCAGCCTATGCTCAATAAATGTAAATCAAATATTTGTTTACAAGAAAACATTGCTAATCTGAAATTTACAGACTATCATAATTTTGCTCTTACCAACATTTTAATGGTACAAAGTTTAGTGAATGTCAGTGCCATCTACACGTTCATTTACAGTTCAGAGTTGTTCCTTGTTCCAAAAATGAACGATTACACATCGTTTTGTTTATTGCACATTATAAAAGTAGTAAGACTATTACTGACCCTACTGCTTTTGGGAGGGGGCCAAGTGATTCTGGCGTGGCGAGGACCTGGCATCAGATCAGAATTATTTTGATTTTTGGGTTGACTATATATAATATAGTTTTTATTGTAAATATTCAGTTCTGATTTTGAGATTTTCCCCCCATTTGTACGTGTACTTGAACATTGTACATGTACTTGTACAGGTAATATATGGGATTTAGTACTAACCCCATTGACCCGGCCTTAAATGACCTTAGCTGTTGATAGGCCGTTAAACCCCAACAAACAAACAATAATTGACATCGTTTTCGTTTTTATATTTAGCAAACTAGGTTTTTGCTGGTTTAAACGTTTAAACCAACAAAAACATTGTTTTCTAATTAAAAACAATAAATTGGAAATGATTCTAAAGAGCTGCGAAACCATGTTTTTTATTGATAAAAAGGACAAAATATGAAACAACAGCAGACAACAATTTTTGTTTCCTGCATTCTAAGGGTTAAGCTATCAGAGAAATACTGACAAACATTGCAGATCCTGATCCTGGATCTACAGTGTTTGCTTTATGGTGCGTAGGGTTGAACAGGTTTTGCACATGCTATATTACTCTCCACATTAGAAACCTCTCGGATGTTGGTCATATGCAAAAAAAAACCACCATCCTTCACCTTACAGTGCTGAAGTACATTTTGTCGTCTCCTGATTATTTTTTAATTTTTCTTATGAAAAACATGTTTTGACAGCACTTGAGAATCATTTCCAATGGAAATGATTCTCAAGTGCTGTCAAACCATGTCTTTATTGAGAGAAAAAATACAAAATATGAAACAACGTAGACGACAATTTTCGGTTCCCGCAGTCTAAGGGCTAGACACACATTGTGGCCAAATATTATCAAAATCGGTGAAGTGGTTCAAGTTATTGAAAAATGAAAGGTGGTCCTAATGTGCATACGTACATGGACTAATGCTATAATCTGCTCTTGCCTATTGGCGAGGGGATAACAAGCCACTTTTTGTCATGGCCCGTCCGGTATGTTCGTAGAGTTGTGGCAATTTTATGACATTTATCAATGATCTACCCTGGTTATCAATGTTGTGTTGTGTGTTGTTTTGTTCAATATTGTTTTGTCTGGGAAGCTTCACATTGTTATAGTAAATCAGATCGGAGAGCGTTTTCTGAAACGGAATATTGTGGTGGTAAATAAATATAGGGTACTGGCTGCGATCTGACATGGCAAAACTAGGCTAAAATCATTTTTGACAAATGAAGGTCCTCAGATCAGCCTGTGCATTCATGTGATGTAGTAAGCTGTAGTGTGCAGTTTGAGCAGGATCTGCACTTATTTATCGCAAAGGCAATTAACCGGATTAGCCAATTACATTCGAAATACACCTTTACGGGTATGAAATATTTTTAAAATTTAATTTTTATTTTTCTTATTTCTCAATGAAAGTATATGTTGTGACCACTCATTTGAACCGTCATGTCGAGATGGTTCAAATGAGTGGTCACAACATGTACTTTCATTGAGAAATAAGAAAAATAAAACATATCACAACATATACTTCTAAGCACATAATTGTTTATAAAGAAAATATTTATACTTTTTCACAAAATGACATATCTTAAGCATGAAATGAGTTCAACTGTCAGATGTGCTTTACAAATAAAGGGTCAATGGAAGAAGCGGGCTATGTCCATTAAAGGGTCAGTGGGAGAAGTCCCTTATGGACTTAGCATCCATTTTCCACTGACGCCTTCAAATATGGAAATGTATACACTGTTATCTGGTGTGCACGATGTGGTGTTGATAACAATAGACAATAGCATCGGAATTTGATATTTTTGCTCTATATGTTCCGACAACATTGTTAACATTTAACCCATTTCATGCTGTTTTGATTGGGGAAAATCATAAATATTTTCTTTACATGTTCTTAGAAGTATATGTCGTGACCACCATTTGAACCGTCTCTTCGAGACGGTTCAAATGAGTGGTCACAACATATACTTTCATTGAGAAATAACAAAAATAAAATAGTTAAAAAAAAATGCATACCCGTAAGGGTGTATTCCGCGTAAATGGGTTAACATCATGTTGATGTACTAACTTGTACTGCAGTGTATTGGTTTTCAACTTGTAAATGAGTATAGCCTTAAATGTATATTGTGAACACAGAAATTAAAACAACTTTCATCGATACTAGGGTATGGATTCAGAGTTTGTGGAGTTAAATTACCCATGGATGGTTATCTATAACCAGCGGTGGACTACAACCAGTTTTGAACTATAAACTGGTGAACTTTGAACAGCGATCATGTATTTTGTATTGCTATCTACCAATGGACAGATTGATAATACAGGGCAGGTGCAAATTAAGGTACATGCTATTGTACATGCTATTGTACATGTTATTGTACATGTTATTGTTAACCCTTAGAATGCAGGAACCGAAAATAGTCGTCTGCTGTTAATTCATATTTTGTCTTTTCTCTCAGTAAAAACATGGTTTGGCAGCATTTTAGAATCATTTCCATTGGAAATGATTCTAAAGTGCTGCCAAACCAAGTTTTTGACGAGAAAAATGGAAAAATGGAAAATAAAAAATATTCAGCAGACGATACAAATTAATTCAGCATTGTAAGGGTTATTGTGTACTGTATTTATTGTAATAGTATCCCGCTCTCTAATTATAATTAGACCTCCTTCTATATTTTCAGTCAAATTATTTTATTTTAACATTGAAAAAAACATTGAAGTCCTATTCAAAATTAAAATGTCTGTGTTTTTATATGCAATTATTATAAATGCCAAAACTAATTCCCTAAAAATTGCATATCCCTGGGGAGGTTATTAGAATAATTACGGGGTAAGGGTTCGGCGGTGGGTCATGGATTTGCTACAGCATGATAGAGGGTCATCTGAGGAATGCATGTATGAAATATGAAGGCGTTCCATGAAAGGAAATAGATGTTATAAGAAATTAAAAAAAAAAAAAAAAATAAAAAATAATTACGGTATTTTACATTATTATTGTTTGTAAATGTATTGCCGTATTAATTTATTCGGTTAATGTTTTCAATACTCAATATCCTCTGTACAAATTACAGGTGATGGGAACAACTAATCTGATAGTATGTTGTTACTTGTATAGATAGATACAAGGTGCACAATAGGTAAATCAACAGGCTTTTAAAATCCGTTGAAATTATAGAAATCGTCACCTTTATACTGTAACAATTGACGTTGAGTATTGTCAAACGTCAAATGGAATAGTAAGGTACCGATTTCTATAATATTAACTGGTTTGTAAAAGGATGTGATTTTTTTCCCGTCACCTGTGATACAAACAGTGTAGATCCAGATGAGCCGTTTCACTAAACTTCGTAAGACTAAAATGTTCGTAAGTGCAAAATTATGATAGTCTGTAAATATCATATTAACATTGTTTTCTTGTAAACAATTGTTGGATTTACATTTATTGAGCATAGGCTGCATATGCAGCCTATGCTCAATAAATGTAAATCCATCAATTTAAATTTCCAGACGGTTCTAAAAATTGTGCTTACGAACATTTTAGTCGTACGATGTTTAGTGAAACGGGCCCCAGATGAGCTGGCCATCTCATCAGAATCACAGGTTGAAGTAACGGACCGAGGTCTATAAATACATTAAATATGCCTAAAAGCATCAATAAATGAAGAAAAAAAATAAGCTAAAAAGTTTTTTTTACTCCCTCCATATACTCCATAATGATCTGCACTGTTTATGGATGTTTTCTGAGTTTGTATATAAATAATCAAATCGTCACACAATGATTTTCAGACTAGTCCATTTATGAAAAGGGGGTGTTTTCGTTAAAAAATAATATGAACATTACTTGCAAAAAGTGCAGATCCTGATGAGACGGATTGTCACGAGCCGGCTCATCTGGATCTACACTGTTTGTAAATACCACTACACAGGCCTGTAATGTTGAAAATGCTAAACCTATTTAATTTCTGTTTTTTGAGGCAAGAATGCCAGGCTATATTACTCATCAGCACATCTAAATTGTCTCGTTACTTTTTACATAATTGCTTTTGAAAGCAGCCGCTTCTTTGTGAATTCCATACGGGAGTCGACTATTACTGTCATTTGTGCTTCGTCTTTAACCTTGTTGGAAGTTCGTATCTTGGGTATTTCAGGTCCGTACGCAGGAATTAATTTAGAGGGGGGGGGGTGCGTTATCGACGGCGCGAAGGGCTTAGCATTGTTTTTTGCACATTCACGGACAGACCTCGACAGATTAACCATTTCACCCCTAAATAACTGGAATGTATTTTGATATGTTATTTTTGCAACCCATTCCAATCATCACAAAATGATTTTCAGACCAGTCCATTTATGAACATGAGGTGTTTTTTTTCTCAAAATTATGAAAATTACTTTCAAAAAGTGCAGATCCTGATGAGACGGCTCGTCACGAGCCGGCTCAGCTCGTCACGAGCCGGCTCATCTGGATCTACACTTTTTGCCAATACCACTATACAGGCCTGTGGTGTTGAAGGGGTTAAGGGGGTGCGTATGCACCCATCGCACCCCCTCTGCGTACGGGCCTGTATTTTATGTGTTTGCTGTGAATAAGTCCCAAATGTTTCATCCACATAGTCATTGCTGATGTGGATATTTGTATCAAGTCGATTACTGATACGACATTATGTCATAAGGCAGTACGTATTGGGTCAATACATTTTAGCTTGTTACTTGATAAATACCAGTATTGTATCATCGACAAATGGCCTGATACAGAGTTTTGTTTCAGGCTGTGTGTATTCAGTCAATATGTAGCTAGTTTCATGATACTTACAATTAATCTAAGGTATTCATAAGGGTCATCAGGAATCTTTTGAAAACACAATGGCCAATAGCCCTTTTCATGCTAAGATACGCCATTGTGTTTGCAGAAAATCCTAAATATTTTCCTTCTATGGGCTCAGAAGTATATGTCGTGACCACCATTTGAACCGTCTCGTCGAGAGGGTTCAAATGAGTGGTCACAACCTATACTTTCATTGAGAAATAACAAAAATAAAATACCGTATTTATTTGAATAGTAGCCCGACCTCTAATAGTAGCCCCTCCCATATTTGCATTCTAAATATTGTTTTGAATGGCTTTTGTATGTGAAAATAACATATTTTGATCCTATTTTCCACGTTTTGATCCCCACAAATTGCATAGCCCCGGGGGCAATTAGAATAAATATGGTATTTAATAATTTTCATACCCGTAAAGGTGCATTCCAAAAGGAATGGGAGAGCGTACATGTGTGCTGTGATCCTACCCAGGTTCAGAAATACAAACTGTAAGAAGATAACCTTTAGGTGTTTTCTATGGTACTTGAAAATGCTTGAAAATCAAACAAAAGTCGTAACTACACCCTTGATAACATTCCTAAAAGTTTGCGTCTTCATTACTGTTCTTCTGTTAACCCTTTCGCATAGCCTGGTTCATCGTAATTGTTGGACTAGTTCATTAACTTGAATACTGACAAATACTGTAGATCCTGATGAGACGGCTCGCTACGAGTCGGCTCATCTGGATCTACAGTGTTTGCAAATGTTGCCTTTATGGTATGTGTGGTTGCTTCTTTTGCCGCAACTCCCAGAATTTTACAACCCATAGAGAAAAAATATCCGGCAAGGCTCAAGAATTTCTTTATTTCTCATCAGAAGTATATGTTGTGACCACTCATTTGAACCGTCTTGCCGAGATATTTTTCCCATTCACGGCACTAACCTACTATTCTATTTATCCCGTTAACACCTACAAATGGCTTTAAAATGCAAAAAAAGTAACCCCAGTCACCACATATATTCATACGCGGTGATTAGGTCGTATTGACAGGATAACAAAAATGTTTCACGGCACTGTGTTTCACGGCACGTACGCACTGTGTTGACGGGATAAATCTGGATCTACAGTGTTTGCAAATGTTGTCTTTATGGTCGGTGTGGTTGTAAGGGTTAACTTCTTTTACCACAACTCCCGGAATTTTAAAACCGATTGAGAGCTGCCTCATCTGGATCTACATTGTTTGTAAATGTGCCGTTATGCTCTGTGCTGTTGAAATGGTTATTTTCTTTTACCACAACTTCCAGAATTGTAAAACCCATCGACGTTTGTGGTTACAACTGTTCTTCTATCAACTTTTCTTACCGCAAATCCCATAATGCATTTTAGCAATTCATGATGAATCATGTACGTTGGCACTAATGTGACAAATGGTAGCCCGACCTCTAATAGTAGCCCCTCCCATATAGTAAAACGGTGAGGGGTGGGGTGTACGGTGTTTGGTGTAGGGAATATTTGGGTGTTTTCTGCTGGAGAGAGGAGGTGTTTTGATTGGTCAGCTTGACAAACTACATGAGGCCATGTTTTCTGTTTGAAAACACTTTTTGATGATGATCGGTGGTGGGAATTTTCAGGATATAGCCTGAAATCAGGATTTGAGGTTCCTGATAATTGCATAAACTAGTGTTTCGATCAACATGGGAAGTACACTTTCACAAATTTGTGGGTGCCAAAATATGTTTATTAACCCTTACAATGCTGAATTAAAATTTGTTGTCTGCTGTTTATTTTTATTTTCCAATTTTTCTCATCAAAACCATGTTTTAACAACACTTTAGAATCATTTCCAATGGAAATGATTCTAAAGTGTTGTCAAACTATGCTTGTATTGAGAAAAAAGACAAAACATAAATCGACAACAGACGACAGTTTACGTTTCTGTGTTCTAAGGGTTAACCCTTTGAACCCGAAAGCCCGCTATAGCGGTTTATGCAAACACTGCAGATCCAGATGAGCCGGCTCGTAACGAGCCGTCTCATCAGGATCTGCACTTTTTGCAAGTAATTTTCATATTTCTTAGAACAGAAACACCCCCTTCTCATAAATGGACTAATCTGAAAATCATTTTGTGACGATTGGATTGGTCGGTAAATTAGCATATCACAGTCCATTCCAGTTACTTAGGGGTTCACGAGTTGGCATTTGAAACTGTTCCCATCCCTGTGTGATGAAACAGTCGGAAATCGCAACAGACTTTGATCTTCTACGCTGGTTATAACCGACGTTGGGCCATTTTTGTTAGGCGATCGGCCACATGTAGGGTCTACATTGGTCATAACCGACGTAGGGCCATTTTTGTTAGGCGATCGGCCACATGTAGTATCTACACTGGTTGTAAACGACGTAGGGAAGTTTTGATCACATGCAGGAAACATGTATATATTCTACAGACTGGAATGTTGTGTCTGAGTCTGCTAATATCCACAACAGCTGTGGCATGAATGCACCCCTGGCCGAGAAAGGAAACCAATGAAAATTTTTGATCAGTGTAGACACTTCATTTCGTCATACTCACATGGTCAAGTCGGCTTTGTTAACATTAACTGGTGTTTCAAGTCTGCTAATACGTTTATTAACGTTAACAATGGTATTTCAATGGCTTAAACAGGACCAGTGTATCCCCTGGCCGAGAAAGGGAACTACTGAATATTTTCATTTTTTCACACTTTATCAAGTATACTAATACGTTTGTTAACGTTAACTGGTGTTTCAGTGTGTGACAAGTGACCAGCTCAGTCTCAGATCATCCTGCAATGATCTGGCGCTATGCTGGTCGCAGTTATCGGAAGGTCTGTTTTTCTTCGCGGTGTGCATTTGGAATTTGGAGATCTCCAGTGCTGGCATTGCTCATGCAGGTATAGCATCCAATGTGACGTAGCTAGAGTGTATGCTTTCTATATACATGTACACATGTGCATAAGCCAAACCAAAATATCCAGGCCCATACGCAGGAATTAATTTAGGGGGGTGCTTTATCGACGGTGCGAAGGGTTAAACATTGTTTTTTTGCACATTCACGGACAGACCTCGGCAGATTAACCATTTCACCCCTAAATAACTGGAATGGATTTTGATATGTTAATTTTGCAACCCATTCCAATCATCACAAAATGATTTTCAGACCAGTCCATTTGTGAACATGAGGTGTTTTTGTTCTCAAAATTATGAAAATTAATTGCAAAAATTGCAGATCCTGATGAGATGGCTCGTTACGAGCCGGCTCATCTGGATCTACACTGTTTGCCAATACCACTATATATACAGGCCTGCGGGTTAAGAGTGAAAGGGTTAAGGGGGGTGCGTACGCACCTGTCGCACCCCCTCTGAGTGCGGGCCTGGCACAAGCCAATCCAGAATGTCTTACCTGCAAAGGTAACTGGTGAAATGGGGCTTATTGTTGTTGTCGCCAGTCTAGCTCCTGTAGCCTATTTCCACAGGTTGAAGTAACGGACCGAGGTCTATAAATACATTAAATATGCCTAAAAGCATCAATAAATGAAGAAAACAAAATAAGCTAAACAATTTACTCCCTCCATATATGGAGTATATGGAGGGAGTAAAAAAAAACAAATTAGCTTATTTTGTTCATGCTTTTAGGTTTATTTAATGTATTTATAGACCTCGGTCCGTTACTTCAACCTGTGCCTATTTCACCAACATTGCAAAGTATACTTTTCTAGCAAAGTTTACTTTGAGGGAGTAATCATTTATTTTTCCCGAAATGCATTATTTCATACAGAACTAACAACTGCATATATTTGATGATTAGAGGGAGTTGGCTAGGGAGGTCGGGGGGCATGCCCCCCCCCCCCCCCCCCAGAAAGTTATTGAATTTAGGAAGCCATTTCCTGAATTCTACGCTTAATATTTCGTAAAAAAAAAATAAATAAAGAGAAAAATGACATTTGTAGCCAGTCTATCTCCTGATTTATGACAAGTCTAGCTACTTATATGTGACTTAATATAAGTAGCTAGACTTGTGACTGGAAAATAACACCAAAAAAAATGCTCATTACAAAAAATCCATTACCCCACCCATTTGGTCTCGTACAGTACTATCTTCTATAATAGAAGATACCAGTAGTACTGTTTGAGATCAAGTGGGTGGGGTAATGGATTTTTTGTAATGGGCATTTGTTTGGTGTCACAGGTCCGAGTCTTCCACCTGTGGTTGCGTATTATCAATCTATCTCCTGATAATGTGAATTGAACAATAATTAACCCTTACTACACTGAATTAAATGTTGTCGTCTGCTGGAAATGTTTTATTTTCAATATTTCTCGACAAAAACCTGGTTTTGACAGCACATGAGAATCTCCAGTGGAGACGATTCTCATGTGCTGTCAAAAACAGTTTTTTTTTTAGAATTAAAGCAAAAATGAAAAACGGCAATTTCCGTCAACAGCGTAGGAAAGGTTAATTATTGGACTCTTGGCATTTTTATGACATGTGTGGCTGGTCTAGCTTCTGATCTGTGACTGTCACTAGCGAAATGGTCTTCTGATCTGTGGCTGTCACTAGCGAAATGGTCTTCTGATCTGTGGCTGTCACTAGCGAAATGGTCTTCTGATCTGTGGCTGAAGAAATGGGGCTTATGGTGTTTGTGGTTAGTCTAGCACCTGGTCTGGGATTGGATAAATGGTGCTTCTGGTATTTACTGGACAAATGATCGAGGCTTACGATATCTGTGACTGGTGAATTGGAACTCATAAATGACATTTGTAGATGGTCCGTGCCTATATGCAGGATGATCTGTAGCCTATTTCACCAACATTGCAAAGCATACTTTTCTAGCAAAGTATACTTTGAGGGAGTATCATCATTTATTTTTCCCCAAATGCATTACTTCATATAGAACTAACGACTGCATATATTTGATGAGTAAAAGTATGCAGAATTATTATACTGAATTTATTACATTATCACAGCCATAATGGCTGTGATAATGTAATAAATTCAGTATAATAAAAATAAAATTTATCCTTAAATTGAAAATTTCTCCCTCGAAGTATACTTTGCCATGTTGATGAAATAGACTACTGGGGCTACACTCACAATGGACATGATCCAAAGCTGCAGTCACAATGACAGTGTATGGGAGGGGATGGCAAGTAGCGCTCATGTAATATAGGAAATTGAATTTGCCGATGGGTCGTTTTCATTTAACCATGATCGTCCATCTTTAGTTATATACTGTACACCGTGTACAATATATCAAATTTGTAATTTCATACTTTTATTCGAGCACTAGCGAGGATTATACAACCAACATCCAAATTTGAGGTCATCCAGCTTTTATGCAAATGAGCTAATGTCGGTCGCAGCACATATTTTTCAGATTGAAGTTTTTAAAAACACGGGTCTTACGCCATACAAAATAGTTCTAACAACTTAGCTTGATCGCCTTTTCAGTGTGATAAATGTTTAGTTTGCTTTTTGTGCTAAATTTATGTTATTGCAAATGTTTCCGTAGTCTAAGGGTGCGACGATTAACCGCCATTCTCGATTATTTGCGATTCGTAACTCCATGGTTCGGTGCACAAATACAATCTTGCGGCTTCCAAAATCTATTTTTAACTCATTGTTGCTGCTGTGAACTTCCCACGCTTATTTTTCGCGAAACGCTTTCCACTTTATATTACTTATTAGTCTATGTGTCATCCACGAACACATAGTGCAAAGAATTTCATGACGTTCAGTCCTTTTATTATGATTATGAGCATGTACACTAAGAGGTCATACTTCCCATATTTTAAAAGCCGTGTCATAGCTACTTCAGTGGAATCTATCTAAACCAGTTCCCCTGGCATAGCTCCAGTTAAGATGCGTAGTTTGACCAAATATTCAAGGTATTTTTCTTAGTTCTTCACCAAAAATGGTAAGTTGGGAGTTCTTTAGATCTCAATGTGATGATTCTAAAGCACTCCCAACTTGCCATTTTTGGTGAAGAAATAACAGAAGTTGATCAAATTACACACCTTAACTGGAGCTCTGGATGGGTCATGGCCTGGGGTAGATGGCATTGGACTGGATGTTGTGAGTTCAATCCTCATCGTATTACATCCCACTCGTCTGTCGGATGAGACTTTACTAAACTGTGGTCCCTTCTCTATATGACTTTAGCTGTTGCTGGGACGTTAAACCCATTCACTTTCAATTTCCGCAGGATGTTTGGTTTACAGAGATTCAAAAATATTTAAAAAATGGGTATAACTACAGTTGGCTTTCATTTAGCTAGTATTAGCACCTGAAGCGAACACAAACAAACACACACTCGGAGATTTTTTCTGTAGGTTCCGTATCTTCGTTCTAGATACTATGAGCACTGGCAGTCTCAAGTGAGTGATCATAATGTGGCTGTGACTGGAGAAATGGGGCCTATGGGATTTGCGACCAGTGTAGATCCAGATCAGCCTGTGCATCCGCACAGGCTGATCTGGATCTGCACTGTTCGCCATTCCATCGATGAAACACACGTCATGCTTCTAGCAAGCAATGTAGATCGTTATCAGGCTACAGGAGTGTGCTATTTGATCAGGAGCGACACTGACCATAAATCCCATAAGCTCTATTTCTCCAGTCACGGCCACATTTGTGTCAGATTTTTGATATTATTGTGTTTTTTTGCTGTATTTGTATCCGTCGGTATCACCAAAAATCTTACAAATCTTACATATTGATATACACAGAGTTTGTTGATGCCGTTTTACAACATTGTACACACATTTCTATACAGATTGGTACTCGTAATGTTTTTCTTGTATTGCACCTGTCTGTACTAACAGGAATCTTACAACATGTACATATTGATAAAAAAACAGAGATTGTTCAGGCAAATTCACATACATATTGATTAGCTGTAAGTTTTCCGCTTTCTTATATCGCTACACCACAGTCAATGGTATATTTGCGGAGTAACTTTTCAATAGTCAGCAGGGCAATGATGTTCATACTTCGCTATATTGTTATTGATAGAAAATTCCACAATGTGAAACAAACAAACATAAACTCACCTAATAAAGTGTTTTAGCAAAGCTTTTTTTGTTTTTTTTCATCAAATAAAAAAAAATTGGGAGGGTGACTTTTGTTATTGATGAAAGTATTTACTTTACATTTAAATATTTTTTAGATTTAATGAATTTAATAGCCAAAAGTTTGTCGGCAGCAAAACGTGGAACAGACAGTATAGTAGGCACAATGCTGATCTGGATGTTGTGAGTACTGGTATATATTTCTAGATCAACTTTATTCCATACCATCTTGATGGAGGGTTGGAGAGTAAAATATTGTCGGGTATTGGATGTTGCGAGTATAGATCTTCAGCAGCAGTAAGTTGATGGTCGGCCGTGTTGGTGCTGTTTACCTGTGTAACCTGTGTTATACCTGTTTGTACCTATTGATACACGCAGATTTTTTTCCATAGCGTTGCAGACTCAGTGCCAGTTTGTGTGTGAACTAGTATGTGTGATCTGAATAAGTAAATAAATACCCAACGGTGTGAATTTGTGGAATGATATTTACGCCAGGTAATTAAGCTTAGATCTCAGCAATAATTATTTATTTGGTTGTCGTTCAGTCGCTCGAGGTGTTTACTGGCGGATAGATTATTGATTGGCTGGTGTTTCGATCGAGCCATGATTCACAGCCTGGTATTAACCCATTACATGTGAAATACACCTTTACGGGTATGAAATTTTTAAAAATATTTTATTTTTATTTTTTAATGAAAGTATATGTTGTGACCACTCATTTGAACCGTCTCGATGAGACGGTTCAAATGGTGGTCGCAACATATACTTCTGAGCGCATAGAAGGAAAATATTTAGGACTTTCTTCTGCAAACATAATGGCATATCCTCAGCATGAAATTGGTTACTGGTTAATTGGATACATAATTTGGGATTACAGTGAGTGATTTTATTTCTTGAGTATAAACTCTTTATGCCCCCTATGAGGTCCGTCCATCCGTCCGTCCGCCTGTCCGCCTGTTATGTCGAAAAGTCAAAACATTTGTAAGAGTTTCTCCAGTTAGATTCCAGTATGCGACGGGGGCATATCCATGTTTTACAAACATAATGTCTAGTTCAACACTACAGTGCTCTATAGTGGTGTTTGCAAACAGTGTAGATCCAGATGAGCCGGCTTGTGATTAGTCTGAAAATCTTTGTGTGACAATTGGATTGGTGAGAAAATTAACATATCATATTTCATTGCGGTTATTTTGGAGGTGAAAGGGTTAAAAAAGGTTCCTTAGCGTGATTACTGTGTTAAGATGAAAATCAACCCCATACCATGGGTGGCAGGTGGGAGCATGCGATGTTTATTTAATAATTGGGGTTCATCCTTAATGGAATCCTGATTGGAGACCTGGTTTGGCCCTCACGGATGTCTTGGGCATTCTTGTATGTGAGAGTTAAATCTGGTTATACCCCTTATATGAGTAGTACGGTTATATATAATCCTATTACTTTTAGGGGAAGGGACCAAGTGCACCATTTCAGGTTATTCTAATTTCAGTGCTGAATATATATTTTTTTTATGTAAATATTCCGTTCTGGTTTTGGGAGTTTCCACCTAACACAGCAGGCCCGGCCTTAAATGACCTTAGCTGTTGATAGGCTGTTAAACACCAATAAACAAACAATCGACCCAATACCATTATGTGGTCGTTATGCCAACTGTGCCAAAGACAGCCTAGCTGAACTGCAGGAATTATTACACGGCTGTGAAGTGGGCCGTATGGGTTTTGTGACCAGTGTAGATCCAGATCAGCCTGTGCATCCACACAGTCTGATCAGAATCTACACTATATGCCATTTCAGGGATTCCGCTCGGGAAAATAAAAAATAACAAAATTTAAAATTGTAATTTTTTATCGCCAACTGTTTATTTTTATCGCCAATTGCGAAAGTGGTGATCGCCAGCGGAATCGCTGCATTTAATCAATGAATCACCTGTCATGCGGCTAGCAATCAACATACATGTTACAATAACCATGTCCAGTTGTGGGTAAACGTTTGCCGTGGCACTCGGGAACTGTTTGAACCCGCGGCCTGCGGCCTTGGGCTTCAAACAGTTCACTCATGCCACGGCAAACGTTTACCCATGGCTGATCATGGTCGAACCTTATAATATAGATCGTTATCAGGCTACAGGAATGTGCTATTTTTCAGGAGCTACGCTGGTCGCAAATCCCACATTTCTTCAGTCCCTCGCCACATATAATGTGTGTTTTCACTCAGTAATTATAAATAGAGATTGTGGCGTCACTGCTATGCACAGCTTGTTCAATGTCTGGCAATATGTGACAAGCGATGACAAAAAGATCTCGCAATGTTTGCAACCTGTGTAGCGCCAGATCAATCCACAGGTGGAAGTAAATGGACTGAGGTCTATTAATACATTAAATATACTTTAAATATACCTAAAAGCATCAATAACTGAAAAAAAAGAATAAGCTAAAACAATTCTTTACTCGTATACACGTTAACCATATGTAGGTGATAGGACAAGGTGTATGATCACGTGGTACTAACAACAACAACAAGTACCGATTCAAAGTGCGTATTCTTTTATAGTGTCCTTATTACGTAACAGATTTTGATCAAATATGGCGCATCAAACGCGTCCTGTTAAGCTGCATTTGGTGGTCTCTTTATTTTCGCCCAAACTGCTGTCGTTTTTGCGAAGAATCGATTGTCGTGTCTCTGACACGGAAATCGATTCTTCGCAAAAACGACATAAGTCTGTGCCAAACTCCCTAGACCACCAAATGCAGCTCATGAAGATGTGTTTGCTGCGCCATATTTAATCAAAATCCGTTGCATATTAAGGAAAATATCAAATAATACTTACTTTGGAGTGGGCGACGTTGTTGTTGTAACCACGTGATCATGCACCTTGTGGGAGGTAGTAAGAATTCTTTGTAGCTTATTTATGTTTTATTTATTGATGCTTTTAGGTATATTTAATGTATTTATAGGCCTTGGTCTGTTACTTCAACATATGGATTAATCTGAGCATTCATTTCATGACAAATAAGAATTATGTTTCACAAATTGTGCTGACTGATGGTAATGGATTAGGTATAGCTTTTATAGTGAAAGTCAATTTTATGCAATAATATCTGATAAATCATCTGTGACTCGGTGTCTTTATGCACCTATGAATGTCTTCCCTGCCTGAGATGGGAATTAGACAGTAACACACGACTGAGATGGGAATTAGACATCAACACATGCCTGAGATGGGACTTAGACAACAACATATATATCTGAGATGGGAATTAGACATCAACACATGCCTGAGATGGGACTTAGACAGCAACACATGCCTGAGATGGGAATTAGACAGCAGGTATGGAGATATTAGGCATTCGTAAGTCAGCGCATCCTATTTAATTGGCTCTCTAGAAATATGCTGCTTCTGCTCTCGGGAATTTTATTTCCAGAGATGGGCATTGCCATTATACAGTTGATTTATTTATTTGTCTAAAGCCCGGGGTCTAAAATCCGTATAGCTAACGATCAGCGTTCATGTCTGTAAAACACAAGCTATATGTAATGTACAGTATGACTCCAGGTGGGTTCGGTCATGTGATTTTTAAAGGACATGCATTGATTTTTATGTCCGAGTCTTCCACCTGTGAGATAAACTATATTCCATGCCTCACCAGTTGTAGCCTGACATGGATGAGTCATCCTATTGTGTTTGGCACCATGGCCTGATGAAATGTGACTTGTTATGGTTAACTAAGGAAGCTTGTGGGTTTTACGACCAGCGGAGTTCCTGGGGACCGTTTCACTAAACTTCGAACGACTAAAATATTTGTAAGTGTAAATTTAGGATCGTCCGGGAATTTCAAATGATTGATTTACATTTATTGAACATAGGCTGCACATGCAGCCTATGCTCAATAAATGTAAATCCAATAATTGTTTACAAGAAAACATTGTTAATGTGAAATTTACAGACAAGTTTGCACTTACGAAGATTTTAATCTACAATGTTTAGTGAAACACGCCCCAGATTTGCATAAATACAACAAATACAATAAATATGCTATCGTATAGGGGGCATATGGGACTGTCATTGTAGAAATGGGGCTTATGGGATTTATGACCAGTGTAGCTCCTGATTAACTAACACACTCCTGTAGCCTGAAAACGATCTACATGTATATTGCTTGTTAGAAGCATGACATTTGATGGAATGGCGAACAATGCAGATCCTAATCAGACTGTGCGAATGCATAGGCATATGGATTTTGCGCCCAGTGTAGATCCAGCTCAGTCTGTGCATCTTGTTAAATGTGGCCGTGACTGGAGAAATTGGGTTTATGGGTTTTGTGACCAGTGTAGATCCAGATCAGCCTGTGCATCTGCACAGTCTGATCAGGATCTGCACTGTTCACCATTCCATCAATGAAACATCTGTCATGGTTCTAACAAGCAATATAGATTGTTATCAGGCTACAGGAGTGTGCCATTTTATCAGGAGCTACACTGGTCACATTTCTCTAGTCACAGCCACAAATAGGTTACAACACGACACAACAAGGTTTTCATGACAAGTCACTTATGAGACACGCCATGTGATTTTGTACCTTCGTACAACAGATGAAATACGTTTTACAATATTTTCTGTAAATGGCGTCAAAAGTTGACAAAAGTTTCAGAGTACATGCGAAATATAATTTTGCATGTACTCTGAAAATTTTGTCAACTTTTGACGTTACGAAAAATATTGTTAATTTTGTAAACGTATTTAATGAAATTACGCAAATCTCCGAAGATACAAAACCATATTCTGGGATATTACAAACCATGGCAGGGGATCTATTCACATGACATGTGTTGATGTGCTGCGCTGGATAGGATCTCTCATCACGATCCAGGTCATGGGTCACAGAATGACTACTGAGATATATATATACAGAGCAACCTCCCTACAACAGCCAGCCATTGAAAGTCGTGAAACTGACTGTTGTAAAGCTCTGGGTCATGTGACCTGGTTCACAGAATGATTACTGGTATAATTATAGTATACAATTCAACGTCTATACAAGAGCCAACCATGGAAATATATAAATCTGAACATTGTTGATCGGTGACTGTTGTAGAGAGGTGACTGTTGTAGAGAGGTGACTGTTGTAGAGAGGCGACTCTTGTAGGGAGGTGACTGTTGTAGAGAGATGAGTGTTGCAGAGAGGTGGCTGTTGTAGAGAGGTGGTTGTTGTAGAGAGGCGACTCTTGTAGGGAGGTGACTGCTGTGGATAGATGAGTGTTGTAGAGAGGTGGCTGTTGTAGAGAGGTGGTTGTTGTAGAGAGATGGCTGTTGTAGGGAGGTTAAATATATAGGGACTTATCTATCTATTGGCTGTTACAGTGAGGGAGTTATTGTAGAGAGGTGGCTGTTGTAGAGAGGTGGCTGTTGTAGGGAGGTTAACTATATAGGGACTTATCTGGCTATTGACTGTTACAGAGAGGGAGTTATTGTAGAGAGGTGGCTGTTGTAGAGAGGTAGAGGTGGCTGTTGTAGGGAGGTACATTAACTATATAGGGACTTATCTGGCTATTGACTGTTTGCAACCCTGCCTGAAAATCATACCTAGTGTAATAAATCTTGGAAAAATAATAACCCACAAACAATCAATATGTTGGGCTGCCATGATTACATCTTCAATGTATGGTGCTGAGTTTATGCAATAAAAATATCTAACATTTGTGTTCATTAAATATATTTATTAAACTCATTGACTGATTTCATAAGAAACTCGGCATAGCCTCGTTTCTTATGAAATCAGTAAATTTGTTTAATAAATATCATATTAAATCATCACTCATGTAAGATCCTCTATTTAAGATCACTCGTTGACTGATATCATAAGAAACTCGGCATAGCCTCGTTTCTTATGAAATCAGTAAACTCGTTTAATAAATATATTAAACCATCACTCATGCAAGATCCTCTATTTTCGCCCTCAGAAATGAAGTAAGCCTTGGTTTGTTCGGAGCGTAATATAATGATGTGATATCGACAATTATTGCAAGCCTCAATATTTTATGAATGGCCGCGTATGTCTGCTAGCTATAGTGCCTGTAAATTGCCATTGGCATCCGACCAAGTGATGGCTATGCTTCATATCCCACATTCATATGATTCTCTTTGTAAACATGCCATCCACGGAACAAAACATGCACTTTTTTTGGCATCAGGGTGAGTGAATGAGAATGTGTGTACCATAATAACCCTACATATTCGGACACAATTTATTCTGGGGAACGCATATTAATCTATGGTTTCTCACAGCAGGGAATGTCCAGATATGTATGGTTAGAATGGTTGTACTTGTTTCTCACATAACTACCTATGTATTTGGACACCGTTTCCCAAAACAAATGGTGTCCAAATATTTAGGGTTATTACTGTGTAATTTGTATTTTGTATGTTGTATACAGGGCTCCAGATAAGGAATTAGTAATTGAGTATTGTCACTCTATCATTTCTGAAGCAATTGGGTATTTCAAAATTTTAATTGGGTAAAATAAAATCACACTACTGTTTACACATTAACGGACAGCAATTATTGAATAGTTTGCTTCGAAATGAAAACATATCTTGGCATTTCATTAGAATTGTCTCCTTGGAGACAATTCTAATGAAATACCAAGATGTGTTTTCATGGAAAATAAGAAAAATATGCTATATTTGTGGTCTGTTTATTGTTTTCTGCAGCATGATAAAGGTACCATAAAATGTTCAGTGAGTGGAATATCTACCGTATATGCGGACAACCATGCTCTAAGTAATTAATATCCCTTGTTGATATCCATAATATGTCAAGTTCTCCTAACAATGTTGATGTGGACATGTGGACAACCGTTAAATAATTTAAACCACACTGATATCTAGTCTAGTTCTCCTAATAAATTAATAACACGGGTACACACTCCGTGATATGGGTAGACGTGGTATATATTCAATTCAATAGAAGGTTAATATAAATGTGAAAATGTACTTGACATGCACTACTTTTAATCTGTCTTGAATTACCTTCATTTCCGGAGTTTTGTAGGTGAGTTATCCGGAGGAAAATTGTGGCTGTAACTGGAGACTTTATGGGTTTTGCGACCAGTGTAGATCCAGATCAGCCTGTGCATCCGCACAGTGATCAGGATCTGCACTGTTTGCGATTCCGTCAATGAAACACCCGCCATGCATCTAACTAGCAGTATACATTGTTTTCAGGCTACAGGAGTGTGCTATTTGATCAGGAGCCACGCTGGTAGCAAATCCCATAAGCCACATTTCAGGTTATTAGCCGCGGTCGGGAGAATCCTTCATCTTGCCAAGTAAATTACATACACAGTCTATTCGTGCAGTGGTTCGTAATTATAGAACAACAAATGTTATTTCTATTTAGTCGGAGTCATTGCTCTTGAATGATGGAGCCACATTTATCTCCCCTTGTGGGTGGTTGTATGAGCATTTGAAGGGTAATTTAACGATATGGTTCAATGGTTCATCCTTACAGCATTACTAATATCCCTGGTTTGGCCCTCAGGTAATTGTTGTCTTCCTTGTTACTTGAGAGTTGAATCCGGTTATACAAGTAGTAGGAGTAGTACTAATCATACTACTTTTAGGGAGAGGGGCTAAGTGACTCTGGTGTGGTGAGGACCTGGCACCAGGTGTGGTTATTCTAATGTTATGGCTGAATATACATGTATATGTCTACCGTAAATATTTATTTCTGATCTTTGCATCCTCCCGGCCCCGCCTCCCAGCACAACAGGTGAAATATGGGATTCAACCCTATTTAAACCCAGCCTAAGATAACCTTAGCTATCGACAGGCTGTTAACCCTTGGAATGTGGGAAACGAAATAGTCGTCTGCTGATAATTCATATTTTGTCTTTTCTCTCAGTAAAAACATGGTTTGGCAGCATTTTAGAATCATTTCCATTGGAAATGATTCTAAAGTGCTGCCAAACCAAGAGTTTTTGATGAGAAAAATGGAAAAATAAAAAATATTCAGCAGACGACACAAATTAATTCAGCATTGTAAGGGTTAAGCAACATTAAATAAATAAATGAATTGTCTCCCCTATCAGAGATGTGGTTATGTATGTGTATGCCTTCACTGACTGGTACATGGGAATCATTGGATCCAATTTTGTGCTTGGAGAACCAAATACCACCATAAAGTTTCAGAACAAGAACAGCAACTCTGCAAAGACACATACCAGTGCCAGAAATTGTCTCCCCTCATCATAACTTGATGTTTTATATATTTCCAGAGTGCGGATGAGAAGTTGAGGAGTTTCGGAACCAAGGCCAGTAACTCCGCCACGAAGCCCGGTAGCGGGGGCAGCACGTACCGTGGCCCACAGTCCGGCGGGCTCGACCCGGGGTACTCGGTCATCGCGACCGGGGGACAGAAATACCACAAACACGTGGACACCCAGGCCACCGCAACCTCGGCTCAAGGTCAAACGTAGGTTTAACCCTTGCGGTGCTGAATTAAAGTTTTCCTATTTACCAATATTCTCATAAAAAAATGTGGTTCCATGGCACTTTACAATCATTTCCAAAGTGCTGTCAAACCATGTTTTTATTGAGGAAAAAGACAAAATATAAAACAACAGCATACAACAATGTTTGTTACCTATGCAATAGGATGGTTTATCAGGTAACCTGCCCCGTATTGACCGAATACGCACTGACTGATAACATATTGCTGTATCAGCCATTGACCTGATACAAACATCCGGGTTATAACGAAGTGACACATTACGTTCCATTGGTCGGATGGCGTCACGTGATGTTACCGAATGACGTCAGTGTAATGACGCAACGTAAACAAGTCCGCGTTCTGTCAATTGATAATGACGTCATCTGTGGTCATTTTTTAGCATAAAAAGTTAGCTGATAAATAGAATACCAGGCTAGTGTATTTTGATATCAAGTTTATCAGGCTCGGCTCGGAAACGGTAGGAATTCCTTGGCAAGCTTCGGAATTTCTACGCATTTCTTAGCCTTGCCTGATAAACTTGATATCAAAAGACACTAGCCTGGTATTCTCTATATATTGTTTTGCTTTTGATGTTCTGTACATCTGTCCGGCTATATACCCGGCTGTCCATGGCCATTTATGTCAAAATGTTTGTCAGAGTTTCTCAATCATGCAAAACTTTAATATCACTGGAAGGATGGCTTTAATATTTGGACACGTGAGACATCTGAACATACGACATCCTCATGCCACCATTAATATGACTTAGATCTTTTTCCAGTATGCCACATGGGCATATCCATGTTTTACAAACATAATGTCTAGTTATATTTTATTTTCAGAACACCTGCCCCAGATGTAGCTCCTCCTCCAATACCCACATCGGCCAATGAGAGTCGCCCAAGCAAGTCATGTGACCAACAACCACCTACGCCATTGGCTACACTAGACAGTGACCTTGACGAGATCCCCCCACCCTTGTTTCCAAGGCCGCACTTCTCCAATATGGCAGAACGACGGATACAACGACAGAATCGCAAGGATGACATTGGTAGAAACAGCAACGAATCAAAAGAATCCAAACGTCGGTCTCGCAGTGAGGGTCCTCAAGGTAGACGTAGAATGCGAAATTCAATGCATGAAACGACGAGAACATCGGAAGTATCAAAACCAGCGTCAAAGACGCGTTACTCGATGTTCACTGAGCCACTGTCGGATGACGATATTGTAATGTGTTCAGCGAGTGATTCGCCGGACTCGGATAACATACATAAACAGTGGACAAAAAACCCTCTAATGGTGAGAAAATCTAGGCGGAGTGAACGAAATGGTAGGGTTGAAAACAGAAATTCTAAAGGATTTGAAAATGGATATGAAAATGATGCAAATAGAATTTCTAGAAGCAAATCTCCCCGAAATGTTCAAAACATGCAATCAGGAAACCAGTACCATGACTCGTATGGTGTACAACAAAAGGGAGATCATTCACCAATCAGTAGTCATAAAGCTAAGTTTAAACAGCTGGAAGAAAGGCGTAAGAAGCGAATTGATCTCGCTGTTACGAGCGATGAGGAATGCTCGCCACAGTTGAGTATTTCACGATTACGTCAGCGCGCGATGATGAGCGCAAACTTATTAGGCAATAAGACAACTTCCGAGGACATGAATATCATCCCAGTTCGAGGCGACAGTATTCCGAAACCTCAAACTAATGGCGTCCTGCGATCAGATAACAGATATAGTAGGTCTGATGATAACAGGCTGAGTGCGTATGATGACAACAGATTCAGCAAATTTGATGAAAATGCTAACATCGGCAGTTACCATAAATATGATGAGAACGCAAACGTAGGGTACAGTCACAACAGTGTAGCTAACCAACAGCGGACTGTAAATATAAAAACTCCCATCTCTCCTATATACAACCCAATGGTTCAGTCAGATATAGCACATCCTTCTCAAACTGTTCCTCAGAGGGGTGGTTCACACAGTGCTGTAAATCCTGCTAATCGACTGGCTGAGCAAAATCAAGGTAGTACTGCTACTTATCCACCGGCACGAAACCAGCCAATTGTTCAGGAAGAGACACGCGTAAAATTATCCAGTGACTCGCCACAAATGCGTAGCTTCCGAGAAGTTAAAACCAACCAGCCAACCCAGTTGAAGAAAGCTGTAGAGAAAATTGAAATAAATACACATTCACCGAATAGTTCTAGTGATGATTCACTTGATGAGTTAATTGAATCGAACATACAGTATTTGGAGAGTGAAATCGAAAGTGGGAAACTGAAACGTCAATCTGGTAATTTTACTAATTACACACAAAATCAAAGTATGGCTCAGCCTAAACAATCTAAAGACCATCAAGTTAAGCCTAGTGCCATGACCGCTCGTGATGATATAAAATTTCATCTACAAGCACCATCCAGTAAAATGATGGAAAAGCCAGTTGTCATGTCAGCCGAGACTTCCATGTTTAAACCACACTATATTCAGAGATCTAACAGCTATTCTTCAGATACATCAACACCAAAGACCTACCAAAGTCCAAGCCATCGAGTTGTGGTTCCAAATCTTCAACAAAGACACACTACCGCGACATACAGTCCGCACATGATGCGAAGATCCGTTGACAATGATGAAGACATTTCCAAGTCAGATAGTCAGCTAAATGAACCGAAACCAAGTGTTGCACCATATCCAGTGTTAAATAAACAAACGGGAAATGTAATCTATGTTCAACCAAACATACCGCCTTACTCCCCCCAGCCACTACAATACCAATCTCAGATGAACGTGATACCTATACAGCCACAGCTGCAGGTGAACAGAAGTCTCTCCTTTCCTGGCTCTGATACTGGAATGTTCTCCGACGTCGAATACAACATTGAAGTCAGTGAACGGATCAAAAAATGGGAAAAGAAGTTAACCCCTGCAGAAGTAGAGGAACAGAAAAGTGCCGTGTTGAATACAATACAAGAGTATGAAACCTTTAGCGATAGTCAAGGACCTAGTGAAACACCATTAGAGATTAGGCAGGAGTTGAGAAACTTAATGGCACATCCGGATAAAACAGGGGTAGGCAAATTATCTGTGAATCTGACTAAGTCAACATCTTCTATATCTGACTGTACATCAGTGGATCCGCCGGTAGGGACATATTTTGAACCAAAAGTCATTTCATCGGAAACCAATCTGCATAGAATATTCAGGGTAGTCCAGGAGCCAGTATCTCCTGTATCTCCTGTCATTAAGACAGTGCCAGTAATTGACTATAAACCGATAATGAGTGCACCTGTGCCACGGCAAAGACGACGGAAAAGACAAGGTTCAGATGATGTAACCATAGTACATGTACCTAGCAATGTTTCTAGACATGCTCAAAGCATGAGTAATGTAGCATTTAGTGAAAATGACATGGGTGATAGCATGCAACAATCATGGCCACCATTGGCAGTTGATTCGGACAGTGGTATTCGTAAGTCATGGCGAATGTCACGTTATGAGGAGGAAATCAATGAACTTAAGGAGATTGTTTCAGAGAATTTTCGTGACTTGAAAAAGAGATTTGACTCGGATGTAAGTGAATCTGAAACTAAGCCTCCAACCACTCCAACAACCAGGTCTGTTCCAAAATACGTGAAACATAAATTTGACAACGAGCAGCCGTTGGCCTTAAACATAGAAACTGTTCAAACTGTTCCATTAATATCAAGGTCACCTCGACCCCCACGGCGACAAAGCTCCGAAACCCAATTTGTGAAGTCTCCCACATCACCGCGGCAACTATCTGTGAAGATGCCAGTAACACCACAGCATCCTCCACCACCTCCAAAACGAGAGATGACGCCAAAATTGGAAAAACCACCAGGTGGACTAAACTTAACGGATTCTCCTCGTAAACCAATACCAGATGTTTGGTCACCGAATATGGAAAGCCAGAAAGGCCTGATCAGTATGGAAAGGGTGAAAGCTAGAACCTTACAAACAATCCCTTTCTCCGAAGACCCTGTATGGAAGGAAATTGAAGGATTAGCAAGTTTTGATAAAGAAACTACTTCAGAAGGCATCATTAAAGAAATAAACTTTGATGATATTGATGCTCTACTGGAATTAGCTACAGGTGGTATGGACAATGTCAATTTAACAAAAGGATCAAATCCTAGAGCTGAGAAATTAATGACAGCGAGTTACAATCCATCACAAAATCAAGCAGACCCTTTTAAGTCGATGCAACGACCTAATATTAGATCCAGGATAATGTCCGATTCATCTATTAATGTTTCAAGTGCTAAGAGTTTTTCAGCTCCGGATATAAAACCTTTAAAGCTAAAGCTGGATCATGGATATAAGGACAGTGCAAGTGCTTTAGACGAAGTTCTGGATGACATTCGCAGTTCTCTTCATAAAAATGCATTAAGCCCTAAGCTTTTGAAAAATGTAGCAATTTCACCATCAGATTCGTCGGCAAATGCATCGCTTCAATCCCCAAGAGTGACAAGGTCATCAAAATCATTCGTCTTTCCGAAAACTGCCACGAAGCTTGAAACTCAGAAATCTGATGTTGCTACGCCTGGTTATGACAATACACAAACAAACTGGGAGCCACCGAAACATAATCCTGCCAACAAGCCAACCGTGCCTTATATAGATCCTCAGTTTACACAACTCCCGTATATAATTAACGGGAATTATCATCTTGATCCTTCGTTACTTTCAGAAAAACTAAAATGCACTGGATTGGTTAATGAATCATCTGATGAACATCCAGCCAATTGGAGACACTGTAACACAGTAAACTCAACATCACCAGCCAATCAGAAATCACTTTACAATCAAACTACAGCCAATCAAATGTCTTCTCAAATGCAGGATCAGTATAGCCAATCAAAATTACAGGCAAAAGAACTTGACCAGTCGGTGGAAGAGTTAAAAGGCCTTGCACAGGAGGTTGAATTTAAACTCAGTCAAATTAAAGCGAAGATTGTCTCCACTGATGAAAATAGATTGGACAGTATTTTATTTGCACTAAGAAAATTTGCTCCAATGACAGAACAGCGATACTTTGACGTAAGATTCACATCAATCGAATCGGATAAGTTTAAGAAAAACAAGCTTGAAGATGCACTGACTGAACTGGAAAAGATATATGAAAGTCTGGATTTAAATGATAGTTCACTCATGGATAGGGCTGAAAGACGAGAGGAGATGCTTCTAAAATCTAACCAACCAGCACCGAGTGCTAAAAACGTCAACCTGCCAATCAGACAAACTGGGCAACATTCAAGTGTACAGCAAAATGGTATTCATAATAGAACTGTGAGCAAGCAGGGTGACGTTGAAAGACAGACACAAAATGAGTTTGAAGATATTACTAATTCTTTTCAAGTGTTGTTGGATGAGGTAACCAAACAGTGTAAATCTGTGGCTAAAAGTACAGCGAAATATGCCAGTTCAGCTCCACCAGTTTATGTTCAGACACAAAACTCACAATTTTCTAGTCAAACCCCTATCAACCAATATTCAAATTACCCACAAACAGTCAGCCAACCACCGAAGGATGAAATAAGACAAGAGCCGAGAGCACAATTTAAATATAGCAACCAGACGCAAAGGAATGTTCAGGATAGTTACAACACTGCCATTAAGGAACTGGAATCAGTTGCCATGGGAACAAACAAGCCATCGCAAAGCACTGTTTTTGTGAACTTAAATGACAATAAACCTACCCATACTCAGAAAATCAACCAAAATATGCAGAACTATTCCGAAAGATCAAAACCGCTCAACCTTGATATTCAGGTGCAGTCTCGAGTGGTTGTCAGTCAAGCCCCAACAACGGTTACCATGGCAACCTCACCAAACAAGCCTCATTTATCCGCGGAATCAGTTTATAAACAACCAGTCAAAACTTCAGTTAGAATAGACCTGTCACCATCTAAAGAATTGGCTCCAATCCAGAAATTACTCTCATCACATACTAGCGACTCTAGTGAAGGGAAGGTGCAAAGTCGAGGTGGTCGGAGGTTTCGGAAACAAAATATGGAGCACAGAAAGTCCATGCCAGCCATAATGCGAAGTGTTGAAACTCAAACTATGGAAACTCAGACTTCGCCAGTCAGGACCGAAAATGAAAATGTGTTTTCTGACGTGAGAAAGGATTCTCTGTCGGATATGTTCAGTGATGCATCGACAGATGGCAAAGGATTTCCAGTAAAGCGGAAACTGTCACAGGGCATTGCAAAAATGGTTGACATGTTTGGTAGTAATGATGACGAAAGGGGAAAGACGTCCTCATTGAAACATTCACACAGTGCTCCAGATCTCATGGAGTTGCTTCTGGATAGTAATCAGAATATCGGAAAATCGCAAATGATCGACAAATCATCGAAGTTGAGCAAATCAACAACGCCAAGGTCTGTGAAGCAGCGCCATGAGGCAAAGTTGCGATTCCGCTCACTACAAAAAGATGATATCAGTCTTGAGAAAATTAACAGCATGACTGTGTATAACACTTCGATGACGCCGACAATGTCATCGGGAGCAGAAGAAAGTGTCCAGTCCCCGAAAATGAAACCACCAGTGTATCCCGTCTGGCAATATCCAGGACAACCGTCGGATAACTTGAGTCCACGGAAAAATGATAAGAAATATTCATACCCTTCTGATCGTGAATTCATGCGGACAGCGTCAGATTCAGAACGGGAAAAGGTAAAAGCGCGACCAAGGGAGATAGGTATACAAAACAGTGGCGAGATTACTCGACGACGTACGCGGTCCGCAGGTTCGGACCAAGATGAACTTGAACGACCGCGAAGCATTCACGAACTCGTTGCGATATTTGAAAACAACCCGGAACGAATGGAGAAGATTAATTCAAACGGATTACGAAAGTGCGCCTCAGAAAACTCAGTGTTCACGGATCTTGTTCTTCAGAAGATTTACCACTCGGAATCCGACCTACGTCGGGAGGTTTCCGCGATCCAGAAAAGTGGGTCACCATCTGGTGTTAAGCTGGCCCTGTAGCCGATTTCATCAAAATTGCAAAGTATACTTATATAGCAAAGTATACTTTGAGGGAGTAATCATTTATTTTTCCAAAAATGCATTATTTCATATAGAACTAACCACTGCATATATTTGATGATTAACCACTGCATATATTTGATGATTAAAAGTATGCAGAATTATTATACTGAATTTATTACATTATCACAGCCAAAATGGCTGTGATAATGTAATAAATTCAGTATAATAAAAAGTAATAAAATTATCCTTAAATTGAAAATTTCTCCCTCGAAGTATACTTTGCTAGATAAGTATACTTTACAATGTTGGTGAAATAGGCTACTGGACGTGAAGCTAAATGAAGCCATATGATGGAATGTTTCCAGTGATATGTAACTGTTAGTGGAGATATGAAGCTTATGGCACTTGTGGCTTGTATAGCTCTTGATCTGTTACAGAAAGAAATGGGAATTTCATGCACAGGCCAGCTCCTGATCTGTGACTGTGACTGGAGAAATGGGGTCAGAGCTCCAGATGAGCTGCGTATTTGCTTAGATACCCAATTAAAATTTCCAAAAACCCAATTGAAATCAGAGAAGTAGCAAGTGTACCAAAAAGCAATACAAATGTTGTGGTACCTTTATCATGCTGCAGAAAACAATAAACAGACCACAAATATAGCATACTTTTCTTATTTTCCATGAAAACACATCTCGATATTTCATTAGAATTGTCTGGAGACAATTCTAATGAAATGCCAAGACGTGTTTCATTTAGAAGAAAACTATTCAATAATTGCTGTCTGTTGATTTATAAACAATAGTGCGATTTTATTTTACCCAATTAAAATTTTGAAATACCCAATTCCTTCAGAAATGATGGAGTGACAATACTCAATTACTAATTCCTTATCAGTAGCCTATTTCATCAAAATTGCAAAGTATACTTTTCTAGCAAAGTATACTTTGAGGGAGTAATCATTTATTTTTCCTGAAATGCATTATTTCATATAGAACTAACGACTGCATATATTTGATGATTAAAAGAATGCAGAATTATTATACTGAATTGATTACATTATCACAGCCAATTTGGCTGTGATAATGTAATAGATTCAGTATAATAAAAATTAATAAATTGATCCTAAAATTGAAAATTTCTCCCTCAAAGTATACTTTGCTAGAAAAGTATACTTTGCAATGTTGATGAAATCGGCTACTGAATGGGACTTATGGGATTAGTGACCAGACTAGCTAGTCTCCGATCTGCCATCACATTCCTACAGTCTGATATTGGCATATAGGTATTATTGGTTTCAAATATAACCGCGGAGTTTCACCGTTTGAATGGCTCACAACCTGATCAGCCATGTCTGCATCTGCACTGGTCATAACTGACATAATCCCCATTCTCCAGTCACTCACAGATGATTGAATGTATGAAAACAATACAGGAATGAATGACCTTTTTGTGGAATTTATCGGGGTATAAACTTGGAAAAGTCATGGGAATACTGGACGAAGGCCGGAAGGCCTCGTCCAGTATTCCCGCGACTTTTCCAAGTTTATATCCCCGATAAATTCCACAAAAAAGCCATTCATTCCTTATAATTCCAGCATTTGAAATAAATTCATCAAGAAAATGTGTTTATTTTCCGTTTTCTTAAGAATTATTTTAACTGCGCCTCATGGTTACGGAAAGTAGTTCAAGTACTGGGATATAAATTTTGGACAGACTTTCTACGGGCCAATCAAATATTAGGGAATTGTGTAAATATTTTTGTGCTGGAATTATTATAGGAAACGCATGTTAATATCTGGTTTCCCACAATAAAATAATGGCCCAATGCTTAGGGTTAGAATGGTTGTTCTGGTTTATCGTAAGACTATATATTTGGATATAATTGTTTTGAGTGGGTGGCAGGTTTGCGGCCAATATTGCTCCAGTACACAGTCTGTCAATCTTTCACTTACTGGATAGAGAACGGTGGAAACACCGCTAGTCGGTTATGCCGTAAGCCCAAATTCTCCATTTTCCATTCTCCAGTCACATTGCCAGAGTTGTACAGGAGATGCATTGTATGTACAATAATTCCAGCACAAAAATATTTACACAATTCCCTAACATTTGATTGGCTCGTAGCAAGTCTCTGTCCAAAATTTATATCCCAGTAAACTCCCACGCCGAACTACTTTCCGTAACCGTGAGGCGCAGTTAAAAAATAATTCTTAAGAAAACGGAAAATAAACACATTTTCTTGATGAATTTATTTCAAATGCTGGAATTATAAGGAATTTATGGCCTTTTTGTGCAATTTATCGGGATATAAACTTGGAAAAGTCGCGGGAATACTGGACGAGGCCTTCCGGCCTTCGTCCAGTATTCCCGCGACTTTTCCAAGTTTATACCCCGATAAATTGCACAAAAAGGTCATTCATTCCTATATTAATTTAGTCTACGGCCACATAGGTCCACCATTAACCCTTTCACGCCTAAGTAACTGGAATGGATTTTGAACCAATCTAACCGTTACAAAATAATTTTCAGACCAGTCAATTTATGACAAGGAGGTGTTTAAGTTCTCAAAAATATGAAAATTACTTGCAAAAAGTGCAGATCCTGAGGAGACGGCTCGTTACGAGCCGGCTCATCTGGATCTACACATTTTGCCTGGTCTTGAAAGGGTTAATCTTTTTTAACAATAAAACCTCGATCCTAGCAAGTCGTCTCATCAGGACCTACACTGTTTGTGAGCTTTTTCTGCTTTGTACACAATTACCCCTTTGTGGATAGTGGAATATTCTTACTATTAACATTTTTGTGAGTAGGGGTGAAAGGTTTGAATCTGTTTTAATTTATTTTATTTATCGTCACCCAATTATGTCCATTACATCTAGTCAATTACAGTAGTTCATTAACTAACATTTATAGTTGACAAGGTAACGTAATTACCGAATTTGAAAAAAAAAAAAAAATTCTTCATTTTTTGTAAATTTTTCATTTCATCATTTAATAATAAATTTCATTATAACACCTGTTTCCTGTATGGAAAATTATGATTGCTTGCTGTATTTCTCCATGAAAGATTTGTAAACACTGATAATCTGAACTTTGAACTAACAAAATCAAGCTCATTAACTTTACAAACATTGTAGACCCAGACGCTGTAGTCTGACCAAGGTCTATACTGTTCGTTGCTCATTTAGTCAACAAACTTGCATAAAGCCATTTCATGTGGCATTATGATACACATTTCCAAACATCTTTTGCTATTTCCTTGACTATTGTGGTTTGATCTGGGGCTACACTGATCACAAACTAGTGTGCAGCTAGTCTGAACTGGGTCTACACTGATGGCAAACTATTGTGCAGTCTGAACTGGGTCTACACTGATGGCAAACTATTGTGCAGTCTGATCTGGGGCTACACTGATGGCAAACTATTGTGCAGTCTGATATGGGGCTACACTGATGGCAAACTATTGTGCAGTCTGATATGGGGCTACACTGATGGCAAACTATTGTGCAGTCTGATATGGGGCTACACTGATGGCAAACTATTGTGCAGTCTGATATGGGGGGGGCTACACTGATGGCAAACTATTGTGCAGTCTGAACTGGGTCTACACTGATGGCAAACTATTGTGCAGTCTGATCTGGGGCTACACTGATGGCAAACTATTGTGCAGTCTGATATGGGGCTACACTGATGGAAAACTATTGTGCAGTCTGATATGGGGCTATACTGATGGCAAACTATTGTGCAGTCTGATATGGGGCTACACTGATGGCAAACTATTGTGCAGTCTGATATGGGGGGGCTACACTGATGGCAAACTATTGTGCAGTCTGATATGGGGCTACACTGATGGCAAACTATTGTGCAGTCTGATATGGGGTCACAAACTGTTTGTCAGAAGCATCAGTATATTGTATCTATGTCCTGATAAGATAGCCTTGAGATCCCATAATGCATTTCCCAGACTCTGTTGCAGAGCTCCAGATAAGTTTTATATATAAAGAGTATTATACCCCCAGATTTCAAATTTAATGCATATTTTACTTTTACAAATGTAGTATTGCTTTTCTTTCTTATTATAGGGAAAAAATGATGAAAACATATAACACATTTAAAATTTCACTTATTTGAGCTGCAAAAAGCAAACAGTTTGCTTTTTGCAGCTCAAATAAGTAAATTTCAAATTTGTTTCATTAATTCCACTACTCGATTTGAAAATCAATGCGTATTTTCACATTGTTATGAGTATTTTGTAATCCCACTTTTGATAATCAGTGCGTATTCTGCTAAAATAAGGGCGTAAAATACTCCAACACGCACCTTATCTGGAGCTCTGCTGTTGTATGTCTGGGAGTTTGCAGTGAGATACGTTCCCACAAAATTGGCGTTGTTCTGTCTTTGTCCAGTGTAGTTCTCGATTAGCCTTTTTTCAATAAGTCATTTATGTAGATTTTGCTTACGGTATTTCTCAGCAATTTGGTGTCCGGTAATAACCCTTTCAACACCAAGTAACTTAATGGGCTGTTCCATGCCACTGTTTCATGCTATTTCATTGGTCCATTCAAATTTTCAGGCTATTCCATTCTTCAGAAAGGGTAATTTTTTCAAATTTGATAACTATTAACAAACAGTGGAGATCCTGATGAGACGGCTCGTTACGAGCCGGCTCATCTGGATCTGCACTGTTTGCAAACATTGTCTCTATAGAGGTCTGTGGTGTTGAAAGGGTTAATATCTGGTTTCCCACAATAAAAAAATGGCCCAATGCTTAGGGTTAGAATGGTTGTTCTGGTTTATCGTAATAACAATATATTTGGATATAATTGTTTTGAGTGGGTGGCAGGTGGGAGCATGCAATGGGTAATTTAACGATCGGGGTTCATCCTTACCAGAATCCCGACCGGAGACCTGGTTTGGCCCTCATGAATGTCTTTGGCATTCTTGTATGTGAGAGTTGAATCTGGTTATATCACTTATGTGAGTATTACGATTATTCGTAATCCTATTGCTATTAGGGGAAGGGGTCAAATGGATTTGGTGTGGTATGGACCTGGCACCCGGTCAGGTTATTTCGGGGCTGAATATATATTTATTTCGATGTAAATATTCCATTCTGATTTTGTGATTCCCCCCCTCACCCTGCCCCCCCCCCCCCCCCCACCATTGAAATATTCCACAATAATCAGAGCTTATGCAAAGTTTAACTCTATCTCTAGAAAATATGACTGGTTTTCGAAATCAATATCTTTCTTTTTGTTAGTCTCTAGAGATCCGGCGGAAAAAAACTAAATAAAAGTGCTTTTCGAATAAAGTCAAGGTAGCACATTGACGTCATATGAAAAACTGAAACGTTGTATGTCTGCTGAATGGATTTTGTGTGTTTTAACAACAGTAACGTCATACCCATAATGTCGAATAGAATATCATATTTATTCTAATATTACCCCCTCCCCCCTCTCTGATATTTGCATTCTAAATGTTATTTTCACATACAAAAGTCATTTAAAACGTGAAAATAACATATTTTAACCCTTACACTGCTGTCTTAATTTTTTGTTGTCTGCTGTTTATTTTCCATTTTTATCATCAAAAACTTACTTTGACAGCACTTTAGAATAATTTACAACATGCTTTGACAGCACTTCAGAATAATTTCCATTGGAAATGATTCTGAAGTGCTGTTAAAACATGTTTTATTGAGAAATAAGGCAATTTATAAAAGCAACAGCAGTCAACAATTGTTGTGTGTAGCGGTCTAAGGGTTAATCCTATTTTCCACGTTTTGATCCCCACAAATTGCATAGCCACAGTGGCGTTCATTAGAATAAATACGGTATGTGGTGAATCATTGGAACATATGGTAAACATGTTATAACACCTACAGATGTCTGCAGGGAATTGCAGGTCAACAGACATTTGTTTATTCCATTCACAAATGTGGTGGTTGGTTAGGATCATGTGATGGGTAATTTAACGATCGGGATTCATCCATACCGGAATCCCAACTGGCTGGAGACCTGTAGCCAATTTCACCAAAATTTAAAAGCATACTTATCTAGCATAGTATACTTTGAGGAAGAAATTTTAAATTTTAGGATAAATTTATTAATTTTCATTATACTGAATTTATTACATTATCACAGCCATTTTGGCTGTGATAATGTAATAAATTCAGGATAATAATTGTGCATACTTTTAATCATCAAAAATGTGCAGTAGTTAGTTCTATATGAAATAATGCATTTTGGGGGAAATAAATGATTACTCCCTCAAAGTATGCTTTGCTAGATACCGGGTAAGTATACTTTGCAATTTTGATGAAATCAGTTACTGGTTTGACCCGCAGGTACGTCTTTGGCTTTCTTGTATGTCAGAGTTTTTTGTTTTTTTTAAACAATATTTTATTCATCCAATACAAGTGATAAATGATACCGTACATGATAACTAATAGGATTTGACCGAAAGCAGAACTTATCGTGGTCATCTCCCAGAGATGTGAGAGTTGAATCTCGTTATACCCCTTATAAGAGTTCTGATTTCTCTGTGGACAACTGTCATTTTTATTTTGTCCAAATGATGTGCAGGCTCGGTCATTTTGGCCTAAATGCAGCTACACCGCTGCTATACCTCTATATCGTTGTTAACTGTTAATAAAAGCAACCCCTGTCGCCCATTTTGCTTCAGCAGACCATATAACTGCATGAATATTCTGGTCGGAGGTCAGGTGACCGGTGAGCCTGAAATTAATATAATATGAGACAAGCCATGTGACTATGTACCTGTGCGATATTTCATGAAAAATATTTACAAAATTTACGATAGTTTCCGTAAATGAAGTTGAAAGTTGACGAAATTTTCATAGCAAATGCGGAATTCAATTCCGCATTTGCTATGAAAATTGCGTCATCTTTCGAAATGGCTGTGATAATGTAATAAATTCAGTATATTATAATACAAATTAATTAATAAATTTATCCTTAAATTGAAAATTTCTCCCTCAAAGTATACTTTGCTAGATAAGTATACTTTGCAATGTTGGTGAAATAGGCTACTGGTTACAAGGGTGGAATGAATCCCATACTTCACCTGTATGGATGGGGGAAAATCTGAAAATCCAAATTACAAACATAATGTCTAGGTTTTGTTTTATTTTGCAATATTTATATATCAAATAGCTAGATTAGTACTTTTATACCGTGTTATCCTCGTTTTATCATAAATTTTGTGAGACCATGCTGAGATTATGTAAAAAAATATAAAATGAAAAAGATTGTTTTATCTGTGATTTGTTGCCATGGCAACTTGCATTTGTGCCAAATGTTTTGTGTGTTATCATCGTGTAATGTAATTCTGCCTATTTGGGCTAGGATGGTTCAATTTACAAATGTGTTGTTACAGATAAATTGTAATTATTGTTCAATTAACACATTTTTAGTTAATAACACATTATTTACTAACCAGGGCCCGGTTGCTCAAAGCTTCTGTTAGCTTAACAGACGGTAAAATCCTTTTGAGAGAAAAAAATCTCTATTTTCTTTATTTCCTTTCGAAAGTATATGTTGTAACCACTCATTTGAACCGTCTCAACGAGACGGTTCAAATGAGTGGTAACAACATATACCTTTATCGATGAATGAACAAAATAATGAGATTTTTTCAACAAAATCATAGTATCCTTAGGCTGAAATGGGTTAACAGACTGTTAAATCCTTAGCAATGCTAAGGATTTAACAGTCTGTTAAGCTAACAGAGGTTTTGAGCAACCGGGCCCAGAAATACAAAGTATTTGTTTATATGCCTGTTAATTCGGCGTAAAGGACCTTAGCTGTTGACAGGCAATTGAACACCATGATTAACTCTTTGCATGCTAGCGGCGAAAATATCCGCCAAACGAATTAGGAGTACATGTATATGTTTTAATTCTGATATTATGGGGAGAAATACAAGAAAATATGATGAATTCTTGTCCGCTAGTTTTGAACTATTTATAGCCCACAAGTTTCCCAGCATGCAAAGAGTTAAAGAAATAAATACAGATTGACTATCCATGCTTTAACCCTTAGAAGGCGTGAACCAAAAACTGTCGTCTGCTGTTGTAACTTATTTTGTATTTTCTCTAAATAAAAACATGCTTTGGAAGCATTTTAGAATCATTTCCATTGGAAATGATTCTATAGTGCTGTCAAACCATGTTTTTTATAAGAAAAATGGAAAATAAAAATTAAACAGCAGACGACAAATTTTAATTCAGCACTGTTAATGTGCCAAATATGTTTTTTATTGTTTTATCTTTGTTGAAGGGATGTTTTGTGTTTGTTAATGCTATTCCCAGCAGCTTTAATGATTATTTATAACTCCATATTTCTGGAATTCAAAATACAGAGCTCCAGACAAGCTGCGTATTTGCGTAAATACCCAATTAAAATTGCCAAAAACCCAATTGAAATCAGAAGTAGCGAGTATCAAAAAGCAATAACAAATTTGTGGTACCTTTATCATGCTACAGAAAACAAACAGACCACAAATATATCATATTTTTCTTATTTTCCATGAAAACACATCTTGGTGTTTCATTAGAATTGTCTCCAAGGAGACAATTCTAATGAAATGCCAAGACATGTTTTCATTTCAAAGCAAACTATTCAATAATTGCTGTCTGTTGATGTGTAAACAGTAGTGTGATTTTATTTTACCCAATTAAATTATTGAAATACCCAATTGCTTCAGATATGATGGAGTGACAATACTTAATTACTAATTCCTTATCTGGAGCCCTGAAATACCTTGAGGTTCCGTATGTCCGTCCATATGTCTGAACGTGTCTGTGTAAATTTACGTCAGTCAAAAAGTTTGTAAGAGTTTCTCCAGTTAGAGTGCAGTATGTCACGGAAGCATATCCATGTTTTACAAACATAATGTCTAGTTGTATTGAACTTTTATGTACAATGTATGCATTGCTTATAAAGACTTATCCTTTCAATGTGGTGAGGACCTGGCACCAGATCAGGTTATTCTAATTTCAATGCTGAATACATTTCTGTAAATATTGGTGGGTGGCAGGTGGGATGGGTAATTTAACGATCGGGATCCCGAACGGAGACCTGAGTAGCTGATGTCATCAAAATTGCAAATTGCCTGAGCGATGGCGGCCATGTTTGTGATAATGTAATAAATTCAGTATAATAATTCTGCATACTTTTAATCATCAAATATATGCAGTGGTTAGTTCTATATGAAATAATGCCCCGTGCAGGCACCGGGGCGGGATCAACTGATCCTGAGAATAGTGCTGCAGTAGCCATTGCTTGTCGTAAAAGGCGACTAAACTGACTTAACGATTGGGTTCATACTTTCCGGAACCCACTATACCGGATTTGGCCCTCATGTACATTTTTGGCTTTCTTGTATGTGAGAGTTGAGTCGGGCTATGCCCCATATATAAAAGTAAGATTAGCGCCAATCCTATTACTTTTAGGGGATGGGATAAATGATGCTGGTGTGGCGAGGGCCTGGCACCAGATCAGGTTGTTCTAATTTCAGGACTGAATATATATTTTGATTGTAAATATTGAGTTCTGAAGTTGGGATTTACCCCCCTCGGACAGGTGGATACGGGACTCGACCCTGTTGACCCGTCTGCGTGTAGACTCCCTGAGGCTTGTACCTCTATGTCAGAAAAGCGGACGTTAAACCCTATTCACTCACTCACTCACTCACTCTATATGAAATAATGCATTTCGGGAAAAATAAAGGATTATGTACTCCCTCCAAGTATACTTTGCTAGAAAAGTATACTTTGCAATGTTGGTGAAATCGGCTACAGATACCTTGGTATAGAACTAACGACTGCATATATTTGATGATTAAAAGCATGCAGAATTATTATACTGAATGTATTACATTATCACAGCCAAAATGGCTGTGATAATGTAATAAATTCAGTATAATAAAAATTAATAAATTTATCCTAAAATTGCAGTTTTGGTGTGTATTACCCGGGTATGAAGGTGTTCGAGCCAATTCCCACCCTTAAATATAAGCCGAATAGAATAGAATAGTGTATTGCCATCGTCGTGGTATCGACCAGACGCCTGAGCGATGGTGGCCATGTTTGTGTTTTTCCTCATTGCTTGGTTGTGATCATGTTTAATGGGCCTGTAATCAACTTACCAATATTGGTTGTAATGGTAGATCATAGCACAGGTTGAAGTAACGGACCGAGGTCTATAAATACATTAAATATGCTTAAAAGCATCAATAAATGAAAACAAATAAACTAAAAATATTTTTTTACTCTCTCCATATAGACTTTTATTATATACCTACCCATGAAATACATAGTTATACAATGTAAATAAAAGTCATATGTTCTCGTCGATGAAATAAACAACTTCCGGTGAAAATACGACTACATTGTACTTCCGCTATCTATATTCATAACACGCATCTGCACAAAACAGCGCAAATAGGCTGCAAATACACATTCATTACCGTATACAGTCTAAAAAACTGCTAATTTCCATGGAGCGGTATATAATAAATAGAATATTCATATTTGTGCAACGCATATGACATATATGTTCATCGAGTGGTGTGAAATGTCCTTATTTCACGAGTGCCTTAAAATATGGACATTTCACACCACTCGATGAACATATATGTCATATTCGTTACAAAAATATAATTCCAGCACAAAAATATTTACACAATTCCCTAACATTTGATTGGTCCGTTGCAAGTCTCCGTCCAAAATTTATATCCCAGTGAACTCCATGCCGAACTACTTTCCGTAACCGTCAAGCGCAGTTAAAATAATTCTTAAGAAAACGGAAAATAAACACATTTTCTTGATGAATTTATTTAAAATGCTGGAATTATAAGGAATGAATGGCATTTTTGTTGAATTTATCGGGGATATAAACTTGGAAAAGTCGCGGGAATACTGGACGAGGCCTTCCGGCCTTCGTCCAGTATTCCCGCGACTTTTCCAAGTTTATACCCCGATAAATTCCACAAAAAGGCCATTCATTCTTATAGTGAAACTCATCCTCAACTTCAATGAATATCCTCTATATAATAAGTATATATGGAGGGAGTAAATATGTTTTTTTTAGCTTATTTTTTTTCCATTTATTTATGCATTTAGGCATATTTAATGTATTTATAGACCTCGGTCCGTTACTTCAACCTGTGGATCGTAGCTAGTTATTTCCCTTTGCAAATCTACTTATAATGATCCGGTCCTTTGGTTTAAGTTAGTGTATATTTATTACAGAATAACTTAATAAAGACTGCTAACAGGGTAGACCCAGATAGGAGTCTGATCTGGGTCTACATTGATTGCAAAACAATTAATCAGTGTGAAAATATGAATCTGGCAAATAATGCAGTTCCGGATCAGATTGCGCAGATATGTCCATCGTCTGTACGTTCTTTTGTACTACATTGATAGCAAATATAGTTCCTATTATGCTGGCAGTCGTACAGTCTAAAATAAATTGCCAAATTAATATTTTACCGGTATGTGTGTATATTTAAAAAAAAAGCCTCCCACAATCCATTTTATTTAAAAATGTATATGCTAGCATATGAGCGATTCGTTTGAAACGTCATGTGTATGTTTTGTTTGTCATCATCCATATTTTCATTTGTTCTCTCCCCCCCCCCTCCCCCCACCTCCCACCCCCACACCCCGCCATCCCTCCTCCCACACATACATTCTGGTATGAAATAATAATTGATTTTTTGCTAGTGGTCAAATTTTGTACAGTGCAGACCCGAATCCGACTGCGGTTTTGGCAGGTTGTCTATGTGGTTAATACCCCTTTCACCCCTAAATAACTGGCATAGAATTATTCAGTCTAATGTTTGGACTAGTTCATTAGGCATATGAGGTGTATTTTTTCAAAATCTGAAGAAAAAAATACTGACAAACACTGTAGATCCAGATGAGCCGGCTCGTTACGAGCCGGCTCATCTGGATCTACAGTGTTTGTAAATGTTGACTTCATGATCTATCGGATTGAAAGGATCAATTGTGAAATTAGGCTATTTTGCATTGTGTGATTTCAAATATTTTATTGATACTTGCTGTTCTAGTCATTTGTACTTACACACATAATTAATACATGCATACCGTATACCAGTTATGGAGCTCAACAGGGGACGTAGAATTCTTTTTTATTAATTCATTCCCACAAAAAAACAATTTGTTCCCACAAAATAACAATTCGTTCCAACGAAATAACATTTTGTTCCCTCAATTTAACAATTTGTTCCCTCAATTTTGTTCCCTCAATTTAATTTCTTCCCTCAATTTAACAATTTGTTCCCTCAATTTAACAATTCATTCCCACGAAATAACAATTCGTTCCCACGATATAACAATTGTTATTTCGTGTGAACAGAATCGTGGGAACGAATTGTTAATAGTTAATTCGAGGGAATGAATTGTTAAATTGAGGGAACTAATTGTTATTTCGTGGGAACGAATTGTCAATTCGAGGGAACAAATTTTTATTTGGTGGGAACGAATTGTTAATTTGAGGGAACTAATTGTTATTTCGTGGGAATTAATATATCGAGAGAACGAATTGTTAAATTGAGGGAACAAATTGTTATTTCGTGTGAACGATTTAATAAAAACAAATCCATGTCTCCTGCGTGGCTCCATAGGTTGTTGATAAATAGACGTAGATTAACAAAATGTATTAATAAATTGTGCTTATCTGCATGTACTTATATAATATTATATGTAGATACATTGTGTATAAATATTATATGTAGATACATTGTGTATAAATATTATAAACAGGCTTCTGTTTGCTATAGCTTCTTCATGATATTAAACCAATGTATAATTTATTTATTTGTTGTTGTTTTTCCCTATATGTTGCCACGACTCGTGAAATGGGGTGTAATGGTTTTGCGACCATTGCAGATCCAGATCAGCCTGCACAGTCACGTAGTCTGATCAGGGTCTGTACTGTTCGTCCCTCATGTACATTTTTGGCTTGTATGTGAGAGTTGAGTCAGGCTATGCCCCATATATAAAAGTAAGATTAGCGCTAATCCTATTACTTTTAGGGGAATGGGATAAATGATGCTGGTGTGGCGAGGGCCTGGCACCAGATCAGGTTGTTCTAATTTCAGGACTGAATATATATTTTGATTGTAAATATTGAGTTCTGAAGTTGGGATTTACCCCCCTCGGACAGGTGGATACGGGACTCGACCCCGTTGACCCGTCTGCGTGTAGACTCCCTGAGGCTTGTACCTCTATGTCAGAAAAGCGGACGTTAAACCCTATTCACTCACTCACTCACTGTACTGTTCGCCATTGTCCACAATTGTTAACAAGCAACATGTATAAGTTGTTGTTCACATATTGGATTTTAAGGAATTAATTGCGAGGAAGCGCTAGTGACCGCAGCATTTAGTTCCTGAAAAATCCAATATGTGAACAATAACATACTTATAGTTCAGCCAAGTGTACAATGCAGTATTTAGTCCAGTATGTGAACAATATTATATTTATAGTTCAGCCAAATTTACTATACCCCCCTCCCCCCCACCCCCCAATGTAGCAGGTTGTTCGGCCCGTTTGAACCTGTTTTCCCGGCCTTACATGACCTTAGCTGTTGATAGGCCATTAAACAACAATAAACAAACAAACATTTCACCAGTCACAGCCACCTGTAGCCTATTTCACCAACAATCAATGTATACTTATCTAGCAAAGTATACTTTGAGGGAGAAATTTTCAATTTAAGGATAAATTTATAAATTTTTATTATACTAAATTTATTACATTATCATAGCCATTTTGGCTATGATAATGTAACAAATTCAGTAAAATAATTCTGCATACTCTTAATCATCAAATATATGCAGTCATTAGTTCTATATGAAATTATGCATTTATGGAAAAATAAATGATTACTCCCTCAAAGTATACTTTGCTAGATAAGCATACTTTGCAATTTTGATGAAATCAGCTACTGGACTCCCACATCTCAGTTTGTCATACAGGGAGGGAGACATATTTAATGTCCCGTCGTTGGATATGACATTTATTGGGCAAAATAGTCATTTATCACGTCAACACAGTGCGTATGTGCCTGAAACATTTATTATATCCTGTCAACACGACCTAATCACTGCGTATGAATATGTGCAGTTGTCATACTAGTCGATTCACCGATTTTGAGGATGCGGCTGGGCAGAGCCTCGCCCATCCCGTTTCGTAAGCATTGCCAGATATTTTTCCAATTCACGGCACTAACTTCCTATTCTCTATTTACCATTACCGGACATGTTAATATGTGCAGTTGTCATACTAGTCGATTCACCGATTTTGAGGATGCGGCTGGGCAGAGCCTCGCCCATCCCGTTTCGTAAGCATTGCCAGATATTTTTCCAATTCACGGCACTAACTTCCTATTCTCTATTTACCATTACCGGACATGTTAACTGGCATTATTACACTTTTTTATACCCCCCCCCCCACAACGAGTTGGGTGGGGGTATACTGGAGTCAGGTTGTCCGTCCGTCCGTCCCGTCCGTCCGTCCGTCCGTAAACTTAACATCAGAGAAATATTGTTATAACTTCTACTTCCTTCATCTAAAATGCTTAATATTTCACACATGAATTCCTGTAAGGCTCTACTACCATGCTGTGCCAAATTCATGACCGTCCAACCCCCCCTGATCCCAAGGTCAAGGTCAAATACTTAGTCTCTTTACAAAACTTAACATCAGAGAAATATTGTTATAACTTCTATTTCCTTCATCTAAAATGCTTAATAGTTCACACATGCATTCCTGTAAGGCTCTACTACCATGCTGTGCCAAATCCACGACCGTCTAACCCCCGCTGATCCCATGGTCAAGGTCAAATACTTAGTATCTTTACAAAACTAAACATTAGAGAAATATTGTTATAACTTCTATTTCCTTCATCTAAAATGCTTAATATTTCACACCATGCTGTGCCAAATCCACGACCGTCCAACCCCCGCTGATCCCATGGTGAAGGTCAAATACTTAGTCTCTTTACAAAACTTAACATCAGAGAAATATTGCACACGGCGGGTATGCCTGTGGCGGAAGTGGTATTGACCCGGAGTCGGAGACACGTAACACTCCTCCCTGTCCTGTGGTAATACCGATTTTGTTTAAATTACTTACAGTGATATAAATTTGTCTATGTCTCTGACTATTGTCGGGCTCGCTTGTGGAAATCGATACATAGTCATCCGTCCGTCCGTCCGTCCTTGAGTGTGTCCATCCGAAATGTGCGTTAAGTCGGAGACACGTAACACTCCTCCCTGTCCTGGTAATACCGATTTTGTTTAAATTACTTACAGTGATATAAATTTGTCTATGTCTCTGACTATTGTCGGGCTCGCTTGTGGAAATCGATACATAGTCATCCGTCCGTCCGTCCGTCCTTGAGTGTGTCCATCCGAAATGTGCGTTAACGTTTTTAAATACCTTATATCTCTACACTCCTCCAGAGCTGCCCCTGAGTGATATAAATTATTCTATATCCCTGATTGTTTTATTAAAATTTAGTAGGAAAATTGGGAAACCCGGCGGCCCCCCCCCCCCACCTAAAATTCGCCGAGTAAAGATTATTTACAAGTTACAAGGCACGTGTCATGCCAAGTGCCATGTATTCTATGCATTTTTCGGTCGTTGTCTTATTGTTTCAAAATTTAAACGATTTCAGTCAAAAATCATGTCTAAACATACTGTGACAGTGTCAATAGTTTTGCTCCAAAAAATGCGCCAGAACGCATGAAATGCGATGTAGATTTCAAAAAAATTTAGTGGGGAGAATGCCCACGGACCCCCGGTAGCGGTATCCCGATCTCCGCTCGGTCGATTATTTTGCAATACTTGACTATATTATCGAACGAGCTATGCTCGTTCGATAATATAGTCAAGTATTGCAAAATAGTTACGCCCCCACTAACCCGAAATCCTGGATCCGCGCCTGCAAAGGTTGTGCTGATTACTACGGAATCCTAAATTTGCAGTTACGAACATTTTAATCGTACGACGTTTAGTGAAACGGCCCCCAGGTGCGATGCTATTGTGGCGGGGGTGTATGATTGGGGTGTGGGGGTGGGTGGTTATTGGGGGTGCGGATTATGGGGTGGTGTGGGTGGTTATTGGGGGTGCGGATTATGGGGTGGTGTATGCTGCTCATCAAATGATAATCACTGTCTCATGGCTCACAAGCGCACGATAAAGGGATTCATAAAAATCGCTAAAACGACCACGAGAAAAACAGTACTTCATGTGTCGTTCATTGTGCTTACTTAGCACTGGTTCAACACAAGCGACACCCATCCCCACGTGGTTACAACAACAACAACAACAATGGCTGCAAGTGTTGAAAGCGCACATGCAGCCTATGTTCAATAAATGTAAATCCGTCAATTGAAATTTACAGACGATCCTAAATTTGCACTTACGAACATTTTAGTCTTACAAAGTTTAGTGAAACGGCCCCCAGAAGTTGTGTATGTTTCTACTGTTGGAATTCTGACTTGATAAAAAAAACAACATGTCTGTGGTTTTAATTTACACGAAAACTCGGATTTGTGAATGGAGCAGCACGTTTAAAGGTCAATATTGCAAAGACATACTGACATAAAACAGAAATCAGATTGATTACAGTATATATAGATACCTAACAGTTGAAGTGTGGTGGTGCTATTTTCAAATGTTCTAATATATAGAACAGAAATAGCATAAACTAGAAAAACAAATGAAAAATACCACAAGGTCCCGTCTTTGAACGGTCAGTAACAACAATTTCCAAAGTATTTGTCAATCCATGTAGTTATATCACACTTGTCTATCATCAATGAACACAATATGATGTATAGTGTCAAGGGTGGTTATATTTCGAGTCGTATCTGAGACTGATAATTAAAGCAAACTTGTTGAATTTCTTTATCGCTTGTAAGTTTAATGGGTGGGGTATTCAAGGTTAAGCTACCACTTTCAATCTGCTATTATGCAGAAATATAAACTAGAGATGTACATCAGTTCAAAAATATGTCCCGGTTTGTCCCTTTGAGTGGTACCGATGTGTCAAATTGTAGGTCCTAGATCATGGACGAATGGTAATAATGTATCATTTTGTTTCCAAATTGATAAAAGCGTCATAAATCGTCAACTTGCTTCCCTAATCTTTGATCTAAAATATAAGGTTTGACCATGTCCAGTCATGGGTAAACGTTTGCCGTGGCACTATGGAACTGTTTGAACCCCAAGGCCGTAGACCGCGGGTTCATAGAGTTCCCGAGGGACACGGCAAACGTTATCCACGGCTGGACATGGTCGAAAGTTATTGTTACATTTGCGTCGGAAATATCATGCAATTTGAGCATTTATTCAGTAACTTTCGGGACTTAGATAATCTGCTACCTCCAAACAGCTGATTTACACATACATATTCCGTGGCCACATTACACGTCGCGTGATGCTGCCGCATCAATTTCAAAATTTCAGTGCGACCGTTGTGAACTGGTCTGATGACGTAATGGCGCGTGCGTTCTAGTAACGTTATGAGACACATGCATTACGTAGGTGTTAGCTTGGCCCCGGAATGAGTAAAACATTGTCTACATCCATGGTCAAACAGCACGCGTTGTTCGTTTGAACATGGCTGTGAGCGGTGTCGAACAACGGCAGTCATGTATCAATAATATTTTCTGGTCTTCTTTCGTAAATCTTTTCAAGTCGTTTAATGTTGTTCATTTCCTCAAATATATTTGTAGCCTTTATTATAGTATATTTACTTTAGCACTTATCTATTATTTCTTGCAACACAATATATGGTCTGTCGTTATGCTGCTCTTTATTTCTGTTTTTTTATTTGTACAGTAGATCTATCTACAATAATTTCTGGGAAAATGTATAGTTCAGTCAACTTGTATTATGCATCTCCCATCCGAATATTGATTTTCCACTTCCTGTCGAACAATTAACTCTTTGCATGCTAGCGGCGAAAATATCCGCCAAACAAATTAGGACTATATGTTTTATTTCTCTCTGTAAATATGTCTTGGAATTTCATTAGAATCGAGTCCTCAGGACTCAATTCTAATTGATAAATTCCAACATATTCATGATATTTACAAGGAGAAATAAAAGAAAATATGATGAATTTTTGTCCGCTAGTTTTGAACTATTTATAGCCCACAAGTTTCACAGCATGCACAGAGTTAGTAGACTAGAGTTAATGATTAAATCTGTAGCCGATTTCATCAAAATTGCAAAGTATACTTATCTAGCCAAGTACACTTTGAGGGAGTAATCATTTATTTTTCCCGAAATGCATTATTTCATATAGAACTAACGACTGCATATATTTGATGATTAAACGTATGCATAATTATTATACTGAATGTATTACATTATCACAGCAATTTTGGCTGTGATAATGTATAAATTCAGGATAATAAAAATTAATAAATTTATCATTAAATTGAAAATTTCTCCCTCAAAGTATACTTTGCTAGATAAGTATACTTTGCAATTTTGGTGAAATAGGCTACTGGTAATATGTAACTTATTGGGGTTAGATCTTGCTATATGTGAAATTTTTATTATATTACATTTTGTAATTAGTATTAATTATGATGTTGCCTTTGTTTTCAGTTTGTATACGAGGAATAATGTCCATATAAGTAAGACTATTGCAAGATAAATAGAGAATAGTAGGTTAGTGCCGTGAATGGGAAAACATATCTGGCAAGGCTTAGGAAGTGCCGCAAGATATTTGTTCCCATTCACGGCATTAACCTACTATTATATTTATCCCGTCAACACCTACAAATGCTTTAAAATGCAAAAAAAAATGACCACAGTCACCGCACATATGCATACGCAGTGATTGCGTCGTATTGACAGGATATCAAAAATGTTTCATGGCACTGTGTTTCACGGCACATACGCACTTGACGGGATAAATACTCACATTCCGTACAATTTGTTTTCTCCCCTCATCCGTATATATGTATTCGTATGTTTCAGTAAACGGTATGTGGGCGACGTGGGGAGGTTGGGGTGCTTGGTCCGCCACCTGTGGCTCTGCAACCCGCACGAGGACCCGCACGTGCACCGATCCCGCGCCCGCACTCGGCGGGGATAACTGTGCCGGAAGTCGTGCTGACATGGAGACACGCAACACTCCTTCCTGTTCTCCCTGAATGCTGCAGAACTAGCAATCTTTTAAATATTTTATTGAATTCTTCAACATTTTGTTACACGTGTTGTGGTTTCATTCCAGTAAATCGAATGTGGTCCTTAGTGTTCCAGTCGAAAGCAGTACATAATAAAGAAATAGTGCGAAACATTTCGCTTGCTTTGAGCTAACCGTTTGTGGTTACTGGTGAATTTTGGATTGGAATTATTAGAAGTACATAGATTATTAGATAGAAGCACAAAATCAGAACTGAATATTTAAAAAAAAAAATTCCATATGCCAAATGCGCATTTCTCCAGTCACAGATCAGGAGCTAGACTGCCCACAAATGTCATTTGCCTCATTTCTCCAGTCACAGATGAGGAGCTAAACTTCCCACAAATGTCATTTGCCCCATTTCTCCAGTCACAGAACTAAACTTCCCACAAATGTCATTTGCCTCATTTCTCCAGTCACAGATCAGGAGCTAAACTTCCCACAAATGTCATTTGCCCCATTTCTCCAGTCACAGATCAGGAGCTAAACTTCCCACAAATGTCATTTGCCCCATTTCTCCAGTCACAGATGATGAGCTAAACTTCCCACAAATACCATTTGCCGCATTTCTCCAGTCACAGATCAGGAGCTAAACTTCCCTCAAATGTCATTTGCCTCATTTCTCCAGTCACAGATCAGGAGCTAAACTTCCTACAAATGCCATTTGCCTCATTTCTCCAGTCACAGATCAGGAGCTAAACTTCCCACAAATGTCATTTGCCTCATTTCTCCAGTTATATCCAGGTCATATATTGCTATTATCCGTCACCATAAGGGGAACAACTCGTATACAACTCTTTGTATAAACCATCATTACATGTTGCGGCACTTGACGCATATACGGCAGGCAGGTCAAGAAATGGAAACATTTGAAGAAACGGAGGTCATAAATGCATTACCAATTCATTTGAAGAGCTCTCTAATTCATTTGGAGCTTATCTAAATCAATTTGAGCTGGCTCTAAAAGCCCATCTAATCCATGCTCTCTCTAAATGATTTAGAGCTAGCTCGAATTAGATGTAGCTTCAAATGATTTAGAGATATCTTCAAATGAATTGTAGCTAGCTCCAAATGAATTAGAGCTAGCTCAAATTGATTTTAAGAGAGCATTAAATATGTCTTTTTGACTTCTCTCCAAATAATTTAGAGCTAGCAGCTCAAATTTATTTTAAGAGAGTATTAAGTATGTATTTTTATTTTTTAACTTCTCTCCAAATAATTTAGAGCTATCTCTAATTTATTTCATGCTAGTTCTAATTCATTTCGAGGTAGTTCTATTACATTTGAAGAGCTAGCTCCACTTCATTTGGAGAGCTAACTCAAATCGGGCTAGCTTTAAATTATTCGGAGCTAGCTCTAATATTCATTTGGAGCTATCTCTAATACATTTGGAGCTATCTCTAATTCATGTAGAGCTATCTCTAATACATTTGGAGCTCTCTAATATATTTGGAGCTAGGTCAAATTCATTTGGAGCTAACTCCACTTCATGTGGAGAGTTTTGATTCATTTGGAGCTCAAAATCAAATCAGACTAGCTCTAAATCATTTGGAGCTATCTCTAATACAATTGGAGCTAGCTCTAATTCATGTGGAGCTATCTCTAATACATTTGGAGCTCTCTAGTACATTTGGAGCTAGGTCGAATTCATGTGGAGCTAGCTCTAATTCATTTGGAGCTGTCTCTAATACATGTGGAGCTAGCTCCAATTCATGTGGAGCTATCTCTAATACATTTGGAGCTCTCTAATACATTTGGAACTATCTCTAATACATATGGAGCTAGCTCAATTCATTTGGAGCTCTCTAATACATGTGGAGCTGTCTCTAATACATTTGGAGCTAGCTCAATTCATTTGGAGCTGTATAATACATTTGGAGCTCTCTAATACATTTGGAGGTCTCTCTAATACATTTGGAGCTAGCTCTAATTCATTTCGAGCATATCTAATACATTTGGAGCTAGCTCTAATACATTTTGAGCTATCTCTAATTCATTTGGAGCTAGCTCTAATTCATTTGGAGCTATCTCTAATAATATATATTTGGAGCTAGCTCCAATTCATTTGGAGCTCTTTAATACATTTGGAGCTAGCTCTAATTCATTTGGAGCTCTCTAATACATTTGAAGCTATCTCTAATACATTTGGAGCTACCTCTAATTCATTTGGAGCTCAAAATCAAATCAGGCTAGCTCTAAATCATTTGGAGCTAGCTCTGAATCATTTGGAGCTATCTCGAGCTAGCTCTGAATACCTGTCTAATTCATGTTCTCTCTAAATCATTTAGAGGTAGTTTGAAATGAATTAGAGCTAACTCCAAATAATTTGGAGCTCTTCAAATTAATTGGAGCTAGCTCCAAACAAATTAGAGCTCTCCAAATGAATAGGAGCTCCATATGATTTAGAGCTGTGGTGATGATGTATTGGTGTTTAACGGCCTATCAACAGCTAAGGTCTCCAGTAAGGATGAATCCCGATCATTAAATTACCCATTGCATGCTCCCACCTGCCACCCACGCTGATAAGATAAAACCGTACCTGAGGGCCAAACCAGGCAAATCGTGATTCCTATAACAAGGGATTCCGCTGGGGAAAATGAAAAAATCGCCACTTCAAAAAAAAAAAAAAGGAGTAACTAATAGGATAAAAATAAACAATTGGCGATAAAAAATTACAATTTTCGAAAAAAAAAAAATATATTTTTTTTTTTTTCAAGTGGCGATTTTTTCATTTTCCCCAGCGGAATCCCTATTATAGGAATCACGATTTGCCTGGTTTGGCACTCAGGTACGGTTTTATCTTTGGCTCTTTTGTTACCTGGGAGTTGAATTGGGTTATTGCCCATTATAAAAGTAGTAAGATTATTACTGATCCTACTGCTTTTGGGAGGGGCCAAGTGATTCTGGTGTGGCGAGGACCTGGCATCAGATCAGGATTATTCTGATTTCAGGGCTGAATATATAGTTTCGTTATTGAAAATATTCAGTTCTGATTTTGGGGTTACCCCCCTCCCCCCGCCCCCCATGTGTACATGTACTTGAACTTGATGAGAAATGAGAAAAATTGCAGAAAAATATTTACATTCCGTTTTTTTTTATACATGGAATACAAATATGTTAAAATTATTGATCCGGCAGCGGCCGGACATGTCGGACCTGTTCCGACGACCCAGCTTGGTATCCGTGGTTTTATTAACAATGTCTGTTATATAATTTGAACATCTTGCTTTTTGTATGACCAGTAGCCGATTTCATATTAGGAGATAGCAACTCCTAATTATAAATTTCAATGCTATAATATTGTTATCTCCTAACTCCTAATTAGGAGATATTACGTCATAATTAGGAGATCTCCTAATTAGTGCTTACTATCTCCTAATTAGGACTTAAATATCAGTATATGAATGTACTGTTAGGTGACCTTATTTATATGCTTAGTCAGTATACCGACGGAAGCATGTCTACCACATCACTCTTCTTGTCAAACTTGAACACCTGGCACATCCATATAATACACCATAGCGCAGTGAAATAGTATACAGTTACAGGGCTCCAGCTAAGGTATTAGTAATTGAGTATTGTCACTCCATCATTTCTGCAGCAATTGGGTATTTCAAATTTTTAATTGGGTAAAATGAAATCACACTACTGTTCAACAGACAGCAATTATTGAATAGTTAGCTTCGAAATGAAAACATGTATTGGCAGTTCATCCACGGAGACAATTCTAATGAAATACCAAGATGTGTTTTCGTGGAAAATAAGAAAAAATATGCTATATTTGTGGTCTGTTTATTGTTTTCTGCAGCATGATAAAGGTACACAAAATTTGTATTGCTTTTTGATACTCGCTACTTCTGATTTTAATTGGGTATTTAAGCAAAATTCGCAGCTTATCTGGAGCTCTGATATCTGTAATACATAGTCGTACCTGCGCATGAAAATGGTCTACCACGTGACCACCGTTTCCTCCAACAGCTCCATCTGTGCCTTCCACTCTGGGGATTGGGTTGGGTGCATTTATACCACACGGACCTTCCGAAAATAGAAAATAAACAGCAGACGACAACAAATAAGATAGCGGTCTAAGGGTTAAGGTAGTTGTACCCTTCTTGTAAATGCTATGGAAATCTTAAAGCACGCTACTAATAAAACAATAGCTACTTACACATATAAACCACAGGTGGAAGACTCGGACCTATGACACCAAAAAAATGCATATTAAAAAAAAAATCCCATTACCCCACCCACTTGGTATCGTACAGTACATCTTCTATATAGAAGATGGTACTGTACGAGACCAAGTAGGTGGGGTAATGGGATTTTTTTTAATAGGCATTGTTTTTTGGTGTCATAGGTCCGAGTCTTCCACCTGTGATATAAACCATATGTATGTGATCAGTTAGTCTTTATGCAGATACTGCTACCAATAGAAATACACATACTACCGTAACCTGCAATTAATATACCACTCCCTCATAGGAATCACGATTTGCCTGGTTCGGCCCTCAGGTACGTTTTTATCTTTGGCTCTTTTGTCACCTGGGAGTTGAATTTGGTTATTGCCCATTATAAAAGTAGTAAGATTATTACTGATCCTACTGCTTTTGGAAGGGGCCAAGTGATTCTGGTGTGGCGAGGACCTGGCATCAGATTAGGATTATTCTGATTTCAGGGCTGAATATGTAGTTTTGTTATTGTAAATATTCAGTTCTGATTTTGGGATTTTCCCCCAATTTGTACATGTACTTGAACATGTTCATGTACTTGTACAGGTAATATATGGGATTTAGTACTAACCCCATTGGCCCGGTCTTAAATGACCTTAGCTGTTGATAGGCCGTTAAACCCCAACAAACAAACAAACCACTTTTGATGTAACACATGTATATTTTTCGTCTCCACATAGGTGTATAAAAGCAATAGTATACATGTAAACATGAAACTGTGCTTATAAGTTTCTAACTACAGCATCTGACTTTGCTTTGTTGGCACTATCTGCATAAATACTTATTGAAAACAATATCCATTATTAACCCTTACAGTGCTGAATTAAAATTTGTCATCTGCTGTTTATTTTTTATTTTCCATTTTTCTTATCAAAAACATGCTTTGACAGCACTTTAGAATCATTTCCAATGGAAATGATTCTAAAATGCTGCCAAACCATGTTTTTATTTAGAGAAAATACAAAATAAGTTACAACAGCAGATGACAGTTTTCGGTTTCCGCCTTCTAAGGGTTAAACATGTTTTGTTCCGTCATGACTTTCAATGTTTGTGTCCGACAACTGGCTATGTCCATTAATATTTATGTCAACAAGTTCAAACCTTCAATATACACAATAGAAATATGACGTGATAATTCGTCTATAGAGCAAGTAATAGTTAATAGTTCATATATTTAATTTTTAATTAATCAATTTTGTAGTTAGCGATAGCGAGCGAGAAATTAATTTATTACAAATTCAATATGTGAACTATAACGTACTTATTGTTAACCAGCCCACTCGCAAAGCTCCGCCCCTAAACGTGATTTCGAATCGCTATACTAGCATGTGATTGGCGGTGTGGCACAACGTGATCGCGTGTGTGGGCGGTAATATGCTTTGCGTCTCGTGAACTGATGACACAAGGCGTAAAATCAGTTCTAAATATAGCGGCTGAAAATTTAATGATTAATGATTAATTGAGACTAAATGCTGTTATTTCATTGGTCGAGAAACTAGGGTAAACAATACTGTTTTGATACAGAAAGCTTAGTAAGTGTAATACCAACATTGCTAAACGCATTAATTTTGTGTTTTGGGAAGTTGTAAAGTGTAAGTGATTTGTAATTTCTCAAACTTAGACGCATGTAATTTGAAAATAAATGGCCAAATTATTGGCAATCTTTAATTCATTTATTTTATTTTATTGTCTATATCTTATTTTAATGCAACACAAATGTATTTGTGAGCAAACATATTTAACAGAAATGATATAACTGACTTAATATATTTAGGGCAAAAATAGTAATTTTGGCGGCCATTTTGAATCGTCAACTGAAGTGAAATTTGTCTAAATAATAATAATATGTTCTAAATCCACCATGCTGTAAGAAAAACACATAACAGCAGCTTAGCTCACTTGAATGTCTTGGGCCGAACATGCCGAATAATACCGAAAATGGCGGCCATTTTGGACACTTTTTTGTTGCGCCCGCTTGCGGAAAGCACGATATAGTCGGCACTTTGGCGTACGTACGTGTGTCCGGTTAAAGTTTTTGGTTAAAGTTTTTTGGTTAAAGTTTTTCCGTCTACTATATCTCTTTTGTTAGTGTCCATGCCTCGCCCCAAGGCGCGATATGCAGGCCGCGGCCATCTAGTATATGTTACCTCCCTAGAGATAGCATATTATGTCCCGCAAATTTCTATGGGGGCAGCCATATTGTCGTGCTACGCCTAAATGGTGAGTACAACCAAGAAAATAGTTCCCTGTAGCCTATTTCACCAACATCGCAAAGTATACTTATCTAGCAAAGTATACTTTGAGGGAGACATTTTCAATTTAAGGATAAATTTATTAATTTTTATTATACTGAATTTATTACATTATCACAGCCAATTTGGCTGTGATAATGTAATAAATTCAGTACAATAATTCTGCACTTTTAATCATCAAATATATGCAGTCGTTAGTTCTATATGAAATAATGCATTTCGGGAAAAATAAATGATTACTCCCTCAAAGTATACTTTGCTAGAAAAGTATACTTTGCAATGTTGGTGAAACAGACTACAAGATACAAGGTACAAGATACAAGATACAAGATACAAGATTTTATTTCCAATTAAGGGCCCTCAAGGGGCAAACAATTTCATACTTTGATTAGAATGATTCATACATGAAAATAACAATCACTACCGCAATAAAAGCCAATAATATATGTATGAGACTAGATTTATCCGCGTTTCTCGAATGAATGAATCAGGAAATTGCATAGTTCTCTCAAAATAGTGTTTTCACAAGACAGAAGCCAAATAAATTGATTTCATACTGAAAGACTCGAAAAGTTAGGACATTCTGACGAAATATATGCCATTAAAATAGCTCTCTCTTGTGAGTAATGTGGACAATTGAACAAAACGTGTAGTTCATCTTCTATGGAATTATTCATACAATTCTCACACAATCTAGATTCTATTGGAGTCTTGTTGTATCTACCAGTTTCTATTTTTAGTTTATGAGCACTTAAACGAAACTTGGCTATAGCACTACGCATTTCAAAATTGTCAATACCATCTAAATAGTGTTCTAACTGAGAATTATATTTAAATGTAAAGTAAGTCCTTAATTTACCAGTAGTTAACTTTTTCTTCTCTTTTGCCCAATTATCTTGAAACTGCTCTACTAATTTCAATTTAATTTTCCTGACAAGTATTGGCAATGATGTTGGAGCAAATGAGTTGGTGAAAAAAAAGTGCAATATCCAGCTTTAACGTCTCAAAGATTGACAAAATATCAGTATACCATGATTTTATCCCATTTTCATGCAAACTTATGGTAGTTTTTAGCCCCTCTGATAGCAGATTATATGAATAATGAGTAAGACGATAATAGTACTTTAACATTGACATTATTATATTGAAATAAATGGGAAAGCGTCCTAAGTCAGACATTACTGCAAAGTTTGTTGTTCTTTTATGCACTCCTACTCTATACTTGCAGTAATTTATGTGCAATTTTTTCAAACTCAAATTTCTTGGATAATGAGGCGAAGTTACAAAAGTTTAAATTAAAATTCCTACCCCCAAAAGACCCCCAACATTCACTGCCATATAATACAATTGGTTTAATAGTGTGATCAAATACGTGCATGCTCGTGGAAATTCCAGGATGTAAAGAATTAAAGTTTTTCTTAAGCATGAATAGTTCTCACAGTTAGGTAGCAGTGACCAGTTAGCCGCCCGTTTCGTACATTTTTTTTCTACAAGTTTCAAACAGTAATTTATTCTAGAGAAAACGCATGGATGGAATGGGTTTGCAGCATCACATTTGCCTCTGGATGATTATTGACAAAATATGCAACTTTCAGTCTCTTGTTCCGCAAGTGATTAGTTTTTGTGGAGATAACATATTTCAGTACATTCAGTACTTTCATTCGAAATGGAAACATTTCTTAATATTGGTTTTAGGATGTATTCAAGGTGTATGATCACGTGGTACTAACAACAACAAGTATTGATTCAAAGTATCGATTTTTCGCAAAAACGACATAAGTCTGTTCCACACTCCATAGACAACCAAATGCAGCTCATGAAGACGAGTTTGCTGCGCCATATTTCATCAAAATCCGTTGCATATTAAGGAAAATATCAAATAGTACTTACTTTGGAGTGGGCGACGTTGTTGTTGTTGTAACCACGTGATTATGCACCTTGAATACACCCTAAAACCTTGGTATTATTCCACAGGGAAACGCAATAAAACCTTTTCCACTCCGCCGGCCCTACCAAATCATTTGTCTACTGCCTCAGGCTATAGTATATGCGCGTGAATCACGTGTGCATGTTTCCTTATTCGTATAATTTCTCTTACATTTCCGTAGTTCGAGCGTATAGTTCTGCATGAATGATCGATCATACGCGGATATACTGTCTGTTCCACGTTTTGCTGCCGACGAACTTTTGGCTATCAAACACATTAAATCTAAAAAATATTTAAAAGTACTTTTTCATCAATAACAAAAAAGTCCCACTCCCCAAAAAAATCGTTTTTATGAAATTCCATCAAATATTGATTTTAACATGGGGAGCCAATTTCCAAAACATTTAGTTTTTTATCCTGGAGGATCAAAAAACAAAAACAAATGGAAATTAACTCCGAAACCCAGCGAGATAGCTTGAAAATAATGTAACTAAGAAAACAAAAGTTAGATTTTGAAAATCGGTCCACAAGTAAAAACAATATTTAAAAAAAATCTATTTTTAGCACCCATGTTAAATTCCCAGGAAAATCGTTTTTTCGCAATAAAATCAATATTTGATGGATTTCATCCAATAATATTTTTGGGGAGGGTGACTTTTGCTATGGATAAAAAAGTACTTACTTTTAAATATTTTTTAGATTTAATGTGTTTAATAGCCAAAAGTTCGTCGGCAGAAAAGCGTGGAACAGACAGTAGGGTAGGTTTTTGCTTAACAGCCTTTCCTGAACAATGAATGGAATGGAATGGTGCTTTACGGCCCATCGATATAGAAGGGCATCATTTAGTGCCAACCTGTAGCCTATTTCATCAACATTGCAAAGTATACTTTAGTAGCAAAGTATACTTTGTGGGAGAAATTTTCAATTTTATGATAAATTTATTAATTTTTATTATACTGAATTTATTACATTATCACAGCCAATTTTGGCTGTGATAATGTAATAAATTCAGTATAATAATTCTGCATACTTTTAATCATCAAATATATGCAGTAGTTAGTTCTATATGAAATAATGCATTTCAGGAAAAATAAATGATTACTCCCTCAAACGTGTCCCCCTCTAAAATGTGTTATTAGTTCAACTTGTTGGTTAAATTTGTTCGGTATACTATTAAAGGTACATGCCCACTCAGTAGGCACACTATGTTCTTTATATCGGAGAGATCATCTGAGACATTTTCTGGCAAAATGAACATTCATTCACAATTACCCCACGTTTTGATCGGCATTATTATACATTTTATATCCGACATAAATTTACACACTGATATCAGGGGCGATAACCGTATTTCCTTAAAATGTTAACGGGAATTACTCTTTATTTCCTGTATTTATTTTTTGATGTGCAATGATCATTCTTTATAATCTGTCGAAAATATTATCTTTTCAAGTGACGCATTTAATTAGAATAAATAATTAAATAAATATCATGCCTCATTTGCATATGAAAATAGCCTGATACCACCGCACGTCACTATCAGTAAAATAAATATTACTAAATGATTATATCTGTCTAGCGGGCACTCGTAATTTTTAGAACTGGTGGAATAGTGACACAATAATACACTTATTTAATTCCTATAAAGAACAGCTGATTATTTTTCTTGTTTATCACCCAAAGAGTATATTGTTACCACTCAGTTAAACCGTCTCGTTTCCTGCTCCAGAGGGGGCGTGCAGTCTCAATGTACACACAGGGGTCCGAAGTTGTGCCACCGAGATGCCCACCGACTAAGACGCCCACCGATTCGGACTCAGTACACTTTTCCCAGCACAACTTCGGACCCCTGTGAATGTACACGAAACACGCATGATCGTCTGCTGTCCTAAAATACAACTATACGGCAGCTTAAAAGTACGGAGCCCCGCAGGGGACATGGATTGTTTTCTTAATTCGTTCCCACGAAATAACAATTCATTCCCTCAATTTAACAATTCGTTCCTTCGAATTAACAAGTGGGAACGAATTGTTATTTCGTGGGAACAAATTGTTAAATTGAGGGAACGAATTGTTAATTCGTGGGAACGAATTGTTAAATTGAGAGAACGAATTGTTATTTCGTGTGAACCAATTAATAATAAAAAAAAATTCTACGTCCACTGCGGTGCTCCGTATAAAAGGGACATGTGCAATTCTTTTTTATCTCGTTCCCACGAAATTGCGGATGTTCCTTTTAGCCCAATACACCTTTACAATTTGACCACTATTCACAGCTATATCCTATTCCCTGATACAGTATGAAGTGTTGGGCCAAGGTATCCAGTAGTTTTCGTATAATGACCGTTCAACTGCAGCCAGTGACTTGTCTCAATTCGCGCTAACTCGAACTGATAGACAACTTTAAAGTTTTCAAGAGATAATGCAACAAACACTATCTGTTATGTAATATGAAGAATTGGGCCTGCATAATAGCATGTTTAACATCACAGACCACATACACAAATCTAGCAACATAATAACCACTAAAAACTTTTTTTTGATAAAGGGTCCATCATTGGAATGGTCAGTCAGAAAAATGGCTTTATTGTCCAGGAAAGGTCACACAGCTGGTTTATGCCACTGCTAGTGCTACACCGTGCATGAATATCTTATGATTTAGTGTGGTTAAACCTTACATGACAGCCTACAACATGCTGACATGTTTAGGCCACGCCTCAAACGCGCGTTCTATACAGCACACTTGCCTGCGAGCGGGCCGCTATATAAACTTGCCCATTAATATCGGAAGTCCATACCAAGCGGCGTATTCACCAAACCGTATATCAGGCTTGTACTTGAATATTTTACAATTGAATATTCGTGAAAATGTTTCGTGTTTTTTTTTCAAGATAAATTATCAACATTGGGATCAATGTAGCCTATGAGTGAGAACACTTTTGTATTGTTTTTGATGCTATTAAATATGCATATTATTCTAAAAAACATGTTTCGTGTATATTCTTGAAAGTCACGAAATCAATTTAATTTAAAACTTCAGTAATTATGATATGTCTTAATACTCGATACTCAATACTCGGATGGGATTATTGCATGCTACTCTTGGCTGAACTATAAGCATGTTATTATTCACATACTGGATTTTTCATGAACTAAATGCTGCGGTCGCTAACGCATCCTCGCCATGATTTAATTCTTTAAAAATCCAACATGTAAACAATAACTTTCACAAATAAGACCGCGAAATAACACAACTTCGAACATCCGTTCAGCTTCATTATATGATATACGTATTCAACAACTAGATTGTACCGTTTGTGTTTATTTGACATGCGCGTCACCAGCATTTTTTTTAAAAGCGGGTTCGGCTTTCAGCTGTAAAGCAACCGAACTATGTAATGGATCCAGGGGTTCCCTCTATAGAGTTATAGTCTGTTTCACGAAAACTGCCCAAATTTTACGGCCATATAAACAATTAAAAAACAATATTTTTTTGGATAATTTTAAATTAAAGGAAAATTTAAGAATGAACCTTCTTTTTATTTCGTGAAATTTGGTCAAATATTGATTTTATTGCGAAAAACTATTTCCCCATGTTAAATCCCCATAGACATCTTCACAGAGTGAAGCACAGAGTGAAGCACAGAGTGAAGATGTCTATGGGGATTTAACATAGGGAAACTTTTTTTAAATTTCAGAAATACTGGACAGAATTTTCAAATTTAACTTTTGTTTTCTTAGTTAGATCATTTCCAAACTATCTAGCTAGGTTTCGGAGTCAATTTCTAAATTATTTCGTTTTTTGACTCCTCCCACAACTGCTCTACCTATTTTTCACCATGTTAAATTCCCCATAGAGAAATCAATTTTTCGTAATAAAACCAATATTTGACCAAATTTCACGAAATAAAAAGAAGGCTCATTCTTAAATTTTACTTTAATTTAACATTACCGAATCAAATATTGTTTTTGAATTGTTTATATGGCCGCAAAATTTGGGCAGCTTTCGTGAAACAGACAGTAGGTTGAATCATATCCCCGGAACATGTTTGATTTGTAAAAGCCAAATGCTGTATTTGGGCATGTTTGGACAACAACTAGCGCATGGGCAAATATATTTGGGTCAATTTAAGAAGCTTATTTATGAAAATTGGCATATTGCAATACGTTCAGCGTCGCTTGAATGTGCTTTGCTAGTAGGGCATTTCAATAATATAATGTCTGCTCATCCAAGCCCTTAAAATGGCTGTCACGGACTTCATTTTGAACATTTTGCTGGCTCCAAAAAAGGGGGTTCGTACGAAACCATAGAACCTCCCCTGATGACGGCATTGATTTAATGATATTTATCAAATTCGTAAGAACGATGCAATCTGTATATTTAGATGTTATCACATATTTGATACATTTTCGAGTTGTGTTTCTGCATTCACACAGCATATGGACAATGTATGGACATGAGGTGTGATAACACACAAGGTGTATGATCACGTGGTACTAACAACAACAACAAGTACCGATTCAAAGTACGTATTCGTTTATAATGTCCTTATTACGTAACGGAATTTGATGAAATATGGCGCATCAAACGCGTCTTGTTAAGCTGCATTTGGTGGTCTCTGTATGTTCGCCCAAACTTCTGTGGTTTTGCGAAGAATCGATTTTCGTCCACGGAAATCGATTCTTCGCAAAAACCACAGAAGTTTGTGCCAAACTCACTAGACCACCAAATGCAGCTCATGAAGACGCGTTTGCTGCGCCATATTTCATGAAAATCCGTTGCATATTAAGGAACATATCAAAGAATACTTATTTTGGAGTGGACGACGTTGTTGTTGTTGTTGTTGTTGTTGTTACCACGTGATCATGCACCTTGACACAGTTAGATCACGTTCGTCCACATGAACGATCGATAATCCAATCGCTACAGCTCGTGGATTATCTCCTCGTACATGTGGACGAACCGTGATATAACTGGGCGTTACCCTAGTTTCTCGACCAATGAAAGAACAGCATTTCGTCTCAATTAATCGACACTTTCGCTAATATCTATTAAATGAATGATTAACTGTTCAGCCGCTATATTTAGAACTGATTTTACGCCGTGTTGTCATCAGTTCACAAGACGCAAAGCATAATACCGGCCACACACGCGCTTACTCCGTGTCACACCGCCAATCACATGCTACTATAGCGATTCGAAATCACGTTTATGGGCGGAGCTTCGCGAGTGGGATGGGTAAACAATAAGTACGTAAAATTCACAGATTGAATTTTTAATAAATTAATTTATTAAAAATTCATTATATGAACTATATTTATTACGTGTAAGATATTGTTCACATATTGGATTGTTAAGGAATTAAATGCGAGGGAGCGCTAGCGACCGCAGCATTTAGTTCCTTAAAAGTCCAATATGTGAAAGATAACATATGTATAGTTCAACCAAATTATGCATCTCCTATCGAACAATTAATGATTAAATCTGGTAATATGCAACTTATTGGGGTTAGATCTTGCAGTATGTGAAATAAGTGAAATAAGTGTAGCCCGATACTGGCCAGCGATTGACTTAGAAAGTAGGTCAAACTATTACTACTGTAAATATTCAAATAATTAGCTATTCAACGTTTGGTGAATACGATTTGCACCCTTATTATCAACTTCCATATTTGACTTAAAGCCTAACCCAGCGGCCCGGTTGAATTATGGAGATCCATTTCGTGAGGCATTTACCCATAGCGGTGTTCATGGTACGTATTTGTGTCATGCAAAATGAGAAGTCCTTCAGTTTTCCGTCATGATTTTCAGTATTCAGGTCCATAGAGGAATACCGTGGAACCTCTCTAAGCCGGACACTATGGGTATGTATTTATTTATTAACGTGTCACATTTCTTATTTACAATATATTCAACAATAAAATAACTCACAGTACAACATAAGAAACCCGGCCGATAACGGCTTATAATTCCAGCACACAAATATTTACACAATTCCCTAACATTTGATTGGCCCGTAGCAAGTCTCTGTCCAAAATGTATATCCCAGTAAACTCACACGCCGAACTACTTTCCGTAACAGTGAGGCGCAGTTAAAATAATTCTTAAGAAAACGGAAAATAAACACATTTTCTTGATGAATTTATTTCAAATGCTGGAATTATAAGGAATGAATGGCCTTTTTGTGGAATTTATCGGGGATATAAACTTGGAAAAGTCGCGGGAATACTGGACGAGGCCTTCCGACCTTCGTTCAGTATTCCCTCGACTTTTCCAAGTTTATACCCCGATAAATTCCACAAAAAGGCCCGCCATTCATTCCTATAATGAGACACCATGGAGGTATTTACATAAGTAAAACGACGTACTCTGATATTACTTGCGCTTTCTAACGCTTTAAACATGTACAGCGTGAATTAAAAATATTGGTTACCTATTGAGTCAGTTTAATACAGGGTATGGGATCATGTGGTCTATTGTTTACACTGCCGTAATGGCAGGTCTCAGGTAAATCTTATTTGTCATCAATACCACTGCGGTTTCTTCCTTTTACCCTTTCAACCCTAAGGAACTGGAATGGACTGTGATATGCTAATGTTCCGACCAATCCATTGGTCACAAAATGATTTTCAGATTCGTCCATTTATGAAAAGGGGGTGTTTTTGTTCTAAGAAATATGAAAATTACTTGCAAAAAGTGCAGATCCTGATGAGACGGCTCGTTACGAGCCGGCTCATCTGGATCTGCACTGTTTGCATAAACCGATATAGCGGGCTTTCGGGTTCAAAAGGGTTAACCCGCGCAAAGTTCTTGCGCCGGTTACTAAGCGAAAATGCGCTTATGCAATATCTTCCACGTGTAGGTGAATAGGAATTCGTCAAGAATCCGGCGCCTATTTTGACGTGAAACATGTTACGCTGGCGCGGAGTGCAGCTCCAGTATGTTTGATCACGTGGTCTTAAATTTACCAATGACATGTCTGGGATTTACAATGATGTATAGTGATCATTACATATTGTGTGTTTTAGATTGCGTGTCTGGGAGTATTGGTGGAGTGCAGACATATTAACGGCAAGTATACTTACCACGCACGTGTTGTCATGGAAACGTAAAGGTACATGCCCACTCAGTAGGCACAAACTGTTCTTTATAGCTGGGACATCATCTGAGACATTTTCAGGCAACATAAACATTCATTCAACCATTACCCCACGTATTTATTGGTATTATTATACATTTTATATCAGATGCAAATTTCACACTGATATCAGGGGCGATAACCATTTCCTTAAAATGTTAACGGACATTACTATTTATTATCTGTATTTATATTTTGATGTGCAATGATCATACTTTATAGTCTGTATATTATTTGTTCAGGTGACGACTTTAATTAGTATACATAATTAAAAAATAGCATGCCTCATTTGCATATGAAAATAGCCTATTACCACCGCGCGTCACTATCAGTAAAATAGTTATTACTAAATGATTATATCTGTCTAGCGGGCACTTGTAATTTTTAGAACTGGTGGAATGGTGACACAATTTTACACTTATTTAATTCCTATAAAGACATTTTGTGCCTACTGAATGGGCATGTACCTTGCACGTTTACCGTCTACATTCTGACCACAGGTGATGGGAAAAACTAATCTGATCGTCTATCATTGTATAAATATTAATAATATACTATATACTGTTGTGTGATATTTTCCCGTCACCTGTGATTCTGACCAACAATAAATAGAGGATATTCATATTTTTGCAACGAATATGACATATATGTTCATCTCGTGGTGTGAAATGTCCATATTTCACTCGTGCCGTTATATGTTCATCGAGTGGTGTGGAATGTCCATATTTCACGAGTGCCGTTATATGTTCATCGAGTGGTCTGAAATGTCCATATTTCACTCGTGCCGTTATATGTTCATCGAGTGGTGTGAAATGTCCATATTTCACTCGTGCCGTTATATGTTCATCGAGTGGTGTGAAATGTCCATATTGCACGAGTGCCGTTATATGTTCGAGTGGTGTGAAATGTCCATATTTCACTCGTGTCGTTATGTGTTCATCGAGTGGTGTGAAATGTCCATATTTCACTCGTGCCGTTATATGTTCATCGAGTGGTGTGGAATGTCCATATTTCACTCGTGCCGTTATATGTTCATCTCGTGGTGTGAAATGTCCATATTTCACTCGTGCCGTTATATGTTGTGTGAAATGTCCATATTTCACTTGTGCCGTTATATGTTCATCGAGTGGTGTGGAATGTCCATATTTCACGAGTGCCGTAAGGCACGAGTGAAATATGGACATTTCACACCACGAGATGAACATATATGTCATATTCGTTGCAAAAATATGAATATTCTATTTATTATATACCGCTCCATGGAAATTAGCAGTTTTTTAGACTGTATACGGTAATGAATGTGTATTTGCAGCCTATTTGCAGTCCGGCACTGCAGGTGCGCGTTATGAAAATAGATAGCGGAAGTAGTCGTATTTTCACCGAAAGTTGTTTATTTCATCGATGAGAACATATGACTTTTATTTACATCGTATAACTATGTATTTGATGGGTAGGTATATAATAAATGATCATATCCGGCATTAACATGATACCCGTTTCTCGCCCACCAGGTGTCCGAGACATAGAGAATACCAGGCTAGTGTCTTTGATTTCAAGTTTATCAGGCAAGGCTAGGAAACGCGTAGGAATTTCGAGGCTTGCCCAGGAATTCCTACTGTTTCCGAGCCGAGCCTGATAAACTTGATATCAAAAGACACTAGCCTGGTATTCTGTTTATCAGGTAACGTTTTATGCTGGAAAATGACCACACATGACGTCGTTATCTATGACAGAACACGGACTTGTTTACATTGCGTAATTACACTGACGTCATTCGGTAACGTCACGTGACGTCAACCGACCAATGGAACGTCAGTTTTCACTTTGTTGTAACCCGGATGTTGATATCAGGTCAATGCCTGATACAACAATATGTTATCAGTCGGTACGTATTCGGTCAATACAGGGCAGGTTACCTGATAAAAGGATATTCGCATAGTCACGCCTATGTGAGATTTTCTCGTCTCGCCCTACACGCGCGTGTCTCACATCTAGCAATGACAAAGTGTCTAATAGCGCAATAGTATGGCTAATGTGTCTTACAATTACACCATACAATAATTAATACGTTTGATGTTTATGTGTTTCAATGGTTGTTGGCGTGTTTATTATTACGTCATAGCGTCATGACGTCGTTTTAAGTTTGATGACGTCAAAAATGTGCGACGTACATTTTGACGTTGTCAGGGCTGAATGGTGATGGCATTGAATATTACTTTGATAATAATTTGTAAACGATCCACTGAACTGGCATTAGCGTTTCACCCATTTGTTGATATGGCAAACCCGTTGGACGTATCGAAAGTCGCATAAATTCAGAGAATAAAAAGTTTCACCCAATTTTATCCGTCTGTAAACTGGTAACCAAAACAATAAATTAACGCGGTAATTTTTTTGTTATTTTATTCATCTCTTGCTACGCCAAGTAATCACACTAAACTACCATTAAAACAATACATGTTTCTTAAAATGTAATCGATTCGAGAATGTCCGCCATTTTGAAATTGATGCTGACGATGGGGCGTAGATATAGAGAATAGTAGGTTAGTGACGTGAATGGGAAAAAATATCTGGCAATGCTTAGGAAACGGGATGGGCGAGGCTCTGCCGAGCACATCCCGTTTCCGTGCCGCGCCAGATGTTTTTCCCCCATTCACAGCACTAACCTACTATTCTATTTATCCTGTCAACATCTAAAAATAGCTTTAAAATGCAATAAAAATAGCCCCAGCCACCGCACATATTCATACGCAGTGATTGGATCGTATTGACAGGATATCACAAATGTTTCACGACACCGTGTTTCACGGCACATACGCACTGTGTTGACGGGATAAACTATCAGGACCCGCTCAAACTCAATAGGAATTCCTCGATGAACCTCGCAATATGCAATATGCATCCCTAGGTTGAAAAACGTGTAAACCATCACAATTACGAGGCAACGATTTTTGAAAACAATGACACGTTTATATAAATTATATCATACATTTTGTAGTCTGCCGTTTATGTTATATTCTCCATTTTTCTTATAAAAAAATGATTTAACAGCACTTTAGAATCATTTCCAATGGAAATGATTCTAAAGTTGTTGTCAAACCATCATGTTGATATTTAAGAAGAAAAAATCGGTTCCAGCATTCTAAGAGTTAAAACAAAAACACAGTTTGCAGCAGTGTGTATGCGCACCGATAATGTAATGGCTGTGCCGTGTCTAATTCAGGCTGCCGCGACCGTCCGGTCGTTCCGGGATCACAATTCCGGATTTTCAGAAGGTCCGTGTGGTATAGATGCATCCAACCCAATCCCCAGACTGAAAGTAGGAGATGGAGCTGTACGAGGAAACGGTGGTCAAATCGTAAACCATTTTCATGCGCAGGTACGACTATGTATTATTTTATCATAGCTCCAGATAAGCTAAGTAGCGAGTATCAGAAAGCAATACAAATTTTGTGGTACCTTTATCGTGCTGCAGAAAACAATAAACAGACCACAAATATAGCATATTTTTTCTTATTTTCCATGAAAACACATCTTGGTATTTCATTAGAATTGTCTCCAAGGAGACAATACTGTACTGTCGGTATTTCATTAGAATTGTCTCCAAGGAGACAATTCTAATGAAATGCCAAGACATGTTTTCATTTCGAAGCAAACTATTCAATAATTGATTTCATTTTACCCAATTAAAAATTTAAAATACCCAATTGGTGCAGAAATGATGGAGTGACAATACTCAATTACTAATACCTTAGCTGAAGCCCTGTAACTGTATACTATTTCACTGCGCTATGGTGTATTATATGAATGTGCCAAGTGTTCAAGTTTAACAAGAAGAGTGATGTGGTAGACATGCTTCCGTCGGTATACTGACGAAGCATTGCCATATAAATAAGGTCACCTAACAGTACAGTCATAGACTGATATTTAGTAAGTATGGAAGCGTCCTGGTGCCAATGGTATAATATTTTAAGTCCTAATTAGGAGATCTCCTAATTAGGACTTACTATCTCCTTGTTAGGAGTTAGTATCTCCTAATTAGGAGATACAATATTATAGTATTGCCACTGCTAATTAGGAGTTAATATCTCCTAATTAGGACTTACTATATCCTAATTAGGACTTAGTATCTCCTAATTAGGAGATAAAAATAGTATAGCATTGGCACCAGAACGCTTCCATAAGTAAGTATATATGATAGCCATGCCTAGTACAAATAGTAGTATTACCCAACTTCCTATATAAGTTGATATTCCATAGTGTTGACTAATTCCCGGTGTTTTGAAGTACCTGGGCAATAGTTCCGCATGCCTGGTCAATAAGTCTGCGTGCCCGGTCAATAGTCAAAACTATTTCACCCCTGAACATCATGACGTCATGATTTTTGTCGAAGAGAGTTTGACAGAACAGACAATTTCTGAATTAAACCTATATATTGAGCATATTTTAAAGAACGGGAGCGTAATCAGCACAACCTTTGTAAGAAAAAAATGTGTATTTTCTGTTAAACTTTATTTTCTACAAATCTGAAAAGCAGTTGGGTGATTATGCATCTACAGACCATATATTATTGGAATTCGACCGATGACACTCTGTCATCATTGAGCAGTTTCCGAAATCCAAGATAGCGTCCAAGATGGCCGCCCAAAAGAACAAAACCGGATATATGTACAAACTGTTTTAAGTTAAGCAAAACAGTGAATTCGATCCACCAAAAGGCAGGAACGAAGCATCAGATACACTGACCTAACTAATGAGCTTCCACTTGCTACTACTGCAAGGTGCATGATCACGTGGTTACAATAACAAAAACGTCGCCCACTCCAAAGTAAGTATTATTTGATATTTTCCTTAATATGCAACGGATTTTGATGAAATATGGCGCAGCAAACGCGTCTTCAAGAGCTGCATTTGGTGGTCCATGGAGTTCGGCACAGACTTATGTCGTTTTGCGAAGGATCGAGTTCCGTGTCGGTAGGCACGGAAATCAATTCTTCGCAAAAACGACAGAAGTTTGGGCGAAAATACAGAGACCACCAAATATTTCATCAAAATCCGTTACGTAATAAGGACAATATAAAAGAATACGTACTTTGAATCAGATGGATTCTGGAAGTTTCAGTACGTGTTGTTGTTGTTAGTACCACGTGAACATACGCATTGTACTGATAATAAGCAAAGCTATACAGTGGAACCTCTCTAAACCGGACACCAAGAAAACACGTGTGATCTTATTTTCGATGAGTTTCTTGGTCATTTATCTCATGTGATAGTGTCTGTTCGTAATCGCATATCACACAACTATGGCTCAGAATGATCACATGTCTGATTTGCAGTGAAAGCTTTCTAAGCCGGACACCCTGGGGACCTCCCAGGTCGTCCGGTTTAGAGAGGTTTCACTGTACTTGAACAAGAAAGGAAAGAAGCGTACTCAATACCACAAGGTGTATGATCACGTGGTACAAACAACAACAACAACAACAACAACAACAACAACAACAAGTACTGACACTTCCAGAATCCATCCGATTCAAAGTACGTATTCTTTTATATTGTCCTTATTACGTAACGGATTTTGATGAAATATGGCGCATCAAACGCATTGTGAAGCTGCATTTGGTGGTCTCTGTAATTTGGCCCAAACTTCTGTCGTTTTTGCGAAGAATCGATTTCCGTGCCTACCGACACGGAACTCGATCCTTCGCAAAAACGACATAAGTCTGTACCGAACTCCATGGACGACCAAATGCAGCTCATGAAAACGCGTTTGCTGCGACATATGTCATCCAAATCCGTTTCATATTAAGGAGAATATCAAATAATACTTACTTTGGAGTGGGCAAGATTTCAACACTTTCAGCCACTGTTGTTGTTGTTATAACCACGTGAGCATGCACCTTGTACCATGACAAATGACAATTCGATCATAATACAAGAAGCTGATTAAGATGGTGCAGTTGTTATTATGAATATTCACTATTACCGCATAAGTATAACTAAAATACTTAGTGACAAAACATTTTACAAAGAAATATCAAGTACAGCAACTAAACACACACTGAAAAACGTAACAAATTTTAATAATAAGTGCGACACTTTGACTAATCAAAGTACTGAAAGTACTGAACATAGGGTACTACAAGAATTCCGCCACGGAAGCGGTGTCGCGCCTGAAAATGCCTTGTCGGTACAAAACAATGTTGTAGCAGGATTGTTGTTAAAGTTTCTGCATTACTTTGACATCGCCATGTTTACTTCTGTTTTGTGAATGAAATAGTTCGCCCCGGATCGAGTATATTAAAACATACAAATGACGTCATTGTGGAAACCGCTGACAAAATTTTCAATGTATGGAAGCCCAAACTTGTTATACTGTCATTCATTTGTTCCCTGACTGTAATTTATCACTTACTGACTTCTTATTGAACCCCTTCCCTGAACGCAGAATTGACACTCATGTTGGCGTGTATTGGCCACCATAGACAAATGTCAATAAGGCAGAATTCGGGAATGCCACTAAAATCCGCTGTAAATCCATCGATAGAATGAGGATTAACATCAGTTAGACCCACACGTGTGAGTTTTGTTGCGACACAATCGCGATCATTAAAACAATCTGGGTAAACAGGTAGCCCCTTGATATCGTTTGTGTATTGAACGCGTCGATCCGGTGGAGAATTTCGGAGGGGAGTTAACTCTGCCGAAAACTATAGCCTGTTACTAAATTTAGCGATGACCGCACGATTTGTGACCCAAATGGGGGCAACTAACAACTTGAAGGCGTAACAAAATAATCCGATGTATTTTTGTACGCTGAACATCCGTTGTTGATATTGTTCAGTGCAAGTAGTTTTTCATAATACATGTACTATTTTCAATTAGCGGTTGCGTATGACAGTTAAACGTTGAGTAACACAATGAATTTTGTTGTTATGGTTACTCCAAGATATCACTACGTACTAGCCCATCGGGGGGGGGGGGGGGGGGGGGGGTTCTTGGGCGTGGCTAACTGTCCGAGGCGATTCCAATACATAGGTTACCCTATGTGAAAAGGAACGCGACTACTTATGCAATTTTGAAGTCAAAGAAAGTGATGTTTATGGTCTTCCAAAAGTACATAAATCTAACGAAGTAAATCAAGTCTTACTGGAAAATTGTGAAAGCTCACGTGTAACAATTTCTCCTCCAGGCGACCTATCATTCAGACCGAGTGTAGTAGTTCCTAGCTGTGAACGTGACACATAGACTATAGTCTGTTTCACGAAAGCTGCCCAAATATTACGGCCATATAGACAATTCAAAAACAATATTATTTTCGATAATAATAAATTAAAGGAAAATTTAAGAATGAGCCTTCTTTTTATTTTGTGAAATTTGGTCCAATATTGATTTTATTACGAAAAATTGATTTGTCTATAGGAATTTAACATGGGGGAAAAAGAGGTAAGGAAGTGTGGGAGGAGTCAAAAAACGAAACATTTTGGAAATTGACTCCGAAACCTAGCTAGATAGCTTGGACATGATCTAACTAAGAAAACAAAAGTTAAATTTTAAAAATCGGTCCAGTATTTCTGAAATTCAAAAAAAATTCCCCTTGTTATATCCCGATAGACATCTTCACTGGGATTTTGTTTTTGTTTTTGATATTGTTTTTGAATTGTTTATATAGCCGTAAAATTTGGGCAGTTTTCGTGAAACAGAGAGTAAATGATTTAATCGACCGGCTGTTAAAACCATATTTAAAAATGTAACAAAGTTACGTTAGAGATAGTTTAGACTTCATAAACCATTTGCCTGAATCTGTAGAAAGTAGACCAATATTAGTATTGTTCGATGTAATAAACCTGTAGACGAAAATTAGACATGAATTAGAATTACAAACATTCGAAAACGCAACATGTAAATACATCATTGACAATTGGAAGCGCTTCTTAGACGATTGTTTCATCATATGGACGAAGTCACTACAATATCTGGATATATTTCACAACATTTTAAATCACCTTCACCCAGATTTAAAATTTACAATGGAGTGGAGTCGTAAAGAATTAGCATTTCTAGATAATCTAGATAAAAAGCAAGACATTACAATTATACGACATTAAATAAAACCACGGATACCAAACAATACCTGGATTTCAATTTTTGCCATCCAGGTCATACAAAACGAAGTAATCCGTACAATCTTGCACGTAGAATATACATAATTGTCACTGATCCAGATTTAAGAAATCACAGGTATTAAAATTAAATAGCGAGCGCTAGCGAGCAACACATAACTTACTTATTGTTTTTAAGACTAGTGTAAGATATATATCGGGGTGAGTCGGAAAAAACGTTCCCAATTTTAATTTCCTATAACTCCTACACAATAATTCAAACTTTGCATCATGGTGCATCATGATGTTGTAGATAACTTGCATAACTATTATCGTAATAAACGAAATTCTTTACAAATGACCACTTAAGCAATACCGTGGGGGTAGAAATGTACAATATCGGTAGAGTTCAAATTGCTGTTAATCGTACCAAAGTATATGCTTCATGTAACTACACACAATGGTTGATCGGCCCACCAACCTCTTCTACCACACAGTACGCAGACGTTTCTGTCATGAAGAAATATTACTTCTGTAGCCTATTTCATCAACATTGCAAAGTATACTTTCCTAGCAAAGTATACTTTGAGGGAGAAATTTTAAATTTTATGATAATTTTATTAATTTTTATTATACTGAATTTATTACATTATCACAGCCATTTTGGCTGTGATAATGTAATACATTCAGTATACTAATTCTGCATACTTTTAATCATGAAATATATGCATTTGTTAGTTCTATATGAAATAATGCATTTCAGGAAAAATAAATGATTACTCCCTCAAAGTATACTTTGCTAGTAAAGTATACTTTGCAATGTTGATGAAATAGGCTACTGATCTCAGCCAAGTCACTTTCTTCCAACATCTCTGCATCTCAGCTTTGCTTTCCGCTTCAGTGAACTTATCTTGTCGACGACTGTAAACTTTCTCACAAGGAGAATTCCACACCGAGTAGTCCATTGGATTACAATCCGGACATTGTGGCGGCCACTCATCTTGTTTGATGAACTCGTGGGTAGCATCCTACAAATACGATTATGTTTCACTGCTGGTATGTGATGATGCACCATACTGCCGGAACACATAGTCACCATTTGGGTATAGACGCCGACAGTCACGTAACAAACCCCTCTCTAATAATGACATGTAGCTATCACTGTTCATTTTCACCTCCTACGTGTTGATAAAGTCCACCGTAATTGACTACCGTCCGAAACTATCAACTTCTTGCATAACCTTCATGTATCGTGGTAAAGACATACTTTAGGCAATGTTTCATTTTGGCACTGACTGTTACTGACATAGATCATGTTGGGACCACAGGTTAGCCGGCAGAGAAACTCTAGAGACTTGCATCATTGATATTTTCAGTTCCAACCTAGAAGTGTGCATGATTATTCATTTGTACAATATTCGGTCTATCATGATCGAATTGATAGGAGTTATAGACGACATCCTGAACTATCACTATGTGAAATTGCAAATGTCCACATAAAAAGTGTCTGAGTTACAGGAACTTAAATCTGGGAACGTTTTTTATGAATCACCCGATATAACACTCACATTCCGTACAATTAGTTTTCTCCCTCATCCGCATATATTCATATGTTCCAGTAAACGGTATGTGGACGACTTGGGGAGATTGGAGTCCTTGGTCCGCCACCTGTGGCTCTGCAACCCGCACCAGGACCCGCACATGCACCAATCCCGCGCCCGCACACGGCGGGTATGCCTGTGGCGGAAGTGGTATTGACCCGGAGTCGGAGACACGTAACACTCCTCCCTGTCCTGGTAATATCGATTTTTGTTAATTATTTACAGTGATATAAATTAGTCTATGTCGCTGATTGCTTATTAAAATTGTGTTTGAAAATTGCCATAATAATCTTTGAAACATTCGAAACGTGAAAATATCAATGTTGTTCGTAAACGTTTTGACGTCGCTGACGTAAGCTAAGTATACTTAACCTAAACTATTGACACATCGTTCTGAAATGGGATGGACACGAACCCAAAAGTCATGAGCATTGTCTTATGTAACATCTTGAATTAAAGATACGAGGGTTTTCTTTTTCTTCAAATTAGTTTTATCAGGCCAATTTGATCTATATGATAATCACCTGGGTGGCAGGTGGGAGCACGCGATGGGTAATTTAACGATCGGGGTTCATCCTTACCGGAATCCTGAATGGAGACCTGGTTTGACCCTCACATACGTGTTTGGCATTTTGTATGTGACAGTTGAATGTGGTTATACCCCTTATGTGAGTATTACGATATTCGTAATCCTATTTTAGGGGAAGGGGCCAAGTGACCTTGGTGTGGTATGGACCTGGCACCAGGTCAGGTTATTCCCCCCCCCCCCTCCCCCAATGCCGCAGGTTAAAATGGGATCGAACCCGTTTGCCCGGCCTTACATGACCTTAGCTGTTCATAGGCTGTTAAACACTAATAAACAAACAAACACAGTATATGATAATCGTATTTCCAGTGGACGGTATGTGGGCGACGTGGGTAGATTGGGGTGCTTGGTCCGCCACCTGTGGCTCTGCAACCCGTACCAGGACCCGCACATGCACCGATCCCGCGCCCGCACACGGCGGGGATACCTGTGCCGGAAGTGGTGCTGACACGGATACACGCAACACTCCTCCCTGTCCTGGTAATAACGATTTTTGTCCCGCCTGCTGTAGCAGAAGCGGGACATAGGCATAGCTTTTCCGTCGGCGGCGTCGTCGTCGTCGTCAGCGGCGGCGGCGTCAACATTTCACGTTAAGTTTTTGCGTTTAGCTCAGTTTCCAGAAAACTATAACTCCTACGACATCCATACTTGGTATACATCAACACTGTGGTGCAACCATCTCACACAGAGGGAGCCCATGTGACCTTCACCTACTTTTCATGGTTTATTGACCTACTTTTCACATACATTCAACGTTAAGTGTTTGCGTTTAGCTCTGTTTCTAAAACTTAACGCTCAGGTTAATTCATTGTAACTTCCCCTCAATGGAATGCTTTAATATTCCATACATGCATTTGTAACAACATCACGCATCATTCTACAGAAAGCCCACGGTGCCCGCTAACCCCAAAGGTCAAGGTCGCTGACTTAGAAATGTCCGTGTTTGGAAAAGTTAACGCTCAGTTTATGCTTTAATATTCCATACATGCATTTGTAACATGCCGCATCATTCTACAGAAAGCCCATAGTGCCCGCTAACCCCAAAGGTCAAGGTCACTGACTTAGAAATTGCTGTGTTTGGAAAGTTAACGCTCAGTTTATGCTTTAATATTCCATACATGCATTTGTAACAACATCCCGCATCATTCTACAGAAAGCCCTTGGTGCCCGCAAACCCCAAAGGTCAAGGTCGCTGACTTAGAAATGTCCGTGTTTGGAAAGTTAACGCTCAGTTTATGCTTTAATATTCCATACATGCATTTGTAAAAACATCCCGCATCATTTTACAGAAAGCCCATGGTGCCCGCTAACGCCAAATGTCAAGGTCACTGACTTAGAGAAATTTTCCAGTTTGCAAAAGTTAACGCTCAGTTTATGCTTTAATATTCCACACATGCATTTGTAACAACATCCCGCATCATTCTACAGAAAGCCCATGGTGCCCGCTAACCCGAAAGGTCAAGGTCACTGACTTAGAAATTTCCGTATTTGGAAAAGTTAACGCTCAGTTTATGCTTTAATATTCCATACATGCATTTTGTAACAACATCCCGCATCATTCTACAGAAAGCCCATGGTGCCCGCTAACCCCAAAGGTCAAGGTCACTGACTTAGAAATTTCCGTATTTGGAAAAGTTAACGCTCAGTTTATGCTTTAATATTCCATACATGCATTTGTAACAACATCCCGCATCATTCTACAGAAAGCCCATGGTGCCCGCTATCCCCAAAGGTCAAGGTCACTGACTTACAAATTAACGCTCAGTTTATGCTTTAATATTCCATACATGCATTTGTAACAACATCCCGCATCATTCTACAGAAAGCTCATGGTGCCTGCAACCCCCAAGGTTATTACAAGCTCCTTATATGCTATCAAACTGCGCCAGGCGGGACATTTTGCTCCGCGGAGCTCTTGTTATGTATTACTTAAGGTGAATTAGTCTACTTCCCTGTTTAATTTGGGTTTGAAAATTGTCATAATAATTTTTGACACATATTCACAACTTCAAAATACCACTGTTGCTCTAAGCTGTTTTGACGACGCTGACGTTTCCTTAGCCTAAATATTGACACATCGTTCGGAAAAAGAATGGACACTCAACCAACGTTCACTCGTAACAAAACTATATGTATGTGCACTTACTTACATGACCTAGGTTGTGAATTTTGATCTACATGCACACTGCCGTATGTGACATGATGAATTAAAGATACGAGGGTTTTCTTTTCATTCAAAATAGTTTTATCAGACCAATTGGATCTATTTGATCATCGTATTTCCAGTGGACGGTATATGGGCGACGTGGGGAGTCTGGGGTGCTTGGTCCGCCACCTGTGGCTGTGTATCCCGCGCCAGGACCCGCACATGCACCGATCCCGCGCCCGCACACGGCGGGGATACCTGTGCCGGAAGTGGTGCTGACACGGATACACGCGACACTCCCCCCTGTCCTGGTAGTAACAATTTTTACTCATTGTTTACTGTGAATTATTTCCCTGATTACTTTGTTAAAATGGTCATAATATTATTTGAAATATATTCAAAACATCAAAATATCACTGTTGCTCTTCAACGTTTTGATGTCGCTGTCTTAAGCTACGAAACATTAGCCTAAAATATTGACGCCTCGTTCGGAAACAAGATGGACACGCACCCAAAGTTCCAGACAACGGTTACTCGTAACAAAAAAGATATGTACCTGTCATTACATGAACCAGGTTATAGAGAATAGTAGGTTAGTGCCGTGAATGGGAACAAAATATCTGGCAAGGCTCAGGAAACTGGATGGGCGAGGCTCTGCCGGGCACATCCCGTTTCCGTGCCGCGCCAGATATTTTTTCCCATTCACGGCACTAACCTACTATTCTATTTATCCCGTCAACACCTACAAATGGCTGTAAAATGCAAAAATAGTATTGACTGGATATCAAAAATGTTTCACGGCACCGTGTTTCACGGCACATACACACTGTGTTGACGGGATAAATGTAATTCGATATACAGCATCATTGCCTTGTGTGTCATCTTGAATTAACGATCCGAGGGTTTTCTTTTCATTCAAATTAGTTTTATCAGTCCTATTGGATCTATATGAGCATCGTATTTCCAGTGGACGGAATGTGGGCGTCGTCGTGGGGAGATTGGGGGAACGGGGGTGTTGTCCTATTTTCGAGCTCCACTGAGTGAAGCGAGTATGCTAGGGGGTCCAGGGGCATGCCGCCCAGGACAACTTTTGAAATCAAGATGTCCAGAAATGCACTGTCCTGTGTTTTATGGCTCCTCCCTGTCCTGGTAATATCGATTTTTTTTAATTACTTACAGTGATATAAATTAGTCTATGTCCCCGACTATTGTCGCGCCCGCTTGTGGAATGCCAGAGATAGTGATCACAATGACGTACGGGTGTCCGTCCGTCCGTGAGTGTGTCCATCCGAAATATGTGTTAAAGTTTTTAAATACCTTATATATCTACAGTCCTAAGTCACATTGACTTGAAACTTCATTTGAGTATTAGTCACCATGCACATAGGCATGCTGTATCCCACTCATATGGCCCCTTTGCCCAAGGTCAAGGTCAAATAACTTAGAAGTTTACGTTCAATTTGTGTCCAAAACCTGTGCCGGAAGTGGTGCTGACACAGATACACGCAACACTCCTCCCTGTCCTGGTAATAACAATGTTTTACAATTAATTACTTACTGTGACAGGGGCGTTAAACAGTTCACATACCTACTATATGACCAATTGGATATATATGAGCATCATATTTCCAGTGGACGGTATGTGGGCGACGTGGGGAGATTGGGGTGCTTGGTCCGCCACCTGTGGCTCTGCAACCCGTGCCAGGACCCGCACATGCACCGATCCCTTGCCCGCACACAGCGGGGATACCTGTGCCGGAAGTGGTGCTGACATGGAGACACGCAACACTCTTCCCTGTCCTGGTAATAACAATGTTTTACAATTACATTGTAATTACTTACAGTGGCAGGGGCGGATCCAGCATTTGGGGAACGGGTGTGCTGTCCTATTTTCGAGCTCCACTGAGTGAAGCGAGTCTGCTAGAGTGTCCAGGGGCAAACCGCCCAGGACAACTTTTGAAATCAAGATGTCCAGAAATGCACTGTCCTGTGTTTTATGGCATTTAAATTCAGTGGTAAACTGTGATCTATGTAAACTCCGTCCCTGACTATTGTGGAAAGCCAGACATAGTGATCACAATGACGTACGGGTGTCCGTCCGTCCGTCGGACAATCCGTCCGTCCGTCCGGGCCAACATCGGGGGTTTAGGAGCTTAGGGTAAGGGTTAGTAACAAAGGATTCCTTTGTTATAGTCGGTAAGCTCGTCATTCCATTGATCTTTAGGAGCTAATCCTTTGATCTTTTAAAGAACAAAAAGCTCATAACTCCCAAATGTTTGAATGTCCGTCCGTCCGTCCGTGAGTGTGTCCATCCGAAATCTGTGTTAAAGTTTTTAAATACCTTATATCTCTACAGTCCTAAGTCACATTGACTTGAAACTTATTTTGAGTATTAGTCACCATCCATATAGTCATGCTGTATCCCACTCATATGACCCATTTGCCCAAAGTCAAGGTCAAATAACTTAGAAATTTACGTTCAATTTGTGTCCAAATTTGCGTTAAACAGTTCACATACCTACTATCAGACCAATTGGATCTATATAAGCATCATATTTCCAGTGGACGGTATGTGGGCGACGTGGGGAGATTGGGGTTCTTGGTCCGCCACCTGTGGCTCTGCAACCCGCACCAGGACCCGCACATGCACCAATCCCTCGCGCGCACACGGCGGGGATACCTGTGCCGGAAGTGGTGCTGACATGGAGACACGCAACACTCCTCCCTGTCCTGGTAATAACAATGTTTTACAATTAATTACTTACTGTGACAGGGGCGGATCCAGCATTTGGGGAACGGGGGTGTTGTCCTATTTTCGAGCTCCTCTGAGTGAAGCGAGTATTCTAGAGGGTCCAGGGTCAACCCGCCCAGGACAACTTTTGAAATCAAGATGTCCAGAAATGTACTGTCCTGTGTTTTATGGCATTTAAATTCAGACTCCAACTGGTGGTAAACTGTGATCTATGTAAACTCCGTCCCTGACTATTGTCGCGCCCGCTTGTGGAAAGCCAGACATAGTGATCACAATGACGTACGGGTGTCAATCCGTCTGTCCGTCCGGGCCAACGTCCGGGGGTTTGAGAGCTTAGGGGCGTGGTTAGGAACAAAAGATTCCTTTGTAATATTCCGTAAGCTCATAAACTCTATTGTTGTTTAGGGGCTTTTTCATTGTTCTTCAAACAATGGAAATACCCCATAAACCCAAAATATTGGAACGTCCGTCCGTCCGTCCGTCCGTCCGTGAGTGTGTCCATCCGAAATCTGTGTTAAAGTTTTTAAATACCTTATATCTCCACAGTCCTAAGTCACATTGACTTGAAACTTCATTTGCGTATTAGTCACCATTCATATAGTCATGCTGTATCCCACTCATATGACCCCTTTGCCCAAATTTGCATTAAACAGTTCACATAACTACTATCAGACCAATTGGATCTATATGAGCATCATATTTCCAGTGGACGGTATGTGGGCGACGTGGGGAGATTGGGGTTCTTGGTCCGCCACCTGTGGCTCTGCAACCCGCACCAGGACCCGCACATGCACCAATCCCTCGCCCGCACACGGCGGGGATACCTGTGCCGGAAGTGGTGCTGACATGGAGACACGCAACACTCCTCCCTGTCCTGGTAATAACAATGTTTTACAATTACATTGTAATTACTTACAGTGGCAGGGGCGGATCCAGCATTTGGGGAACGGGTGTGCTGTCCTATTTTCGAGCTCCACTGAGTGAAGCGAGTCTGCTAGAGTGTCCAGGGGCAAACCGCCCAGGACAACTTTTGAAATCAAGATGTCCAGAAATGCACTGTCCTGTGTTTTATGGCATTTAAATTCAGTGGTAAACTGTGATCTATGTAAACTCCGTCCTGACTATGTGGAAAGCCAGACATAGTGATCACAATGACGTACGGGTGTCCGTCCGTCCGTCGGACAATCCGTCCGTCCGTCCGTCCGTCCGTCCGTGAGTGTGTCCATCCGAAATCTGTGTTAAAGTTTTTAAATACCTTATATCTCTACAGTCCTAAGTCACATTGACTTGAAACTTATTTTGAGTATTAGTCACCATCCATATAGTCATGCTGTATCCCACTCATATGACCCATTTGCCCAAAGTCAAGGTCAAATAACTTAGAAATTTACGTTCAATTTGTGTCCAAATTTGCGTTAAACAGTTCACATACCTACTATCAGACCAATTGGATCTATATAAGCATCATATTTCCAGTGGACGGTATGTGGGCGACGTGGGGAGATTGGGGTTCTTGGTCCGCCACCTGTGGCTCTGCAACCCGCACCAGGACCCGCACATGCACCAATCCCTCGCCCGCACACGGCGGGGATACCTGTGCCGGAAGTGGTGCTGACACGGATACACGCAACACTCCTCCCTGTCCTGGTAATAACAATGTTTTACAATTAATTACTTACTGTGACAGGGGCGGATCCAGCATTTGGGGAACGGGGGTGTTGTCCTATTTTCGAGCTCCACTGAGTGAAGCGAGTATGCTAGGGGGTCCAGGGGCATACCGCCCAGGACAACTTTTGAAATCAAGATGTCCAGAAATGCACTGTCCTGTGGTTTATGGCATTTAAATTCAGACTCCAACTTATGGTAAGCTGTGATCTATGTAAACTCCGTGGCTGAACGGGGTGGGGGGGGGGGGGTCGGTCGGGGGGGGGGGGGGGGGGCGCGGCTTGCAACCGCAGAACCTCCCCTCCAGATCCGCCCCTGAGTGATATAAATTATTCTATGTCCCAGATTTTTTATTAAAATTGAGTAGGAAAATTGTCATAAATATTTATGAAACATATTCAAAACGAGAAAATACCACTGTTGCTCTGAAACTGTTGACGTCGCTGACGTAAGGTACGAGCCTAAAACATTGACGCATAGTTCGGAAACAAGATGGACACGCACCCAATTTCTTTGACATTGTCTTATGCAACATCTTGCATTAAAGATTCGAGGGTTTTTCTTTCCTTTAAATTAGTTTTGTTTATCAGACCAATTTGGATCTATATGATAATCGTATTTCCAGTGGACGGTATGTGGACGACGTGGGGAGATTGGGGTTCTTGGTCCGCCACCTGTGGCTCTGCAACCCGCACCAGGACCCGCACATGCACCAATCCCTCGCCCGCACACGGCGGGGATACCTGTGCGGAAGTGGTGCTGACATGGAGACACGCAACACTCCTCCCTGTCTGGTAATAACAATGTTTTACAATTAATTACTTACTGTGACAGGGGCGGATCCAGCATTTGGGGAACGGGGGTGTTGTCCCTATTTCGAGCTCCTCTGAGTGAAGCGAGTATGCTAGAGGGTCCAGGATCAACCCGCCCAGACAACTTTTGAAATCAAGATGTCCAGAAATGTACTGTCCTGTGTTTTATGGCATTTAAATTCAGACTCCAACTGGTGGTAAACTGTGATCTATGTAAAACTCCGTCCCTGACTATTGTCGCGCCCGCTTGTGGAAAGCCAGACATAGTGATCACAATGACGTACGGGTGTCAATCCGTCTGTCCGTCCGGGCCAAGTCGTGGGGGTTTGAGAGCTTAGGGGCGTGGTTAGGAACAAAAGATTCCTTTGTAATATTCCGTAAGCTCATAAACTCTATTGTTAGTTTAGGGGCTTTTTTCATTGTTCTTCAAACAATGGAAATACCCCATAAACCCAAAATATTGGAACGTCCGTCCCGTCCTCCGTCCGTCCGTCCGTGAGTGTGTCCATCCGAAATCTGTGTTAAAGTTTTTAAATACCTTATATCTCCACAGTCCTAAGTCACATTGACTTGAAACTTCATTTGCGTATTAGTCACCATTCATATAGTCATGCTGTATCCCACTCATATGACCCCTTTGCCCAAGGTCAAGGTCAATTAACTTAGAAATTTACGTTCAATTTGTATCCAAATTTGCATTAAACAGTTCACATAACTACTATCAGACCAATTGGATCTATATGAGCATCATATTTCCAGTGGACGGTATGTGGGCGACGTGGGGAGATTGGGGTTCTTGGTCCGCCACCTGTGGCTCTGCAACCCGCACCAGGACCCGCACATGCACCAATCCCTCGCCCGCACACGGCGGGGATACCTGTGCCGGAAGTGGTGCTGACATGGAGACACGCAACACTCCTCCCTGTCCTGGTAATAACAATGTTTTACAATTACATTGTAATTACTTACAGTGGCAGGGGCGGATCCAGCATTTGGGGAACGGGTGTGCTGTCCTATTTTCGAGCTCCACTGAGTGAAGCGAGTCTGCTAGAGTGTCCAGGGGCAAACCGCCCAGGACAACTTTTGAAATCAAGATGTCCAGAAATGCACTGTCCTGTGTTTTATGGCATTTAAATTCAGTGGTAAACTGTGATCTATGTAAACTCCGTCCCTGACTATTGTGGAAAGCCAGACATAGTGATCACAATGACGTACGGGTGTCCGTCCGTCCGTCGGACAATCCGTCCGTCCGTCCGTCCGTCCGTCCGTGAGTGTGTCCATCCGAAATCTGTGTTAAAGTTTTTAAATACCTTATATCTCTACAGTCCTAAGTCACATTGACTTGAAACTTATTTTGAGTATTAGTCACCATCCATATAGTCATGCTGTATCCCACTCATATGACCCATTTGCCCAAAGTCAAGGTCAAATAACTTAGAAATTTACGTTCAATTTGTGTCCAAATTTGCGTTAAACAGTTCACATACCTACTATCAGACCAATTGGATCTATATAAGCATCATATTTCCAGTGGACGGTATGTGGGCGACGTGGGGGAGATTGGGGTTCTTGGTCCGCCACCTGTGGCTCTGGCAACCCGCACCAGGACCCGCACATGCACCAATCCCTCGCCGCACACGGCGTGGGATACCTGTGCCGGAAGTGTGGTGCTGACACGGATACACGCAACACTCCCACCTCCCTGTCCTGGTAATAACAATGTTTTACAATTAATTACTTACTGTGACAGGGGCGGATCCAGCATTTGGGAAACGGGGGTGTTGTCCTATTTGTTTTCGAGCTCCACTGAGTGAAGCGAGTATGCTAGGGGGTCCAGGGGCATACCGCCCAGGACAAATTTTGAAATCAAGATGTCCAGAAATGCACTTTCCTCTGTGTTTTATGGCTTTTAAATTCAGACTCCAACTTGTGGTAGGCTGTGATCTATGTAAACTCCGTGGCTGAACGGGGGGGGGGGTGGGGGGGGGGGGGGGGGGGGGGGTGGGTCGGGGGGGGGGGGGGGGGCGGGGGCTTGCAGCAACCGCAGAACCTCCCCTCCAGATCTGCCCCTGAGTGATATAAATTATTCTATGTCCCAGATTTTTTATTAAAATTGAGTAGGAAAATTGTCATAAATATTTATGAAACATATTCAAAACGAGAAAATACCACTGTTGCTCTGAAACTGTTGACGTCGCTGACGTAAGGTACGAGCCTAAAACATTGACGCATAGTTCGGAAACAAGATGGACACGCACCCAATTTCTTTGACATTGTCTTATGCAACATCTTGCATTAAAGATTCGAGGGTTTTTCTGTCCTTCAAATTAGTTTTATCAGACCAATTGGATCTATATGATAATCGTATTTCCAGTGGACGGTATGTGGACGACGTGGGGAGATTGGGGTTCTTGGTCCGCCACCTGTGGCTCTGCAACCCGCACCAGGACCCGCACATGCACCAATCCCTCGCCCGCACACGGCGGGGATACCTGTGCCGGAAGTGGTGCTGACATGGAGACACGCAACACTCCTCCCTGTCCTGGTAATAACAATGTTTTACAATTAATTACTTACTGTGACAGGGGCGGATCCAGCATTTGGGGAACGGGGGTGTTGTCCTATTTTCGAGCTCCTCTGAGTGAAGCGAGTATGCTAGAGGGTCCAGGATCAACCCGCCCAGGACAACTTTTGAAATCAAGATGTCCAGAAATGTACTGTCCTGTGTTTTATGGCATTTAAATTCAGACTCCAACTGGTGGTAAACTGTGATCTATGTAAACTCCGTCCCTGACTATTGTCGCGCCCGCTTGTGGAAAGCCAGACATAGTGATCACAATGACGTACGGGTGTCAATCCGTCTGTCCGTCCGGGCCAACGTCCGCCGGGGGTTTGAGAGCTTAGGGCGTGGTTAGGAACAAAAGATTCCTTTGTAATATTCCGTAAGCTCATAAACTCTATTGTTGTTTAGGGGCTTTTTCATTGTTCTTCAAACAATGGAAATACCCCATAAACCCAAAATATTGGAACGTCCGTCCGTCCGTCCGTCCGTCCGTCCGTGAGTGTGTCCATCCGAAATCTGTGTTAAAGTTTTTAAATACCTTATATCTCCACAGTCCTAAGTCACATTGACTTGAAACTTCATTTGCGTATTAGTCACCATCCATATAGTCATGCTGTATCCCACTCATATGACCCCTTTGCCCAAGGTCAAGGTCAATTAACTTAGAAATTTACGTTCAATTTGTATCCAAATTTGCGTTAAGCAGTTCACATAACTACTATCAGACCAATTGGATCTATATGAGCATCATATTTCCAGTGGACGGTATGTGGGCGACGTGGGGAGATTGGGGTTCTTGGTCCGCCACCTGGCTGCTGCAACCCGCACCAGGACCCGCACATGCACCAATCCCTCGCCCGCACACGGCGGGGATACCTGTGCCGGAAGTGGTGCTGACATGGAGACACGCAACACTCCTCCCTGTCCTGGTAATAACAATGTTTTACAATTAATTACTTACTGTGACAGGGGCGGATCCAGCATTTGGGGTTTGGGGAACTGGGTGTTGTCCTATTTTCGAGCTCCACTGAGTGAAGCGAGTATGCTAGGGGGTCCAGGGGTATACCGCCCAGGACAACTTTTGAAATCAAGATGTCCAGAAATGCACTGTCCTGTGGTTCATGGCATTTAAATACAGACTCCAACTGATGGTAAACTGTGATCTATGTAAACTCCGTGGCTGAACGGGGGGGGGGGGGGGGGGGGGGGGGGGGGGGGGGGGGGGGGGGGGGGGGGTGGGGGGGGGGGGGGGGGGGGGGGGGGGGGGGGGGGGGGGGGGGGGGGGGCTTGCAACCGCGGAACCTCCCCTCCAGATCCGCCCCTGAGTGATATAAATTATTCTATGTCCCAGATTTGTTATTAAAATTGAGTAGGAAAATTGTCATAAATATTTATGAAACATATTCAAAACGAGAAAATACCACTGTTGCTCTGAAACTGTTGACGTCGCTGACGTAAGGTACGAGCCTAACACATTGACGCATATTTCGGAAACAAGATGGACACGCACCCAATTTCTTTGGCATTGTCTTATGCAACATCTTGTATTAAAGATTCGAGGGTTTTTCTTTCCTTCAAATTAGTTTTATCAGACCAATTGGATCTATATGATAATCGTATTTCCAGTGGACGGTATGTGGACGACGTGGGGAGATTGGGGTTCTTGGTCCGCCACCTGTGGCTCTGCAACCCGCACCAGGACCCGCACATGCACCGATCCCTCGCCCGCACACGGCGGGGATACCTGTGCCGGAAGTGGTGCTGACATGGAGACACGCAACACTCCTCCCTGTCCTGGTAATAACAATGTTTTACAATTAATTACTTACTGTGACAGGGGCGGATCCAGCATTTGGGGAACGGGGGTGTTGTCCTATTTTCGAGCTCCTCGGAGTGAAGCGAGTATGCTACAGGGTCCAGGGGCAACCCGCCCAGGACAACTTTTGAATTCAAGATGTCCAGAAATGTACTTTCCTGTGTTTTATGGCATTTAAATTCAGACTCCAACTGGTGGTAAACTGTGATCTATGTAAACTCCGTCCCTGACTATTGTCGCGCCCGCTTGTGGAAAGCCAGACATAGTGATCACAATTACGTACGGGTGTCAATCCGTCCGTCCGTCCAGGCCAACGTCCGGGGGTTTGAGAGCTTAGGGGCGTGGTTAGGAACAAAAGATTCCTTTATAATATTCCGTAAGCTCATAAACTCTATTGTTGTTTAGGGGCTTTTTCATTGTTCTTCAAACAATGGAAATACCCCATAAACCCAAAATGTTGGAACGTCCGTCCGTCCGTGAGTGTGTCCATCCGAAATATGTGTTAAAGTTTTTAAATACCTTATATCTCTACAGTCCTAAGTCACATTGACTTGAAACTTCATTTGAGTATTAGTCACCATCCATATAGTCATGTTGTATCCCACTCATATGACCCATTTGCCCAAGGTCAAGGTCTAATAACTTAGAAATTTACGTTCAATTTGTGTCCAAATTTGCGTTAAACAGTTCACATACCTACTATCAGACCAATTGGATCTATATAAGCATCATATTTCCAGTGGACGGTATGTGGGCGACGTGGGGAGATTGGGGTTCTTGGTCCGCCACCTGTGGCTCTGCAACCCGCACCAGGACCCGCACATGCACCAATCCCTCGCCCGCACACGGCGGGGATACCTGTGCCGGAAGTGGTGCTGACACGGATACACGCAACACTCCTCCCTGTCCTGGTAATAACAATGTTTTACAATTAATTACTTACTGTGACAGGGGCGGATCCAGCATTTGAGGAACGGGGGTGTTGTCCTATTTTCGAGCTCCACTGAGTGAAGCGAGTATGCTAGGGTGTCCAGGGGCATACCGCCCAGGACAACTTTTGAAATCAAGATCTCCAGAAATGCACTGTCCTATGTTTTATGGCATTTAAATTCAGACTCCAACTGATGGTAAACTGTGATCTATGTAAACTCCGTGGCTGAAAGGGGGGGGGGGCTTGCAACTGCGGAACCTCCCCTCCAGATCCGCCCCTGAGTGATATAAATTATTCTATGTCCCAGATTTTTTATTAAAATTGAGTAGGAAAATTGTCATAAAAAATTATGAAACATGTTCAAAACGAGAAAATACCACTGTTGCTCTGAAACTGTTGACGTCGCTGACGTAAGGTACGAGCCTAAAACATTGGCGCATATTTCGGAAACAAGATGGACACTCACCCAAATTCTTTGACATTGTCTTATGCGACATCTTGCATTAAAGATTCGAGTGTTTTCCTTTCCTTCAAATTAGTTTTATCAGACCAATTGGATCTATATGATAATCATATTTCCAGTGGACGGTATGTGGGCGATGTGGGGAGATTGGGGTGCTTGGTCCGCCACCTGTGGCTCTGCAGCCCGCACCAGGACCCGCACATGCACCGATCCCTTGCCCGCACACGGCGGGGATACCTGTGCCGGAAGTGGTGCTGACATGGAGACACGCAACACTCCTTTCTGTTCTCCCTGAATGCTGCAGAACTAGCAATATTTTAAATATTTTATTAAATTTTTCAACTTTTTGTTACACGTGTTGTGGTTTCATTCCAGTAAATCGAATGTGGTCCTTAGTGTTCCAGTCGAAAGCAGTACATAATTAAGAAATTTCACTTGGCTCTAAAAGCCCATCTAATCCATGATTCAGAGCTAGCTCGAATTAGATGTAGCTCCAAATGATTTAGAGATCTCTTCAAATGAATTGTAGCTAGCTCCAAATGAATTAGAGCTAGCTCAAATTGATTTTAAGAGAGCATTAAATATGTCTTTTTGACTTCTCTCCAAATAACTTAGAGCTAGCAGCTCAAATTTATTTTAAGAGAGTATTAAATATATGTCTTTATTTTTTAACTTCTCTCCAAATACTTTAGAGCTATCTCTAATTGATTTAATGCTAGTTCTAATTCATTACATTTGAAGAGCTAGCTCCACTTCATTTTGAGAGCTAACTCAAATCGGGCTAGCTTTAAATCATTTGGAGCTATCTCTAATTCATGTAGAGAGTTTTGATTCTAATACATTTGGAGCTAGGTCAAATTCATTTGGAGCTAGCTCCAATTCATGTGGAGAGTTTTGATTCATTTGGAGCTCAAAATCAAATCAGGCTAGCTCTAAATCATTTGGAGCTGTCTCTAATACATTTGGAGCTCTCTAATACATCTGGAGCTAGCTCTAATTCATGTGGAGCTATCTCTAATACATTTGGAGCTCTCTAATACATCTGGAGCTAGCTCTAATTCATGTGGAGCTATCTCTAATACATTTGGAGCTCTAATACATTTGGAGCTATCTCTAGTACATTTGGAGCTAGGTCGAATTCATTTGGAGATAGCTCCAATTCATGTGGATAGTTTTGATTCATTTGGAGCTCAAAATCAAATCAGGCTAGCTCTAAATCATTTGGAGCTGTCTCTAATACATTTGGAGCTGTCTCTAATACATCTGGAGCTAGCTCTAATTCATGTGGAGCTATCTCTAATACATTTGGAGCTAGCTCTAATTCATGTGGAGCTATCTCTAATACATTTGGAGCTGTCTCTAATACATTTGGAGCTAGGTATATTTCATGTGGAGCTATCTCTAATACATTTGGAGCTGGCTTTGGAACTATCTCTAATACATATTGAGCTATACTCTATACATTTGGAGCTGATATAACTATCTATTTGTTTTGCAACCTCTAATTCATTTGGAGCTAGCTCTAATTCATTTGGATATGTCTCTAATACATTTGGAGCTAGCTTTGGAACTATCTCTAATACATATTGAGCTATATCTAATACATTTGGAGCTATATAATATATTTGGAGCAACCTCTAATTCATTTGGAGCTAGCTCTAATTCATTTGGATCTAGCTCTAATACATTTGGAGTTATATAATATATTTGGAGCTAGCTCTAATTCATTTGGAGCTATCTCTAATTCATTTGGAGCTAGCTCTAATACATTTGGAGCTATATAATATATTTGGAGCTAGCTCTAATTCATCTGGAGCTAGCTCTAATTCATTTGGAGCAATATAATACATTTGGAGCCAGCTCTAATTCATTTGGAGCTAACTAATTCATTTGGAGGTACCTAATTAATTTAGAGCTCTCTAATACATTTGCAGCTAGCTCTAATTCATGTTGAGCTCTCTCTAATACAATTGGAGCTAGTTCCAATTCATTTGGAAGTCTAATACATTTGGAGCTAGCTCTAATTCATTTGGAGCTAGCTCTAATACATTTGGAGCTAGCTCTAATACATTTGGAGCTAGCTCTAATACATTTGGAGCTATCTCTAATAAGATACATTTGGAGCTTCTCTAAATGGAGCTACTCTAATATGCATTTGGAGCTAGCTCTATATGGAGCTCTTTAATACTGAAGCTATCTCAATACATTTGCAGGCTAGCTCAAATTAGTTGAGCTCTCTCTAATACAATTGGAGCTAGTTCCAATTCTGGAAGTCTATGGCATTTGGAGCTAGCTCTAATACATTTGGAGCTAGCTCTAATACATTTGGAGCTATCTCTAATAAGATACATTTGGAGCTATCTCTAATACATTTGGAGCGATCTCTAGATACTTTGGACTAATTCTAATAATTTGGAGCTATCTCTAATATGCATGGAGCTAGCTCCAATTTCTTTGGAGCTCTAATACATTTGAAGCTATCTTAATACATTTGGAGCTAGTCTAATTCTGCTCAAATCAGGCTGGCCAATTTGGAGGCTAGCCTGAATCAGTGGAGCTACTCGAGCTAGCTCTGAATACCTGTCTAAGTCATGTTCTCTCTAAATCATTTAGAGGTAGTTTGAAATGAATTAGAGCTAACTCTAAATGATTTGGAGCTCTTCAAATTAATTGGAGCTAGCTCCAAACAAATTAAAGCTCTCCAAATGAATAGGAGCTCCATATGATTTCGAGCTGTGGTGATGATGTATTGGTGCTTAACGTCATATCAACAGCTAAGGACATTTAAAGCTGGACCAACGGGTTCGATCCGTATGTAACCTGCTGCATTGAGGAGAAAATCCCAAAATCAGAACAGAATATTTACATCGAAATAAATATCTATTCAGTCCTAATCACTTGGCCTCTTCCCATAAAAGTAATAGGATTAGGAATAATTGCATTACTCATATAAGGAGTATATAGAGAATAGTAGGTTAGTGCCGTGAATGGGAAAAAATATCCGGCAAGGCTCAAGAATTTCTTTATTTCTCATCAGAAGTATATGTTGTGACCACTCATTTGAACCGTCTCGCCGAGACGGTTCAAATGAGTGGTCACAACATATACTTTGGTTCAGAAATAAGGAAAATAGATAGAGAATAGTAGGTTAGTGCCGTGAATGGGAAAAAATATCTGGCGCGGCACGGAAACTGGATGTGCTCGGCAGAGCCTCGTCCATCCCGTTACCGTTTCGCGCCAGATATTTTTTCCCATTCACGGCACTAACCTACTATTCTATTTATCCCGTCAACATCTACAAATGGCTGTAAAATTCAAAAATAGTATTGACTGGATATCAAAAATGTTTCACGGCACCGTGTTTCACGGCACATACGCACTGTGTTGACGGGATAAAACCAGATTAAACCCTCACATAGTTGAATGCCAATGATGTACGAGGGCCAAACTAGGTCTATTCGGGTTACCTGTAAGGATGATTTTTGTTTGTTTGTTGGAGTTTAACGGCCAATCAACAGCTAAGGTCTCCAGTAAGAAGGATTCCCGATCATTAAATTACCCATTGCATGCTCCCACCTGCCACCCACCCTGAAATTAGAATAGTCTTATCTGGTGCTAGGTCCTCACCACACCAGAGTCACTTACATGTCGCCCTTAAAAGTAGTATGATTAGCGCTTACAGGAGGTGAAATAAATACAAGATGACCGGCATGAATTTTAGTATTTTAATATTCAGTTCATATAGTCTCTGTATATATACATATCAACTTGGTTGTAAAGAACAATATATAAAACAACAGTACAGGTGAATAACAGACAGACATGAGCTACAGTGTGCACATACTGTACATGTATGTACAGCGTATTTATTCTAATAGTAGCCCCCTCTCTAATAGTAGCCCCCCTCCTATATTTGCATTCTACGTATGTTATTTTCGCATGCAAAAGCCATTTAAAACATTGTTTTAAATGGCTTTTGTATGTGAAAATAACAGATTTTGATCCTATTTTCCACGTGTTGATCCCCACGAATTGCATAGCCCAGGTGGCGTTTATTAGAATAAATATGGTATTTATATATGTGACTGACTGGAGAAACGGGGCCTGTGGCATCTGCGACCAGTGTAGACCCAGACCAGCCTGCGCAGCCGCGTAGTCTGATCAGAGAAATGGGGCTTACGGGTTTTCCTATCAGCGTAGATCCAGATCAGCCTGTGCATCCGCAGTCAGATCAGGATCTGCACTGCTCGCCTTTCCATCAATGAAACACCTGTCAGCTTCTAACAAGCAATATAGATCGCTGTCAGGCTACAGGAGTGTGCTATTTGTGCTATATCAAGAGCTACACTGGTCACAAATCCCATAAGTCCCATTTCTCCAGTCACATCCACACAATTGATGTGTCCTGATAAACAAACTTACTACCAGTTCACCATTGCTGTTCCTGTAGCCAATTTCACCAAAATTTAAAAGCATACTTATCTTGCTATAAGTACACTTTGAGGGAGAAATTTTCAATTTAATTTTTATTTTACTGAATTTATTACATTATCACAGCCATTTTGGCTGTGATAATGTAATAAATTCAGCATCATAATTCTGAATACTTTTAATCATCAAATATATGCAGTGGTTAGTTCTATATGAAATAATGCATTTCTGGAAAAAAATAAATGATTACTCCGTCAAAGTATATTTAGCTAGATAAGTATGCTTAGCAATTTTGGTAAAATTGGCTACTGATCAACAGGCACTAGTATTTCCAGGGCTCCAGATAATCTCTGTTTCTAAATGGTATTGTCTCTAATTTCAAACTCGATGCCTATTCGGCAGCCTGTTTGTTTGTTTGTTTGTTGGGGTTTAACGGCCTATCAACAGCTAAGGTCATTTAAGGCCGGGTCAATGGGTTTAGTACTAAATCTCATATATTACCTGTACATGTACATGTTCAAGTACATGTACAAATGGGGGGAAAACCCCAAAATCAGAACTGAATATTTACAATAACGAAACTATATATTCAGCCCTGAAATCAGAATAATCCTGATCTGATGCCAGGTCCTCGCCACACCAGAATCACTTGGCCCCTCCCAAAAGCAGTAGGATCAGTAATATTCTTACTACTTTTATAATGGCCAATAACCCAATTCAACTCCCAGGTAACAAAAGAGCCAAAGATAAAAACGTACCTGAGGGCCAAACCAGGGGCCCGTTTCACTAAACTTCTTGCGACTAAAATGTTCGTAACTGCAAAATTATGATTTTTTCTTGTAAATAATTAATGGATTTACATTTATTGAGCATAGGCTGCATATGCAGCCTATGCTCAATAAATGTAAATCCATAAATTTAAATTTACAGACAATCTTAAATTTGCACTTACGAACATTTTAGTCGTAAGAAGTTTAGTGAAACGGCCCCCAGGCAAATTGTGATTCCTACAACAGGGATTCCGCTGTGGAAAATCCCTGCTATAAATCCCTGCTATAAGTCCCTGTTATAAGGAGGAACCCCTACCGTTAATGTACGCCGTCTCGTTCGCCTGACAGCCAGCCACCCACTTCTAAACAGAATTGTCTCTCTAATTTCAAACTCGATGCCTATTCGGGAGCCTGATATTCGGCACAACCGTCTGGTAACGAACGTTCACATTGTGTCCCGAAACGAAATGGACACAAACGAATGGACGGTATGGTGTTGTAGTGACAGTACATACAGGTGTACATGCAAGTATGTGCAAGCAAACAATAAGAGAAAATATAGAGATATATTAAGTTAAACAAAACATAACAATTTGTATTCCAGACTGACTGGAATCTGTGTGTTCACTGGCCTGTACCGACGACAAATATGCCGTACATTTGTGTATACGCTTCAATGGTCATCTTTCAAGGCAGCTTTACTACTAAATATTGTTGTTCTGCTATTTTCCTCTTTTCTCCCGAAAGTACATGCTGTGGCCACTCATTTGAACCAAATGAGTGGCCACAGAATATATTTTCGAGGATATATAGGAAAAATATCCAGGTTTTCAGCCAGGAAAAGAGTACCCTGATGGGTTAAGCGTATACGTGTACGACCGTTCTCCTCAGATCTAGCTTCCACTTACTGACCTGAGAACAGTTATCTCCCCTAACTATATGACAATACCCGTCACTCCTGGCTAACTTAACCATACCATAAACACAGTTATGTCCCTTAGCAGTAACCGATCGAACCAAAGCAAAGTAACTGTTGACGATATCAAACGACAGACAAATGCAGCGAACATAGGTGATTTGATCATGTAGGTTATAAAAATGTAAATAAATTCTACATGCAAGGCACTTTGTGTGTACCAGCCGTTCCCTGCAGAATTGGGTCTTGTGTACCCGTGGCAAGCCCATTGTTTGTTTGTTGGGGTTTAATGGCCTATCAACAGCTAGTCATTTAATGGGTTTAGTACTAAATCCCATATATTACCTTTACAGATGGGGGGAAAATTCCAAAATCAGAACTGAAAATTTACAATAAAAAACTATATATTCAGCCCTGAAATCAGAATAATCCGGATCTGATGCCAGGTCCTCGCCACATCAGAATCACTTGGCCCATACCGTTAATTTACGCCGTCGCGTTTGCCCGGCCAACCACCTACCGGCGAGCTGATTGTAACCACGTAGCCACGTAGACGCGTCACATGATCATAATCCAAACAAGCGACTGATGAAGCAGATTATCAGTATCAGGAATGTTGCATGGATAAACAAGACAACTAACACACGGCACATTGGTGGCCGTGGCTGGAGAAAGGGGAATTATGGCTTATGGTGACCAGCGTATACCCCGTCACGGTATATAGAGAATACAGTTCACACTCGTTTATTCAAAATCCAGGGGACTGACGAAAATACTTTGACGTAACGAAAATTTGAGTTAACAAGAGTTGTTATCAAAAGACAGTAGCCCGGTATTCTATTTATCAGGTAACCACAGATTATCAAATGACCACAGATGACTTCATTATCTATGGACAGAACGCTGACTTGTTTACGTTGCGTCAATACACTGACGTCATTCGACCAATGGAACATCAGTTTTCACTTCGTTGTAACCCGGATGTTTGTATCAGGTCAATGCCCGATACAACAATATGTTATCAGTCAGTACAATTTTTGTTTGTTTGTTTGTTGGGGTTTAACGGCCTATCAACAGCTAAGGTCATTTAAGGCCGGGTGAATGGGTTTAGTACTAAATGTACAAATGGGGGGAAAATCCCAAAATCAGAACTGAATATTTACAATAACAAAACTATATATTCAGTCCTGAAATCAGAATAATCCTGATCTGATGCCAGGTCCTCGCCACACCAGAATCACTTGGCCCCTCCCAAAAGCAGTAGGATCAGTAATAATCTTACTACTTCTATAATGGGCAATAGCCCAATTCAACTCCCAGGTAACTAAAGAGACAAAGATAAAAAACGTACTCGAGAGCCAAACCAGGCAAATCGTGATTCCTATAAGGAGGAACCCATACCGTTAATTTACGCCATCTCATTTGCCCGACCACCACCCACTAGTCAGTACAAATTTGGTCAATACAGGGCAGGTCACCTGATAAATAACAGTGTATATGACGCAGCTACAAGTACCATCAGCCCCATTTCTACAGTCACAGCCACATTGGTGCCCACAGTCACCGGACAGACAATATAAGGTTAACTGTATTGTAATTTTGAAATCTGCGGCGTATATCAGAAAATGATAGGTCGAAAAACATGCTTAATGGCGACGCAAGCGCGTCGCCATTAAGCATGTTTTTCGACCTATCATTTTCTGATATACGCCGCAGATTTCAAAATTACAACGCGGTTAACCTATTTCTAATGCACTCCTTTACTACTGGCGTAGGAATACATATTGAAATAATTTGCGACCGTTCATCAACAATGATATACGGTACCTGTAATGTATGACCATCAGCCAATCAGATTGCGTGATATTTATAGAGTGCATTAGAAAGCCACATTGATGACATAAAATGACACGAGCATGGTGTTCCCTATACTGGTTTTGTTTGTTTGTTTGTTTATTGGTGTTTAACGGCCTATCAACAGCTACGGTTATGTAAGGCCGGGCAAATGGGTACAATCCCGTCTTAACCTGTAGCATTGGGAGGAAAATACCAAAATCAGAACGGAATATTTACATCGAGAAAAAATATAAGCAGCCCTGAAATTAGAATAACCTGACCTGGTGTTGGGTCCATACCACGCCCAAGCCACTTGGCCCCTTCCCCTAAAATAGGATTACGAATAATCGTAATACTCACATAAGGGATATAACCAGATTCAACTGTCGCATACAAAATGCCAAATACGTATGTGAGGGCCAAACCAGGTCTCCAGTCGGAATTCCGGTAAGGATGAACCCCGATCGCTAAATTACCCATCGCATGCTCCCACCCGACACCCACTTACTTGTTTAAACATGTCGAAAAAAAGAAGAAAAAAAGAAAAAAGAAAAAAAATTTAGAAAAAAAAGAAATTGTCATTGTAGTCAATACATTGACTATACAATGACAACATTCTTTTATTTTTCTACATTTTTTTTTTTTTTTTTACATGTCTAAAGAAAGCATACCGGTAATACACTATCCTATCAACATGCCGACTGCCTGTGGTGAGAAGTATGAAAATGGGGGGAAAAATCAACAGAACAACACGACATATATCACAGTCTAGCAGCAAACGTCATGTTAAAGTGCCATGTTTATTTTGTGGGAATCTACCATTAACTCTTTGCATGCTGGGAAACTTGTGGGATATAAATAGTTCAAAACTAGCGGACAAAAATTCATCATATTTTCTTTTATTCCTCCTTGTAAATATCATGAATATGTCTTGGAATTTCATTAGAATTGAGTCCGGAGGACTCAATTCTAATGAAATTCCAAGACATATTTACAGAGAGAAATAAAACATATAGTCCTAATTTGTTTGGCGGATATTTTCGCCGCTAGCATGCAAAGAGTTAAAGACAATATTATTGTGTTACAAGTTTATCAATTACCCGCATGTCGCGCCCGCCGAAGCTTTGATAGTATACCGAAAAACTTTAAAAAATTAAACCAAAAACTTTAACCCGGACGCACGTACGCACATCCATAATGTATGTATGGATGGATGGACGTACGTACGTATGCTAATGTACTGACTATCGCACTGTCCACAAGCGGGCGCGACAAAAATGTGTACAAATGCTATTGGAGATTGTGATTACAGGATGTGTCAGAAAGCTCCTATACATTTACCGGGAAGCTATTGGGGGACGTTTCACTAAACATCGTATGACTAAAATGTTTTGTAAGTGCAAAACTATGATAGTCTGTAAATTTCACATTAACAATGTTTTCTTGCAAACAATTATTGGATTTACATTTATATGCAGCCTATGCTCAATACATGTAAATCCATCAATTGAAATTTCCAGACGATCCTAAATTTGCACTTACGAACATTTTAGTCGTACGAAGTTTAGTGAAATGGACCCCTGGTTAAAGATTAATATAGATACATGCCTGTAGGCTATTCAGGCCCATACGCAGGGGTGGGGGGCGGGTGCGTACGCACCCCCTCGTTCGTGTGGATGTGTAAATAATATTTTAAGCAATTCCAGCCCTTCACACCGTCAATAAGGCCACAGAAAGTTAATTTGCAGATTCTCATCCGAATTTTGGGGCAAAAAGGGGCTGGTGGGAGGCTTTTATTTTGTATGAAAATTTGTTAAATTTAATAGTAAAAAACAATAAAAAAATAATATTTTTCTGAAATATATAGAAATAAAAGATTAATTTGGCAATTTATTTTAGGGGTGGGTGGGGATGAAAATCTGCAAATTAACTTTCTGTGGCCTAACGCACCCCCCTATATAAATTCCTGCGTACGGGCCTGCTATTTAGAGACAGGGTGTCTTTGCATTTTTGTCAACGACTCGGATGGATGATGGAGAATAGCAAACGCTGCTTGTCAAGAAAAGTAAAAGACGAACAACTGGAGAAAGAAAACAGTTTCAGATACGATGTATACGTGTGACTGTGGATAAATGATGATTATGGCAATTGTGACCAGTGTAGAGTCAGACGAGCGTGGAACAGTCTGCTCCGGGTCTGCACTGTTTGCCATTCAGTCATGATTCTAACAAACAGATTAAATCCACATCAGTCTGTAGGTCTGTACTAGCAGAAGGCAGAGCTCCAGATAAGGTGCGTATTGGCGTATTTTACGCACTTATTTTAGCTGAATACGCATTGATTATCAACAGTGGGAGTACAAAATACTCGCAGCAATGTGAAAATATTCATTGCTTTTCAAAACGAGTGGTGGAAATACTGTAATAAAGTTGAAAATTTACTTAGTTGAGCTGCAAAAAGCAAACACTGTTTGCTTTTTCAGCTCAATTAAGTAAATTTTCACGTGTATTACAGCCTAAATAATTGAATAAGTAACAATACACTCACTCAATGTTTAAATTTGTTTTACGTTTTGATCAATTGTTACTTATTTAAAGGTACATGCCCACGCAGTAGGTTATAATATAGTGAGACAGATACTTTTGTATATTCTGTACGTATGACATTTTCTGGCAAAATAAACATTCATTCACCATTACCCCACATATTGATTGGCATTATTATACATTTTATATCAGACAAAAAAGTTCACACTGATATCAGGGGCGATAACCGTGTTTCCTTAAAATGTTAACGGACATTACTATTTATTCTCTGTATTTATTTTTTGATGTGCAATGTACTATACTTTATAATCTGTCGAAAATATTATTTCTTCAGGTGACGCATTTAATTAGTATAAATAAGTAAAAAATATCATGCCTCATTTGCATATGAAAATAGCCTGATACCACCGCGCGTCACTATCAGTAAAATAAATATTACTAAATGATTATATCTGTTTTGCGGGCACTTGTAATTTTTAGAACTGGTGGAATAGTGACACAAGTATACACTTATTTAATTCCTATAAAGAACATTTTGTGCTTACTGAGTGGGCATGTACCTTTAATAATGAAGAAAATCAATAATCCATTTGCAAAAATAAAATATGCATTTAACCCTTTCCCTGATAGAGACGACTTTTCACGCCTCTGCAGAAGATGTCTTTAGAAAACATTGTGGGAAAAGGAGAAATTGCTTGTAACAAGCAATTTCTCCTTTTCCCACAATGTTTTCTACTCTATCAGATAATTTAACCACCATTTGACCCAGCATTTGATTCTTTTATTCAGATGTTTTCGATTTGGAAGAGTCGAAATATCGCAAAACAGGGAAAGGGTTAATTTGAAATCAGGCCGTACAATACTCTTTACACACAAAGCTTAACTGTAGCTCTGCGAAGGGGAGCTGGACTGGCTCCAAGAATAGTAAGCTGCATTTCTCCAGTCACACACACAAATACCGAAGACGAAATCCCTTGATATGCGTAACCGGTAATAAATTACTACATAAAATGAAACAAAACAGTTATGCGGTATTCGTACAATACAAATCACGGCAATAGACAATCTACCACAGGACACGTTTCAAAACAAGGAAATATTGTGGTTTCATTTGATAAATAAATAACACATCTTAGGCCACAGCTCTGGTTAAGCTGCGTAATTTGTTCAACTTTGTGGGAAATTTTGTTATTTCTCCACCAAAAATGGCAAGTTGGGAGTCCTTTAGAATCGTCTAATTGAGACGATTCTAAAGCACTCGCAACTTATCATTTTTGATGGAGAAATAAGAAATTTCTTCCCAAATTACGCACCTTAATTGGAGCTCTGTTAAACATAAAACAATCAGTACTTTGGTTCTCAGACACGGGGGTTACGGAATGTGAAGCGGGAAGGCGGATTTTTTTTTTTTTTTTTTGGAGATGTTCTCCTCTAATTTTTTTCAAGTTGCCAGATGCATATATGCAAAAATCAGAGAAGAACAGCTGAAACAAAAAGAACATGTTCTATAAAGTTACTATAACCTCTTTAGACATGAAATTTGTGTCAGACATGATTGGATTTAACATGCTCAAACAAAACGAATATGTTCTATAAAGTCAGTAGAACATCTTTAGACATGAAATTTTTGTCAGACATGATTGGATTTAACATGTTTGCATGGTAGTGTTTTTTATTGATCATGTTGCGAATTTATAGTACAATTTTATTCCTCCACGACGATAAAATGCTCCACGTGCAGGGATTATTCAGACGTGGTGATATTTGAGAACCATAATACTTTTTTTGTATGGCCTTATACTAACAAGTTTTACACAGAAGTCTGGGGGCCGTTTCACTAAACTTTGTACGACTAAAATGTTCGTAAGTGCAAATTTAGGATCACCTGAAAATATCAATTGATGGATTTACATTTATTGAGCATAGGCTGCATATGCAGCCTATGCTCAATAAATGTAAATCCAATAATTGTTTACAAGAAAACATTGTTAATGTGAAATCATAATTTTGCACTTACAAACATTTTAGTCGTACGAAGTTTAGTGAAATGGTCCCCTCGTCCAATATTTGTTCTCTATAACTTGGCAACAATGCCGGTTTGAGATTCAATGGGCACGGACAGTTTTTGCTGAAAATGACTAAAATTGTGTATCACAATGGAGTTTATCGCAGTCTGCCGAGTGAATGGTTATTAACCAATTTCATGCTGAGGATATGTCATTTTGAAAAATCTTAAATATTTTCTTTAAATGTGCTTAGAAGTATATGTCGCGACCACCATTGAACCGTCTCATTGAGACGGTTCAAACGAGTGGTCGCAATATATACTTTCATTGAGAAATAAGAAAAAGAAAAATTAAATATTTAAAAATATTGAGAAATGTCGCGCCCGCCGAGGCTTTCATGGTATGCCGAAAAACTTTAACCAAATAAAAAACTTTCAACCAAAAACTTTAACCGGATGCACGTACGTACGTATGGACGGATGGATGGCCATACAAACGTACATACAACAATGTGCCGACTATATTGTGCTCTCCGCAAGCAGACGCGAGCAAAATGTGCTTCTCAAAGAATTTCCATAACTAAAATGTCATTTTCAGGACATTATAATCTGACTTTCTCCCATGCATTGATAAATATTTACGCAATGTGCATTTTTGTGACTTGAATTATCTCTTTCCATACTAGCGGTGAAAGTATCCGCCAAACAAATTAGGAGTATATGTTTTATTTCTCTCTGTAAATATGTCTTGGAATTTCATTAGAATCGAGTCCTCAGGACTGAATTGTAATGAAATTCCAAGACATATTCATGATATTTACAGGGAGAAATAAAAGAAAATACGATGATTTCTTGTCCGCTATTTTTTAACTATTTATAGCCCACAAGTTTCCCATCATGCAAAGAGTTATTATACAACAGCAGATCAAACACAGCAGCTGTCTGTAAACAATACAGATGATCCAGTTTCCATGGTAACCATCTTCTGGACAATGATTCGAATAATAATTAGCCAATGGCTAAGTGGCATAGATGTACGATTAATGCATATACATTGTATGTGTTCGAATAATCAGCACAGTGACACTACCCTGAATACACAGTAATTGGAAACTTCACATTCAGGGTCATCACAGGTTGTCATGGTAACGAACTCCCTGGAAACTACCTTGAAACGCGATTACCCAACATGTGGTTCGCCAAAAGTCACACTTCCTGCATATACGTTTTGTATAACAATAAACAAATTTGAAGATATCCTATGATCGTCATGGTTAAAGGTCCGATGTTGCATGCCTTTTCATATGTAGTGCGAGATGGTCCGACCTTGAAAACGACCTTTCACAGAATTTACACCTGAACGGTTTGGCACCTGTGTGTTTGCGATAATGTCGCGTGAGTTCATCTGAGCGGGCGAATCGCCACTCACAGCCATCCCAGGAACAACTGTACGGCTTCTCTCCTGAAAATAGACACAGAAACCGGTTACGGATAGACACACAGGTCATAGGTCACCACACGGGTCATAGATGGACACACAGGTCATAGGTCACCACATGGGTTATAGATACACACAGGTCATAGGTCACCACACAGGTTATAGATACACACAGGTCATAGGTCACCACACGGGTTATAGATACACACAGGTCATAGGTCACCACACAGGTTATAGATGGACACACAGGTCATAGGTCACCACACGGGTTATAGATAGACACACAGGTCATAGGTCACCACACAGGCTATAGATAGACACACAGGTCATAGATCACCACACGGGCTATAGATAGACACACAGGTCATAGGTCACCACACGGGCTATAGATAGACACACAGGTCATAGGTCACCACATGGGTTACAGAATAGATAGACACACAGAGGTCATAGATCACCACATGGGTTATAGACACACAATTAGACACAGAGAGGGCATAGGTCACCAAACAGGTCATAGGTCGCCACACAGGTTATAGATCGACACACAGGTCATACGTCACCACACAGGTCACCACATGGGTTACAGATAGACACATAAATAGACACACAGAGGTAATAGGTCACCACACCGGTTATAATACACACAAATAGACTCACAGAGGTCATAAATAGCAACAGCTACAGTGTAACCACTGTAAACCAGACCCACTATGATTCACTGTAGTCCATGTGTATACCGGTACATGAGCACTCCAAGGTGTACACTTTGTAATCATTATCAGAAATAAATATTAGCCCTGTCACCCCCTTTCACCTTTCATCACCCGAAGTAACTGGAATGGAGTTTGATATGTTAATTTTGCAACCAATCCAACCGTCACAAAACTATTTTCAGACTAGTTCATTTATGCAAAGGGGGTATTTTTGCTCTCAAAAATATGAAAATGACTTGCAAAAAGTGCAGATCCTGATGAGAGCCGGTGTCACAGGAAATTCTCCCCCCCCCCCACCTGGAAATCTCCAATGGAAATTATTCTAAATTGCTGTCAAAACATGTTTTTATTGAGAAAGAATGCAAAAGCAACATCAGATGACAATTTTCGTGCTCAGCAGTCTTAGGGTTAGATACAGAGGAAATAATCCATTTGGGATATAAAATAGCGGCTGTTATAGAGAGGGTGTTGTTGTAGAGAGGTGGCCGTTCGGGGAGGTTCGACTGTAGCTGGATAATATTAATGATCTACATAGCTTGCTAGAAGCATGACGGATGTTTCATTGATGCAATAACAAACAGTGTAGATCTGATCAGACTGTGCGGAGAGAAGGAAGGATATTAGTATAAATGCGATTGTTCCACGACTAACCTGTATGCGTGCGAAGATGGGCCTTGAGATGAGAACTTTTGGTGTAGACCTTCTTGCAGCCCGTGTAGGGACATTTATGGTTGCGTCTCTTCACATCGGGACTAATATCACTCGCACGTATAGAGTTCGGTAGCGGGGGCCTCGCGGTGTGCAGAGGCTGGCCCGCAGTGTACGGGCGCGCTCGGTTCGCGTGACCCGGGAATAGCAGTCTCTGCTGTTTGTGCAGCAGGTCTGCCGAGTGGAGCCGCACAGCGACCGTAGTCGTGCGGCCAGGTTGAGCAACGAGTCTTAAAGCGAATGGGTCGTTGGATTTTGGTGCGATGGGAGACAGGGGTGGATCACTGTTGTTCGAATCCCACGACACTCCACTACTCGCGGAACTGAAACTGTTCAAACTCAAGTTGTCGGCAGTTCGGTCGTTCAAATTCAGGTGTGCAAGTTCTTCTAGTCGGTCCTCCGTTTCCGTCTCCTCTCCGTCATCGTCATAAATTTCGTCCAACACACTTAGCGGCTCGGGAATTTCCAGGTCCTCATTTTCGTCACGAACGGATAAACTCGAACACTCGGACTCGCGATCGGTTGTCGAGCACGGGCTCAGCGGGCATTGTTGTGCCTGCCACGCCTGACGCGCCTTTGGAATGCCAGAGTCTTTGAGCTTTTTGTACGATGTAAGTTTTGGTTCGTTCTTCAGGTATCTCTCCATCTCCAGACAGTTCTGAAACAACCAAATGAAAATTGTCACCGTAACTGGAGAAATATACCCCTGATATGGCATCTGTGAAAAATGAAAGTGAATGGGTTTAATGTCCCAGCAACAGCTAAGGTCTAACGGGACCACAGTTTAAAGTCTCATCCAACAGACCAGTGGGTTGGAAATTCCATGAATGTATTTTTGATGCCTAAAGCAAGGTGTGAACCCACAACCTCCGGATTGGAAGTCAGATATTCTAACCCCTAGGCCACAACCCATCCCATGACTAGAGAATACCCCTGATAGATATGGAGACACGTCATGCGATTTTGTACCTTCGGACATCTGCGTAATTTCATTAAATATGTTTACAAAATTTACAATATTTTTCACAAATAAAGTCAAAAGTTGGTAAAATTTTGTACATGTGGAATTATATTATATTCCGCATGTACTCTGAAAATTTTATCAACTTTTGACTTTATTTATGACTGACGGGAGAAATATACCCCTGATATACAATGGAACCTCTCTAAACCCGGACACCCTGGGAGGTCCCCAGGGTGTCCGGTTTAGAGAGGTTCCACTGTAAATCAGGCATTTGATCATTCCGAGGCATAGTTGTGTGCTATGCGATTACGAACAAGACATTTAGAGAGGTTCCACTGTAAAGCATGCATAGGAGCACCTACAGACAAGCGTGTGTGCTTTGCAATCATGAACAGACATTTTCAACACATATACATAAGCAGGCAGTGATTGTATGGGTGTCCAGTTTAGAGGTTCTGGTGTATCATAAAGATCATGGTATCAGTCGGATCCCGATCCACACAGTCTGTTCAGGATCTGCACTGTTCGCCATTCCATCAATGAAACACAAGTCATATGCTTCTACAATCAATATAGATCGTTAGCAGGCGAGACGAGTGTGCTATTTGATCAGATCAGGAGCTACACTGGTCACAAAAAATCCCATAAGCCCCATTTCTCCAGTCACGGCCACATATGAGACACGCCATGTGATTTTGTACTTTTGGACATCGGCGTAATTTCATTAAATATGTTTACAACATTTACAAGTTTCCGTAAATGACATTAAACGTTGATAAAACTTTAAGAGTACATGCAGAATTATGTACTCTGAAAATTTTGTCAACTTTTGACTTTATTTATGAAAAATATTGTGAATTTTGTAAAAGTATTTAACCCTTAGACCGCTACACACAGCAATTGTCATCTGCTGTTGCTTTTATATCTTGCCTTGTTTCTCAATAAAAACATGTTTTGACAGCACTTCAGAATAATTTCCAATGGAAATGATTCTGAAGTGCTGTCAAAGCATGTTGTAAATTATTCTAAACTGCTGTCAAAGCATGTTTTTTGATGATAAAAATGGAAAATAAACAGCAGACGACAAACAAAAAATTAAGATAGCGGTGTAAGGGTTAATGAAATGACACCGATGTCCGAAGGTACAAAATCACATGGTGTGTTTCATATGTGTGTACACGTTGTCGTCTGCCAAATACCAGTGGCATATCCAGTGCTAATCTCCCACCCAGATGTTACACGCGTGTAATTGCCGATGTGAATTATGTTTGTCTTCTGAACATCGACAGATGCAAATTCTTCAACATCTTACGACACAACATGATAAAAAGTGATAGTAAATAGGTGAACAGGTCCAAGCAACAGAGCTGCAGATAAGGTGTGTATTGGCGTATTTTACGCACTTATTTTAGCAGAATACGCATTTATTATCAAAAGTGGGAGTACAAAATACTCGCAGCAATGTGAAAAAACGCATCGATTTTCAAATTGAGTAGTGGAAATATTGTGATAAGGTTGAAATTGACTTAGTTGAGCTGCAAAAAGCAAACACTGTTTGCTTTTTGCAGCTCAAATAAGTGAATTTTTTAATTTATTTTATTTTTATTTCATTTGTTCCCTTTTAATAAGGAAGAAAATCAATAATACCGTACATTTATAAAAGTAAAATACGCATTGAATTTGAAATCAAGGTGGTATAATACTCTTTAGATACAAAACTTATCTGGAGCTCTGCAGCAACAGGGAATTTCTCATCCCAATGACTAGTGTGATGAATGTCCGGTCCGGTTTAGAGAGGTTCCACTGAACTCGGACTGGATAAGAACGAAAAATTGCCAACACAGCGAAAATCATTTCCCAATTCCTTGAGCGATATCAATATTGTTCCTGTTGCCGTGGGAACATATGATATACAAAATGGTAACACAGGTGCCAATGTGCCAGGAGCTGCAAAGATCATCATAAAATAACGATGGCGTCACAACAAAACGGAGTTTATTGACGATTGCGACCAGTGTAACCCCAGAATCAGCTCGAAAATAGTAGAAATTCCTCGACAAGCCTCGGAATTCCTACACATTTCCTAGCCGTGGCCGATTTACTTGATTTTTATTATACCCCCCCCCCCCCCCACCCCGGCATATGAAATAATCTTAATGTATTTATAGACCTCGGTCCGTTACTTCAACCTGTGGTATGGATGGGAAGAAAATCCCAAAATCAGAACTGAATATTTACAAAATAATATGTATATTCAGCCCTGAAATTAAAATATCTAATATGGTGACAGGTCCTCACCACACCGGAGTCACTTAACCCCAGCCGCTAAAATTAATAGGCTTAGTATCAATCCTACTACTTTTATAATGGCTGATATATGACTCGATATGAAAGGACACGATATTGGTATTCTCCATGTTTATTGCCATCTTATTAGGAAATATTGCCGGTAAATGAATAAGTCTTGCGAACTTAATGATTGCCGTCGTTAAAATGGCAAACAATTGATTGTGAAATATCACGAAAGAAATCACTACACTAAATCTTCTCTCTTGTTTGAAGAGTTAAAATATGACATCAATATTTCCTCCACTAATGAAGAGTTATAATCTGGGCATGAAATCATAGACAGGCCGATGTTTTATTGTTTCGTAGGGATATGTGGGATACTGGCATTCAGTGTAGTTCCTGATCATTCAACATCCGCATTGTGACTGATCATTAACGCTTAGACCAAACCTCACAACAATTGTCGTCTGTTGTTGCTTTTATATCTTGCCTTATTTCTCGATTGGAAATGATTCTGAAGTGCCGTCAACGCATGTTTTTGATAGGAAAAATGGAAAATAAAAAAAATAATAGCAGACGTCAAAAATTAATTCAGCAGTGTAAGGGTTAACCCTCAGATCGCTACACACAACAATTATCGTCTGCTGTTGCTTTTATATCTTGCCTTATTTCTCAATAAAAACATGTTTTGACAGCACTTCAGAATCATTTCCAATGGAAATGATTCTGAAGTGCTGTCAAAGCATGTTGTAAATAAACAGCAGACGACCAAAAAAATAAGATAGCGGTCTAAGGGTTGACCCTTACAACCCTAAATAACTGGAATGGACTGTGATATGTTAATTTTCCTACCAATCCAACCGTCACAAAATGATTTTCAGACTAGACCATTTATGAAAAGGGAGTTATTTTTTGTTCTCAAAAATATGAAAATTACTGTGACGGCTCGTCACAAGCCGGCTCATCCAGATCTACACTGTGTGCCAATACAGGCCTGTGGTGTTGAAAGGGCGGGAAAATAGTTATTTGTTTAAATATTTTCCCATTTGATGAACTGGCATTCTGCAAGTACGAGAAATCAGCATTAATGCTAATACACTTACATGAACTTCAATGTTGGAATCGGTTTAACCCTTCCAATGCTGAATTAATTTGTGTCGTCTGCTGAATATTTTTTATTTTCCATTTTTCTCATCAAAAACATGGTTTGGCAGCACTTTAGAATCATTTCCAATGGAAATATGCTGCCAAGCCATGTTTTCAATGAGAGAAAAGACAAAATATGAATTAACAGCAGACGACTATTTTCGGTTCCCGTATTCTAAGGGTTAATGAAAACTTTGCTTATATTTATATACCGTGAAACCTCTCTAAACGGGACACCCTGACTAGTGTAATAGAATGGCGAAGGCGTAGGCCCTGATCAGACTGCACAGGCTGATCTGCGACTACTCTGCCATAAGGTCACTTTTTATTTGATTTATTGGCGTTTAACGGCATATCAACAGCTAAAGTAATTTAAAGCCGGGTCAACGGGTTCGATCCCGCATGTAACCTGCTGCATTGGCGGGGAAAATCCCAAAATAAGAACGGAATATTTACATCGAAATACCACACCGAAGTCACTTAATGGCCCCTTCCCCTAAAAGTAATAGGATTAGGAATCATCGTATTACTCGTACAATGTGTAAGGGGTGGGGGAATCCCATACCACACCGAAGTCACTTGGGTAAAGTCACTTTTTTATCCCGTCAACACAGTGCGTATGTGCCGTGAAACACGGTGCCGTGAAACATTTTTGATATCCTTTCAATACTATTTTTGCATTTTACAGCCATTTGTAGGTGTTCACGTGATAAATAGAATAGTAGGTTAGTGCCGTGAATGGGAAAAAATATCTGGCGCGGCACGGAAACGGGATGTGCTTGGCAGAGCCTCGCCCATCCCGGTCCCTGAGCCTTGCCAGATATTTTTTTCCCATTCACGGCACTAACCTACTATTCTCTATATCAGCCGGCAATCCAAATGTCAGTGTTCTCGTCTTTCAGCAATATTTTTCCATTTGAATGTTTCCACGGGACATAAATCGCCAATCTGTCATCGCCGACATTTCGCTCATTGTACTGTAAGAGGTAATCGCGGTTGTTTATCTTCACAGAGTCGCGTATCTGATCTATACGGTGCTCAGATATCGGCAGCTACTCAATGAGGGATCATAGCTACGGTAGTTATTTCCCTTTGAATTTATTTATAGAAACCCGGTCCAAATTGTGTAGTTTATGGCCTTATTGCTTGTAAAATGAGCGAATGTAGCATGATTTGCTATGAAAAGAAGCAATTATAGTGATTTCAACTAGTGTTGATGCAGATAATACATAGCTACGCAATCTGATCTGGGACTACATTATTTGCCAGATTCATATTTTCACATTTATTAATGTTATATCAAACAGTGTAGACTCTGGGTCTGCTCTGTTCGCAAAACTCAATTTTTGTGCTATTCGGTTCAGAAATAATCGTTGTAATACAGCATAGGACAGGATCTCTATAAATAGATTTACAAAGGGAGATAACTAGCTACGATCCCTCATTACCACTACTGGATTTCTAGTAAATATGCAGTTTTTCGCTATACAACTTTGGTGAGAAATATTTTTGTCCAGACAATTTAGTGAGTGGCATGCGAGTAGGGCTTACTTCACACAGAAAATGTAGATTTCCTCACATTAACCCTTACTACGCTGAATTAAATGTTGTTGTCTGCTGGAAATGTTTTATTTTCAATATTTCTCGACAAAAACCTGGTTTTGACAACACATGAGAATTGTCTCCAGTGGAGACGATTCTCATGTGCTGTCAAAACCATTTTTTTGTTAAGAATTAAAGCAAAAATGAAAAAAAGCAGACGGCAATTTCCGTCAACAGCGTAGGAAGGGTTAAAGAGCTAACTCATTAAAGATACAATTATAGTATGCAGTATGAAACTTTTATGAGAAAAAAAATCCCTATTTTCTTTAATTCATCTCGAAAGTATATGTTGTTACCACTCATTTGAACCGTCTCGACGAGACGGTTCAAATGAGTGGTAACAACATATACCTTTACGGAGAAATAAACAAAATAATGAGATTTTTTCAACAAAAATGATTGTATCCTTAGACTAAATTGGGTTAAATGCCCACAATATGAGCAAGATAAATTAGAAATATTGCAGTGACCTTTCCACCGGTCAGTAAAGTGTCCTTGCTGTAGTGGTCACCCAGCATGTGATGGCTCCATAAACTGTCAGTGATTGTCCAGTCCCATTAATTGCAGGTCACCCTTTATTATGGCCAGAACATTAACCTTTAAAATGTGGAAAAAGAACATTGTCGTCTGCTTTTCATTATTAGCCGATCTATTTATAGATCGGCTAATATGTTGGTTATCCATCGAATTCTGAAAAAGTTTGTAGCAACCCTTTTCTCCGCTATTCGGTAATCTACGAACGCGAATTTTTCTGTATCACTTCCAAATTGCATCAACCGATAAAGTTTGCATTTTTGGCAATTGTCTCCGTTTAAAACTTTACTTATAGCCAAATAACACAATTTTGAATACTTAATGAGCTGAACGCCTGAAGAGATTTAACCCAGAAGTTATTGTTGTTGAAGTCCATAGTTGGCTCTAATGGCCATATACGCCAACATACGCCGAATATTGGGCTAATTTAAAGCTTTTATTTATTAAACAGAACAAGTTTCAGCCACGTATAATCGCGTAAAATGTGTTTATTCGGCTAATTTATAATCGACTTCTGCTCAAAATCTCCTTACTAGTAACCCCAGCATTTTCGGGTTGATCCCAGCATCTCGGGTTTATCCCATTGGATCGCGTATGCGCATCATTTGACGCTAGTTAATATTCACAAAATTTTCCACCAATCAAAACGAAGAATTGCCCTTCATAGCCAACTTTGATTTGTTTACGTATCATGCAGGGATGGCAGGGATGGCAGGGATGCATCCAGCACGCGCGATTGCGGCAATCCCCCTTAATTATTGTCAATGCCGCAAATTATTGATTGTCTTGCGTCTGACATCGCGCAAAAAAATCACGGATGGGGCACATTAGGCCAATCTGGGCATGTGCCTGAAGACGCAGGAGATTGCGTCTATTTTTAGATGACACTGTAACCGCTAGATATATATAGCCCTGGTAGCTCCGCCCACTCGCATGCTGCCACAGAATTCGGACAAACACACACACAGTGACTACAACTTTGTGTATTGCGGAGTGTAATTTGTAGATAAATAGAGCATACAGCACAGGTGTTACGCTGGAATATTTCGCAACATAATGGTGACAACAAAACATTGCTGCTATGGCATTGCTGCTATTGGATGGATTTGGGAACGGGTTTCCAAAACCTGCACAAAATCGAGAAAAATGTCAACGCTGGGTACAGAACTGTGGTCGAAAATAATTTACCATTGACAATGTTACCAGAGACACCTACATATGTTCGATGCACTTTACCCTGATTTGATCGGCTAATAACATCATGCTCTGCATGACTTTTCATTTCATTATTTGTTTGTTTGTTTGTTTATTTGTGTTTCACGGTATCAACAGTCACTTCATTTTTCTTTTCTTACATACTTCTTAACCCTTAGAATGCTGCAATGAAAATTGTCATCTGCTGTTGTTTTAGATTGTGCGTTCTTTCTCAATTTCACTCAATAAGTCCATTTTATTGTGCACAAACAAATTCAATATACAATTTACTATAAATGACTTATACCCTTTAACCCTTTGAGATCGGGGGGGGGGGGGGGGGGGGGGGGGTGGGGGGGGGGGGGGGGGGGGGGGGGGGGGGGGGGGGGGGGGGGGGGGGGGGTGAGGGGGGGGGGGGGGGGGTGAGTGGGGGGTGGGGGGGGTGGGTGTTATGTGCTGTTTAATAATTTCTCTTTATTCTCAATAAAAACATGGTTTGACAGCAATTTAGAATCATTTCCATTCTAAAGTGCTATAATTGAAAATAAAAAATAAACAGCAGACGACAAAATTTAATTCTGCATTGTAAGGGTTAATAAACAACTAATTCATTGAATACCATTATTAATTTTCACCAATTAGCCCCGACAGATAAGAACATTTTAACAATGAGTTAAATCTTGAAATCTGATAACAAGTCGCGGGTTAAATTTCAATTTTACTCGGTCACAGTATGTTCATGTATACATTACAACAAACTGACAAATACATGTACATGTAGTTAGTCAGTCACAAGGATAGTTTTTACAAGTTATTTAATTTGTATGTGGATATATGCACAAGTTCCACAGCGTAGCGCAGCGGAATGAGTTGCATATATCCAGAGCTCATTATAAGGTGAATAACTTACCAACTTTGGGTGAAATTTTGTTATTTCTTCATCAAAAATGGCAAGCTGGGAGTCCTTTAGAATCGTCTCAATGAGACGATTCTAAAGCACTCCCAACTTGCCATATTTGATGGAGAAATAATAAATTTACCTCCAAATTACGCACCTTAACTGGAGCTCTGTATATCCACATACAAATCAAATAACCTTTTTATTATATACGTACATCACTCACAACTTATATGCGCCTCAAAATATATACAAAATATAAATAAAATATACAAATTAGTGGTGATTTAGAAAGAACTATTTAGCGACGAGACATGTAGTTCCGCCATTGGCCAATATGAAGTCACGAGACGTCAATATGGAAAAATATTGACGGCCTGTACGTACGTGTTACATTGCTTTCCAATGGAAAACGAAAATATGTGTATAATAATGACGTATATATAGATTTATCTGGTAACTCACTATGCATTGACTGAATACACGATGACTGATAACAAATTGTTGGATTTTGCATTGACTAAACACGTATATCTGGGTCACAACTACTTTTGCTACCGTTCTATTGGTCGAACGGCATCCCATGACATTTGCTGTCAGTGCAATAACACAACGTAACAACTCTACTTCGCGGAGAGTGACCTAAGAATTCTGCTAAAACACACTTTATAAGATAAGTTTGTGGTAATATTTTTGTGTCATATTTGTAGAATTGTCCCTCAATAACAGTATAGCGAAGTATAAAAGTCAACGCCTTGCAGGTTTTATTCTATATTATAGTGCGCGTAGTGTAAATGCTATTACAAACATTTTTACTGTGTGGCGTGGTGTAGAGATATATAGTGCAAGCTGTTGCCTATAAAGCGGAAAATGTTCAGCAACAACAGACCCAACTCAGCAAACAGAAACTTATCTACCGCCAACCAAGAGTGTTGCCATGTCCACTTCACAGGTGTGATGTTCATTATAGGAATGAATGGCCTTTTTGTGGAATTTATCGGGGTATAAACTTGGAAAAGTCGCGGGAATACTGGACGAAGCGATAAAAAATTACAATTTTCGAAAAAAACATAAAATTGTAATTTTTTAAGGCCTCGTCCAGTATTCCCGCGACTTTTCCAAGTTTCTATCCCCGATAAATTCAACAAAAAGGCCATTCATTCCTTATAATTCCAGCATTTTAAATAAATTCATCAAGAAAATGTGTTTATTTTCTGTTTTCTTAAGAATTATTTTAACTGCGCCTGACGGTTATGGAAAGTAGTTCGGCGTGGGAGTTTACTGGTATATAAATTTTGGACAGAGACTTGCTACGGACCAATCAAATGTTAGGGAATTGTGTAAATATTTTTGTGCTGGAATTATTATAGATTAATGGTCCGGTGACTCAAACCCACATTACAATGTGCTTGACCATATGACCATAAAGTGACACAAGGAATGTCACCGAGGAATGGTCACCTACATGGTCAAATGATCAGGTAATTCGGACACAACACTATGTAAACATTCAAGTGCTCTTAAAACACGGTAGGTACATAATATTTTTGCCCTCGGCTACCTTCATTTTTCTAAATATCTCGGGAGCAATGTTGATGGGATATGGCCAGGAGCGGATCCAGCATTTCGGGTTGGGCGAATATTTTCGAGACCGAGTTGAGATCGAAAGACTGCGCTGAATTTTAAGGGGAGGGGGGAGCACAAACCGGGTCCACCCCACCCTCCCTGAATCTGCCCTTGATGGCATACTGATAGCCCGGAACATTATATCACAACACACAAGTCAATGATTATATCCTCATCACCCCAGTATCTGTCTTCATTATATATGTATATAGAGCTTCAATGTCAGATATTTCGGGATGAAAGTATTAATTTTTTTAGGGGAAAAATATCTGATTTTCTTTATTTCATCTCGAAAGTATATGTTGTTACCACTCATTTGAACCGTCTCGATACAACATATACTTTTGAGATGAAATAAAGAAAATAGGATTTTTCCCCCCTAAAAAGTTTCATACTACTATAATTGTATCCCGTCTCTAATGGGTTAATGTGATGTTACACAATGTAAGCGGAGCAATATACATGTGTACCATGTAATCTACACAGGAGCAGACTTATCATTGATTCATTAATTAACACCCTGCCATCAGCTGTCAGCTTGTTGATTAGTTGATTGATTTGCTTGTTGATTGATTTGCTTGTTGATTGATTGATCTGCTTGTTGATTTGCTTGATTTGCTTGTTGAAAGAATTGTGTATTGATCGATTGATTTGTGGATTGATTGATTATTTGATTGAAACTAGCTAAAATCTCCTACTGAAACCATCCAATTGAAATAAGCACCATACCGTATTTATTCTAATAAACGCCCCCGGGGCTATGCAATTCATGTGGATGAAAACGTGTCAAATAGGATAAAACAATGTTATTTTCATATACAAAAGCCATTTAAAACAAAGTTTTAAATGGCTTTTGCATGTGAAAATAACATACCGGTATTTAGAATGCAAATATGGGAGGGAATGGTTACTACCGTTATTAGAGAGGGGGCTACTATTAGAATAAATATTTTACATGCATTTGCAATCGAGGCTAAACATGCTCAAGCAACTTAACTGTATTTTACTTTATCAACACACAGAGATTTACTTGATCTATTTATATATATAGTAGGTTAATTAAAAGGTGAGTTTAAAAAGAAATATAAATAAATGATTAAAGATCTGTTTTGACGTTGTTGAATTAATAATGCATAAAACATGTACTTGCAGTTCAATCACATGTACGTAACCAGAAAGTATGGTAAACGAGCGCATGACACGGTGAATGTATCAGGAATGGGGTCACACACTTTGAATGGAACGGCAGGGCTCCAGATAAGGAATTAGTAATTAAGTATTTTCAGTCCATCACTTCTGAAGCAATTGGGTATTTCAAAATTGTAATTGGGTAAACTAAAATCATACTACTGTTTACACAACAACAGACAGCAATTATTGAATAGTTTGCTTCGAAACGAAATCATGTCTTGGCATTTTATTAGAATTGTCTCCTTGGAGACAATTCTAATGAAATACCAAGATGTGTTTTCATGGAAAATAAGAAAAATATGCTATATTTGTGGTCTGTTTATTGTTTTCTGCAGCATGATAAAGGTACCACACAATTCTTATTGCTTTTTGATACTCGCTACTTCTGATTTCAATTGTTTTTTTGTAATTTTAATTGGGTATTTAAGCAAATACACAGCTTATCTGGGGCTCTGGAACGGAATGGGTAAGCATGCCATTAACATATTTTATAGCTCTGTTTAAACTTTCCACAATTATTAACGTAATACGGTAGCACAATAGATTATAACCGAGGCCGGGGAATAAATAGCTGAGATTGAACAGTGCACCTGAAAGCACTGGCTATAGGCAGCCATTTACCGGCAAAAAAAACGCATAAACACGATAAAACTTAGCGAGCGGTTGACCAGCCATACAATCCCATTCAGGTGACAAGTGGGCCTAGCTTCGTTGACAATTTGTGACAGAAATTTGAATCCCATTATATATATGTAATACACTTTTAAATTTTTAAACGCTTCTTATTGAACTTTTTTTAATTTCTTAATCAAAGTGTATGTTGTGACCACTCATTTGAACTGTCTCGACGAGATGGTTCAAATGGTGGTCACGACATACACTTATGAGCGCATAAATTTGTGACAGAAAGAAATTTGAATCCCGTTATATATGTAATACACTTTTAGGTTGTGTAAATTTTTAAACACTTCTTATTCGACTTTTTTTTATTTCTTAATGAAAGTGTATGTTGTGACCACTCATTTGAACCGTCTAGACGGTTCAAATGGTGGTCACGACATACACTTCTGAGCATATAGAAAGAAAATATTCAGGATTTTCCACAAGCAAAACAGCGTAAGTATACTTATAATAGCATGAAGTGGATCTACCTCACCAGGATGATGATTAGAAGAAAAGAAGCTACCCTGGTCAAAACATCAACTCTGCCCATTACCCCAAAACACACGACGTGTACCTGTGAAAAGTCCGTTTGTAATCGGACCCGGAAATCTGATCAACATGACCGTTCCACCCTCATAACTTCTGCCACCCTGATTTCTATATTGATTGTAAATCAACGGAGTTGACCAAACACAATAAGCTGTCATTTTCTGTTTCTTACCGAGCGTTATACACGACAACAAACCGTGTTGACGTCACAGAGTCGTATGGACTCCGTTCGTTCGTTCGTTCGTTCGTTCGTTTGTTGGGGTTTAACAGACTATCAACAGCTAAGGTCAATTAAGGCCGGGTCAATGGGTTTAGTACTAAATCCAATATATTACCTGTACAAGTACATGTACATGTTCAAGTACATGTACAAATGGGGGAAAAATCCCAAAATCAAAACTGTATTGTATTGACTCATGTACAATGAAACCTTTTCTAAACTTGAAACTTAGAAAAATCTGAGTACTTAATTTGAATGGTTTTCTCTCTCTAGTTATAATGTGTGTTTATGATTGCAAAGCACTAAATTGTGTCAAAGAGTGATCACAAGCTTGATTTACAGTGGAACCTCTCTAAACTTGACGCTGGGGACCTCCCAGGGTGTCTGGTTTAGTGAGGGTTCCCCAGGGTTTCACCGTATTTCCTTGATCGGTTTGTTAGGGTTAATTAAAACACAGCAGACATCTACCATAATTATTGCCGGCAAACAGTATAGATCCAGATGAGTCGGCTCGTAACGAGCCGCCTCATCAGGATATACACCATTTGCAATGAAAGCTTCTGAATTTTTACAAAATTACACCTACTGGAACTGAATGGAATAGTCTGATAATTGAAATGGAAATGTTCATTCGAGAAACTTAGGGATGAAAGGGTAGATATATATCTACTACCTCTGGGAAAGTAAACAGAAACATATGGATATCAATCACACCGCACTGACCAGTCAGTGACCACACAAATGGTGTTGACAGAGTGTCTATGTCACCGGTGCCCACCACTGCCAAGAAGCAGGTGATTACACAAATTAACGGTCAACTAGAAACAAGTGTCTATGTCACCGAGTGCTACCAAGTAACACGTGATTACACGAAAATTAATGGTCAACGAGAAACTGACCATTAGCTGGTAATAAGGACAGACATTGTGTCAATATTAGTATAGAAGAAAATTTACCTGAGTAAGGAAAGATATAAAGTTTGACACAAATCAATACGCCTCTGGTTGTTTATATTTGAAGGAAGTTGAAACGAGAATGGGATTGTATTCTGTAGTTTTAATGTCGCCGTGTCCCCAAACCCTAGAGTTCCCTTAAATTAGCAAGTACACATACACAATCAAAGATGCCATATAACGTCAATAGTATAATTATGTTGTCAGTACTCGGAAGATTTAAATAATGAAATTAGATAGAAAAGAAATTTTAAATTGCGGCCTTCAGTATAATAGAAATTACCCTAGCTGCACCTCAATGAAATTTTGATAAATTTCCTTATAATATTAGGGGCGGATCTAGCATTTGGGGAACGGGGGGGGGGGGGGGGGGGGGGGTGGGGGGGGGGGGGGGGGGGGGGGGGGGGGGCGGGGGGGGGGGGGGGGGGGGGGGGGGGGGGGGGGCGGGGGGGGGGGGGGGGGGGGGGGGGGGGGGGGGGGGGGGAGATCAGGGGCGCTGTCTAGTTGCGAAGGTAACTCTTGCAATTACTTGCGTACCGTCCGTAGCTATAGCTACGGACGGTACGGGAGTAATTGCAAGAGTTACCATTCACAACTAGGGGATTGTCCTCTTTTTGAGCTCTTCGAAATGCACTTTCCTGTGTTTTACTGGTGGTAAACTGTGATCTATGAAAACTCTGTGGCTGAACTGGGGGGTTGCAACCCCGGACCCCCCCTCTAGATCCGCCCCTGAATATACACGATCATGCAATATTCATGTGCTTCTGTATTATGAGGTTTCCCTATATTTAATTATAGATTATTTGATTTGTATGTGGATATGCACGATTTCCGCAGCGTGCGATATTGCGCGACTTTATTCGGCAGAACGAGTTGCATATATCCACATACTGCAGTAATCAAATAACCTGTATATCATTCGCACTTTATATGTGGTTCAAAAAATATACAAAATATAAATGAAATAAACAAACTAGTGGCGATTTAGAAGGAACTATTTTGTGATGTGAAACGTAGTTCCGGCACTGACCAAATTACGAACTCACGAGACGTCAACATGGAAAAATACTGACGTCTTGCACTGCATTGTGTTTCAATGGGAAACGAAAATATGTATATAATAAATACATACTATATGACATGCTGGTCAGGGTCCACACTGGTCATAAATGCAATAAGCCCCATTTTCTCCAGTCACAGCCGCATATAGGGATAATTTTCTTGGCACGTTATATTGCCGCTATAATGCAACCAAACCTACATACCTACCTACGCATTCAATCTATAAATTCCCCGGAATTTTATTGACAAGTGTACAAATATTTGTTGAATACAGGTAGATGGCAACTTTATATAATAACGGACAGGAAAACAATCTTCAATGGATTATCTGTACAAGAATGTCTATATAGTCGTGTGAGAAAACTTCCGCCATTCGGCATTTGAAGGCAATGATGGACCAAATTCAGCGAGTACACTTCCATACTTGCATTGCAAGCCACACATAATTATACAACTGATGGTAAACCATACGTAAAGCACCAGTTTCATATTAACCCTTAGACTGCTGAGCACGAATATTGTTATCTGCTGTTGCTTCATATTTTCTGTTAGTAATCATATTTTTACATGCCAGCTATTTAGCCCAATCCTTTCGGAATACACCTTTACGGGTATGAAATTTATTAAATATTTTATTTTTATTTTTGTTATTTCTCAATGAAAGTATATGTTGTGACCACTCATTTGAACTGTCTCGATGAGACGGTTCAAATGGTGGTCGCGAAATATACTTCTGAGCGCATAGAAGTAAAATATTTGGGATTTTCCGCAAACATTATGGCGTATCCACCTCCACCTATCCCACCCACTCTTCATGCTGGGTAATTTACGTCAATTTTTTTTTTGTAAGTAAAATGGTGTGCATAAATGAATGGGTCGATTATAGGGAAGCATTATTAACCCTTTCCCTGTTTTGCGATATTTCGACTCATCCGAATCCAAAACATCTGAATAAAAGAATCAAATGCTGGGTCAAATGATGGTTAAATTATCTGAGAGTAGAAAACATTGTGGGAAAAGGAGAAATTGCTTGTTACAAGCAATTTCTCCTTTTCCCACAATGTTTTCAAAAGACATCTTCTGCAGAGGCGTGAAAAGTCGTCTCTATCAGGGAAAGGGTTAACATGCAAATACATGCAGTGAAACATAATTTGTTATAGTTCTCAGTAAATACCCTTAATTATATTTCATTACATAAGAGTTATGACGGAGTAGTTGATCCAAATATGTATGTTTGAAGCGTTCTTTGTTTATTTCTACTTCGTGGAGAGCGACCTAAGAATTTTGCTAATACACACTTTATTAGATAAGTTTATGGTAATATTTTTGTGTCATATTGTAGAATTGTCTCTCAATAACAATATAGTGAAGTATGAACGCCTACGCCCTGCAGGTTGTTTCTGTATTTTAGTGTGCGAAGTGTAAATGATATTACGCACATTATTACTGTATAGCGTGATGTAACGATTATAGACTGCAACCTGTTGCCTATAAAGCGGAAAACGTACGTGCAGCTATGTTTGTTAACACTTAGAAGGCGGGAACCGAAAATTGTCGTCTGATTTTGTTTCTTATTTTGTATTTTCTCTAGATAAAAACATGGTTTGGCAGCATTTTAGAATCATTTCCATTGGAAATGATTCTAAATTGCTGTCAAATCATGATTTTGGTAAGAAAAATGGAAAATACAAAATAAACAGCAAATGACAAATTTTAATTCAGCGCTGTTAAAGTGTTAATGACATGATTGCATGCATTCTGCTCCTGATGATATTGCTTGCAATTCTGAAAAGTTTATATTACACCATCACAGATGTCTGTCTGCCACATTGAATAGGAATTAATTCACCTATTAAACAAAAACATACCAAAAACATACCTGTTCAATAAATAGTGAAATAATATCTCCATTTTTGCTATACAATGACATAAAAACACATAACACTATATATCTTGCTTTGATTGTATAAGCCGCTTAACTGATAATTATTATATTTAGACATTTAATTACTTATAATACGACTCCGTACCGATTAACGATGCACCTCCATTTTTATTCTAGATTAGTATATATATCATTAGCAAAGTTTTTGTTTGATGTTTATTGGTGTTTAATGGCCTATCAACAGCTAAGGTCATTTAAGGCCGGACCAATGGGTTTGATCCCGTATTTAACCTGCTGCATTGGGGGTGGGGGGGGATCCAAAAATCAGAACGGAATATTTACATTGACAAAAAAAAAATATTCATGCAGCCCTGAAATGAGAATAACCTGACCTGGTGCCAGGTCCATACCACACCAAAGCCACTTCCCCAAAAAATAATAGGATTACGAATAATCATAATACTCACATAAGGGGTTACTATAACCAGATTCAACTCTCACATACAAGAAAGCCAAAAACGTACATGAGAGCCAAAGCAAGTCTCCGGTGGGGATTCCGGAAAGGAAGAATCCCGATTGTTAACCCTTTTCATGCTGAGGATACACCATTTTGTTTGTGGAAAATCCTAAATATTATATTTATATGAGCTCAGAAATATATGTTGTGACCACCATTTGAACCGTCTCAGCGAGACGGTTCAAATGAGTGGTTACAACATATATTTTCATTGAGAAATAACAAAAATAAAAATAAAAAATTTAAAAAATTTCATACCCATAAAGGTGTATTCCGAATGTAACGGGTTAAATTACCCATCATATGCTCCCACCTGCCACCCACAAAGTTTTACCTCTTATGTACATGTATATCCTATGAGAGCAGGATGATAACATGTACCATACGCTAATTAATAAATGACCTCATCAATTTGCTGAAACTGTATGTGCATTGTCATGGTACACAACGGGGGCCATTTTGATTTTCACAATCACTTTACCGTGCGAAAATAGTTTTACTGAACATTTGGAAGAGGCTACTATTACAGAGAGAGGCTCTATTAGAATAAATATGGTGCATAGTCTCTTATAATTCTTATTTAGAATGACAATGTAGTATGGTATTACTGATAATTTCTTGTTTGTACATTAATGGGAGTAAACGTTTCAACATTTAACACATTTCATAGTGGATATTGATTCACAGGTATCAACATTTACCAACACTTTTTTTCTATTTTCTTTATTTCTCAACGGAAGTATATGTTGTTACCACTCATTTGAACCATCGCATCAAGACGGTTCAAATGAGTGGTAACAACATATACTTTTGATAAGAAATAAAGAAAACACCAAAAAAAATGTTTGATCCCTGTGAATCAGTATCACATGTGAAGTGGTTTTACACTGGAACATGATTTGTTTATGCCAACCACAACTGTTGCATTGTTCCGCCATTTAAATTGCATTTTCTTTTCAGAGGATAATTGGTGACCTACAAAATCGACCTAATTATATCTGAACAATTAGAGAAACGTCAATAATAACATGTACTGCTAACTCACAAAGAGAAAAATGTTAATAACTTCAGAGCTCCAGTTAAGGTGCGTAATTTGGGGGTAACCTTCTTATTTCTCCATCAAAGATGGCAGGTTGTGAGTGCTTTAGAATTGTCTCAATGAGACAATTCTAAAGCACTCCCAACTTGCCGTTTTCGGAGAAGAAATAACAAAATTTCACCCCAAATTGATAAAATTACGCACCTTAACTCACTCACCCAGGAGCTCTGAACTTATAGACCTAAGTTATTGGAATAACTCTTCCATGGTAGTTTTCCGACTACCTGAGTATTCCTTTAATCAGAATATGGATGATTAAGTTAAACTCCAGAACACATTCACAAACGGTGCAGATCCAGATTAGACGGCTCGATACGAGCCGGCTCATCTAGATCAACTCGATACGAGCCGGCTCATCTAGATCAACACTGTTTGCAAATTTTACGATAGACTTTGTCTGTTTTTATGGAAAGGCTTGAATCTTGTTACAAATCGGCTCATCTGGATCTACAATGTTTGTCAACATGAACAGTAGTCTGCAGTGTTGAAAGGGCTGAAAAATACTGATACTAGCTTCCTCAATTAAAACCTAACTACCAAATTTATTCTAATAGTAGCCCCCTCTCTAATAGTAGCCCCCCCCCCCTCCCATATTTGCATTCTACATATGGTATTTTCACATACAATTAAAAGCCATTTATAACATTGTTTTAAATGGCTTTTGTATGTGAAAGTAACATGTCTTGATTCTATTTTCCACGTTTTGATCCCCACAAATAACATAGCCCCCGGTATACTAAGTTCAAATGTTCAATTGTTGGTGGAAAAAAGTAAAAAATTGCCTAAATATGACGTATCTGATATGCTATAGTACGTACTCATAATTAAACAATACAATCTCAACAATTTTAACGAGGGTAATTTGCTACTTACTTTATTCATACTGAAAATGTGTCCATTATTTATAGTTGAAGAAAGATTTAAATAAAATCATTTTACTTGGGAGAAAACATGTTTTCAAGTTCTCATTAAATCTATAGAGTAGAAAGATAGGTTATATAGATACTAAGGTAATTTTAGGTAGATGTAATTTTAAAACCTAGTAATTTTCTGATTTCCTATCTTAATTGATTTAACAACTACATTCATAATTCATAATTTACAAGCAGGAGAGTTCATTTATTTTTCTTAACACTGCTGAATTAATTTTTGACTCTGCTATTTATTTTTTATTGACCATTTTTCTCATCAAAAACATGCCTTGATGGCACTTTAGAATAATTTACAACATGCTTTGACAGCACTTCCATTGGAAATGATTCTGAAGTGCTGTCAAAACATGTTTTTATTGAGAAATAAGTCAAGATCGTCTGCTATTTATTTTTTATTTTCCATTTTCTCATCAAAAACATGCTTTGACAGCACTTTAGAATAATTAACAACATGCTTTGACAGCACTTCAGAATCATTTCCATTGGAAATGATTCTGAAGTGCTGTCAAAACATGTTTTTATTGAGAAATAAGGCAAGATATAAAAGCAACAGCAGACAATAATTATTGTGTGTAGCGGTCTGAGGGTTAACTCTTACACTGTTGAATTAATTTTTGACGTCTGCTATTTATTTTTTATTTTCCATTTTTTCTCATAAAAAAACATGCGTTGACAGCATTTGAGAATCATTTTCATTGGAAATTATTCTAAAGTGCTGTCAAACCATGTTTTTATTGAGAAAGAAGGCAAAATATAAGACAACAGCAGATGACAACCATTTTCGTTCCCCGGAACATTCTAAGGGTCGATTGTGGCTATGACTGGGGTTCAAACAGTTCCCTCGTGCCACGACAAACATTTACCCATGGCTGGACATTGTCGAACATTATAATAAGCCCTTTTCGTCACAGAGAATCGTATATATTCACACATAAACAGTTTCATTTCCATGGGTGTGCTGCTTAGCAACAGAAATAATGTATGGAAATGGAGCTGGTGATATCGAGACAGCTATAATAAGCTGGTATAGAATAACAGTTAATTTGTCAAATAAATCAGGAAAGCAATAGCTAGTCCTTACCATCCTGTCTCACCAATACAATTACCAAGATGAATGAAGCTTCAGCATTTTTTCTCTCACATTTTTCATGTAAGAGTTGAGAAAAAAATATTACTTGCAATATACTGTTTTTGCATTGCTGTGTTACGACTACTAGAAGACCGTTTAATCCATTTTAATTGGAATACTCTTTCAGCAGTATGCAAATTTTGAAATATTGTCTTATATTTTTCTTATTTCTCAACGAAAGTACATGTTGTGACCACTCATTTGAATGGTAGTAACAGTATATACTCCCGATAGCGAGCAAGCTTCTCACTAATGCAACCCGGGTTCTATCCTAGACTGGGGCAGCATGTGCGATATAGACAATATTTATTAACTCTTTGCATGCTGGGAAATTTGTGGGCTATAAATAATTCAAAAATAGCAGATGACAATTCATTATATTTTCTTTTATTTCTCCTTATAAATGTCATGAATATGTCTTGGAATTTCATTAGAATTGTGTCCGGAGGACAGTCGAGGTAAACAGTCGAGGATTGTATCGAAAAATCTATCTTATATGGTATGTGAGATGGTATGACCGGTGGTCACCAGATCAGACAAATAGGTTTCCACTGTGTACTCCGGTTTCCTCCCACACTAGCAACCACCCTAACAAATCCATATGTGCCAACGAAAGCATCTGTATACATGCTCTGGCACCTGTTTGTAATCATTGTACAATAAAACTTCTTAACACTTACCAAGTTGAATTAAAATTTGTCGTCTGCTGTTTATTTTCCATTTTTTTCTTATGAAAAACATGCTTTGACAGCACTTTAGAATCATTTCCAATGGAAATGATTCTAAAATGTTGCCAAATCATGTTTTTATTTAGAGAAAATACAAAATAAGAAACAATAGCAGACGAGAATTTTTGGTTCCTGCCTTCGAAGGTTTAAAGTTTACAGATCCATCACGAAGGTTTGTGTTCGTTTATTTAAATATTTGTACAGGCTATCCGAAGATCAATCTGTATCACCTGGCAGCATGTGGAATGAAGCTCTTGAAGATCAGTACCAGATTGCAAGCCTCTGAAATACCGTGATGTGGCAGCAGACATTTACTCACATCGCATGGCAGCTTGCAAACAGATATTCCCTCGGTCCTTATTAGATTGCGAGCCTCTGATATACATTGAGCTAGAAGAAATTTCCGCATGTTTTCAGATTCTCCATTAAATAAATGAACATGTGAATTTGTACCGAAGACGCGATTTTTCATGAAAACTATTTATGGAAACGTTATTTTCTGTAGATGTCAAAAGTTGACAAAATTTTCATAGTAAATGCAGAATTCTATTCCACAATTGCTATTAAAATTTTACAAACCTTTTGACCTCTTTTACGGAAAAATTAAGTAAATATTTTTTTAATGAGATATTGCACATTACGAAATCACACAAACTTCAGCTCAACCAGTGTCAATTGTTTAAATTTCAGTATTGAATCAAAACCATTATTAATTAGCCCTTACAGCTGAATTTAATTTTGTCATGGACGTCAATTTTCATTTCCCTCATTCTTTGAGTATCAGAAAATATTATATACACTGAGTGGAATCTCTCTAAACCAGACACCAATATATTACATGTGATCTCATTTTGAAAGGATTCTTTGCAACACATCTCAGATAATAATGCATGTTCATGATTGCAAAAGATATAAGTAAGTCCCAGAATGGTTATTTTCCAGATTTACAGTGGAACATCTCTAAACCGGACACCCTGGGGACCTCCCAGGGTGTCCGGTTTAGAGAGGTTTCACTGTACAGCCAATATACGGTTACTAGCATAGATCGGGTACGGAAGGCGTCCGAGCCAATTCCCACCCTTAAATATAAGCTGAAACGAAACGAAATAGTGGCATAGTAAAGTAAGAACATGCCAAACATATTTTCAGTAGCCAAGGTAATTTTTCACAGGCAGAATGTAGGTCACTATTACTATACAACACATTCAGCATAGTCGGCGAGATGGTTTATGGGAATACAAGTGGCGATAATATACCGGTATATTCTATGTCTACCGGCAGTATTTGTTGTTAAAGGTCATAGCTCCAGTTTTAAGGTGCGTAACTTCGTTATTTCTTCGCCAAAATTGGCAAGTTGGGAGTGCTTTAGAATCGTCTCGATGAGACGATTCTAAAGCAATCCCAACTTGCCATTTTTCGTGAAGAAATAAGAAAAATACCCGGAAACTTTGGTCCAATTACGCACCTTACTCTGAAGGTACAATTAATTGCCCACTCAGTAGGCACACACTTTTCTTTATATCAGAGACATCATCTGAGACACTTTCTGGCAAAATAAACATTCATTCACCATTACCCCATGTATTGATTGGCATTACTATACATTTTATACCAGACACATATTTCCACACTGATATCAGGGGAGATAACCGTGTTTCTTTAAAATGTTGACGGACATTACTATTTATACTCTGTACTTATTTTTGATGTGCAATGATCATACTTTATAATCTGTCTAAAATATTATTTTTTTCAGGCGACACATTTAATTAGTATGAATAATTAAAAAAATATCATGCCTCATTTGAATATGAAAATAGCCCGATACCACCGTGAGTGACTATCAGTAAAATACATATTACTAAATGATTATATCTGTATAGTGGGCACTTGTAATTGTTAGCACTGGAGGAATAGTGACACAATTACACACTTATTTAATTCCTATAACGAACAGTTTGTGCCTACGGAGTGGGCGTGTACACAGGTTGAAGTAATGGACCGAGGTCTATAAATACATTAAATATGCCTAAAAGCATCAATAAATGAAGAAAAACATTTTTTTTTAGCTTATTTTTTTTCTTCATTTATTGGTGCTTTTAGGCATATTTAATGTATTTATAGACCTCGGTCCTTTACTTCAACCTGCATGTGGTATACCTTTAAGCTTATGCTAACATTCATCTATCTCAAAAACAAACATCTATATATCACAGCATGGAGATATTGGAATGCATTCTCACATTTAATTTTCAGAATACACTGTATACGTACGTACCAACATTGGAGAAAAGGGACTTGTAATCAGTCCATGTTCTGATTGATTGATTGATTAGGGCTGTGTACGTGTGAGGTTTGTGTTTTGTTTGGCTAACCAATTGTCTCGGACCTCAACCAGACCCGTGTCGACGTAGCAAGCATCGGCACAATCGTATATTAACTTTAACCCTCACTATGCGGGAGACGAAAATTGTCTTTTCATTTTTGCCATAATTCTTAGCAAAGAACCTGTTTTGGCAGCACATGAGAATGTGGAGACGATTCTCATGCGCTGCCAAAACAGGTTTTTATTGAGAAATATTGAAAATAAAACATTTCCAGCAGACGATAAAATTTCATTCAGCGTAGTAGTAAGGGATAAGCCGGTATACCACGATAGTACGTACTACGCACTACATAAAGCAAGTCAATGAGTGTACGTATCTGTTATTCAGCGAGCCCTATACAGTTGTCCCCTAGTCTACCAATAATGGTAAAATTATAATGCATAGATTAGGCTACAAAAAATTAATGTTTAGATTCTCATCCCCGCCCGCCCTAATAAAACGGCCCGCCCAAGGGTTTTTTATTTAAAAAAAAAAATATATATATATTTTTTATTTATTTATTTTTTTTTTAAATAAAAAACATTTGGTAAAATTTACGAGAATGATGCAGCCCGCGTATTATACCGCTCCCACAGCTTTTTATCCGAGTGCTTTACGTAGCGCAATACAGCAACCCCGGAACCCGCCCCCTCGAGATTAGCAATACTTCAATATGAACATGTTATACAAAACACTATTGCACGCAACTGCGCATTGCCGTTCAACACCTCGTTTTAGTATTGCCTGAAAATAAAAAATAAAAAATAAAAGTGTCCCCCATTTTTCCCCAAAATTTGGATGAGAATCTAAACATTAATTTTTTGTAGCCTTAATAGAAAAATAAACATAGGATCTTACATGAGTGATGATTTAATATGATATTTATTAAACAAATTTACTGACTTCATAAGATAGCCTCGTTTCTTATGATATCAGTTAATTAGTTTAATAAATCTCATTTTCAATCAACACAAATGCTAGATTCTATTTATTTACATACAAGCACAAGCTGTACTGGTCACCAATTCTCTATTCTGTAACGAGCTAATTTGCATATTTATTACACTAGTGTAGTATGATTTTATTACACTGTGTTAATACACTGTGTTAATACACTGCGAAAGTCCATTTATGCAGTACAGTGAACCCTCTCTAAACCGGACACCCTGGGAGGTCCCCAGGGTGTCCGGCTTAGAGAGGTTTCACTGTAAATTGGGCATTTGATTGTTCTGAGCCAAAGTTGTGTGCTATACGATAACATTAGCATTATCACCCGAGATAAATGATCAAGAACATCATCAAACATACGATCACAGGTGTTTTCTTGGTGTCAGGTTTAGAGAGATGTTCCACTGTAACAGGGCTCCAGATAAGCTGCATATTTGCGTAAATACCCAATTAAAATGTCTAAAAACCCAATTGAAATAAGAAGTAGTGAGTATCAAAAAGCAATGAAAAATGTGTGGTATCTTTATCACGCTACAGAGAAAAATAAACGGACCACAAATATAGCACATTTTTTTTATTTTCCATGAAAACACATCTTGGTATTTCATTAGAATTGTCTCCAAGGAGACAATTCTAATGAAATGCCAAGACATGTTTCATTTAGAAGAAAACTATTCAATAATTGCTGTCTGTTGATGTGTAAACAGTGTAGTGTGATATTATTTTACCGAATTAAAACTTTGAAATACCCAATTGCTTCAGAAATGATGGAGTAAAAATACTCAATTACTAATTCCTTATCTGGAGCGCTGCTGTAATACAATTTATGTGTTTAGTGGAGTGTTAACTTTCATCAGATGCTTCCTGATATGGTATATACACAAGCATACGTGTGATCCACCACATTTATTAAGACGCAATAAAAGTGGTTATCTATAATAATTTATATGACAAGGTATGACGTGACCATACATTAGGAAGTAATGGCTCATAAGTGCTTACATTTAACTTTCAAAACGAAATAAGACTAATTCTAATGCACTCTATAAATATCACGCAATCTGATTGGCTGGCTGATGGTCATACATTACAGGTATATCATTGTTGATGAAATGTCGCAAATTATTTCAATATGTATTCCTACGCCAGTCAAGTAAAGGAGTGCATTAGAAATAGGTTAACCGTATCGTAATTTTCAAATTTGCGGCGTATATCAGAAAATGATAGGTCGGAAATCATGTTTAATGGCGACGCTAGCTTGGCGATAAAAAATTACAATTTTCGAAAAAGAAAAAAAAATTGTAATTTTTTATCGCCAAGCTAGCGTCGCCATTAAACAGATTTTCCGACCTATCATTATCTGATATACACCGCAAATTTGAAAATTACAATACAGTTAACCCTATATTGATTGACCGGGAATTAATGGCTCACTGGGGATTAAGGTCATAATTATGCATATGGGAATACACCTGGCTGGGAGGATAGATACATGTATATTGAATGATTGATTTAACCAATTTCAGGATACGATCATTTTTGTTGAAAAAAACTCATTATTTTGTTTATTTCTCCATAAAGAGTCTGATATATAGGCTGTGTGGTCAAATAGAAGTGGGTAGAAGCAGTATAGCGCTGGCAGCAGTATACCAAGTTACACTTTATCTGTGATTTTGTACCTTCGGACATTTGCATAATTTCATTAAATACGTTTACAAAATTTACAATATTTTTTCATAAATAAAGTTAAAAGTTGACACAATGTTCAGAGTACATGCGGAATATAACGAGAATTTTGTCAACTTTTGACGCCATTTAAGAAAAATATTGTAAATTTTCCAAACGTATTAATGAAAGTATACAGAATGTCCGAAGGTACAAAATCACATGGCGTGTCCTATATACAACTTCCAGGAACTACTACCTGCTGGTATCTGCAGAGATAACATATAGACATTCCTGGCTGTCTAGCCTCCTCACCCTGCTCCATTCTCCAGGCTCACAGAGGTCACAGAAGGTCAACAAAATACAGATATGTGGCTGTGACTGGAGAAATGGAGGGTACATGTATGTGTTTTGCTAGATCCAGAACTGTCCCCCAGACAGACCCTGTATCATATGTCACTGTGACAGGAGAAATGGGGCTTATGGGTTTTGCGATCAGTGTAGATCCAGATCAGCCTGTGCATCCGCACAGTCTGATCAGGATCTGCACTGTTCGCCTTTAATCAATGAGACACAAGTCATGCTTCTAACACGCCATATTGATTGTTATCAAGCTATGGAAGTGTGCTATTTGATCAGGAGCTACACTGGTCACAAATCCCATAAGCCCCATTACTCCAGTCACAGCCACATATAGGGCATAATTCATGTATACCACACATAGATACACTGACTGTTTCATATGTGTACCACACATAGGTATATGGTCTATTTCATATGTGTACCACACATTATAGGTAAAAGGTCTGTTTCATGTAAATTTGCCCATTTGTTATGGTTACATAAATATTTTTTCTTTCAGCACCGGTACTTACTTTTTACTGTAATTCGTATTACTTGATAAAATATCGATTTCATTAGGAAAGATTTCTTAGGCTGTCCGGTTAGTGCAAGCAGTAACAAATGAAAGTGAAAAGTGAATGGGTTTAACATCCCAGCAACAGCTAAGGTCATATAGAGACGGGACCACAGTTTAAAGTCTCATCCAACAGACCAGTGGTATGGAAATACTAGGAGAGTATTTTTTATGCCTAAGGCGAGGTTAGAACCCACAAACTCTGGATTGGAATCCGGTGTTCCAACCCCTAGGCCACAACCCATCCAGGGATTCAGCTGGCGATCGCCACTTTCGCAATTGGCGATAAAAATAAACAATTGGCGATAAAAAAATCCAATTTTTGAAGAAAACAAATATTATTTTTTTCGAAAATTGTAATTTTTTATCGCCAATCGTTTATTTTTATCCTATTGGTTATTCCTTCCTTTTTTTTTTTTTTTTTTTTTTTTTGAAGTGGCAATTTTTTTATTTTCCCCAGCGGAATCCCTGCCCATCCCTGCAGTAACAAATTCTCTTCTCACCAATATGGTCCGTGGTTCAATAGGGACTAGGACAGAATCTGAGATGTTCGGTGGTCACCTGTAGCCCATTTCACCAACATTGCAAAGTATACTTTTCTAGCAAAGTATACTTTGAGGGAGTAATCATTTATTTTTTCCTGAAATGCATTATTTCATAATTTCATATAGAACTAACGACTGCATATATTTGATGATTAAAAGTATGCAGAATTATTATACTGAATTTATTACATTATCACAGCCAAAATGGCAGTGATAATGTAATAAATTCAGTATAATAAAAATTAATAAATTTATCCTAAAATTGAAAATTTCTCCCTCAAAGTATACTTTGCTAGATAAGTATACTTTGCCATGTTGGTGAAATAGGAGACAGATCTCACAAGTGGGTACTCTAGCTTCCTCCCACATTTAGGACCACCCATACATCCCCCTCTGTGCCTATGAAAACATTTGTATAAGTGCTCTCTCACAATATACGGCACCATTACACCTGAACTTTAACCCTTTCACCCCTAAGTAACTGGAATAGATTTTGCAACCAATCCAACCGTCACAAAATAATTTTCAGACTAGTCCATTTATGAAAAGGGGGTGTTTTTTGTTCTCAAAAATATGAAAATTACTTTTTACTGATCGTGACTCACTGTGGTATCAGGCTATTTATATATGCAAATGAGGCATGATATCATTTAATTATTTTTACTAATTAAATGTGTCACCTGAAAAAATAATATTTCAACAAGTTATATATGACCATTGTACATCAAAAAATATATACAGAGAATAAATAGTAATGTCTGTTAACATTTTAAGGAAACACAGTTATCGTGTGGATATTTACGTCTGATATAAAATGCCAATCAATATGTGGGGTAATGGTGAATGAATGTTTTATTTTGCCCGAAAATGTCTCAAATGATGTCTCTGATATAAAGAACATTTTGTGCCTACTGAGTGGGCTTGTACCTTTAACCCTCACTCACTTTAAGCCTTTAAGCCAAGGCTGCTGATTCATCAAAATGTTGGGAGAAAATCGTTCATTAAGATACTAATAAAAATACTGATTGTCATATTACATGAATCTACAGCAGCAATAATGTAGCCTTCAGAGGCAAATCATAATGAAAATGTGGTAATAATATCAGATTTCATTGTCGTCTTTATAAGGTTTATGTGTAATTTGTAATCCCACCATGTTTATTATATGGGTAAACAGAGCTCCAGATAAGCTGCGTATTTGCGTAAATACCTAATTAAAATTGCCAAAAACACAAATTGAAATCAGAAGTAGCGAGTATCAAAAAGCAGTAACAAATTTGTGGTATCTTTATCATGCTGCAGAAAACAATAAACGGACCACAAATATAGCATATTTTCTTATTTTTCCATGAAAACACATCTTGGTATTTCATTAGAATTGTCTCCAAGGAGACAATTCTAATGAAATACCAAGATGTGTTTTCATTTAGAAGCAAACTATTCAATAAGTGTAAACAGTAGTGTGATTACAATTTTGAAATACCCAATTGTTTCAGAAATGATGGAGTGACAATACTCAATCACTAATTCCGTATCTGGAGCCCTGGGTAAATATCGGACAACACCAGTTATCACATTTCTGACCAGTGTAGAGTGTGAGTATCCTGCGCACTAATTCAGCCTACCGTATTTACCGTATATATTGGGACAGTAAAAAATAATTTTAAAAAAATTAGTGTCCCAAAATATAATATAAAAAAATAATAATTTTTTTTTCTGTCCCAATATTTATGGTAAATTCGGGAATATTTGTTCATTTCATGTTTGCATTGTCATTATTAAAATTTGAATTAAAGTTTGTGTTTGTGTTAAATAATCCCTAATTATCGATTCTCACTGTGGCTATGAATGAACGACGTCGCCAATGCCTATAATATGCCATAAGTTTTCACTGTTATCTTCGCATGTAATACATATATTGAATCCAAGAATTGTTAACGTCATGTTTTATGTATTCATCATGTTCATGTAGAATGTAGATCTACGCAGGTCCGTGCAATCCATTATTGTAAACGCGTGTAGAAAAAAGTGTAGTAATGATGACGCAATGACCCAATGACCGATATCCTGTTCCATCAGCTACAACGCCACGGAAAAGCTCGTGCGTTGCAATTTGTGTTTACTCTTATGGTGAGCACAGGTGGAAGACTCGGACATATGACACCAAAATAAATGCCTATTAAAAAAATCCCATTATCCCACCCACCTGGTATCGTACTGTACATGACGTTAATAATAGAACGAGATCAAGTGGGTGGGGTAATGGATATTTTTTAAATGGTCATTTTCTTTGTGTCACACGTCCGACTATTCCACCTGTGGGTTTGAGTACAGACCTGTATAGACATGTTTTGCCCAACGTGTTATAATATTGCGCCAGTTCATGAGGTAATCGGGCTTATCACGTGAGATTTTCGACGAAGATAAATCTGATAATAGTGATAATAGTGTACATTTTCTGTAAACGATATCAAATGTTGACGAATATTAAATTAGTAATTATTACGCATTTGCTCTGAAAATGTTATCAACTTTCCGATATATTTGCAGAAAAAAATCAAATCATTCTCGGCGAAAATCTCAGTTATATAATAAAGTTGATTATCTCATGCACTGGCTCAATTATGACGTAGGGAAACAAGGCCAGTTGTCACGTACACATTTGTGTACATGCGCCGGGGGCGTGGGCAGTGCTGTAACAATTTAGTTAATCTGGGTCGAGTTAATCTGCGCGACTGATACGCGATCTCCGATTGGTCAGCCTTTACACCTAATTAATATTCCACCAATGGTGAGCGTGAACGCATGCCGGAAAAATGAAATCGAGCACATAACAATTAGCACTGCTTTGTTACTGGGACCAATAATTGATCTTATTCCCAGTTTGCTCGGATTAATTTACGAAATGTGCAAACGTGATCAGCTGCACATTCACATCGGTGAGATAAAAGGAGGCTATGCGTCCATAAAAAAATAAAAATTCGTCCATTTTGGGTGTAATTTGATGGAATAAGACGATTCTAAAGCACTCCCAACTTGCCATTTTTGGTGACTATATATCAAAATTTCCATCAGTTAAGGTGATTAATTTGAGGGAAATTTTAACTGGAAACTTGATTATCTCATGCACTGAATTGTGACGTAGCGAAACAATGGCACTTGTCACGTACACCATTTTGGGAAGGATTGAACAACGTGTTTGTGGGATTTAAGAACGCAGAATATCAAAAGTGCATGTTCTTCCAAATATGTGTACACACTCCAAATGGATTCACACAATGATGAAAAAGGGTTGTCCCAAAACTGATAAACATGGTATCAAAAGATACTAGACTCGTATTCTCTAAGTTCATCAAGCTTGGCTCGGAAACTGAAGGAATTCCTCGAGAGCCTCGGAATTCCTACACATTTCCTAGCCTTGACTGATAAACTTGATATCAAAAGACACTATAGTCTGGTATTCTCTGTGTGCATCGCTTGTCATGGAATGGCGGACAATAATAAGTCATGCTCGAATTATAAACAGCGATATATCATCTTTCCGACAAACATCGTCTCCGGAATGAGGGTCATGTACCGGTAATTTAATTTGAATTTTAAATTTTACCGTGAATAATAATCATAAATTACAAACATGGAGAAAATGCATCTTCTCCGACGTACTTATATCCGAGAAAGGAACGTTGTGAGATTAATTAATTATAAGGCAGTGACAAGGTCAAGGACGCAGTAACCTTGGCGATAAGAACAGACAAAAATATGCAATATTAGTCTGTTACTTTCGGAGGCTGATGTACAGTGCAACCTCTCTACAACACCATGGCAGGGATTCTGCTGGCGATCGCCACTTTCGCAATTGGCGATAAAAATAAACAATTGGCGATAAAAAATTACCATTTTCGAAAAAAATCCAAATCTTTTTGATTTTTTTTTCGAAAATTGTAATTTTGTATCTCCAATTGTTTTATTTTTTTTGAAGTGGCGATTTTTTTATTTTCCCCAGCAGAATCCCTGCGATGGGAAGACACAAAACTGACTGTTGTAGAGAGGTGGCTGTTGTAGGGAGGTTAATGCTGAATTATATTTTGTCGTCTGCTGTTTATTTATTTTCTTTGATTATTCTCATAAAAAAACAAGCTTTGACAGCATTATAGAATCATTTGCATTCTAAAGTGCTGCCAAACCATGTTTTTATTGAGAATTAAGGCAAAATATAAAGCAACAGCAGACAACAATTTTCGTGCTCAGCAGTCTAAATATAGTGGACATCATCAATTTGGGATATAAAATAGTGGCTGTTACAGAGAGGGTGTTGTTGTAGAGAGGTGGCCGTTCAGGGAGGTTCGACTGTACCTACCAGTTTGTGTGCATAATTATAATTAACATTCTAATTATCTTTCTTCAGAACTATAACATATCATGCTGTCTTTCAGAAATATTAAAATTAAAAACAGAAAAAAACATAAAATTCTACTCGTATTTCTTACGTTTTGTCAGAAGCCTATGTGGTGTCAACCATTTGAACCATCTTGTCAAGACAGATCAATTGAGTGACATTATTTTATTTTATTGGAAAATAATAAAAACAGAAACAAAATTCACAGATAAAAGCCATTTCCGGAAATATAGGTAAAACATGCACGGTAAGATCATATTTAAAATGGCATGAGTGCCAAATTGTCAACACCAGCAAACACCGATAGTTTTTGTCTAAGCACAATGACTTCTTGAAAAGTTATGCGATTCAAAGTGAGATTTTTTCTGGAAGTAAATTGAATATAAATGTAAGACTGAACGCCCTACCCTGCTAACAGGGTGGGACAAATAAATATTTGAACTATCCCTGCCTGAGCCAGTGACCGGAGAAATGGGGCTTATGGATTCTGCGACCAGTGTAGATCCAGATCAGCCTGTGCATCCGCACAGTCTGATCAGGATCTGCACTGTTCGCCATTCCATCAATGAAACACATGCCATGCTTCTAACAACAAAATAGATCAATATCAGGATACAGCTGTGTACTATTTGATCAGGAGCTACACTGGTCACAAATCCCATAAGCCCTGTTTCTCCAGTCACAGTCACATGTAGGCTGATATGTACACATGCTGTGCATAGTTAGGTAATGAAGGGCTGTGACTGGAGAAATGGGGCTTATGGATTCTGCGACCAGTGTAGATCCAGATCAGCCTGTGCATCCGCACAGTCTGATCAGGATCTGCACTGTTCGTCATTCCATCAATGAAACACGCCATGCTTCTATATAACAAGCAAAATAGATCGATATCAGATACAGGAGTGTTATTTGATCAGGAGCTACACTGGTCACAAATCCCATAAGCCCCGTTTCTCCAGTCACCACCACATGTAGGCTGATATGTACACATGCTGTGCATAGTTAGATAAGTACAAGGTTACAGTAAAACAAATACAAATTTGTACTTCACGGCATTTAAACAAATATTCAATATGCATGGTATATTATGCGGATTTGTCAATTGCTAAAACAGGGTATGGGATCACATGGTCTATTGTTTACACTGCAGTAATTGCGGCACCCATGAGGTCTTGGGTAAATCAGCCACAAATTCAGAAACAAAACAGAAATGCATAAAAAGCTTGGCCAGTAGCCTATTTCATCAACATTACAAAGTATACTTTCCTAGCAAAGTATACTTTGAGGGAGCAATCATTGATTTTTCTGAAATGCATTATTTCATGCAGAACTAACGATTGCATATATTTGATGATTAAAACTATGCAGAATTATTATACTGAATTTATTACATTATCACAGCCAAAATTGGCAGTGATAATGTAATAAATTCAGTATAATAAAAATTAATAAATTTATTCTAAAATTGAAAATTTCTCCCTCAAGTATACTTTGCTAGGAAAGTATACTTGTACTTTGCAATGTTGATGAAATAGGCTACAGGTCTCCGAATGAACTATCACATATTCGTACTTTGTTTACTGTTTGTTTGCATGCAACGGCGTCGTAAATCCAACGCTGGTTTTTGTATTCTTTTACAATTAAGTGAACCGCTGTATGGGAGGAATGCCGTCATTAATAGACAATTAACAGGGGGAACGTACGTGATTGATGTGAGGACCATGGATATTTTGTACCGTGGAACCTCGCTAAGCCGAACAGTCCAGGGTGTTTGGCTTAGCGAGGTTCCACGGTCTAGACAGATTTAGATGGGGGAATCTCTCTAAAGCAGATCCCCTGATTGATTGATTGATTGATTTGATTGATTGATTGATTGATTGATTGATTGATTGATTGATTGATTGATTGATTGATTGATTGATTGATTGATTGATTGATTGATTGATTGATGGGTTGATTGTTATGCCCCACCAGGACGAGTGCCAGGCAAACAACAGGAATTAAAGACATTATAAACTAGTCTAATTTCCATAAGTACAAATTAAATATCTGTTCTCAGAGGGGGGTCAAATATGGGCAGATGTGTGGATATAAAATCCAATCTGCATATCATGTTACTATTAGGAATATCTGGGCACATCCCCCTGTCCGAGGGCAAATATCAGTCAGATATTCTCCCCTAAATTGTATACGTGGAAGAAGCTAAAGGCTATACACATGGTTGCTTTTGGTGTGGGCTTTTGGGGGAGTGAGGCAGGGAATATTAGGCAATTATTCATGAAGGTGACATTCACATTCAAGGGGTGGGGGTGGGGGTGGTGTCGGGTGAGAAGAGAAATGATTAATTGTGTCCCTGCTGTGTCCCCAACACTTCTTTACAACCTGCAATTGTCTCCCTTCCCTACTTGGGTGATTCAGAAAATGACTACATGCAAATGGGCAATTAATATGTCATAAAAGTCATAAAATCTCGCTCAGACCACATAAAACGGAGCAAAAGGTACAAAAGTTGTCAAGTCTCCCAACCAGCAATAAAATAGAGAGAATTGTAGTAAACCAGAGCAGACAGACGGCTACATGTGCGTTTTCGGGAGAAATGGAGCGTACGGGCTTTGTGACCAGTGTAGCTGCGGATCAATAATCACACTCCTGTAGCCTGATATATAACGATCTATATTCCTTGTTAGCAGCATGACAGGTGTTTCATTGATGGACTGGCGAACAGTGCAGATCCTGATCAGACTGTGCGGATGCACAGGCTGATCTGGATCTGCACTGGTCGCAAAACGGATAAGCTCAATTTCTTCAGTTACAGCCATATATGAACAGCAATGTAGTTAACTTTGCCATGAAAACCCATGAAATAGTCGATGAGGCTGAGCTACTTGCAATATACGGGTAGTAAACTGATGTAAACATCTTAACACATCCCACGATACCGTCTAATCTGAACATCGGACTTATCAATCAATCTTCATTGTCGATTGTGTGTCTATTTCGTTTATTTTGACAGTTACTCTTGCCCCAATAGGGTTGGATGCTGCTGGTTATTGGAGAAGATTCAATGAGTTTTATGTCAGTTTTAACCCTTTTCATGCTGAGGATACGCTATTATGTTTGCAGAAAATCCTAAATATTTTCCTTCTGTGCGCTCAGAAGTATATGTCGCGACCACCATTTGAACCGTCTCGTCAAGACGGTTCAAATGAGTGGTGACAACATATACTTTCATTGAGAAATAATAAAAATAAAATATTTAATAAAAGGAATGAAAAAGACGTGAAGATTGACTGAATGTAGGTTTATGTCTGTTAAACCAACAAGGCCAGGTGAATCTGGAATTATACATGTAATTACATATACAATTACAGAACAGTCGCCCCACTATCCTAATCTGGTGTCAGGTGTCCTTGACCTCAGCTCACTAACCTCTCAGTGTTAATCCAAGTATGGAGGAATTCTATGTTAAGATAGGCAATAAGAAAACATTAACCCTTTCAACACTACAGTACAGCCCTCTATAGCAGTGTTTGCAAACAGTGTAGATCCAGATGAGCCGGCTCGTAACGAGCCGACTCATCAGGATCTGCACTTTTGCAAGACATTTTCATATTCCTTAGAGAGAAAAACCCCACACCTTTTCATAAATGGATTCTTTGAACCAATTTCCACACTTAAATATTTAAGATAACTAACTGATCCAGGCTAATACGTTTATTCTCATAGTAAATTTGTTCAGGTGAGTCCTACAAATATATTGTTTCATACCATAGTTATTGAAGCCTCTAGGTGTTTCGTGTGAAAGATTTGATTACATATTATGCATGATAAAGCATAATAAATAAATATATCAAATAGATACAATCAGCGGACAACGACAGCTTTTTCTGTAGTGTGCAAAGAGCAATTTTAATACAAGACTATATTCAAATTATGAGAATAACTTCATCACAACCGCTGTGATGTGGTTATCGTTTTTAGCACATACTTAACAAAAACTTGCATAGGTTGCCAAGTGGTTGTTTTTTTAATGCTTTTGAGGTAATATAAGTCTTTATATCGCAAAATGTGTCATTTTGATCTTAATCTGTTTACATGAAGATCAGAGGCTTTCAGTGTTCAACATCAACTGCACATGAACAAAGGTAGAAATAGAGAAGAATGTTTCAATGTTTTTTTCTGAATTTCTCAAACTGCGAAATAACTAATACATGTATACTACAGTCGAATCTTGTGCTAAAGACCACCACCGAATAGCAATCACCTGACTGCATGTAAACACCACACTTTTGTTGCCCCAATGGCACAATTACTATATAAATGACCCTGCAAATAAAGACCACCTGTTTTTTTACTTCCCATGACTGGCCTTTATTCACAGGTTTGACTAGTTTTTTCTTGGGGTTTTACATCCATTCCACATAATGAAAAGGGTTAAGGATGGATTTCATCACTGTTCACATGGCCAATATATTTAACCTCCCTACAACAGCCACCTCTCAACAACAGCCAGTTGTGTGTCTTCCCAATAGGTGGCTGTTGTAGAGAGGTTGCACTGTAGATGTAATAAATATTATACCCTGTACTGGAATTGTATGGTAAAAATAACTCGGAAGCAGACGTCCATACTAAAATTATTGATTACAACTGTCGCATCATAATTGGCCATTAAACGTCAATTACCTCACTCACTCAGTCTTCTGCATGGGAAATCATTCATTCATGGGGCCTACAAAACTACAATTGGCTCACAGTCTACAATCATGACACTACCACTTTAAGTTTCCAATGTTATGTTAATGCAAACAGTATAGCCCCAGATCAGACTGCGCTTTTGCGCAGTCTGATCTGGGACTAGACTGTTCGCAATATTCTCAATGTGACAGTAATTGTTACAAGTGAACATGTATTTATATATTTTTGGGACCAGGACCTACACTTTTAAAAAATGTACTAACACCATTTTCATCAACCACGAAGTCATATAAACCTTCTTTAGAAAATCCCACTCAAAAAGATCAAGGCGCTTAGCGATCGTTCAAATTGACACCGACCTCGATCCATGCAAGCTACGTGCACATGTGTCTTCAAAGCGCGATATTTCCAAAACTACATAATACACGGTAACAAAACCATCATATCCTTACTCATGAACATGAAAACTGTATGCGGGAACAGTTTTGGTACGATTTAGTCAGTTTTTGTAGCCGCTGCAGCAGTTTTGGTCGTCAGATGCTGACATTTTCGTGTGTGACATTCATTGAATTTTCTATTGTGCCCATAATCTGGTCCCTGAATGGTTGTAGCTTACATAAACAAGCCGACACCGATAAACAGCTCAGCTCGGGAAACACGAAACTGGGCCGCTAGTAGAATGGCCCTTTCTAGAGCATACATTATATAGACGATCTTGCACGAGTGTTGATTTAACCCTTAGATCGCTATTTTTTTTTTTCGTCGGCTGCTGTTTATTTTCTATTTTCCATTTGTATCATCAAAAACATGCTTTGACAGCACTTTAGAGTGAGTGAGTGAGTGAATAGGGTTTAACGTCCACTTTTCTGACATAGAGGTACAAGCCTCAGGGAGTCTACACGCAGACGGGTCAACGGGGTCGTGTCCCGTATCCACCTGTCCGAGGGGGGTAAATCCCAACTTCAGAACTCAATATTTACAACCAAAATATATATTCAGTCCTGAAATTAGAACAACCTGATCTGGTGCCAGGCCCTCGCCACACCAGCATCATTTATCCCATCCCCTAAAAGTAATAGGATTAGCGCTAATCTTACTTTTATATATGGGGCATAACCTGACTCAACTCTCACACACAAGAAAGCCAAAAATGTACATGAGGGCCAAATCCGGTATAGTGGGTTCCGGAAAGTATGAACCCAATCGTTAAGCCAGTTTAGTCGCCTTTTACAACAAGCAATGGCTACTGCAGCACTATTCTCAGGATCAGTTGATCCCGCCCCGGTGCCTGCACGGGGCGACAGCACTTTAGAATAATTTACAATATGCTTTGACAGCACTTCAGAATCATTTCCATTGGAAATGATTCTGAAGTGCTGTCAAACCATGTTTTTATTGAGAAATAAGGCAAGATATAAAAGCAACAGCAGACGACAATTGTCGTGAGTAGCAGTCTAAGGGTTAATATATTTGTTAACCATTTCAACCCTAAGTTGAACTGGATTGGATTTGTATATGTTAATTTCCGGACCGATCCAACCGTCACAAAATGATTTTCTGACTAGTCCATTTATGAAAAGGGGGTGCTTTTGTTCTCAAAAATGTGACAATTACTTGCGAAAAGTGTAGATCCTGATGAGACGGCTCGTCATGCTTATAAAATCAGTCAACGAGTTTCATAAATCTCATATTAAATCACCACAAATGTTAGATTATGTATATTGCATAAGCACAGCACAATATGTTGAAGCTGTAATGACAACCTAGCATCTTTTCTGTCCCAGCCTCGTTTACATATTTATTACACTAGAATATAATGATTGATTACACCGCGTTATTACACTATGAACGTCTATTTTATGCAATAAAGGTGGTACAAAAGTGCAGTTCGATCACAGAATGATATTTTAACGCTTCCACCCCTAAATATCTGACAGCTCCATGCAAATTTCTGGATTATTCCATTAATTGAAAAGGGGAGTAATTTTGCATAATATGTATCAGTTGTTTATTTTCAATTTTTCTCATAAAAAACATTAACATCACTTTCAATAGATTCAATTCCAAAGTTGATGAGATGCTAACACAACACAAGGACAGCACTGTATAACACATTTCTGTTCAAATAGGCTGTCAAAATATCTTCTTTTTTTTTGGTGACATTTATAATATAATTCATGTTTTTTTGAACATTTCAAGGTTTGTGTGGCGAGTGTCAACTAAGAAGGCAGTATTTATAATTGTAAGGTCTATAATTAACACTTACAATGGTGAATTAAATTTTGTCGTCTGCTGCTTAGTTTTCATTTTCCATTTTCATTATCAAAAACATGGATTAACAGCACTTTAGAATCATTTCAAATGGAAATGATTCTAAAGTGCTGTCAAACCATGTTTTTAATTGAGAAACAATGGTGAATTAAATGTTGTCGTCTGCTGCTTGTTTTCCATTTTTCTTATCATCAACATGGTTTAACAGCACTTTAGAATCATTTCCAATGGAAATGATTCTAAAGTGTTGTCAAACCATGTTTTTATTAAGAAAAAAACACTAAAAAAACAGCAGACGACAATTTTCATTTCCCGCATCCTAAGGGTTAAATGTGAGCCGGTGTGGACATACTCAGGGAGCCTGTGTCTTGTCACGGAGGGAAAGACAGTTTAGCCGAGTCAGTGATTTATCTGTTTACGTGATGGTAGTGTATGATCGAGTTCTGATATTATATACCTCCCATATCGTCTTGCTGTTGCAATACTTCCCGTAAATGATATCGAAAGTTACTTCACAATTCCGAGCTCACATTCTGAATGTTCAATCAACGTTTATTGCTTGCCCTGGAAACTCGACCAATGAAGCACAGAATTTCGTCTCAATCTCATATTGCGACGCTTTCGCCAATATCTATTAAATTAATCATTAAATGTTGTATACGTGCAAAGTTATATTAAGATACAGATGTTGATGTTGATGTAATTTTGTATCAAATCAACACAAATATTAGATTCTATTTATTGCATAAGCACATCATCATAATTTTCACGGCGTGTACATGATTGAGATGGTGTAAAACTTAAAAGTATCAGAATTTGATGCTCCGTTCAAACCTAACATGAGCATTGGATGGGGCTGGGCAAACAATAAGTAAGTTATTTCTCGCTCTCTACAAAATTAATTGCTAAAAAATTTGTTTAGGTCTAAGCATCGATGCAATGTCATAAAGCTCATTTTATCAGGCAGCGAGAAAATGATATATGTAGTCGTTCCAAAGATATATAACAGAAAATTCTAATGAAAGTTGCTAATAACAAAAAAAAAACAAATAAAGTTTTCAATGATTTGTGTTCTAGCGAGAATGGTTCCTTAGCAACAATATTGTTATTAAACCACTTGATTAACTATGACGTTTGTGCACCAAACACGGATGCCCCACCTTCAGCTTTAATTGACAGCAGAATGGCTGAAAAGTGTCTCTTTAACTCGTTCAACACCACAGGCCTGTATAGTGGTATTGGCAAACAGTGTAGACAACAAGGCAAGTTTGTTTTTTTGGACATTTTTTTATAGCCGCTATATTCCCAAACGCTAAAAGTATTTTTTTCCCAATGCTCAAACGAAAATTCCCAAAATAAAGTTACAAAAAAAAAGAAAAAGAAAAAAGATTTTATTATTTTTTATCTGCCCTTACTTTTTGTGGGGTCATTTAATATTAAGTTGTGTTACTGTCATTAGTGGGAGTGTCTACTTTGAGGGAGAAATTTTCAATTTTAGGATAAATTTATTAATTTTTATTATATTGAATTTATTACATTATCACAGCCAATTTGGCTGTGATAATGTAATAAATTCAGTATAATAATTCTGCATAGTTTTAATCATCAAATATATGCAATCGTTAGTTCTGCATGAAATAATGAATTTCGGAAAAATCAATGATTACTCCCTCAAAGTATACTTTGCTAGAAAAGTATACTTTGCAATGTTGGTGAAATCGGCTACAGGAGTATCTATCTATTCAGTGTCATCGTAAAGAGTGTATTAAAGTTAAAACTTGATTTTTTTCTAATATATTATATTTTTTCCAAATTTGGATGAATACGCCACAAAAATCCCAATTCCAGGGGTATGGGTCATGTTCCCAAAATGGCGAAAATACTGTTTATTTGTTTATTGGTGTTTAACGACCTATCAACAGCTAAGGTCCATGTAAGGCCGGGCAAACGGGTTCGATCCCATTTTAATCTGCGGCATTCGGGGGAAAATCCCAAAATCAGAACGGAATATGTACATCGAGAAAAAATATATTCAGCCTTGAAATTAGAATAACCTGACCTGGTGCCAGGTCGATACCACACCAAAGTCACTTGGCCTCTTCCCCTAAAATAGGATTACGAATAATCATAATACTCACATGAGAATTATAACCAAATTCAACTGTCACGTACAAAATGCCAAACCAGTAGCCTATTTCACCAACATTGCAAAGTATACTTTTCTAGCAAAGCATACTTTGAGGGAGTAATCATTTATTTTTGCCAAAATGCATTATTTCATATAGAAATAAACACTGCAATGATTTGATGATTAAATGTATGCAGAATTATTATACTGACTTTATTACATTATCACAGCCAAATTGGCTGTGATAATGTAATAAATTCAGTATAATAAAAATTAATAAATTTATCCTAAGATTGAAAATTTCTCCCTCAAAGTATACTTTGCGAGATAAGTATACTTTGCAATGTTGGTGAAATAGGCTACTGGTCTCCAGTCGGAATTCCGGTAAGGATAAACACCGATCGTAAAATTACCCATCGCATGCTCCCACCTTCCACCCACGGCGAAAATAAACCCTGCAAGGTCATGTACAGGCAAGTGTCCAGTACCAGAACTGGCATTTGTCACTTGGAATGGCGTCCATTAAGCTAATTAATTCCAATCACGAATGGCACATTTAGTTCGCAAATGATGGAAAATGGTCAAGTTAAGGCCAATATTCATTAGTAAATGGACATTTGTGCTGCTGTGAGAAACATCTACATTTGGTATTTGTAAACCTTTCATTTTCCCATTTCAGTCTAAGGATACGATGATTTTTGTTGGAAAAATCTAATTATTTTATTTATTTCTCCATAAAGGTATATGTTGTTACCACTCATTTGAACCGTCTCATCGAGACGGTTCAAATGAGTGGTAACAAAAAAAAATACTGACAGACACTGCAGACCCTGATGAGCCGTCTTGTTATCTGGATCTACAATGTTTGCCAATGTTTGATTCATGGTCTATAGGGTCAAAACGGTTAATACTTTCAACACCAGAGACAGCTTTCCTGATATTTGCAAATGGTGTAGATCATGAGCCGGCTCGTAACAAAACATGAACATACTGTTTCCCCCAGACTGAAAAAGGTGCAGGCTGCTCGTTGAAAAAGTGCACTTTTTTTCACCAAGAAAAAAAAAAACAGAAAAAATTGGATATTGGTAAGTCCGAATATTTGGTTTATATACCAGAAGTACATAAGGAAATTGCTAAATAATGCACTAATTTACTCACATATACTGAAATCTACTAATCTACAATTAACCGCAGCTTTTGACACAAGATGCTACTAATACCAGCGCGTCAAAAATGAATAATTACCATCGTGAAACACAACACCAAACTGTGCGACAGTGTTTATCGCCGACAGCATGAATTACGATCTGAAGAGATGGAATAATAACGAAGCTCATATCGAAGCTCATATTGTGTCCTCGGATGCAACTGTTGATTATAATATTTAAGGTCAAAGGTAATTGACCAGGGAAATAACAACTAGGGCACCGGTTCATTACGAGTCGGCTCATCTGGATCTACACTGTTTGCCAATAGCACTATACAGGTATGTAGGGTTAATGTGACGTCTAGAAGTTACTTCATTCCCACACATACAATCAGGGTCAGAATGTTTGAAAAATCGTCATTCTTGATCGTTGATGTGTGTCTGTCTCAATCACTGGCTAATTACTGGAAAACATTTTGAACATGACCTGACAAAACCGGGCTTATGACATTTCCGACCAGTGTAGATCGTGATCAGCTGCTACACTCCTGGAGCCCTGGAGCCTCGCAAAACTTCACATTGTTCGTAAAAACAATTCATGGATGGTTTGTCAACTGCAACGTGAACAATGTACACCCAGATCAGACTGTGCGAATGCACAGGCTGATCTGGGTTTACAGTGGTCATAAATGAACTAAGCCCAAATTTGTTAGATTCTGTCCACACCTTAGTGAATTGCCCTATGAAGAGTTCATCATCCTTGATCTTAAAGGAATATATTAATATAAAGTATAATTTTCATATCAAAGCAAGCCGCTAATAGATATACAGTGCCTATGTACTGAGTATGTAGTCTTTAACCCATTCCTTTCGGAATACACCTTTACGGGTATGAAATTTATTTAAAAAAAAATAATTATTTTTCTTATTTCTCAATGAAAGTATATGTTGTGACCACTCATTTGAACCGTCTCGATGAGACGGTTCAAATGGTGGTCGCGACATATACTTGTGAGCGCATAGAAGAATATTTAGGATTTTCCACAGACATAATGGCATATCTCTCAGCATGAAAAGGCTTTTAACTTTGCAAGATCCGACGCTTATGAAATTTGAGATTGCGAATATGCGAATACTTATGTTTAAACCCGGTCACACCGCAAGTATTGCAATCTCTATTTTTTCAGACGACAGTGCAACCTCTCTACAACAGCCACCCATGGGAAGACACAAAACTGGCTGTTGTAGAGAGGTGGCTGCTTGTAGGGAGGTAAAATATAGAGGTAATTAGTGATAATGTAACAATTCAGTATAATAATTCTGCATACTTTTAACTTTCAAATATAATTAAGTAGTCTTAGTTATATATAATTATAATAATGCATTTCTGGAAAAATAAATGATTACTCCCTCAAAGTATACTTAGCTAGATAAGTATACTTTGCAATTTTGATGAAATCGGCTATAGTGGTGCATTGAATAATAAGTTCATTGTCTACATGATAATTTCCATGAACTAAGAAGGCATTATCTTCATAATACCGTGACATTCCTGCCACCATAAAAATCATGATGCATAAAATTAATTAGAATATTATAATTAAAGCGAGCCGAACATAATTCATCATGAGTCACACAGGAACCAGACCTCCAGATAAGCTGCGTATTTGCTTAAATACCCAATTAAAATTGCCAAAAACACAATTGAAATCACAAGTAGTGAGTATCAAAAGGCAATGACAAATTTGTGGCACCTTTATCATACTGCAGAAAACAATAAACAGACTTTTTTCGATGTAAATATTCCATTCTGATTTTGGGATTTTCCCCCAGTGCAGCAGGTTGAATACAGGATCGAACCCGGCCGTTGGTCCGGCCTTAACTGACCTGAGCTGTTGATAGGCCGTGAAACACCAACAAACAAAAGTAAACAAGAACTGCGTCTGTCGAACGCGGATGCCACCGGCAGCATATTTGAGAAACTGACAAAGTTGTTAACCGAAAAGTGTGACGGACGGAGGGACGGACGGATGGACGGACAGACAGACGGACGTACCCAAACACTATATGCCACCCGTTTCTTCGAAACCCGGTGGCATAAAAAACTAGTTTTGAGGGATTCCACTGAATTATGTTTTGACTCCGCTAGTTTTATTTTATATTTAATAAAGCTGAATGTGGGGCATCCGTGTTCCCCAAACACATGCCCTAGATTTCATACACATGCCCGTCAGCGGTTTTGCTTTGTAAATCATTCATAGAAGCAACGAAATTGAAATTCTCACACATTATCATGCTAAATGGCCGCCACATTGATTCATATCACAAAAGTATTTCCCCTCAATCATAATACATGTAGCCATGTTAATGCTGTTCTGTGAACCGTGTCCACTATTCCAACGCACAGATTTGCCCATGTATCATTTGCATGAACCCACACAATTTGCGATCCACACGAACTAGTAGCGTCATAGACTGCACAACCAAAGTCACGGCCCGAATCTACACCGTTAAACTACGTCAACCAGTGTCGACCCTGATCAGCCTGCACATCCGTGCAGGCTGATCATGGGTCTACACTGGTTGCGACACAGCAAAACTACCAATTCCTTCCACAACTCGCACATACTCCCCAATTTTCAACGCTTGATGACAATCTCACGTAGGTAGGGAGTTCAAAAGGAAAGTGACATTTTATGGTTACAGCTAACTGTGCTAGGTAAGTGCTATTTTGATCATCTCAGGGTATCGGTCGTTCCACCCAACACCCGATACCCGAACATTTATTAGGCGAATTTATTCAAATTGCTTCTTACTGTTGAATTATGCTAGTTGACACCGACATTCCAAAAGCTATTCATTGAAGTGACATAGGTTAGACTTCAACATTCACACATTCAGACTACCCCAAAATAATAGCTATACACTGAAGAAAGTGTATATATAGTGCATTATAATAGAAGGACGTCTAGTGACGTCAATTTTCTTTAACCCATTACAGACGGGATACACTTTTAGTAGTATGAACCTTTTGAGAGAAAAATACCCCTATTTTCTTTATATCCTTTGGAAAGTATATGTTGTTACCACTCATTTGAACCGTCTCAATGAGACGGTTCAAATGAGTGGTAACAACATATACCTTTATCGATGAATGAACAAAATAATGAGATTTTTTCAACAAAAATCAGAGTATCCTCAGCATGAAATGGGTTAAATAAAACTATTTTTTTATTGCACACCTAAGTAACTGGAATGTTTGTTTGTTTTGTTTGTTGGGGTTTAACGGCCTATCAACAGCTAAGGTCATTTAAGGCCGGTCAATGGGTTTAGTACTAAATCTCATATATTACCTGTACAAGTACATGTACATGTTCAAGTACATGTACAAATGGGGGGAAAATCCCAAAATCAGAACTGAATATTTACAATAACAAAACTATATATTCAGCCCTGAAATCAGAATAATCCTGATCTGATGCCAGGTCCTCGCCACACCAGAATCACTTGGCCCCTCCCAAAAGCAGTAGGATCAGAAATAACCTTACTACTTTTATAATGGGCAATAACCCCATTCAACTCCCAGGTAACTAAAGAGCCAAAGATAAAAACGTACCCGAGGGCCAAACCAGGCAAATCGTGATTCCTATAAGGAGGAACCCATACAGTTAATTTACTCCGTCTCATTCACCTGACCACCAGCCACAAGTAACTGGAATGGATTTGGATATGTTAATTTTGCAATCAATCCAATTGGCATAAAATGCTTTTCAGACTAGTTATGAACAGGCAAAAAGTGCAGATCCTGATGAGACGGCTCGTCACGAGCCGGCTCATCTGGATCTACACTTCTTGCCAATACCACTATACAGGCCTGTGGTGTTGAAAGGGTTAAGTGCAATAAATATGTAAATGAGCCCGATACAGAAGTGATCCATACACTTCATTGTATAATGCTGTGCTTATACAATACATAGAATCACACAATCGTGTTGATGTAATATGAGATTTAGTAAACACCATTTTATTTGTATCAACAACATAAAGGGTGGTGGATTTTTTTCAGAAAGGGTTTAATTTTCTGGGCTTTTTACCGCTACAAAAACTATCATAACCTCTGATACACAAGGTAGACATAGAGGATATTCCATCGTATTATTTCTGCTATTGAACATGTACGATGGAATATCCTATTTATTACACTTCCACGGCGGATATATATGCACATTTAGTCTATTTTTGAGATTATAATCAATGAATTATGATGCGCGCATGAATAGTTATACAATGACGTGTTTTCCCGCGTTTTGACGTTACGTTGTGTGACGTCAAACGTGGCGTCGTGTAAACTTTTTGAAATCCAAATTAAAAAAGCTGTTTCTATGAGCCAGATATATTTGAGTGCATGTTTGGAATGTGTTCAATCAAGAAAACAGGCGCGCAATTACGGGTATTCTCTTCACGGTGTATTATTTGTTGATTACGGGTTTTCTCTCACAGCGATACCCGTGCAAATAATTTGCAAGAGTGTAATAAAATTTGATAATGCATGTCTGCTACCTGGAAGCACAGTTTGCTAAACAGAATGCTGTTAATTACGGCACATATAGAAGGACACGATCGAGTTGAAGTAATTTAAATAATTTAAATACTTAACTAAATCAATAACCATTGACTACCCTTACTACGCTGAATTAAATGTCGCCGTCTGCTGGAAATGTTTTATTTTCAATATTTCTCGACAAAAACCTAGTTTTGACAGCACATGAGAATCGTCTCCAGTGAGACGATTCTCATGTGCTGTCAAAACCAGTTTTTTGTTAAGAATTAAAGCAAAAATGAAAAACAGCAGACGGCAATTTCCTTCAACAGTTTGTTAGACATGGATATGCCCCGTGGCCTACTGGACGAACTGGAGAAACTCATTACAAACTTGACGTAAATGTACACGGACGGACATATGGACGGACATATGGAACCTCAAGAGCAATATGCCCCAATTGCTATCGCATAGGGGGCCTAATTATTTTTTACCAGTCTGTTTTGTAACCTTTATAGGATCGACAAATTTGGTGTATCATATTGGTGCTTCTCAGTGCATCGTGGCCAGACAATCACATTAATAGCGAGACAATTACCGTAATTGGATATAGAGCAAATTATTCCAAATAACGTGCGTTGCTACATGGCGTGAGCAGCCGATATTTTTTACCATATATTAAATGATGATATTGGCGGACACTACAATAGAACCTCTCTAAACTGGAGACCTAGTTAACCTTTAACCCTTACAATGCTGAATTAATTAACCCTTAACAGCGCTATCTTAATTTTTTTGTCGTCTGCTGTTTATTTCTATTTTTCATTTTTATCATCAAAAACATGCTTTGACAGCACTTTAGAATAATTTACATCATGCTTTGACAGCACTTTGAAACAATGTTTTTATTGAGAAATAAGGCAAGATATAAACAGCAGACGACAATTGTTGTGTGTAGCGGTCTAAAGGTTAAATTTTGTCGACTGCCGTTTATTTTTTAATTTCCATTTTTTAGATAGAAAAAACATGGTTTGACAGCAGTTTAGAATCATTTCCAATGGAAATGATTCTCAACTGCTGCCAAACCATGTTTTTATCGAGAAAATAGAAAAAGTATTAAACAACGGCAGACGACACTTTTCGTTTCCCGCCCTCTAAGGGTCAACTACTACACTGCTGCTGAATTAAATTTGCAGCCCCTGAGATTTTGTCTCCATTGTTTTCATTAAGGAAAAGACTGCTATCTTATTTTTTTTGTCGTCTGCTGTTTATTTTCTATTTTCCATTTTTATCATCAAAAACATGCTTTGACAGCACTTTAGAATAATTTACAACATGCTTTGACAGCACTTCAGAATCATTTCCATTGGAAATGATTCTGAAGTGCTGTCAAACCATGTTTTTATTGAGAAATAAGGCAAGATATAATAGCAACAGCAGACGACAATTGTTGTGAGTAGCGGTATAAGGGTTAAGGAAAATTGAAAATAAACAGCCAGCGTTGTACGTTACACCAGTTGAAGTCGCAGACCGAGGTCTATAAATACATTAACCCTTAATTGTCGTCTGCTGTTGCTTTTATATCTTGCCTTATTTCGCAATAAAAACATGGTTTGACAGCACTTTAGATTCTAAAGTGCTGTCAAAGCATGTTGTAAATGATTCTAAAGTGCTGTCAAATCATGTGTTGATGATAAAAATGGAAAATAGAAAATGAACAGCAGACGACAAAAAAAATAAGATAGCGGTCTAAGGGTTAAATATACCTAAAAGCATCAATAAGTGAAACAAAATAAGCTAAAAACAATCCTTTCTCCGGTTAATGTGTATAGGAGGGAGTAAATAAATTTGTTTTAGCTTATATTTTTTATGGGCTAACGCTATATCCCCTCTTGCTTCTCGGCGAGGGTATTATAATTTATCCCGTCAACACAGTGCGTATGTGCCGTGAAACACGGTGCCGTGAAACATTTTTGATATCCAGTCAATACTATTTTTGCATTTTAAAGCCATTTGTAGGTGTTGACGGGATAAATAGAATAGTAGATTAGTGCCGTGAATGGGAAAACATATCTAGCGAGGCACGGAAACGGGATGTGCTCGGCAGAGCCTCGCCCATCCCGTTTCCTGAGCCTTGCCAGATATTTTTTCCGATTCACGGCACTAACCTACTATTCTCTATATATTCCCCAATGCACGATAACGACTGCCTATATAATTAATGCTTTCTATGAATGCATGCTTCCTATCTACATTTATATTGCATAATTGCTCGCATGAAAATGTTTTGACAAATTCATCAATACATAATAGCAGGCCCGTACACAAAGGGGGTGCGACGGGTGCGTACGAACCCCCTTAACCCTTTCACGCTTAACCCGCAGGCCTGTATAGTGGTATTGGCAAACAGTGTAGATCCAGATGAGCCGGCTCGTAACGAGCCGTCTCATCAGGATCTGCACTTTTTGCAATTAATTTTCATAATTTTGAGAACAAAAACACTCCATGTTCATAAATTGGCTGGTCTGAAAATCATTTTGTGATGATTTAGATTGGTTGCAAAATTAACAAATCAAAATCCATTCCAGTTAATTAGGGGTGAAAGGGTTAATTTATCTACCGAGGTCTGTCCGTGGATGTGCAAAGACATTGTTTAGCCCTTCGCGTCGTCGATAACGCACCCCCCTAAAATAATTCTCACGTGCGGGCCTGCATAGACAGGGATTGGGAACACATTATTGGGTGTTTATACACCCACATAGATATGCAGATCTATTGTGATGTATGTGCACAAGAAATTATTAAATGTTGCTATGTCTGGAAAAATGGGGCTTATGGGTAATGCGGCCAGTGTAGATTCAGATCGCCTGTCCATCTGCCTGTTCGCACTTCACCATTCCATCAATGAAACACCCGTAGTTCTTCCAACATGCAATACTCAGATCATTATCTGGCTACACGAGTGGGCTATTCGGAGCTCCAGATAAGGTGAGTATTGGCGTATTTTACGCACTTATTTTAGCAGAATACGCATTGATTATCAAAAGTGCGAATACAAAATACTCACAGCAATGTGAAAATATGCATTGGTTTTCGAATTGAGACGTGAAAATACTGTAATAAAGTTGAAATTTACTTAGTTGAGCTGCAAAAGTGTTTGCTTTTTGCGGCTCAAATAAGTGAATTTTTAAATTGTTTTATTGTTTTTATCATTTGTTCCGTTATTCAATATGGGAAAAAATCAATAATACGTTTGTAAAAGTAAAATAAGGATACTATGATTTTTGTTGAAAAAATCTCATTATTTTGTTCATTCATCAATAAAGGTATATGTTGTTACCACTCATTTGAACCGTCTCATTGAGACGGTTCAAATGAGTGGTGACAACATATACTTTCGAAAGGATATAAAGAAAATAGGATATTTTTCTCTCAAAAGGTGGAAGAAAATCAATAATGCGTTTGTAAAAGTAAAATTGTATACATTGAATTTGAAATCTGGGGGTATATAATACTCTTTAGACACAAAACTTATCTGGAGCTCTGTCACTTTAATCAGGATATATGTTGGCCACAAATTGTACAAGCCCCCATTTCTCGAGTCATGGCAACAAATTATGACGTATCCACCTACGTTCCGAATATAGCAACTCCCAAACCCGTCCTCTCAATATTAGTCATGAACACAACAACGCAATTAAATTGGATCGTCTTCTTTTGTCCGTAGCAGTTTGTTGACAAATGACGTAATTGTCTGCTTAATGTGCAAAAAAAACGTCTCGTCAAATTACGAAATTTCAGTGCGAACAAGAATAGGATCTGCATTACCACAACAACTCGTGTGGGATACAAATTCACAAGTACCCCCCGCCACCGACACCCAATATTCTTATTTCTCAATTAAAATATATGTTGTCACCACTCATTTGAACCGTCTCGGCGAGACGGTTCAAATGAGTGTGACAACATATACTTTTGACGATAAATAAGGAAAATGTTCAGGTTTGTGGTTAAACAAATTGGTGTATCATACACTTGAAATGTGATTTTTTTTTCACCTCGAGGCGCTTAATTACATATGTAGCAATCGTCACCACAATAAAGACAAACCACACAAACAATTCAACTTTCACCCCTAAATAACTTAAATGGATTTTGATACGTTAATTTTGCAACCAATACAACCGTCACAAAATGATTTTCAGACCAGTCTATTTATGAAAAGGGGGTGTTTTTTGTTCTCAAAAATATGAAAATTAATTAAAGTGCAGATACAGAGGATCAATCAATCAATCAATCAATCAATCAAGATTATGAGCCGGCTCATCTGGATATACACGGTTTGCTAACATAGCTATAGAGGTATGTGGTGTTGAAAGGGTTTAACCAATTGCATGCGGAATACACCTTTATGAGTTCCAAATTTTTCTTATTTCTCAATGAAAGTATATGTTGTGACCACTCGTTTGAACCGTCTCGGTGAGACGGTTCAAACGGTGGTCGCGACATATACTTCTAAGCACATTGAAAGAAAATATTTATGATTTTCCCCCGATCAAAATGGCATAACCGACTCACAGGAAGTTATTGTGGATGCTACAGCAACCAATATCACCGCCTGTGTGCATCATAGTAACGACCACAATATTTACACGGCACGGCTGTCAGTGACGAATATCCCTGCAACTACATGATGTTTCCTGTATGTGGCACGCAGTGATAATAATGGACACATTGCGTGTAACTACTCAGATCTGCTGGCACACGCATGTGATACAGACCTACTCAGGACTCACAGTTGCCGAGACGGTTCTAATGAGAAATTGAAAGTGTTTGACGCCCAGCAACAGCGAAGGTCATTTACAGACGTGTCCTCAGTATCATCCAGAGTAACGAGCCGTCTTATCAGGATATAAAATATCCTTATATGATTAATGAACTAATCCAAAACTTAGCATGAGCCAGTCTATAATGGTTATTTAGGGGTGAGAGGCCTGTATAGTGGTATTGGCAAACAGTGTAGATCCAGATGAGCCGGCTCGTGACGAGCCGTCTCATCAGGATCTGCACTTTTTGCAAGTAATTTTCATATTTTTGAGAACAAAAAACACCCCCTTTTAATAAATGGACTAGTCTGAAAATCATTTTGTGACAATTGGATTGGTGGTAAAATTAACATATCAAAATCAATTTAAAAGGGGTGTGTTTTTGTTCTCGAAAATATGAAAATTACTTTCAAAGAGTGTAGATCCTGATGAGACGGCTCCTTATGAGCTGGCTCATCTATCTGGATCTGCACCGTTTGCATAAACCGCTATAGCGGGCTTTCGGGTTCAAAGGGTTAATGCAGTCAAGTATAGGTCAGCTAGATCCCTGTGTGCTGACCCAGTTAACTCTACTAGTCTCTAGTGTCTGCTGTTTCTTTTTTATTGTCCATTTTTCTCTTCAAAACCATGTTTTGACAGCACTTTGGAATCATTTCCAATGGAAATGATTCTAAAGTGTTGTAAAAAACATGTTTTTATTAATCAATGCGTTGTCTGCTGTTTTTTATATATTTTGTTTTCATTCTCTATAAAAACATGGTTGGACAGAGCTTTAGAATCATTTCCAATGCAAATGATTCTAAGGTTCTGTCAAACCATGTTTCTGATGATAAAAAATGGAAAATAAATAGCAGACGACATAACTCAGCAGTGTAAGGGTTAAGGCCACATAAATTTAATTAGTAGATTCTCATCCGAATTTTGGGGAAAGATGGGGCGGGTGGGCGAATTTTATTTATTATTTTTTATTGAAATTTGTTCAAATTAGGTGTCAAAAAACAATAATCATTTGAATTTTTTGAAATATATACAAATAAAAGATTAATTTGGCCCAAAGATTTAGGGGCGGGTGGGAATGAGAATCTACTAATTAATTTTCTGTGGCCTTAGTGCCGTGAATGGGAAAAAATATCCGGCAAGGCTCAAGAATTTCTTTATTTCTCATCAGAAGTATATGTTGTGACCACTCATTTGAACCGTCTCGCTGAGACGGTTCAAATGAGTGGTCACAACATATACTTTGGTTCAGAAATAAGGAAAATAGATAGAGAACTCAGCAGTGTAAGGGTTAACCTCGGTCCATTACTTCAACCTGTGGTTACCTCTACAGTCACAGCAAGAGTGAAGTCTGGAATTCGTCTCAGACCTCATCTCCTCCACTATAACAGGTGCTCTATAAATGCCAACGGAATTCTCAATTCTTACCTGAAAATAGAGAGAAAACAATCAGGTGAGGCAGGAATATACACAACTAGATGGCCGGGGCCCGCATGTCACGCCCGCCGAGGCTTTGGTAGTGTATTTAACCCGGACGCACGTACGTACGCACATACGCCAATGTGTTGTCCTCAAGCAGGCGCGACAAAAATTAGTTATATTATTGATTTCATGCAGGGCCCCAGATAAGCAATTAGTAATTGAGTATTGTCACTCCATCAAGAATGCCAAAGACATACCTGAGGGCCAAACCAGTAGCCTATTTCATCAACATTGCAAAGTATACTTTAGTAGCAAAGTATACTTTGAGGGAGAAATTTTCAATTTTTTTAAAAATTTATTAATTTTTATTATACTGAATTTATTACATTATCACAGCCATTTAATGGCTGTGATAATGTAATAAATTCAGTATAATAATTCTGCATACTTTTAATCATGAAATATATGCATTTGTTAGTTCTATATGAAATAATGCATTTCAGGAAAAATAAATGATTACTCCCTCAAAGTATACTTTGCTAGTAAAGTATACTTTGCAATGTTGATGAAATATGCTACTGATAAGGAATTAGTAATTGAGTATTGTCACTCCATCATTTCTGAAGCAGTTGGGTATTTCAAAATTTGAATTGGGTCAAATTAAATCACACTACTGTTTACACACCAACAGACAGCATTTGTTGTATGTTTATTGTTTTCTGCAGCATGATAAAGGTACCACAAAATTGTTATTGCTTTTTGATACTCCCTGCTTCCGATTCAATTGGGTTTTTGGCAATTTTAATTGGGTATTTACGCATACACAGCTTATCTGGAGCTCTGATACTCTATTTATTTTAATAAACGCTCCTGGGGGCTATACAATTTGTGGGATAAAAACATGGAAAATACAATCAAAATATGTAATATAGAAACAATATCCAGTGATTGTAAGCAAGTATGGAAAAGTGAAAGGGTTTAATGTCCCAGCAACAGCTGAGGTCATGTGGAGATGGGACCACAGTTTAAAGTCTCATCCGACAGACCAGTGGGATGGAAATACTATGAAAGTATTTTTGATGCCCACTGTGCGGTTTGAACCCACAACCTCTGGGTTGGAAGTCCGGTGTTCTAACCCCTAGACCACAACCCATTCCTATCACATAATGAAAACTAAATACACGGTTAACCAATTTCAGTCTTAGGATACGATAATTTTTGTTGAAAAAATCTCATTATTTTGTTTACCGGTAGTTCTCCATTAAGGTATATGATGTTACCACTCATTTGAATCGTCTTGCCGAGACGGTTCAAATGAGTGGTAACAACATATACTTTCGAGAAGAAATAAGTAAAATATAATTTTTTTCCACTAAAAAGTTTCATACTACTATAATTGTATCCCGTCTTTAATGGGTCTTTTTGATGCCCATTGCGCGGTTTGAACCCACAACCTCTGGGTTTGTTAGTCAGGTATTCTATCCCCTAGGCCACAACCCACCCCTAAGCAATTATGGAAAAGCAATAGTACCACTTGTTTTGCAAAAAAAATAAAAAATCTATTTCTACCCATAAATTGAGCTTATTATTCCCATAACACACGGAATTGTCGAGTCATAAACTGCTATTTATTATCTTCATCATCGTTCCATTAGTCGTTTTGTTGCAATAAACAGAAGCAATTAGTAGGCAATTTTAATGTTCGCGAACAATAAGGTGGTGGTTGTTGTTGTGAATTAGTAAATGGGAACACCCAGCATTATGTCCTCAGTGACCCAGATAGGTAATGAGGGATCGTAGCTAGTTATTTCCCTTTGCAAATCTATTTATAGAGATCCGGTCCTCATGCCGTATTTAAGCATTTATTTCTTACTGAATAGCACAAAACACGAGTTTTGCAAACAGAGTAGACCCAGATCAGACTGCACATATGTGCAGTCTGATCTGGGTCTACACTGATTGCAATAACATTAATAAGTGTGAAAATATGAATAAGCAAAGGACCTGAACCACACAAATTGGACTAGATTTCTATAAATAAATTCAAAGGGAGATAACTAGCTAAGATTCCTCATATTTTTTAGCGACTTTTTTGTCTCAAATGTCGCACGAACAAGATTGAAACCGCGATATTTTATTTTCTCTCCCAGAAAAGGCTAAAAAAATGTAGGGTCGGCGTTTTATCGATAAAAATGTCAGGTAGGGTCGGGTTACCCGAAAAAACACTTTTTTTAGGCATGATTATTTATCAACAAAAAATAAAGAAATGTTAACATGTTTTCCTTACATGAATAGAAGTTGAGAAGTGCTCAGTCGCGAGACCATCTGCAAATCTGCATGATTTTGAGCACGAGTGTAGAGAACATACTCAGTAAAAATGCCAAATTAACCCAAATCAAACTATTTCCCCCAGTTTATTACAGTTTCTGATAGTATGTACATGTACTATAGGAATGAATGGCCTTTTTGTGGAATTTATCGGGGTATAAACTTGGAAAAGTCGCGGGAATACTGGACGAAGCGATAAAAAATTACAATTTTTGGAAAAAAAAAACAATTGTAATTTTTTAAGGCCTCGTCCAGTATTCCAGCGACTTTTCCAAGTTTATATCCCCGATAAATTCCACAAAAAGGCCATTCATTCCTTATAATTCCAGCATTTGAAATAAATTCATCAAGAAAATGTGTTTATTTTCCGTTTTCTTAAGAATTATTTTAACTGCGCCTGACAGTTACGGAAAGTATTTTGGCGTGGAGTTTACTGGAATATAAATTTTGGACAGACTTGCTACGGACCAAGCAAATGTTAGGGAATTGTGTAAATATTTTTGTGCTGGAATTATTAGAATATAAAGCATGTTTTTGGAAATATCAACAAGAAAAATGATGTGATTGATGGATATATGTCGTGTACTGTGCATGAAGTATATCTAAGACATCATCTGACATTTCAGTGCCTTTAACACTTACAATGCTGAATTCAATTGTGTCGGCTGCTGATTATTTTTTATTTTCAAATTTTTATCAACTAAAATGATTCCAGCCGTCTGCAAGCAAAGTATGTGTAAACAGACTTGACACAGTAAACCATTCCATGATTACAGCAGCCGTGATAAACCTGTCAACAGGGATATAGAAGTCATAGCCTGGTGTTGTTATCATTCTAAATGGTTGTCACTAACTGCAGAAATCGACATTCCCACACTCCGATACAGCTTAGCAATCCAGTCCATTATCCTGGCTGAATATATTGGACTGGAGTGTGACTAGGGATAAATTCTGTCTGAAAAAAAATGTTTGCAACCTGGTTTTGGGCCTATCACAAGATAGGCCCAAACCGAGGTAGAAAAGGTATTGGTATGCAGAAATACACGAGAGACAATATTTGTTCATCACAGGATTATCAGGGATCAATGAGCATAGAACGTTCTGAGCATATACTTGGTTTGCATGCTCGAATACAGGTGTCTGATTGGCTGAAGTTGAGAAGCGCTCAGTCGCGAGATCTTCCGCGAATCTGCATGATTTTGAGCACGAGTGTAGAGAACATACTCAGCAAGTTTTATTATCACAGGCCCTGGTACCGACAAGCAAATATTCCCCATTCCCCTCTCCCCCCCTCCCCCACATAGCCAAACATACAGATAAAATATCTGTCCCAGAAATGGCTGAACTTTCAGTAAGTGATTGATGAATCGACTGACCCTTCTAATTCATGAATCAACTGTTTTATACATAAAGCGTTAGAGTACCCTCCATAAACACTAGGGTCCACAATTATCATCCATCACCATGGAAACCAATTAGTGCTCAATCAACATAAAGGTAGATGGAGCCAGGATTTGCATATTAATTATTCAACGAATTTCAAAAAATGGATCAACTGAGATTTATCTCCATAAACCATTACTGGGGTTGTCTATGTATGAATGCCCAAGGGACGATATGTTTTACATTATGACCTATAGTCTGTTTCACGAAAGCTGCCCAAATTTTACGGCCATATAAACCATTAAAAAACCATATTTTTTTCGATAATTAAAGCAAAATTTAAGAATGGGCCTTCTTTTTATTTCGTGAAATTTGGTCAAATATTGATTTTATTGCGAAAACAAAATTTCCCCATGTTAGACATCTTCACGGGGGGAGATGTCTATGGGGATTTAATATGGGGAAATTTTTTAGAATTTCAGAAATACTGGATCGATTTTTAAAATTTAACCTTTGTTTTCTTAGTTAGATCATTTCCAAGCTATCTAGGTAGGTTTCGGAGTCAATTTCCAAAAAAAAAAGTTTTTTGACTCCTCCCACAAGTCCTCTACCTCTTTTCCCCCCATGTTAAATTCCCATAGAAAATCAATTTTTCGTAATAAAACCAATATTTGACCAAATTTCACGAAATAAAAAGAAGGCTCATTCTTAAATTTTGCTTTAATTTAATATTATCGAAAAAAATATTGTTTTTGCATTGTTTATATAGCCGTAAAATTTGGGCAGGTTTCGTGAAACAGACTATAGGTCAATACATTGCATTGGGAACACACCTTTACAGGCATGAATTGTTTTTAACCCTTAGACCGCTATCTTAATTTTTTGTCGTCTACTGTTTATTTTCTACTTTCCATTTTTATCATGAAAAACATGCTTTGACAGCACTTTAGAATAATTAACGACATGCGACAGCACTTCAAAATCATTTCCAAGTGCTGTCAAACCATGTTTTCAAGTATTGAGAAATATATAATAAGGCAAGATATAAAAGCAACAGCAGACGACAATTGTTGTGTGTAGCGGTCTAAGGGTTAATATTTTGTAATTTGTAAATAAAAGTATATGTTGTGGTGACCAACGAGACGGTTCAAATGATGGTCACGAAATATATATATAAGAACTGAGAAAAAAATTAGGATTTTTCACATGAAATGCTAAGATATGTTTTCATTTCGAAGCAAACTATTCAATAATTGCTGTCTGTTAATGTGTAAGCAGAAGCGTGATTTTATTTTACCCAATTAAACTTTTGAAATACCCAATTGCTTCAGAAATGAAATAGTGACAATACTAAATTACTAATTCCTTATCTGGAGCCTGTACTTCATAGACTTCAATGGGTTAACCACTTACAATGCTGAACTAAATATTGTACTCTTCTGATTATTGGTTATTTTCCATTTTTAGCAACAAAAAATAAATTTTGGCAGCACTTTAGAATCATTTCAGATGGAAATTATTCTAAATTAAGTGCTGTCAAACTATTTTTTTTTAATGCGAAAGACAAAATATGAAACAACAGCAGATGGCAGTTTTCATTTCCCGCATTCTAAGAGTCGATACAACATATTTATTCTAATAAACACTCTAGGGGTTGTGTAATTGAATTGCACAAAATGGGGTTGCGCAGAGTAATAATACTCATAAACAAACGAGTATACCAACATGAAATGGGCTAAGTATCAGAACTTCCAAAATACCGACACATTACAAAACTCTGCTACAGAAATTATGTCTTGTCTGTGTAATCGGGAACCACTCGGGAACGACGCAGGGAGCCAGAAGCAAATGGCGGCTGATGTTGTGTTACCAGGTTACCATGTTTTGTAAAGCAGCACCGCACGTTGTAAACTCGTTTGAACCAATCCAGATTTAGCGCTGATTACCGAAGCTCCTAGCCACATGTAGCCTATTTCACCAACATTGCAAAGTATATTTTTCTAGCAAAGTATACTTTGAGGGAGTAATTAATCATTTATTTTTCCCGAAATGCATTTATATGTCATATAGAACTAACGACTGCATATATTTGATGATTAAAAGTATGCAGAATTATTATACTGAATGTATTACATTATCACAGCCAAAATGGCTGTGATAATGTAATAAATTCAGTATAATAAAAAATAATATATTTATCCTAAAATTGAAAATTTCTCCCTCCAAGCATACTTTGCTAGATAAGTATACTTTGCAATGTTGGTGAAATCGGCTACAGATACCTTAGTATAGAACTAACGACTGCATATATTTGATGATTAAAAGTATGCAGAATTATTATACTGAATGTATTACATTATCACAGCCAAAATGGCTGTGATAATGTAATAAATTCAGTATAATAAAGAATAATAAATTTATCCTAAAATTGAAAATTTCTCCCTCAAAGTATACTTTGCTAGAAAAGTATACTTTGCAATGTTGGTGAAATAAGCTCCAGATAAACCTCTTTTCTCACAACAAAAAGAGCGGGAAAATAATATTTTTTTGTCTGCTTTACAAAATTTTGATTTGGTTTATTTCGGCAACAATATTCTCTCATTTGAACCAAACTAGATTTTTCAATGATTACCGAAGATCCAGATAAACCTCTTTTTTTCTCACAACAAAAGGAGTGGGAAATAATAGTTTTGTCTGATTTACAAAATTTCAAATTGGTTTATTTCGGCAACAACATTCTCTCATTTGAACCAATCCAGCAATTTAGTACTGATTACCGAAGATCCAGATAAACGTCTTTTTTTCTAACAACAAAATGAGCGGGAAATAATACTTTTGTCTGCTTTACAAAATGTCAAATTGGTTTATTTCGGCAACCATATTCTCTTGCATTAATTGACAAGAAACATATTTTTGTTGGTGAAACATTCGGAAAAAGGCTGGCAACATGCAGTTTCCATCTTTTAAAAGAGTTAATACTTAGAATGCAGGAAATGTAAATTATTGTCTGTTGTTATTTATTGTTTTGTCTTCTTTTTCAATAAAAACATGGTTTTACAGCACTTTAGAATCATTTCCAATGGAAATGATTCTAAAGTGTTGTCAAACCATGTTTTTTGGGGAGAAAAATCTAGCAGTGCAACATGGATGTCAGCAAAGTAACCGAGTTCAATAATCGAGGCCAGGTTCAAGCTTGTCTGGATCATTGATTACTAAACCATCTGCTGGAATTTTTTCAAATATATGGAAGTCTAATTAGACAAGATCCTCAAAGTACCACTGCCCTGCTAGACAAAACATTCAAATAATACAATTATGTCTGCAGCTAATATTCTCAACAAAAGCCACAAATAGTACGGAGGTGAATGTTGTGAGCCGGTGTCCTATAAACGGATGCATGAAGCGGTATATACAACCAAGCTACCTGGATTGTGTTTGTAGAATTCGGTCGGAAATTGATTTCCGTTTATCACTTTATTGAATGTCTGTATGAATACCATACATACAACGCGCATGTGATCAGCTTAGACATACTTAATTATAATGTCTGTTCCACGTTTTGCTGCCGACAAACTTTTGGCTATTAAACACATTAAATCTAAAAAATATTTAAAAGTAAGTATTTTTTTATCAATAACAAAAAGTCACCCTACCCAAAAATATTTGTTTGATGAAATTCCATCAAATATTGATGTTATTGTGAAAAAACGATTTTCCTATGGGAATTTAATTTAATCTAAAAATAGATTTTTTTTAAATATTGTTTTTATTATCAAACTTGTTTTCTTAGTTGCATCATTTTCAAGCTATCTCGCCAGATTTCGGAGTCGATTTCCAATTTTTTTTGGAAATTGACTCACCATGTTAAATGATCTGGGCGAGGGGATAATGACCCAGTCATAGAAATAGATCTAAAGGTCTGCCTTCATTCATGAAACATCATACGAACTAACTAAACACTCATCATTATATGTTTACCTCCAGTCACAAGCATAAACGAACCACCGACTAAACAGACATCAATGGCCAGTGTAGATCCTTATCATCATGTGTACACGTACACAATGTTTGATTGAGCAAATTCCAAGGGGCACAAATGTTTGATTCACGGAATAGCGACTAGCGTAGGCCCTGATCAGACTGCGCGGACGCGCAGTCTGATCTGGGCCTTCGCTGGTCGTACTGACATCGTAAGTTATCTTTCGTGGTCGGTAGCCCAAATATCATCTGGTTGGCAGAGTTTTGTTATGATCAATCAATTGCAGTAGCCGATGCCAAGAAAAAGAAAGGACCCCAGAAATTCACTTCCAGTAAAAAAACTCATGAAAAAAAAGATGGCTTAACCCTAATTTCACCCCTAAGTAACTGGAATGGATTTTGATATGTTCATTTTGCAGCAAATCCGATCATTACCAAATGATTTTCAGACTAGTCCATTTATGAAAAGGGGGTATTTTATGTTCTCCTGCAGATCTCCTGATGAGACGGCTCGTTATGAGCCGGCTCATCTGGATCTGCACAGTTTGAATAAATGGACATAGCGGGCTGTCGGGTTCAAAGGGTTAAGCGATATGAGATTGCGACCCGATTGTAGACCCCAATCACCCTGCACATGCGAGGTTCAGTAGTCAATACTGACCAGGTGAAATATATTCTGGTTCCTGTTCTGGGGCCCGTTTCACTAAGCTTCGTACGACTAAAATGTTCGGAAGTGCAAATTTAGGATGGTCTGAAAATTTCAATTGGTGGATTTACATTTATTGAGCAATAGGCTGCATTTGCAGCCTATGCTCAATAAATGTTAATCCAATAATTTTTTACAAGAAAACAGTGTTAAAATTATTTTATTTTATTTCTATGCGTATATAGTTTTTTTTAAAAAATAAAAAATTATTACGTTTTTCAAACAAGTTTTACACAAGTTGTCAGTAAAAAAAACTTTCATCCTATTTTATGCTAAAAATGTTGATGACTATGGACTAATTCACTGTCACTGACCTGAGGGTGTTTTCTTATTTCGCTACTTCAGGGTGATCTTAAATCACTACACCCACGCGATGTCAGGGTGACAAGCCAGCTAGGTATGATAATGAATTATGGGATGTCATACTGTGTCTATATACCCGTTGTCAGTGCACTATCGCACATGCACCGGTAGACACGGTAATAGAGGCTAGATAGCCGGAGGTGGCAACTTGTTATTGTGAATGCAAAAAATTTAAATCTACTATCAGTGGACTTTAAACTGTTGAATTAGATTCTGTCATTAGCTGTTTACGTTCTATTTGCCATTTTTCTCATCAAAAACATGATTTGACAGCAGTTCAGAATCATTTCCAATGGAAATGATTCTGAAGTGCTGCCAAACCATGTTTTTTTTTTTATTAAGAAAGAAGACTAAATTAAATCAACAGCAGACGACCATTTTCGGTTCCCGCAGAACAACCTAATATAAAATTAGTTATTGAATATGTATGTATGTATGTGTACGTACACACGTGTACGCACGTACATGGAGTAACGTTTTATCCCCTCTTGCCTATCGGCGAGGGGATAATAAAACCGATCGCAGTGGGAAAGTGTCCAAATGTGTTGGACAACATAGTAGCCCGAGATCAGCATACACATTTGAAAATCCATACTGTTCCTATGTGTTGCTTGATCTTAACCCTTACACCGCTATCTTAATTTTTTGTCGTCTGCTGTTTATTTTCTATTTTCCATTTTTATCATCAAAAACATGCTTTAACAGCACTTTAGAATAATTTACAACATGCTTTGACAGCACTTCAGAATCATTTCCATTGGAAATGATTCTGAAGTGCTGTCAAAACACGTTTTTATTGAGAAATAAGGTAAGATATAAAAGCAACAGCAGCTGACAATTGTTGTGTGTAGCGGTCTAATGGTTAACCCTTACACTGCTGAATTAATTTTTGACGACTGCTATTTATTTTTTATTTTCCTTTTTTTTTCTCATCAAAAACATGCGTTGACAGCACTTTAGAATCATTTCCATTGGAAATGATTCTAAATTGCTGTCGAAGCATGTTTTTATTTAAAGGTCCCATGGCAATTGGCTCTCAGGCCTTGAATACCGGCTGACAAAACCACTATATATCTAGGCCATTTTTGTTTTTCATAAACACAATGTCGATATATGGCACACCTGTGTAGAACCGACTCGTAGAGCAGGCAATATAGTTAATTGAACACTGATACTGTTTTGTGCAACATGCCTAATTATAAATGGCTGTTACAAACTTTTAACATTTTGGTGGGTCAAATTTAAATTATTAACCCTTGAAATGCGGGAAACGTAAATTGTCGTCTGGTGTCGATTTATGTTTCGTCTTCTTTATCAATAAAAATATAGTTTGGCAACACTTTAGAATCATTTCAAATTTTAGAATCATTTTCATTGGAAATGATTCAAGTGTTGTGAAAATTATGGTTTTGATGAGAAAAACGGAAAATAAAAAATAAACAGCACACAACACATTTTAATTCAGCATTGCAAGGGTTAAAATTGACAATCCCACAGCTTTTATTCCGGTTAAGCCGCCACAATTTGTAACAAGATTTATAAATAGAATATATGTAAAAAAAACCAGCAGGAGATAATTCATAATCATGGGTGTGAAAATGAATTTAAAAATCAAAAGAAACTTACACAGAGCTTTTTTTGCAACCTCCTTAGTGTCATGTGACTTCATAAATATTTATAAAATAATCCACTGTGAATCAACAATTCAGAGCTCCAGATAAGCTGCGTATTTGCGTAAATACCCAATTAAAATTGCCAAAAACCCAATTGAAATCAGAAGTAGCGAGTATCAAAAAGCAATGAAAAATTTGTGGTATCTTTATCATGCCACAGAAAACAATAAACAGACCACAAATATAGCATATTTTCTTATTTTTCCATGAAAACACATCTTGGTATTTCATTAGAATTGTCTCCGTTGTCATTTCGAAGCAAACTATTCAATAAGTGCGGTCTGCTGATGTGTAAACAGTAGGGTGATTCTATTTTACACAATTAAAATTTTGAAATACCTTGCTTCAGAAATGATGGAGTGACAATATCCAATTATTAATTCCTTATCTGGAGCCCTGAACAATTTAATAAATGCAAATTTTGTTTTTGCAATATTTGTTATTTCTTCTGTGAAAACCAGAATCGGATGCTGTAATCAGAAGTGGTTACAAAATATACCGTTTCACTTAACTTTGTACGACTAAAATGTTCGTAAGTGCAAAATTATGAGTCTGTAAATTTCACATTAACACCATTTTCTCGTAAACAATTATTGAATTTACATTTATTGAGCATAGGCTGAACATGCAATGAAACAGTAAAAATTAATTCCGCGTTTTATGGGTTTAATAAATGACAAATGCATGATCACTGTTCAAAGACAAACAGAAGGTCTTGCAAACGCATCAACTTTATTTCTATTTATAATTGATATATTCCTTAACATACCAGCTGCGACCACATGCATCAAGAGTCTATGACTGGAGAAATGGGGCTTATGGGTTTTACGATCATTGTAGCTCCAGATAAAAAATCACACTCCCATAACCTGTTAATGATCTATATTGATTGTTAGAAGCATGACGTGTATTTAATTGATGGAGTGACGAACAGTGCAGATCCTGATCAGACTGTGCGGTGCACAGTCTGATCTGGATCTACACTGGTCGCAGGTCCCATAAGCCCCATTTCTCAAGTCACAGCCACATATGAATCTTGCAGATAACTTTTTTTTTCTGGAATGACTTGTAGAACATCATTTACATGCAATCAGTGTGTGGTTGTCATATATTTGAATGTAGCAGCTGTGTCGCTACAATTAAGTTCCATTACAAGAAAATGGCACGAATTTGCAATAAGGAATTAAACGAGAGGGAGCGCCTAAGCAACCGCAGCATTTCGTTTCTGAAAAATCATACTTATAGTTCAGCCAATTTGCAAGTGTACAATGCAATGTCCCATCCGACTATATTGATTCTCCATTGCCTGTCAAACAGTTAATCATTAGACATGGTAATAAATTTATCGGGGTTAAACGTTGCAATATGTGAAATAAGTGGAGCGAAGTGCTGTCCAGCGATTGGCTTAGATTTAATTGATTTGTTGGTATTTAACGGCCTATCAACAGCTAAGGTCATTTAAAGCCGGGGCTAACATGTTCGATCCCACATGTAACCTGCTGTATTGGGGAGAAAATCACGAAATCAGAACGGAATATTTACATCGAAATAAATCTATATTCAGGCCTGCGTGATTGGCGTAGAAAGTCGGGCGAACTATAAATGGTTACATGAACCATAACAGAAACATATAGATCAGACTTCATACATGGGTACTCTTAAATGAGAATTTATCCCGTCACCACAGTGCGTATGTGCCGTGAAACACGGTGCCGTGAAACATTTTTGATATCCTGTCAATACGACATAATCACTGCGTATGAATATTGTGCGGTGGCTGGGGTTATTTTTATTGCATTTTAAAGCTATTTGTAGGTGTTGACGGGATAATTAAATAGAATAGTAGGTTAGTGCTGTGAATGGGAAAAAAAATATCTGGCGCGGCACGGAAACGGGATGTGCTCGGCAGAGCCTCGCCCATCCCGTTTCCGTTCCGCACCAGATATTTTTTCCCATTCTCTATTTCTGCCATAATCCTTTCATCCTTTCAGTCGTGTGTGTTTTTGGATCAAGAACACACATTATCATTACAGTGAGAGCTGTAAAAATTAAAAACAGAGGAGTTCTAGTCTGGTTTTGCAAGGTTTTACTGTAACATTATACGATGTCTACAATATTGAAAACCATACAGATCTGGTAAACGAAATTGGCTGTTTGTATATACAGGAATTTTATCGATTTAAACGCAAGCTGAAAGTGACATGACCTCATCAAAATCTAAATTCACACAGTTTTGGAAGACGCACATGAATAAGCAGAGGAATTCCCCCGGGGCAACTGTAAATAAAGACATCGATCAGTTGTACTCCCATCTCCTGGTACAAACTAATAGAAACATGATTGAATATAATGTAACTATCGCAAATTAGCACTTGGAAATATTACATTTTAAATTTCACTTTTACCAACAAAACGCTGAATTAAATACATTATAATTGCCTTTAAAACAGCGTTTTCTCGATAGAAATTAAATTTAAAATGTCTGGTAGTGACTCGAGATATTTAATGTGTGGGTTTGTGCACAATGAACTGGAGCTGACCGAATGCAGAATTTTATTCAATGAAATTTCAAGGACTTTGAATAGTATTCCATTAAAATGTATATTTTATCAAAGACAGTTAAAAACAGGGGAGATAATTTTGAGATTTTGCAGTTCTACTGTAGCTATGCTATCATTTTCATTTAACACGGGATACAATTATAGTAGTATGAAACTTTTTAGGGGGAAAAAATCCTATTTTCTTTATTTAATATCAAAAGTATATGCTGTTACCACTCATTTGAACCGTCTCGATGAGACGGTTCAGATGAGTGGTAACAACATATCCCTTTATGGAGAAATAAACAATATTATGAGATTTTTTCAACAAAAATTATCGTATCCTAAGACTGAAATAGGATAATAAACATTTGTTATCAACCACAAGATCAGAAGAGCTTAACATTTAATTACAAACATTTGTATACGGTATGGACATGGTTCTCAAAATATTAGGCTTTGGAAGAATGGTTGGTCAGATAATCTTCTCAAGAATTAAAATCTGGTAATTTGAAAAATGGGCGTAAGTTTGACAAAATCCAACAAATATTCCATGTAGTTATAGAAGAACATACGTGTACAATCCAAACATTTTCATTCCATTTATATTTAACACATCGCATTCGGAATACACCTTTACAAGTATAATATTTTTTAAATATTTCATTTTTCTTTTTCTTATTTCTCAATGAAAGTATATGTTGTGACCACTCATTTGAACCGTCTCAACGAGACGGTTCAAATGGTGGTCACGACATATACTTTCGAGCAAAAAACAAAGAAAATAGCGGAAAAAAATATCTAAATTTTTTATACACCTGTAATTATATCCAGTCTACAATGGGTTAAGTACTAGTATCGCCATTACATATACTCAAACATTTTTGTCATAACCTATTAGAGCTATAATTCTTTGATAATAATAGGGATCAAATCAGAGTGAACACATATGGCTGATGTTACAGCATGTAACCCTGAACCGAACATATAACTAGCAAGTTTATACACATTAGTGAAATTCATCCTCGTTGTTAAAAGATTATCCTCATAATCAAAGAACTGCCCACAGAGTTCCCACAATGCCCTACATGGTATACAGTAGCTCCACCCTCATTTACACCAATTCATCGTATAGTTATTAAGATTTACAGAATGCACATTATCCCTGCTTAAATCATGTGATACACCTTTAGGGGTATGAAATTTATTTAAATATTTTATGAGCTAGCGGCTCATGGACATCAGCCCAAGCGAAGGCTCAAACCGTAGATCTCCCAGTTGTGAAGCAGATACCCCTACCGCTAGGCCACAACAACTGGTATCAGGGGCGGATCCAGCTTGGAGAATGAGGGGGGGTTGTCTAGTTGCGAAGGTAACTCTTGCAATCTACTCCCGTACCGTCCGCAGCTAGCTACGGACAGTACGGGAGTAATTGCAAGAGTTACCGTTCGCAACTAGGGGTTTGTCCTATTTTTTAGCTCTTTCAAATGCACTTTCCTGTGGTTTACGGCATTTAAATTCAGACCACCTGGGGACTGGGGAAGGAAATAGTGTAAAGGTATCATGAATAGGCTTACAGAAAAAACCATTCAGAGAAGGACAATTACTTATATCAAGTACTGGCTATTAAATTCATGCTCTGCTTGAAGATGCTTATGTAATCGTCTCTATATAAACTTCCTAGTAAGCTGTGAGGCTTATATAGCCTTTCCTGGTCTAAATCCATTGATATCTCCCTATTAAAGCAATGTTATATGTACGATTAACAGTTTCACACAGATTTTAATATTCTCCAAAAGCTTAGAAGAATTAGTCATGACAAAATGGTTAACCCAATCCATGCGAGATACAGATACAATTTAAAGTATCAAGATGTTCCACAAATTGTTATCTATTTTCTTCATTTCTTCATGAAAGTATACCTTGTTACCACTCATTTGAACCGTCTCGGCGAGACGGTTCAAATGACTGGTAACAATATACACTTTAGAGTAGACGTGAAGAAAATATTTATATTATTCATCAGAAAAATGGTGAATCTTCAGTATAAAACTGGTTATGGTAGGTAACAAGACAATTGGGAATGAAATTCCATCACCTGAATGAAATTAAATTGAAATTGATCTGCATCAACAATATTAACTAACAATTTCAAATGCAAGTAGCTACATGTATTGTATCAAATGTCAGGTGTCAGCCAGGATGCAGTATTATTTTTAATTATTTCTTCACTCTCATCCAATTAAACACTACAAATTGTCTTTAGAAATGTCCGGTCAATCGATCCGATATAGCCAAATATATTTGGCTTATCCAGTTGGCAATCAGTGCGGCCCCATATCAGTCTTATGTTCGCATTCTGATCACGATCTACGTAGGGGGACTTTATTTTGGATGCCTTTCAAATATCTGTACCTGACTGCAAGACTATGCGGCTGTGACTGGAGAAATTGGGCTTAATTATGAGTTTCTGCAACCAGTGTAGATCCAGATCAGCCTGTGCATCCGCACAGTCTGATCAGGATCTGCACTGTTCGCCAGTCCATCAATGAAACACCCGTCATGCTTCTATATAACAAGCAATACAGATCGTTATCAGGGTACAGGAGTGTGATATTTGATCAGGAGCAACACTGGTCGCAAATCCCATAAGCCCCATTTCTCCAGGCACAGCCGCATATATGTAAGTTGATCAAGGGTGACACTGGCCAATCAACTCAATAAGACCCCTTTTGTCATGACCAATCATGTAAGTGTACTCCATATCAGTGTCCACTAAAATGGGCTTTAGGCAAATCTCGTCCAATCTGTTTGATCATACCGACAGGAACTGGTATCACACATAAATCTGGTCAGTAACCGACATTACACCGTTTTTACCCCACAGAAAAATCTAAATGCTTTCTGTATTACTCATCAAAATTACATGCGGTGACCACCAGTTGAACCGTGTCGTTGAGACGGTTCAAATGAGTGGTCACAACACATAATTTCATCGATAAATAAGAAAAATAGAAAAAAATATTCTTTATACGCCTAAAACAATATTCAGAATATAATGGATTAAAACAATCCAAAACTAGAAAATATGGTCTGTTGATTGGAAAAACTCTTACAAAAACTTTCAAAAAAATAAACGGACGGACAGAAACCAATAGGGCACCACCGAATCTCGGCGAGGCCCTAATAAGTTTGTGGCTGAACTTCATGATAAAAAGAGATTTAACAAAAATCAGCTATATTACCCCTTTCACCCTCACAGACCATAAATCCACCATTTGCAAACACTGTAGATCCAGATGAGTCGGCTCATGACGAGCCGCCTCATCAAGATCTACAGTGTTTGTCAAGATTTTTCACAATTGTATAAAATATCCCTTATTTGATTAATGAACTAATCCAAAACTTAGCATGAGCCAGTCTATGATGGTTATTTAGGGGTGAGAGGGTTAACCCTATCAACACCACAGGCCTGTATAGTGGTATTGGCAAACAGTGTAGATATCCAGATGAGCCGGCTCGTGACGAGCCGTCTCATCAGGATCTGCACTTTTTGCAAGAAAAAACATATCAAAATCTATTCCAATTACTATGGGGTGAAGGGTCAAGGACATTGCATGCCGAGGATACACCATCTATGATGGTAAAACCACAGGTGACATTATCGGGATAAGATTCTATCAAGATCAGTTCAAAAAAAAAGATTGTTGTGACATTATCGGGATAAGATTCTATCAAGATCAGTTCCAAAAAAACATGGGCATAATCTGTTTTATTCATTGTGACCTCAATTTCAACCATTTTATCGGGAAATTAGACACCAATAAAATCATCAGGTTGGATATTGGATGTCAAAGGAACATTCCTATATTGCGGTATCCATGGGAAATGATCCTCCCACACTTGGGTACGAGACACATCTTTATTTCCAACGTCAGGGAATTAGACAGTTGGCTTCAGTACGTGTCTAATTATGCTGGACTTGCCAGCCACCCTGCCGTAACAGTTGAAACTCCAATTCTGTGTTGTAAGACCCATAACGATAAAAATACATATTATTGAGGTTGCGACTAGTATGGGCCCAGATCCCCCTGCACATCCAGACCACACAGTCTGAGCAAGGACTATACTGTTAATAATTGTGCATACAGAAAATAATATTTATACTTCTCGACTCTAAAGTATATATTATTTAGCTTGTGACTTTTTTTTTTCCTTTTTCTCATCAAAAACATGGTTTGGCAGCACTTTAGAATCATTTCCAATGGAAATGATTCTAAAATGCTGCCAAACCATGTTTTTACTGAGAGAAAAGACAAAATATGAATTATCAGCGGAGGACTATTTTCGGTTCCCGGCCGCATTCTAAGGGTTAAGTATTGCCTCAGATCACCCTGTCTGATCAAGGACTATACCGTTGTTAACCCATTTCATTTTGAGGATATACGCTATTTTTTTTTTTAAAAATCCTAATTTCTTTCTCTGTTCTTAGATATATTTTTTTTTGCTTATATTTAATGGCGGCACTGGCTCTAGGACCTTGCATGCCGTCTCCCAAGAATGGGAGAAAGAACGGAGGTAGAGGTAGAGATTTTTTAGAGAAGCCGGTAATTCGTATTTACAGAGCAACTACGAATTATCGGTACCCATTTACAGCTGGGTGAACTGGAGCAGTGTGGATAAAGTGTCTTGCTCAAGGACACAACGCATGCCGCTAGTCAGGCTCGAACCCACAACCCTTGGATCAGTAGTCCGACACACTAACCATTACGCCACGGCGCTCCCTTAGATATATTTGTTGTGACCATCATTTGAACCGTCTCGTCGAGACGGTTCAAATGAGTGGTCACAACATATACTTTCATTGATAAATAACTAAAATAAAATATTAAACAAAATTAAAACCCGTAAATGTGTATTCCGAATACAATTGTGTATACGGAAAACATTTCTTATATAATTCCAGCACAAAAAAATTACACAATTCCCTAACATTTGATTGGTCCGTAGCAAGTCTCCGTCCAAAATTTATATCCCAGTAAACTCCCATGCCAAACTACTTTCCGTAACCGTCAGGCGCAGTTAAAATAATTCTTAAGAAAACGGAAAATAAACACATTTTCTTAATGAATTTATTTAAAATGCTGGAATTATAAGGGAATGAATGGCCTTTTTGTTGAATTTATCGGGGATATAAACTTGGAAAAGTCGCGGGAATACGGCACGAGGCCTTCCGGCCTTCGTCCAGTATTCCCGCGACTTTTCCAAGTTTATACCCCGATAAATTCCACAAAAAGGCCATTCATTCCTATAATATCTAGACCTTAAAGTACATATTATTTATGTTGTTACCAGTCACAGATCACAGATCATTGATCACTCTACACTGTCACTTGTCACAGATCACTCTACACTGTCTAATCAAGGAGTATGCTGTTCCGTCATTGTGCATATACAGAAAACACTCCTTTATAATTAATGCCTCAAGACTCTTTGCACAAACCACGACATAAATTTGACAAAATACCAGGATATACAAATGTAATGGCTGCTTACGAGTTTACGCCGGCCAAAAACTCCACCACCACCCCCTTTTCGCTGTGGGCGGGTCACGCATATGTACGTACACAAGTAAACCTGATAAAAACTCCTCAAGTTCACGTATTTGACAAAAGTAAAGTCTTGATACTGAAGTATGGTTATTCAAAACCGGGAAACCATAATATGCCAAAAATATTTACAGTCTACATTGCACAAATCTGGACTTGCTTCAAAATATTTTACCCATAATTAGTAGTTTCCCACGGATGGTATGTAAATGTTATTCGCTATTTGAATAAACCAGTGCAACAACCTGATAAGTGGGAGTCCAAGATTAACCCTTAGACCGCTACACACAACAATTGTCGTCTGCTGTTGCTTTTATATCTTGCCTTATTTATCAATAAAAACATGGTTTGACAGCACTTCAGAATCATTTCCATTGGAAATGATTCTAAAGTGCTGTCAAAGCATGTTGTAAATTATTCTAAAGTGCTGTAAAAGCATGTTTTTGATGATAAAAATGGAAAATAGAAAATACACAGCAGACGACAGCAAAAATTGAGATAGCGGTGTAAGGGTTAAGATATGAGTCCCTTGCAAAGTGAATGGGTTTAACATCCCAGCAACAGCTAAGGTCATATAGAGATGGAAACTTGGTTTAACCCTTAGACCAATTGTCATCTGCTGTTGCTTTTATATCTTGCCTTATTTATCAATAAAAACATGGTTTGACAGCACTTTAGAATCATTTCCATTGGAAATGATTCTAAAATGCTGTCAAACCATGTTGTAAATGATTCTAAAGTGCTGTAAAAGCAGATGGAAACTTGGTTTAGAGTAAGATCTGAACGACGAGTAATTATAAGATGGAAATACTATATAAGTATTTTTCATGCCTAATTAGTCAGTGATTGACCCCATGACCTCCATGACCTCCGGTAATGAAGTTCAATGCTCCACCATTAGACTATCAACCCATCAGTAGGTAGATGTACAAATAATGTTTCCCAAAAACAACTCAAAAACAGTGTAACCCCAGATCAGACTGTGTGGATGCCTAATAACACAATAAGCATTAACTCTTTGCATGCTGGGAAACTTGTGGGCTATAAATAGTTCAAAATTAGCGGACAAAAATTCATCATATTTTTTTGTATTTCTCCCCGTAAATATCATGAATATGTCTTCGAAATTCCAAGACATATTTACAGAGAGAAATAAAACATATAGTCCTAATTTGTTTGGCGGATATTTTCGCCGCTAGCATGCAAAGAGTTAAGCACTCAGTAAGCCTAGTTTTCTAGTGGCCGGTCACGTGTTAATTTCCCAATAACGGCTGTCAGTTTTTACCCAGACACCGTAGCTTGTCTGACCCGAATGATTCACATGTTTTCGCCATTGATCGAGCTGCACGACTGCGCACACTTCTTGCACACTCTGCCCTGCTTCTCAGAACTATCGATATTCTATTGAAAAAACGATTGATTTTAATTTACAATCCCAGGCATTGACTCGCGTCCATGTAACCGATTCCATGTGGGAATACGCTTACCACAAAATATTTATAAATTTATAAATAGTGTTTATATGTCTTGGCATTTCATTAGAATTGTCTCCTTGGAGACAATTCTAAGGAAATACCAAGATGTGTTTTCATGGAAAAATAAGAAAAATATGCTATATTTGTGGTCTGTTTATTGTTTTCTGCAGCATGATAAAGGTACCACACAATTTGTATTACTTTTTGATACTCGCTACTTCTGATTTCAATTGGATTTTTTGCAATTTTAATTGGGTATTTAAGCAAATATGCAGCTTATCTGGAGCCCTGAACACTCATCAAAAACACTGGAATGGTTTCGTTTCCACAACAATTAACTCTTTGCATGCTAGCGGCGAAAATATCCGCCAAATGAATTAGTAGTATATGTTTTATTTCTCTCTGTAAATATTCATGATATTTACGGGGAGAAATACAAGAAAATATGATGAATTCTTGTCCGCTAGTTTTGAACTATTTATACGGGGAGAAATACAAGAAAATATGATGAATTCTTGTCCGCTAGTTTTGAACTATTTATACGGGGAGAAATACAAGAAAATATGATGAATTCTTGTCCGCTAGTTTTGAACTATTTATAGCCCACAATTTTCCCAGCATGCAAAGAGTTAATGCTACAATTTCGCCCTTGTTACAAGCAATAAGGCTCTAAACTGTAAACTTTGGACCGGATTTCTATAAATTCAACGGAAGAAAACTAGCTACGATCACGTGGTTACAACAACAACAACAATTACTGAAACTTCCAGAAGCGCCTCATTCAAAGTGTGTATTTTGTTATATTGTCCTTATTACGTAACGGACTTTAATGAAATATGGTGCAGCAAATGCGTCTTGTTAAGCTGCATTTGGTGGTCTCGGTACTTTGGCCCAAAACGACATAAGTATGTGCCGATGATCCGAGACCACCAAATGCAGGGCATGAAGACGCGTTTACTGCACTATATTTCATCGAAATCCGTTGCAAATCAAATCAAACCATGAAATAATATTTACTTTGGAGTGGGAGCACTTTCAAAACACTTTCAGCCATTGTTGTTGTTGTGGTAACCACGTGAATAAATTCCCAATCCCAGTGGCAAACAATTACAAGGTGCGTGATCACGTGGTTACAACAACAACAACGTCGCACACTCCAATTAAAGTGAGTATTATTGGATATTTTCCTTAATATGCAATGGATTTTGATGAAATATGGCGCAGCAAACGCGTCTTCATGAGCTGCATCTGGTGTTCCAGGGAGTTTGGCACAGACTTATGTTGTTTTTGCGAAGAATCGATTTCCGTGTCAGAGACATGGAAATCGATTCTTCGCAAACACGACAGAAGTTTGGGCGAAAATACAGAGACCACCAAATGCAGCTTAACAAGACGCGTTTGATGGGCCATATTTCATCAAAATCCATTACGTTAGAAGGACACTATAAAACAATACGTACTTTGAATCGGGACTTGTTGTTGTTGTTAGTACCATGTAATCATACACCTTGAATTAGCACGTGTAGGTGTCTCACAATCTGTGTACGAGGGGGGGGGGCTGACAAGACAAGACATTATACACACAGGGACAACTGTCTACTGGACAATTTAAATGGAAATCAGAACTATTAACGCGATGAATTATTCATGAACGAAGATCTGCTTAAACGCTACAGAATATACATGACTGAGTCAAAGAAACCGGTACGCAAGTACTAATACAGGGCTCCAGATAAGGAATTAGTACCGTAATTGAGTATTGTCACTCCATCATTTCTGAAACAATTGGGTATTTCAAAATTTTAATTGGGTAAAATAAAATCACACTGCTGTTTACACATCAGCAGACAGCAATTATTTAATACTTTGCTTCTAAATGAAATCATGTCTTCACATTTCATTAGAATTGTCTCCTTGGATGAAATACCAAGATGTGTTTTCATGGAAAAATAAGAAAAACATGCTATATTTGAGGTTGGTTTATTGTTTTCTGCAGCATGATAAAGGTACCACAATTTTGTATTGCTTTTTGATACTTACTACTTCTGATTTCAATTGGGTTTTTGGCAATTTTAAGCAAATACACAGCTTATCTGGAGCACTGTAGTATATCTTTACTACAATCAGGGCGATTTAATATTTTTTGGAGATGGTTCATATCATTGGTTCTGTATGCACAGCGGAGGTCCCCAGGATGTCCGGTTTGGAGAGCTCCGGTTTGTTCCTCATGCACGTGAGCACTTCAGGATACATTCTAGTGGTTTCCATTCATGAAAAGTCACTATAATCGGAGATACATAACAGCGAAACACATCTAAGTAAAACATCCATATTTTCCCCGAGTGTCCGGTTTAGAGAGGTTCCACTGTATTAAAATAAAAGAACGCACAGGTTACAAGGTTTTTTTTCTTGAGAAATTGGAGATTTATCATGTGACTGCTGGTGACCTAGATTCCACTGATGCTTATCAAGGTTACACAGATTATCATTGCTCTTGGAATGGTACTCATCACTCTGCTCATAATATACGGTTGGACACGACAGAAACGGCTTCTTTAGTTTGCAACCAGTGCAGACCCAGACCAGCCTGCGCATCCGCGCAGTCTGGTCTGGGTCTGCACTGTTCGCAAGTGTTTATAGAAACATTATCCTGCCTCAGACAAGATGTCTAGCGACACGAACTGTGCGAAACGATTAACTGATCAGAATCTTCACTGGCAACAAAACACAAATCGCCTCTATTTGGCATGGTGGGTCAACTCAGTGGGAGCAACAGATAAATGGAATGAAAATGTGTTTATTGGCCCACCAACTTTGATCTAAGCCATGTACACATAATGTACATATATTAGCTAGCCGTCACAAGAAAAGAACGCTAATTGTGTTTTGACCAGTGTAGCACCTCAGATTAGCTAGCAAACTCCGATAGAGCTGAATACCGATATAAACGGCATGATTAACCAGGCGATAAAAATAAACAATTGGTGATAAAAAAAAATAAAAAAATTTGAAGTGCCAATTTTTTTATTTTCCCCAGCGGAATCCCTGATTAACCCTTTCAATACCACAGACCTGTATAGTGGTATTGGCAAACAGTGTAGATCCAGATGAGACGGCTCTACCTAGACCTGGGGTCCGTTTCACGAAACTTAACGTAAGTCCAAATTCAGGATCGTCTGTAAATTTCAATTGATGGATTTACATTTATTGAGCATAGATACATGTAAATCCAATAATTGTTGACAAGAAAACATTGTTAATGTGAAATTTACCGACTCATAATTTTGCACTTACGAACATTTTAGTCGTACAAAGTTTAGTGAAACGGACTTGAGAGCTCCAGTTAAGGTGCGTTAAGGTGCGTAATTTGGGGGCAATTTTGGGGGCAATTTTGTTATTTCTTCACCAAAAATGGCAAGTTGGGAGTGCTTTAGAATCGACTCATTGAGACGATTCTAAAGAACTCCCAACTTACCATTTTTGGTGAAGAACTAAGAAAAATACCTCGAATATTTGGTGTACAACAAGATATTCAGATGTTTCTTTAACCCTTAGACCGCTACACACAACAATTGTCATCTGTTGTTGCTTTTCCAATGGAAATGATTCTAAAGTGCTGTCAAAGCATGTTGTAAATTATTCTAAAAAAAAAATGAAGGTAGTGGTGTAAGGGCTAATGAAAATGGTGTAATGTATATCCTCATAAAATGGCTTAGATTCTATGTGCATGATTGCTGTGAACAATGGTGTTTCAGCAATAATGATGGTTTACGCAACTCTAGTCGTGATGACAGCAATTACAAAGGTGTTAATTTTCACATTCCTTCCGATGAAACACTAAAAACCGTATTCGCTTTCAGGGTGAAGCTATTTAAGGTATATAAACAGTTCATCGTGCACTGAATACCTTATTTCGTACAGGTAATTAATACGAAGGAAATTCCTCGGTATTTGATGGGAAAACCGAGCTATAGATAACACTTTACATAATGAAGACACGTCAGAAAATAAATTCTAAATATTTTCCTTCTTTCATGCCGTGACCACCATTTGAACCATCTTGACGAGAATGAGTGCATTAACCCTTAGAAAACATGGGTCTTACGCCATAAAAACATAGTTCTAACAACTTAGCTTGATCGCCTTTTCAGTGTGATAAATGTTTTGTTTGTTATTTGTGATAAATTTATATTATTGCAAATGTTTCCATAGTCTAAGGGTGCGACGATTAACCGCCATACTCGATAATTCACGATTCGTAACTCCATGGTTCGCTGCACGAATACAATCTTGTGGTTTCAAAAAATCTATTTTTAACTTCTTGTTGTTGCTGCTTCAGTGAAATTCCCACGCTTATGTTTTGCGAAACGCTTTCCTGATTAATTATCAGTCTATGTGTCATCCACAAACACATACTGACATTAAGTTCAGGACGTTAAGTCCTTTGATTGAGAACAAAAACAACAGAAGTCAATTTTCGGTCCCAGATTTCCAAGTCAACGCTTAGAATGCGGGGAAACGTAAGTCTACTGTTGATTTATGTTTTGTCTTTTTTTCTCAATAAAAAACATGGTTTGAAAACACTTTAGAATCATTTCCTATGGAAATGATTCTAAAGTGTTGTCAAAACATGTTTTTTATGAGAAAAATGGACAGTAAAAACAAAACAGCCGACGACAAAACATAATTCAGCATTGTAGGGGTTAAATACAGGAGGAAATGTACCATACTTTTCCACCTGCATATGTAGCCTTCAGTGGTGTGAGGGAGCCAATCACCATGATTACCCTGGAGATGACCTTGATGACCTTGAGATAGGGAGATGTGGGAGGGAAAGAGATAGGTCAGATAGCATCAGACACCTGATGGCTATGTACACTGTATCAAACACTATCAAAACAACAGACTGCTACTGAATGTGAAGGAATTCAAATACTATGTGGTCAGTCATAGCAATAAGGGGTCTGTTGGATCAGAGCTCCAGTTAAGGTGCGTAATTGGGACCAAATTTTCCGGGTATTTTTCTTATTTCTTCACGAATAATGGCAAGTTGGGATTGCTTTAGAATTGTCTCATCGAGACGATTCTAAAGCACTCCCAACTTGCCAATTTTGGCGAAGAAATAACGAAAGTCTCCCCTAATTTGATCAAATTACGCACCTTAACTGGAGCTCTGGTTGAATATTGTGATCAGTTAGGAGACTCACGTGGCATGATAGAGATCTAAACATTTCATCATAATTTAACCCTTTCACCCCTAAGTAACTGGAATGGAATTTGATATGTTTGATATGTTACTTTCCCAACCAATCCAATGGTCACAAAATGATTTTCAGACTAGTTCATTTATGAAAATGGCGTGTTTTTGTTCTCAAAATAATGAAAAATTATTACGCAAAATGTGCAGATCCTGACGAGACGGCTTTAACGCAAATCTTACAGACGGACGAACGGATGTACAAAACGACGAAAATGAAAAAATATATACACATCGACATACTTTGTATGCTGGGGTATAATCAGAAAACTTGTTTTTGTTTGTTTGTTGGGGTTTAACGGCCTATCAACAGCTAAGGTCATTTAAGGCCGGGTCAATGGGTTTAGTACTAAATCCCATATATTACCTGTACAAGTACATGTACAAATGGGGGGAAAATTCCAAAATAAGAACTGAATATTCATCGTAGACACACATACCCTTAGTTCCAAGTACATAATTCTAATTACATTGCATTATATAAGTGTTATGACGGAGTAGTAAACCAAACTTGCGTTTGAAGCATTATTTGTTTACTTTCAAATTTGTGGGGAGTGACCAAAGAATTTTGCTAATACACACTTTATATACAGTAAACTTGTGAAATCAATGAAGAGGTCAGTGGAAGAAGGGAGCTAACTCCTTCAGGGAGTTAGCCCCCTTCTTCCACAGACCCTTCAATTATCATAATCAATCAGCGCTCCAGATAAGGCGCGTATTTGCGTAAATACCCAATTAAAATTGTCAAAAACCAAATTGAAATCTGAAGTAGCGAGTATCAAAAAGCAATAACGATTTTATGGTACCTTTATCATGCTGCAGAAAACAATAAACAGACCACAAATATAGCATATTTTTTTTATTTTCCATGAAAACACATCTTGGTATTTCATTAGAATTGTCTCCAAGGAGACAATTCTAATGAAATGCCAATATATGTTTTCATTTCGAAGCAAACTATTCAATAATTGCTGTCTGTTAATCTGTAAACAGTGGTGTGATTTCATTTCCCAATTACAATTTTTATACCCAATTGCTTCAGAAATGATGGAGTGAAAATACTCAATTACAAATTCCTTATCTGGAGCCCTGATCAATCATCACTCGTGAGAGATCCTCGATGTAACATCCTGGACAACAATACAACAGACCTGACTTTGAGAACTTTAAAACAATAACACGACTGTTGTAAACTGTGCCTATTGTAAACTGCGCGGAGTTGACAAGGAATGCCATTTTAACATTTTCACAGAACTCCAGATAAGGTGCGTATTGGCGTATTTTACGCACTTAGTGCACTAGAATACCGCATTGATTATCAAAAGTGGGAGTACAAAATACTCACAGCAATGTGAAAAGTAGTGGAAATACTGTAATAAAGTTGAACATTTACTTAGTTGAGCTGTGAAAAGCAAACATTGCAGTTCAAATAAGTGAATTTTTTAATTTTTTATTTTATCATCTGTTCCAAACAAATCAATAATACATTTGTAAAAGTAAAATACGTATTGAATTTGAAAATTTGAAATCTGGGGGTATAATACTCTTTAGATACAAAACTTATCTGGAGTTCTATACACTCGGTGTCCTCATGCCACAATCGCGCGATCTGACAACATAGATAATGGTCGATACCGCATACGATATCACCTTAGATCTGGCCAGATACCGTTTATCCATGCTTTTGTATCGTGATAAAGCATTAAATACACCATCTACGCAGTACATATTGTTCCGTATCGTATTTAGTATCGACTACATATCACAAAATTCCTTCCTTTCAGCTTGTATGTAAAGTTGTGAGATTGTCAATCGCAACTTGCAATAGCGTAATCTTGTGTCTGACACTTATCATGGACTTTTGTCTATTGTGTTGACAGATTGGACGATCGGTATGTTGTTTATGAGTGATAGATTGAACGAAAATTCAATTAAGTCGACCAAACCATCACTCAACAAAAATTGTGAAGACCTTGGTCTTAAATCTGAAAATCAGAAAAATGCCATATCATCAAATTCCACCACGAGAGACAAACCAGTTATACAGAACAGTAGGTTAGTGCCGTGAATGGGAAAAAATATCTGGCAAGGCTCAGGAAACGGGATGGGCGAGGCTCTGCCGAGCACATTCCGTTTCCGTGCCGTGCCAGATATTTTTTCCCATTCATGGCACTAACCTACTATTCTATTTATCCCGTCAATACCTACAAATGGCTGTAAAATGCAAAAATAGTATTGACTGGATATCAAAAATGTTTCACGGCACCGTGTTTCACGGCACATACGCACTGTGTTGACGGGATAAATTGGCAACTTAGCCCTTTCAACACTACAGGGGGCCGTTTCACAAATCTTCGTAGGACTAAAATGTTCGTAAGTGCAAACTTACGATAGTCTGTAAATTTCACATTAACACTCTTTTCTTGTAAACAATTATTGGATCTACATTTATTGAGCAAAGGCTGTATGCAACCTATGCTCAATAAATGTAAATCCATCAATTGAAATTTCCAGACGATCCTAATTTTGCACTTACAAACATTTTAGTCGTACAAAGCTTAGTGAAACGGCCCCCAGACCTCATCAGTATCTGCACTTTTTGCAAGCAATTTTCATTTTGTTTTAAAAAAACAACAACCCCGTTTTCATAAATGGACTATCATGAAAATCATTTTGTGATGATTGAATTGGTGGGAAACTTAACATAACAAAATCCTTTTCAGTTATTTAGGGGTTAAAAGGTTAACTATAAGGTTTACATTCTACAGAACATTCGTATTAAATTCAGAAAATCTATATGTACACGTATGTCACACTATATGTATGTCCATGCTAAGGGTACGCCATTTTGATTATGGGAAATTTCTATCTCTGTGCTCAGTAGCCTATTTCACCAACATTGCAAAGTATACTTTACTAGCAAAGTACACTTTGAAGGAGTAATCATTTATTTTCCCCGAAATGCATTATGTCATATAGAACTAACATATAGTTGATGATTAAAATTATGCAGAATTATTATACTGAATTTATTACATTATCACAGCCAAAATGGCTGTGATAATGTAATAAATTCAGTATAATAAAAAATAATAAATTTATCCTAAAACTGAAAATTTCTCCGTCAAAGTATACTTTGCTAGATAAGTATACTTTGTAATGTTGGTGAAATAGGCTACAGAAGTACTAGTCGCATCCACTATTGTGGTGTAGCACAAATACTTTCAACATTGTCCTGATCTTGTGCCAGGCTGAATCACATGGCTCATGCAATGTGTGACTCACAGTAAGATTCACCCTTACGAAATGTATCCGTAAAGATGGATTCATCATAGGGAATAGTAGGTTCGTGCCGTGAATGGAAAAAAATATCTGGCAAGGCTTAGGAAACGAGGCTCTGCCGAGCACATCCCGTTTCCGTGCCGCGCCAGATATTTTTCCCATTCACGGCACTAACCTACTATTCTATTTATCCCGTCAACACCTACACATAGCTTTAAAACGCAATAAAATAACCCCAGCCACCGCACGTATGCATACGCAGTGATTAGGTCGTATTGACAGGATATCAAAAATGTTTCACGGCACCGTGTTTCACGGCACCGTGTTTCACGGCACATACGCACTGTGTTGACGGGATAAATTGTGATATGCGGATAAATGATAGATGAATAAATTATAAACCATTATGTACTTGTATAGTTTAATACAAATGTACATGTTCATGTAACTGGTAATGTAACATTCAAATATGTAGATTATTCGTAATCCTATTTTAGGGGAAGGTGCCAAGTGACTTTGGTGTGGTATGGACCTGGCACCAGGTCAGGTTATTCTAATTTCAGGGCTGAATAAATTTGTTCTTGATGTAAATATTCTGCTCTGATTTCCCCCCCAATGGAGCAAGTTAAAACGGGATCGAACCAGTTTGTCCGGCCTTACATGACCTCAGCTGTTGATAGGCCGTTAAACACCAACTAGATTTGTCAGTAAGCGGGGGCTTACGGAATACCCCCCGCGTCAGCCCTGACCTGGAATGAATTCCAGCTCGCATACTATCATTTTCAGATAAAAGACTGTGTCAGCACATATGGAGAGTGCGATGGTGGTTCCAGTTGAAAAAAGCAAACAAGACATTCTAAGTCCGTGACCTTGACCCCTGGCATAAATGGGGGTCGTAGGTTTGTTGTAGAATGATGTATGAGTGTCAGAGAAGGGCCGGGTAAAATATCACTGCATTCCGCAAAGGGAAAGAGAAGTTATAAGGAAATTTACATTTGTTAAGTTTTAGTTTTTTTCTCAGTTTCTAAGTCCGTGACCTTGAGCCCTGGCATAAATGGGGGTCATAGGTTTGTTGCAGAATGATGTATGAGTGTCAGAGAACAAACAATCAAACATGTAGATGCGAATATTATAGCATGTACTAGTATTTGCACATCTGTATCATGAAAAGAATTCCACTGCATTACGTTTGTATTTTTATGAAATTATTGATTTCTATTTATATACGGAAAAAGTGAATGAGTGAATTTCTATAGCTGATAGTGAATCATACTCGTAGTGAATCAAAATATGCTGTGTTTATTACTATAGGAATGAATGGCCTTTTTGTGGAATAAACTTGGAAGAAATATTTTTATGAAGAAATAACAAAATTTCACCCCAAGTTGGGCAAATTACGCACCTTAACTGGAGCTCTGTATATACCGTATATATTTTAGTAAGTGCCCCCGGGGCTATGCAATTTATGGGATCAAAACGTGGAAAATATGATCAAAACATTGTTTTAAATGGCTTTTGTATGTGAAAATACATATTTATGATACAAATATGCAGGATTCCATTCCGCTGGCGATCGCCACTTGTATCCAGACATTGGAGATGTATAAAAGCCTTAACGCATTACATTCAGAATACACCTTTACGGGTAGTGATTTATTTTTAAAATATTTTATTATCGTTATTTCTCAATGAAAATATATGTTGTGACCACTCATTTGAACCGTCTCGTCGAGACGGTTCAAATGGTGGTCACGACATATGCTTCTGAGCAATTATAAAGAAAATATTTACGATTTTCCAAAAACAAAATGATGTGTACACATGCTCAGAAGCATATGTTGTGACCACTCATTTGAACCGTCTCATAGAGACGGTTCAAATGGTGGTCACGACATATGCTTCTGAGCACTTAAAGAAAATATTTACGATTTTCCAAAAACAAAATGATGTGTATTCAACATGCATTGGGTTAACTTCAACTCTGTCCGATTTATTACGCTGGTGTTCTGGATGGTTGATCGTGGCAGGGGAGTGGAATGTTCTATAGTCATACGTGAGAACACTGTATATGATTGCCATCTACCTTTCCATTCAGCGTGTTCAATAATCGTGCAATATATAAGCACAGTAGGCAATTTATGATTTTTATTTTCATCTTTTTAAAATATGACTAAACATCACAGGACTCACATAGCCACCAACTTGATATTAACGCTACCAGTGTAGACCCAGACTTTCTTATAGATTCACTGAACGACCATGGAGGGTTCGACAAAATTTGGTACAATGTAGAAATAATTTATCTATAAGCTAGATACATGTACATGGACTAGTAGTAATAGCCAATGTCAATGAGTTTAATCATCTTTTAGACAAGAACAGCTTTCTTTTTCACAAATCAAATGTTGCCCACTTCCCCACATGTGTACAGGTTAATATTAAACAGGTCAGTAATACAAGATTTTATCAAACCTGATTGCAATTAAAGTCTCCGGAATCATTTGTAAATGACGTCGAAAGTCGACGAAAATACCTGAACACATGCGGAATTGAATTACGCGTGTGCTCTGACATTTCTGCCAACTTTTGACTTCATTTACGGAAATTAATTCATTTTTTCTTAAAAAATATTGACGAAATAAAGTAATAAGGCTGGAAATCTGATGCATGGACTCAAATGAAAATTAATACATGTACTTAGATTTATACAACCTGATAGCGATGAAAGTTGAAGGCTCAAAAATGACAAAGTAAAAGATACGTTTATACTTACCGTAATGCAAACCTCCAGATAAGCTTAATATTTTACAAAGTTTGTTCTATTTTTTTTCTTCACACAAACATAATTTAACTTCACTCGATTTATTTAATAGTGTTTAACAGCCTATCAACAGCTACGGTAATTTAGGTCGGGTTAAAGGGGTCAAATCCCATATTTCACCTGTATGGATGGGTGGGGGGGGGAGGGTTGGAATCACAAAATTAGAACTTAACATTTACATACTTCGTTCAAATTCCTGAGAATTATATTACATATATCATCTGGATTTAACAATAAATAATTTAAAATTTGAATTTTTCTATTGAGTAAAATGTATGATATGTATTACGCAACTCATCCCGAGTTGAAGAGCCACTCTAATAAACATCTCATAATGTGCGTTTTTCGGCGAATAAAATATACAAAACTAAATACAAAATGAACGATCAACCGAACGGTTCAGTGGAAGAAGGGGGCTAAGTCTGTAATTAATTCTGGACAGGAAGATTGACTGATATTATTACGGAAATTAACCCTTACAATGCTGAATTAATTTGTCGTCTGCTGAATATTTTTTATTTTTCCATTTTTCTCATCAAAAACTTGATTTGGCAGCACTTTAGAATCATTTCCAATGGAAATGATTCTAAAATGCTGCCAAACCATGTTTTTACTGACTTAGCCCCCTTCTTCTGCTGACCCCTTCAATTACAAGTATTATCTGGCACACTAGAATCGCTCTATTAAACTGACTCACAATCACTGTCCCAACTCGGCTCAAAGAAACCCGGGAGCTGATCGATGTGCAGCTCGACCTTATAATCATCTTAATTCATGCATGCTGCTTGCCGAGACAGATCCCATATAGAAACAGACATTTGGATTGATCGTCGTTACATGTACATGTACGTTTGTTAACACTTAGAATGCATGCGGGAACCGAAAATAGTCGTCTGCTGATAATTCATGTTTTGTCTTTTATCTCAGTAAAAACATGGTTTGGCAGCATTTTAGAATCATTTCCATTGGAAATGATTCTAAACTGCTGCCAAACCAAGTTTTTGATGAGAAAAATGGAAAAATAAAAAATATTCAGCAGACGACAAATTAATTCAGCATTGTAAGGGTTAATTTCCGTAATAATGTCAGTCAATCTTCCTGTCCGAACAGCGGCTATAGGTTTTGTGAAGCACTGGCTGGATGTCTTGACCATTTAACCCTAAGAATGTGGGAACAGAAATTTGTCGTCTGCTGTTGTTTCATATTTTGTCTTCTTTCTCAATAACTACATGCCCGTGTTGATCATGTCGCGCCCACCACATCTTTGATAGTTTACCAAAAAACTTTTACCTCGAACGAACGGACGTACGTATTTACACCAATGTGCCGACTATATTGCACTGTCCGTAATCAAGTGCGACAAAAAACATGGTTTGACAGCACATCATGTGCTTTTAAACCACGTTTTTGATGAGAAAAACGGAAAATAAACAGCAGACGACAAAATATTATTCAACCCTGAAGTAAATGGAATAGACCCTTAAATATTGATGAGGATTGATTGATTGGGATTTAACGTCCATTCAACAGCAGTGTCATATACATATACAGATGGAAATGTATCGGATATCAGAGCTCCAGATAAGCTTTGTGTCTAAAACGTACTCCAGATAAGCTTTGTGTCTAAAGCGTACTATACCCCCTGATTTCAAAATCATTGCGTATTTTACTTATACAAATGTAATATTGATTTTGTTCATTACTAAATAGGGAAAAAATGATAAAAAAATTATAACAAATTGATACATTCACTTAATTGAGCTGCAAAAAGCAAACAGAGTTTGCTTTTTGTAGCTCAACTAAGTGAATTTTCAACTACACCGGATCACTTGGCCACAGGTGTGAATCCCAGCACGATTCACTTTTAAGACACGTATCCTTAAAGGTACATGCCCACTCAGTAGACACAAAATGTTCTTTATATCAGAGACATCATCTGAGACATTTTCTGGCAAAATAAACATTCATTCACCATTACCCCACGTATTGATTGGCATTATTATACATTTTATATCATACGTACAATTCCACACTGATATCAGGGGCGATAACCGTGTTTCCTTAAAATGTTAACGGACATTACTATTAATTCTCTGTATTTATTTTTTGATGTGCAATGATCATACTTTATAATCTGTCGAAAATATTATTTTTCCAGTTGACGCATTTAATTAGTATAAATAATTAAAACATATCATGTCTCATTTGCATATGAAAATAGCCTGATACCACGCGGTGTCACTACCCGTAAAATAAATATTACTAAATGATTATATCTGTATAGCGGGCACTCGTAATTTTTAGAACTGGTGGAATAGTGACACAATTATACACTTATTTAATTCCTATAAAGAACATGTTGTGCCTACTGAGTGGGCATATACCTTTAACCATATCGACCATACAACCAATATTCGCAAAAAGTGTAGATCCAGATGAGCCGGCTTGTAACAAGCCGGCTCATCAGGCTCTGCATTTTTGTCAGTAGTTTTCAGATATTTTACAATGACTTCAGGGCTCCAGATAAGGAATTAGTAATTGAGTATATTCACTCCATCATATCTGAAGCGATTTGGTATTTCAATACTTTAATGGGGTAAAATAAAATCACACTACTGCACTACTGCTTACACATCAACAGACAGCAATTATTGAATAGTTTTCTTCGAAATGAAAACATGTCTTGACATTTCATTAGAATTGTCTCCTTGGAGACAATTCTAATGAAATACCAAGATGTGTTTTCATGGAAAATAAGAAAAATATGCTATATCTGTGGTCTGTTTATAGTTGTCTGTAGCATGATAAAGGTACCCCAAATTTGTTATTGCTTTTTGATACTCGCTACGTCTGATTTCAATTGAGGTTATATATGTAATTAAACGATGTCATTGACGTACATCCTGTGAGTAAATCGAAAACATCTTGATATCATCTACAGCGAAACCTGTCTAAACAGGACACAGATAAAGGTTAGTTGTGCTTCATTTTGATAGGTTTCATTGCCCTTCATATCCAATGATAATGTATGTTCATGATAACAAATCACACACGTGTCTTGAGGTAGACATATGCTTGTTTTACAGTGGAAAATCTCTAAACCGGACACCCTGGGACCTCCCAGGGTGTCCGGTTTAGAGATGTTCCACTGTATTAATAAATATTGCCATTCTACCTCATCCTCGGCAGATAGCCGTGGCAACTTTCAGCATGACGATATGGCAACACACTGGACATGTATTTGTCAAGAATGGTTCCCATTGTCTCAATATGCAACACAAATCGTCATGGGAGGCCCAGAAACAACAAAAAAGTGAAAGGTTTAACGTCCCAGCAACAGCTAAGGTCATATAGAGACGGGACCACAGTTGAAAGTCTCATCCGACAGACCAGTGGGATGGAAACACTATGAGAGTATTTTTGATGCCTAAGGCGAGGTTTGAAAACACAACCTCCGGATTGGACAATTTTTCATTGCTTTTTGATACGCACTACTTCTGATTTCAATTGGGTTGTTGGCAATTTTAATTGGGTATTTACGCAAATACGCAGCTTATCTGGAGCTCTGAAACACTATATACAATGTATACCCCGATAAATTCCACAAAAAGGCCATTCATGTGCGGGTATGAACGTATTTAAATATTTTATTTTTATTTTTGTTATTTCTAAATGAAAGTATATGTTGTGACCACTCATTTGAACCGTCTCGACGAGACAGTTCAAATGGTGGTCACGACATATACATCTAAGCACATATAAAGAAAATATCCACAAAAAGGCCATTCATTCCTATAGTACACATCACAAACATGAGGCAACCTGTCAATAGTTGACCCAGATATAATATTGATGGATTGAATCTATGATATCAGACCCCATTTTGTCACCAGAATTGTCTAGTCTGACACAAACCACTGCCCATGGCAGTAATATGTTGCCTCCTATAATCAACGGCTCACAGAATATGGTGGATACCGGAACGAGCACAGAATATTGCAGATAGATGGACGAGAGAGACAGACAATGTTTCCCCGGTCGGTCACCATTGTAGAGAACTGAACGAGAACAGAATATTGCAGATAGATGGACGAGAGAGACAATGTTTCCCCGGTTTGTCACCATTGTAGAGAACTGAACGAGAACAGAATATTGCAGATAGATGGACGAGAGAGAGAGACAATGTTTCCCCGGTCTGTCACCATTGTAGAGAACTGAACGAGAACAGAATATTGCAGATAGATGGACGAGAGAGAGACAATGTTTCCACGGTCTGTACCAATATAAGTCACCATTGTAGAGAACTGAACGAGAACAGTATATTGCAGATAGATGGAAGAGAGAGACAATGTTTCCCCGGTCTGTCACCATTGTAGAGAACTGAACGAGAACAGAATATTGCAGATAGATGGACGAGAGAGACAATGTTTCCCCGGTCTGTCACCATTGTAGAGAACTGAACGAGAACAGAATATTGCAGATAGATGGACGAGAGAGAGACAATGTTTCCCCGGTCTGTCACCATTGTAGAGAACTGAACGAGAACAGAATATTGCAGATAGATGGACGAGAGAGACAATGTTTCCCCGGTCTGTCACCATTGTAGCGAAGTCTAATGTCAGATCAACCCATTCATTACCGGTATATGCGGAATACACCTTTACAAGTATGTTTTTTTTTTAACTATTTTAGTTTTGTTATTTCTCAATGAAAGTACATGTATATGTTGTGACCACTCATTTGAACCATCTGGACGAGACGGTTCAAATGGTGGTCGCGACATATACTTCTGAGCTCTCATATAAAGGAAATATTTAGGATTTGAAATGGCATATCCTCAGCATGAAAACTTAGGGTTAACCCATTGGATATGGAGGTCACACTAGTTTGTTTTTGGTTTTTGTGTACGAACAAAATAATGAACAAAATAATGATAATTAATGTGCATGGATTGGATTGCAAAAGCAAACGTCATATTGCTCGCCTTCTCGGGAACTGGTGATTATTTTCGCACTGAATTGTGTTTATATTTATGCTGTAAGTGGCTGGTATCCATAGCGACACAGGTAAGTAACATCATCAATGGTAGATCTGTATCGCTCGGGTATTTGTCTGACAAAAACACAATGCTGTAAGCAACAGATGAATTGTAAGTGCAGTGAATGCAAACTGCTGAATGGAAAATATTTGCCATATGAGACGGGCCATGTGATTTTGTACCTTCGGACATCTGCATAATTTCATGAAATACCTTTAGAAAATTTACAATATTTTTCATAAATAAAGTCAAAAGTTAACAAAATTTTCAGAGTACATGCGGAATATAATTCCGCATGTACTCTGAAAATTCTGTCAACTTTTGAAGCCATTTACGGAAAATATTGTAAATTTTGTAAACATATTTCATGAAATCACATGGCGTGTCTCATATAGGCTTTGGACTGAGAAAACGAACACAACCAGCATAGCACCAGGTCAGCCTGCGCATATGCGCAGTTTGAATAGAACAGTACCAACATACACGAGTTGTCATTCACCTCAAGGCATTTCAGAAAATTTACTATCTGTTAAATTTACACAGAAGACAATTATCCGCTTGTTTTCATATTGACTAACATACAGGTATCTGTCAGACAGTGCTGAAGGCAGTGAAATGATGCATTATCTACAGTGTATGTGTAAATGTACATTTCACAATTCACAATACTTTACACAGATTTAATGAATGAAGATACACATTTAATTATACGAAAAAAATATTATTTTTCATATTTTGAAATCAGAGGGTATAGTACGCTTTAGACACAAAGCTTACCTGGAGCTCTGAGGAGCATTTCTGCATGTTTCCTTCACTGGTCAGTTAAGGTCATTATCATTCAGCCAATGACTCATAGGTTGACAGTTATGTGAATCTATATACTGAAATGTCACAATAAAAAATGTTTCCATCAATTTGGGTCCAATATAAAACGGTTATTGACATCTTATAGATCTTACATCAGAGAGAATATGAAGGAATAATTCCAGCACAAAAATATTTACACAATTCCCTAACATTTGATTGGCCCGTAGCAAGTCTCTGTCCAAAATTTATATCCCAGTAAACTCCCACGCCGAACTACTTTCCGTAACCGTGAGGCGCAGTTAAAATAATTCTTAAGAAAACGGAAAATAAACACATTTTCTTGATGAATTTATTTCAAATGCTGGAATTATAAGGAATGAATGGCCTTTTTGTTGAATTTATCGGGGATATAAACTTGGAAAAGTCGCGGCAATACTGGACGAGGCCTTCCGGCCTTCGTCCAGTATTCCCGCGACTTTTCCAAGTTTATACCCCGATAAATTCCACAAAAAGGCCATTCATTCCTATAGTAATTAAGGCCAAAATATCATTTATTCACTGAAATCTGGTTAACCCTTTCAACACCACAGACCTGTATCGTGGTATTGGCAAACAGTGTGGATCCAGATGAGCCGGCTCGCACGAGCCGGCATACTCATCAGGATCTGTAGCATGATAAAGGTACCACATAATTGTTATTGCTTTTTGATCAATTTTAATTGGGTATTTAAGCAAATACGCACCTTATCTGGAGCACTGATGAATGATACACCGTCCTGTGCATGACCTATCTGTAAATTCAAATTTGATATTTGGAAAACCTGTATCATATTCTAATTGGATGCAAAATCTCATTGCATATCCAATTAGCAACCAATTAGCAATCAATTGATGTACTCTTAGGAAGCATTATTCAGATAAAAACAGGAGAATTGCAGTGTTGTATTTTTATACCATTAACCAAACTGTCAAATGCGTACTAAGCCTTAAAACGACATAATGAGCACGAAAACAATATTTCAGGAAGCGATCACCATACCCCACCCACTTCAATTACAATACACAACTGTCAGACAGCATTCCAAGGCCATGGCTAACTGGCGGGTATTCGCGGTATTTACGGGACGAGCCTGTGACAACACCGGACAAACCCCGAGCCCACCCTTACCTGCTGCCAGCGATCCTCCAGCGACGCCTGGGCCGAGAAGTAACCCGTGTCATGGACGACTTGAAGTTCCCTGAATATATTCCCACTGGGTAGAACATCCATTTTGGATTTTCGTGAACGGCAATATTCGCCAACTGTTTCCCTCCGTCTTAAACGACGGGGAAAGCGACTGATGGTTGCAACTTGAACTATTATCACAAGAGGAGATATTTAGCTCAGCTACTGCACGGAGAGATCACCGAAATGAGTGAATTACAAAATAATTTCCATTCATGCTTAGCGTGACATGATTCATACACTCACTCCATGTAGAAAATATTCGCGTGAACTCTTCACACGCAGTGCATTCCATCCAATCCAAGGCGCTGTTACAATACGCTGGTATGTTAAGAATTTGTAGCAACCAATCAAAATCTACGTTATATATAAATCGGCTAGAGCTCCTAGTACGTTTAATCCGATTGGTTGTATTGATTTGTGTATTGCCAATAAGGACAATATAACATGCAAATAAGTATATGACCTATATTTAGAAAGTATTTAAAATGAGACAGTTTTTGGTCGATGACAGTCGGTAGCGAGTGTTAGTCAGAGTAAGATCATATGAATAGATTTATCTGTAAATATTATCGAATCGTGATATCTCTATATTGAACACAATTCACTTATTAAATCATAATTGGAAGTCCCTTGCCAATTCGTGACAAGAGGTTTATACTTAAACTTACAGAGATTGTGTCTCAGATGATGTCTCAGATATTTCAACACGTGCTTTTTCGCTTCATGCGTAATACATGACATATCAATGGTCTAGTAATATAGCATAGCAGTTACGACCTTATGTTTAATACTAGACCATCGATATATCAGTCAATAGCACCATTTTATTTGATCACATTCCCAAATCATGCACATTTGAGTACCAGCCACTGTGATAAGCATCAAGGGGAGATAATTTGGCGTGGCATAATTTGTCACTTTCACTATACATGTACCAGGAACGAACACTTGTGAACTTTGTTTGTGAAAGGATCATACTATCCCACATTTAGAAATAAGTTTCCATTACAGACTGTATTAATGGATTTTGTTTTCTAAATGTGGCAAAATATGACCCTTTCACGTTAGACGCTATTGAAATTAATTAAAATAAAATTAATTAGTAACCATCCATTGCAAAACATGTTTATGTATTATGATAAATACTTCTTTTTATGAATCCACGAACTTTTTCAGACGACTTATACGTCTGTAGTACAATTGGGTTCAGAAATAATGCATGGAACTTATTTTTCTTAATCTGTTTCCTCATTGTCTATGCATATCTGAGACAACACTCCTTTAACCCTTAGCATGCGGGAACCGAAAATAGTCGTCTGCTGACGAATATTTTATGCTTCCTGGTCCAAGATATGCGCAGAAAGTGACAACACAGGGGACATTTAGTTTGGCATGACTTGCTATTGTATCTGTACAACTGTACACCCACACAGTACAGTACCAGTAAGTGATTTATTTTGTGAACTATATGTTTTTGCCGTTGTGGCTGTGACTGGAGAAATGGGGCTTATGGGATTTGTGACCAGTGTAGCCCCTGATCAAATAGCACACACATGTAGCCTGATAATGATCTAGATTGCGTGGCACAAGCATGACATGTGTTTCATTGATGGAATGGCGAAAAGTGTAGATCCTGATCAGATTGTGCGGATGCACAGGCCGATCTGGAACTACGCTGGTTGCTAAACCCATAAGCCCCATTTTCCCAGTCACTGCCACAAATTAGTAAAAATTGGACTTGTATCGTAATGTTGATAATTCTGAAGAGAAAAAAATAGCGTCGCATATTAATTAAACTAGTGTATATTATGGAAACTCTTTCTAAACGAGACACGCCATGTGATTTTGTACCTTCGGACATCTGAGTAATTTCATGAAATACGTTTACAAATGTACAATATGTTCCGTAAATGGCGTCAAAGTTGACACAATTTTCAGAGTACACGCATGTAATCTGAAAGTTTTGTCATCTTTTGATTTTATTTTATGAAAAATATTGTAAATTTTGTAAACGTATTTAATGAAATTACGCAGATGTCCCAAGGTACACAATCACATGGCGTGTCTCACATGTCACGTGGTATCGTATGATCATTTCAGAACAGCAAAAAAAATTGTTCACAAAAGAAATTACTTACTGGCACTGTACAGGTGCACAGATAAAATAGCAAATCATGCCAAACTAAATTTCCCCTGGCGTGTTGTAGAGAATAGTAGGTTAGTGCCGTGAATGTCAACATATTTTTGTGAATTTGATCAAATCAAATTATACAGTGGACCTATGAAACACATGTGATATATGTTTGATGAGTTTCTTGGTCATTTATCCCAGGTGATAATCAAGGTGCATGATCACGTGGCTACAACAACAACAACGTCGCCCACTCCAAAGTAAGTATTATTTGATAGTTTCCTTAATATGCAACGGATTTTGATGAAATATGGCGCAGCAAACGCGTCTTCATGAGCTGCATTTGGTGGTCTATGGAGTTTGTCACAGACTTAGGGACTGGTCATTATTTATCGGGGGGGGGGGGCTCGTAAATATCGACTGCGCCAGAGGGGGGGGGGGCCCGAACATTTTCACAGATATTGAGGGGGGGGGGGGGGGACTCCAAATTTTTTTAAATAATTCATGGAGGGGGGGGGGGGGGGGGGGGGGGCCTTGAAAAACATTATTTGGATTGTCCCAAAATAGTGTCTGAATAATTAGGGTAAATACCAAGTCCAAGAACTGGACATGCTGAACATTTGGTACGATTTTGATGGTAACAAGTCTGTTATTACCCTCGGATCAGCTACGCAAATAGAGTAGATCCTTATGAAATGGCTCATCTGGATCTACACTGCTTGCAAAACTGCTACATGTATAGTCTAGATCGAGATCTGCATGGAGTTGAAAGGCTGAAAATGGCAAATTGCTTTAATAGATCCTATTTAATTTTAATAGTATACTATACTAGACATTGCACATGTAAATAAATGTCCCTTCAGAATAGGGGTGTTACAAATATTTCAGAAAAAAAAAAACACAAAATGTATGGGGAAAATCCGAAAAATTGTTGCAAGACACATTTTGTTTTCATGAGATATCCGATATATCTTCTTGGATAAAAACCCCACATAAGACATGAATGTAAAGGGCAGTAACTGTAGCTATCCTTAATGAAATACTCTCGGCATTTATCTCCCATGTTTTAATAGATTTCCATCCAGAATGATACTGACGGAGCCTCGCTTGAATTATCTAGCTTTATCAGTCTTATTCGTGGCTGTGACTGGAGAAATTGGGCTTATATGGTTTGTGGCCAGTGCAGCTCCAGATTAAAGAGCACACTCATGTAGCCTGATAACGATCTACATTGCTTGCTAGAAGCAAGACGGGTGTTTCATTGATGGAATGACGAACAGTGCAGATCCTGATCAGACTGTGCGGATGCACAGGCTGATCTGGATCTACTGGTCGCAAAAACGCACACGCCCCATTTCTCCCGTTACAGCCACATTTTTCAGTGGGTGAAAACACAGGTGAATAACACGTATCAGGGTCTCTAATTAATTATATTTAGCAACCAACAGTCAGAGAAATAAAATTGCCATGACAATCGAACAACGCTAACTGCAGGGAATTAGATCATAGTTTAATGTGTCTTTGGTGATTTTGCACTGCCACAAGACACATAAGGAAATCAGACTACCGAATGAAAGTAGAATTATCTCCTATTAATATCTAGAACTTGTTCTGGCGACGTTTAAAATGTTGCCCAATCGCTGAACTGACATAACTGAAATGAGCGTGAACTACAAAGGTGCATAACTCATACAATCAGTTGTAGCCATGTCACACAGAGTTCACTCCCTGTATAACCATAACCGTCTGAGATGCTTTCTCATTCGGCTTATATTTAAGGGTGGGAATTGGCAGACACGCCCCACAGATGAAGTATATAATTCCCCGGTCACACGAAGCTCCCGGGAAGCTTACGGGCACCGTAAGGGCCAAAACCCTGATAGTCCGCATTTTGTCCCGAATATTTTTGGACCCATATTGGCGCAGTATAGCCCGTGACCGAGAGTTGAGCATGCACAATTTTCAGACAGAGCTTCCTACGATTTCGTGCCCATATACGACATCTATGGACCTTCCTAAATAGATAATAGTAGGTTAGTGCCGTGAATGGGAAAAAATATCCGGCAAGGCTCAAGAATTTCTTTATTTCTCATCAGAAGTATATGTTGTGACCACTCATTTGAACCGTCTCGCCGAGACGGTTCAAATGAGTGGTCACAACATATACTTTGGTTCAGAAATAAGGAAAATAGATAGAGAATAGTAGGTTAGTGCCGTGAATGGGAAAAACTATCTGGCAAGGCTCAGGAAACGGGATGGGCGAGGCTCTGCCGAGCACATCCTGTTTCCGTGCCGCGCCAGATATTTTCCCCATTCACGGCACTAACCTACTATTCTATTTATCCCGTCAATACCTACAAATGGCTTCAAAATGCATATGCAGTGATTAGGTCGTATTGACAGGATATCAAAAATGTTTCACGGCACATAGCACTGTGTTGACAGGATAATTCTTAAATAGGCACCATCTATGGACCTTCCTAAATTGATATAAACTCCTGAGAAAATGTGGTAAGTGCCCACTCAGTAGGCACAACATGTTCTTTATATCACAGACATCATCCGAGACATTTTCTGGCAAAATAAACATTCATTCAGCATTAGACTACCTATTGATTGGCACTATTATACATTTTATATCAGACATAACTTTGCACACTGATATCAGGAGTGATAACCATGTTTCCTTAAAATGTTAATGGACAATACTATTTATACTCGTATTTACTTTTTTATGTGCAATTATCATACTTTATCATCTGTCGAAAATATTTAATTAGTATAATAATTAAAAAATTCCATGCCTCATTTGCATATGAAAATAGCCTGATACCTACACGCGTCACTATCAGTAAAATAAATATTATTAAATGATTATATCTGTATAGCGGGCACTCGTAATCTTGTGGAATTTGGTGGAATAGTGACACAATTATACATTTATTTAATTCCTATAAAGAACATGTTTTGCCTACCGAGTGGGAATGCACCTTTAAGGTAAAAAAACAAAATGGCCGCCAAAATATCAATTGTGCTTATGAATGCACTACTACACTACATATTTGTTAATTCTTGGTATCTAGTTATATGTTGGGTAGACACTTGGCCCCTTCCCCTAAAAGTAATAGGATTACCAATCATCGTATTACTCATATAACCGAATTCTCACATACAAGAAAGCCAACAACGTATGTGAGAGCCAAACCGGTAGCAGATTTCACCAACATTGCAAAGTATACTTTTCTAGCAAAGTATACTTTGAGGGAGAAACTTTCAATTTTAGGATAAATTTATTAATTTTTATTATACTGAATTTATTACATTATCACAGCCATTTTGGCTGTGATAATGTAATACATTCAGTATAATAATTCTGCATGCTTTTAATCATCAAATATATGCAGTCGTTAGTTCTATACCAAGGTATCTGTAGCCGATTTCACCAACATTGCAAAGTATACTTATCTAGCAAAGTATGCTTGGAGGGAGAAATTTTAAATTTTAGGATAAATATATTAATTTTTATTATACTGAATTTATTACATTATCACAGCCATTTTGGCTGTGATAATGTAATAAATTCAGTATAATAATTCTGCATGCTTTTAATCATCAAATATATGCAGTCGTTAGTTCTATACCAAGGTATCTGTAGCCGATTTCACCAACATTGCAAAGTATACTTTTCTAGCAAAGTATACTTTGAGGGAGTAATAATTTATTTTTCCTGAAATGCATTATTTCATATAGTACTAACGACTGCATATATTTGATGATTACAAGTGTGCAGAATTATTATACTGAATTTATTACATTATCACAGTCAAAATGGCTGTGAATAACATAATGTAATAAATTTATCCTAAAATTTAAAATTTCTCCCTTAAAGTATACTTTGCAATGTTGGTGAAATAGGCAACAGGTCTCCGGCCATATTCCGGTAAGGATGAATCCCGATCGTTAAGTTACCCATGGCATGCTCCCACCTGCCTGATATGGATCTACACTGTTAGATCTACACTGTTAGGAAATATGTTCAGGCATGGGAAATCCGAATTTGAGGTCACAGGGACCACTTTTGTGAATCTTGTAAATCCGTTGAGAACGGCGATAAAAAAATCTAATTTTCGAAAAAAAACAACAACAAAAAAAACATTTAAGTGGCGATTCTTTTATTTTCCCCAGCGGAATCCCTGTTATACATGTACTGACTTCTTGTTGCAAGTATTATTTTGAATTGAAATGGATGATGTTGCCAATTTTTCCTAATTATAGCATATTTTTTCAGGGGAAAATGTGACCTATTTAATGCTAAATATACCTCAGAATGAAGCACAGAGCATCTAGAATTGAAAAAAAATTAAGGGGGTGGGGGGGGGGGGGGGGATACCCCCAGACCCCCCTAGCAAATCGCAGCGCAATCCGCTACTCAAATAAATTTTCAGGATTGGGGATAGTGTTCCACTCCCATGCCTGTATGTTTCAATGACATTGGCAAATAGTGGCAGTGCAGATCTGCACAAGAGAAAGTGAGCAGAGGCTCACGGATACCCCCGGCTGCCGCCTGGACCGATAAACAAACACATTAACACAAATTCTGTAAAAACATTAACATAAATTTCAATTTAATTTGGCATTGACCTTGGGCATGGGGGTCGTACGGGTGGGGCGGGTAATGATAATATGGATGATGATAAACATGTATGTGAAGGTTCAAGCCTGTGGATGAAGTGGTTAGGAAACTATGAAGCACTGAAAACTTTAGAAACAAAATTGCTACCTCACTACGATATTCTCCCCTATCTGACATATCGTAGGCGAAATATTGTAGCTATGAAAACTTTAGCGCAACTTTGGACTCGACGAGACTCGATGTTCACTAGTCACAAGTACTTTTCCGTTAAGCCCTATTTGGGCATGGGTAACAACACATATGTATGTGGCTGTAACCACAGGTTGAAGTAACGGACCGAGGTCTATAAATACATTAAATATGCCTAAAAGCATCCATAAATGAAACAAGAAATGAGCGTCTGTCGAACGGACGGACAGACGGACGGTCCAAACACTATATGCCACCCATTTCTTCGAAACCCGGTGGCATAAAAATACAAGCTAAAAAAAAAATGTACTACTCCCTCCAACACATTTTTATGCCACCGGGTTTCGAAGAAACGGGTGGCATATAGTGTTTGGACCGTCCATCTGTCCGTCCGTCCGTCCATCTGTCCGGGCAAACATCAGGGGTTTAGGAGCTTAGGGTAAGGGTTAGTTTCCTTTGAAGTTCTTTGAACTTATACCATTAGCCCATAAAACCTTTTGAAGTTTAGGGGCTAGTCCTTTGATCTTTTATATAGCAAATAGCCCATAAACCCAAAATGTTGGTACGTCCGTCCGTCCGTCACACCGTCACACAGTTTCTCAAATATGCTGCAGGTGGCATCCGCGTTCGACAGACGCATTTCTTGTTTTAGCTTATTTTTCTTCATTTATGGATGCTTTTATGCATATTTAATGTATTTATAGACCTCGGTCCATTACTTCTAAGGTCATGTAAGGCCAGGCAAACCACACGATGACGCGAACCAAGTCATCGCGCGTGCATTATCGATTCGGTGTAAAACCGCCAATCACGTAATAGTATCGGGTTTTGAAAGCGTGTAGGGGGCGGCGCTCCATTCAAAGGTAACAGGAGCATGTAATGGGGTGTGGCAAACAATAAGTTAGTTATAGTTCACATATTGAATTTTTAATAAACTAATTTCTCGATCGCTAGCGCTCGCTACAAAATTAATCTATTAACCCTTTCCCTGTTTTGCGATATTTCGACTCTTCCAAATCGAAAACATCTGAATAAAAGAATCAAATGCTGGGTCAAATGATGGTTAATTATCTGATAGAGTAGAAAACATTGTGGGAAAAGGAGAAATTGCTTGTTACAAGCAATTTCTCCTTTTCTCACAATGTTTTCAAAAGACATCTTCTGCAGAGGCGTGAAAAGTCATCTCTATCAGGGAAAGGGTTAACATTCAATATGTGAACTACCATATTACTATTACTTAGCAGGCGGATATGTAATACAATAAACAACACATCATTTTAACTGACTTTTTTTTATTTTTACGAATTCAAGGGGCGGCTGAAAAGCTTTGCTGGCTCAGTTCATTCTTAACCCTTGGAATGCTGGGAACGAAAATTGTCGTCTGCTGATGTTTTATATTTCGCCTTCGTTCGCAAGAAAAACATGGTTCGACAGCACTTATGAATCATTTTCATTGCAAATGATTCTAAAGAGCTGTCAAACCATGTTTTTGATAATAGAAATGGACAATAAAAAATAAACAGCAGACGAAAAAATTTATATTCAGCACAGTTAGGGTTAAGTACACTATTCTGTAGAGTATATACAACAGCGAAATTACGATTTTTCTACAGTAATTTACATAAGAATATTTTACAAATATTTACACGTCTATTTATACAGGTAAATTGCTGCAAGACAGGTGTAGCTCTACGCACAGGTGGAAGACTCGAACCTGTGACACAAAAAAATGCCCACTAAAATAATTCCATTACCCCACCCACTTGGTCTCGTACAGTACTATGATCTATTTATATAATTAGAACATGGTACTGTAAGAGACCAAGTGGGTGGGGTAATGACATTTTTTTAATGGGATTGTTTTTTTTGTGACACAGGTCAGAGTCTTCCACCCGTGGCTTTATGTACATAACATCACTCTCTTTGACTGAAGAAATGGCGAACAGTGAAGACGCAGACCAGCCTACACATCCAGTCTGTTCAGGGTCTACACTGTTCACCATTCACCGAAGTCACAAATGTTGCAACACGCGACAATAAAGTATGTAACAAGCTAACTATAACTAGTTTACCGTACATTATTCAGAGCTCCAGATAAGTCTTGTATCTACAAGAGTATTATACCCCCAGATTTCAAATTCAATATGTATTTCACTTTTACAAATGTATTATTGATTTTCTTCCTCATTAAATAAGGAACAAATTTAATGATAACAAATAAAACAAATTTAAAAATTCACTTAGTTGAGCTGTTTGCTTTTTAAGTAAATTTTCAACTTTATTACAGTATTTTCACTACTCAATTTGAATATCAATGCATATTTTCGCACTGCTGCAAGTATTTTGTACTCCCACATTTGATAAACAACACGTATTCTGCTAAAATAGGTGCGTAAACCACGCAAATACGCACCTTATCTGGAGCACTGATTATTTATAATTTATAATGATCTAGTAGTCGGGTAATTACATAGTAGACGGGATACAATCATAGTAGTATGAAAAAAATCCCTATTTTCTTTATTTCATCTCGAAAGTATATGATGTTACCACTCATTTGAACCGTCTCGAAGAGACGGTTCAAATGAGTGGTAACAACATATACTTTCATGGAGAAATAAATAAAATGAGATTTTTATTTATAATTTATAATGATCTAGTAGTCGGGTACGATGATATGTAATTACATAGCATTACATACATGTAGTATATCACAGATGGGCGTGAGATAAAGCTATCCAATATACATATTGTATTTGCATATTAATTTCAGTAATTTGCATACTAATTTGCATACTAATTTGCATATTTTACGCAGAAAGCCCGGGTGAAAAATGGCAAACAGCATGAATAGAAGGTACGACCCATTACATGCTTGTTACTTATACAGTCAACGAGCTTAACCCATTAAAGACGGGATTACACTCATAGTAATATGAAACTTTCATGAGAAAAAATCCCTATTTTATTTATTTCATCTCAAAAGTATATGTTGTTACCACTCGTTTGAACCATCTCGAAGAGATGGTTCAAATGAGTGGTCACAACATATACCTTCATGGAGAAATAATGAGACGTTTTTTACAAAAATTCTCGTAACCTTAGACTGAATGGGTTAACAAATATCATAATCAACGGAAGTGATACATTATCCAGGATTTGCATAAGCACGGCATCATACACAGAAGCTGGTAGATCACCAGAACAATTTTTCTTTAGCGGCACATCTGCATATGTTTAAATTATTATTACACTAGTGGATTTTTTTTCAGCCAACAAGTTCAATAAATATCATGAAACCAACATAGTGGGTGGCAGGTGGGAGCACGCGATGGGTAATTTAATGATCGGGGTTCATCCTTACCGGAATCTCGACTGGAGACCTCGTTTGGCCCTCACATACGTCGTTGGCATTCTGTATGTGACAGTTGAATCTGGTTATACCCCTTATGTGAGTATTACGATTATTCGTAATCTATTTCAGGGGAAGGGGTCAAGTGACTTTGGTGTGGTATGGACCTGGCACCAGGTCAGGTTATTCTAATTTCAGGGCTGAATATATTTTATATATTCCGCTCTGATTTTGGGACCCACCCCCCAATGCAGCAGGTTAAAAGGGATCAAACCTGTTTGCCCGGCCTTACATGACATTAACTGTTGATAGGCCGTTAAACACTAATAAATAAATCATTAAATCAACATAAATGTTATATTCTATTTAATGCATAAGCACACCATCTTACACAAACTGGTATTGATCAAGATAACATTTTTTTTCAGCCCATTTATTAAACTAGGTAGTTTGTGTATTGGGAGTTTTGATTCATAGAAGATTTCATAATTTATGAGATTTCTGTAACGAGTCTCCGCGAAAGTCGTTGGACCGATGGACATGTCGGTAAACCGGTGCGACGGTAAACCGGAAGTGGTTGGATAGAATGTCCCGACTAAAATTATTGTTTTTGTGTCCGTTCTAACCTTCAAATCACCATTTCTCGTTTTATGCCGTTAGCTAGTCGTACGTACATGACTGATATACTTCAACCTTTGAACCCGAAAGCCAGCTATAGTGGATTATGCAAACAGTGCAGATCCAGATGAGCCGGCTCGTAACGAGCCGTCTCATCAGGATCTGCACTTTTTGAAAGTAATTTTCATATTTTTGAGAACAAAAAAAACACCCCCTTTACATAAATGGACTAGTCTGAAAACAATTTTGCGACAATTGGAGTGATCGCAAAATGAACATATCAAAACCCATTCCAGTTACTTAGGGGTGCAAGGGTGACAAGCTCTTAAATATCACAGAAAATAAATTTTATTTTATGAATGTTTTTTTTTTGTTCTGGTAAACTTTTATCTGGTCTGGTTTTCGCGGGAGACTGAATGTCCTGTAAATTTCGGCAGTGTCGTGGAGACTTATCACCAACGAGCCGAGCACAACGGGTGACGAGGAAAGTCTCAACTTGTGAGTCGGGGTTTTCTTCAGAAGAGTTCCGCCTGTTGTTTCACCTTAGACTGCTTCCAGCTGGGTAGAGCGTAAAATTCTTCTCGCGTCATCTCCAGAACAAGCTGCCAACAGAAAACATGGAATGAAACTATGTGACACGCCATGCGATTTTGTACCCAAGAACTAGCCACAAGTGACGTATCGTAGCCGGGTAGCAATTTTGTTTCTACCCAAGAACATGTACGATTTTTCATCAAATATATTTTCAGAAACATTGTGAGGCAGGTTTCGTGAAACATACTATAATCTGTTTCAACACTACAGACCACAATACCAACGTTGGCAAACAGCATAGATCCTGAGAAGGCATTTTTTTTTTTTTTTATTTATATTTTACAAAAAAATTGTTGTTAATTAATTGCATAGTCTGAAGATTAACACAGAACGCATGCAAGCTACATAGATCTGACTGGAACTGAATGGAATTGGGCTTAACCTGACTATGGGAATCTGCTGATTTTCACTGCTAAAGGTCATATGAACAACTTCTTTTATTTTTGTAAATAGACAAATACATGTATTAACTCTTTGCATGCTAGCGGCGAAAATATCCGCCAAACGAATTAGGAGTATATGTTTTATTTCTCTCTGTAAATATATCTTGAAATTTCATTAGAATTGAGTCCTCAGGACTCAATTCTAATGAAATTCCAAGACATATTCATGATATTTACGGGGAGAAATACAAGAAAATATGATGAATTGTTGTCCGCTAGTTTTGAACTATTTATAGCCCACAAGTTTCCCAGCATGCAAAGAGTTAAGAAGGTTACAACGGTTTGAACATATCAATTTATAGCTGAAATATGTGTGTTCCACTATGAGGTTCTAGAAGAACAATTATTTTTTATATTTATTTATATTAAGCCCAAGTGTTTTTTTCTTCTCATTGTTTTATTACATGAACTTGATAATTTATGATGAAATAAAATGAACAAGAAATGCGTCTGTCGAACGCGGATGCCACCTGCAGCATATTTGAGAAACTGTGACAAAGTGGTTAACCGAAAAGTGTGACGGACGGACGGACGGACGGACAGACGGACGGTCCAAAAACAATATGCCACCCGGCTCTTCGAGACCGGTGGCATAAAAATATTATAATTTATGCATGGGGTTTTCTACATGCCGTTTGTATTGTCATTATCTACCAGATTAAATTTTGGGGTGAAGATGTACCGCCTGAATCATCCGTTTACCTCAAATTCTTCGTCTGACAGGTAGGACTCCATCTTCATGGGGTCGACGCCCTCGGGCGGGGGTATCTCTAGCAGCTCCTTCAGCGTGAATCGCGTCTTTGTCACCTTCTTCAGTAGATCTTGTACCGGCACGAGTTCTGCTTCCATCTTCCCTTCCTACAGTATATCACATAATGAAAACTAAATACACGGTTAAAACATTTCAGTGTAAGGATACGATAATTTTTGTTGAAAGTCAAAGTGAATGGGTTTAACGTCCCACCAACAGCTAGGGTCATATAGAAACGGGACCACAGTTTAAAGTCTCATCCAAATGGAAATACTATGAAAGTATTTTTTGATGCCCTAGGCGAGGTTTGAACCCACGACCTCCGGACGTCAGGTGTTCTAACCCCTAGGCCACAACCCATCCCCATCACATACTGGAAACTAAATACACGGTTAACCAATTTCAGTCTTAGGATACGATAATTTGTGCTGAAAAAATTTCATTGTTTTGTTTATTTCTCCATTAAGGTATATGTTGTTACCACTCATTTGAACCGTCTCGTCGAGACGGTTCAAATGAGTGGTAACAACATATACTTTCGAGATGAAATAAAGAAAATAGGATTTTTTCCCCCAAAAAGTTTCATATTACATGTACTATAATTGAATCTTTAACTGGTTAACGATGGTGGCAACCAACATAAGTCTGTGGGTGCACACACTGATCCAAGTCCAAACCGGTTGCACAAATATTGTGTTTGTTTAATGGCGTTTAACGGCCTATCAACAACTAAGGTCATTTAAAACCGGGCCAACGGGTTCAATCCCGCATTCAACCTGCTGCATTGAGTGGAAAATCACGAAATCAGAATAGAACATTGACATCAAAATAAATACCCATTCAGCCCTGAAATTGGAATAAGCTGACCAGTAGTCTATTTCACCAACATTGCAAAGTATACTTTTCTAGCAAAGTATACTTTGAGAGAGTAATCATTTATTTTTCCTGAAATGCATTATTTCATATAGAACTAACAAATGCATATATTTCATGATTAAAAGTATGCAGAATTATTATACTGAATTTACATTATCACAGTCAAATTGGTGGTAATGTAATAAATTCAGTATAATGCAAATTAATAAATTTATCCTAAAATTGAAAATTTCTCCCTCAAAGTATACTTTGCTGGAAAAGTATACTTTGCAATGTTGGTGAAACGGGATACTGGTGCCAGGTCCATACCACACCAAAGCCACTTGGCCCCTTCCTTTCAAAGTAATAGTATACAAAAAATCCTATTACTCCTATAAGGTGTATAACGAGATTCAACTCTCACATACAAGAATGCCAAAGACGTATCTGAGGGCCAAAACAGGGGGCCGTTTCACTAAACTTTGTACGACTAAAATGTTCGTAAGTGCAAAATTATGATAGTCTGTAAATCTCACATTAACATTGTTTTCTTGAAAATAATTATTGGATTTACATTTATTGAGCATAGGCTGCATATGCAGCCTATGCTCAATAAATGTAAATCCATCAATTGATATTTCCAGACGATCCTAAATTTGCACTTACCGGTACGAACATTTTAGTCGTAAGAAGTTTAGTGAAACGGCCCCCAGGTCTCCGGTCGGGATTCCGGTAAGAAAGAATCCCAATCGTTAAATTACCCATCGCATGCCCCCACCTGCCACGCATGCACAAGTATCAAGTAATAGATCAATACACTTTTAACCATCAAAATAATTTGCATAATTACTGGCCAAACATTAGCTTGAATTATTGCTGGCAAAACATTAGCTTGCATTAGTAGTGGCTGGCCAAATATTAACCCTTACACTGCTGAATTAAATTTTGTCGCCTGCTGTTCATTTTCTAATTTTCTCATAAAAACCTGGTTTAACAGCACTTGAGAATCATTTCCGATGGAAATGATTCTCAAGTGCTGTCAAACCAGGTTTTTGTTGAGAAAAATGCAAAAAAATACAACAGCAGACGACAATTTTCATTGCCAGCATTCTAAGGATTAAATCGTATTAGTACCATATCATTGTCTACTGTAGGATATATCGGACATGCCATGTGATTTTGTACCTTCGGACATCTGCGTAATTTCATGAAATACAGTATACATTTTTTTCCGTTAATGGCGTCAAAAGTTGACAAAATATTCAGAGAATTATATTTCGCATGTACTGTCTGAAATATTCGTCAACTTTTCGCTTTATTTATGGAAAAAATTGTTAATTTTGTAAACATGTTTAATGAAATTACGCAGATGTCCGAAGGTGAAAAATCACATGGCGTGTTTCACATCATAACTCGTTGCTTTATGTACGCTGCATCAGACCCTTCAAACTGTTGAGTGAAACATTTAGCATAAGCCATCCATATGTTAGAAGCACAAGTTGAAGTAACGGACCGAGGTCTATAAATACATTAAATATGCCTAAAAACATCAATAAACGAAAAAAAATATAAGCTAAACAAATTGTTTTCTCCCTCCATATAGACTCATATGGAGTCTATATGAGAGGGAAAACAAAATTTTGTTTAGCTTTATTTTTTCTCGTTTATTGATGTATTTAGGCATATTTAATGTATTTATAGACCTCGGTCCGTTACTTCAACCTGTGGTTAGAAGCACCAGTCACCTAACACAAGTTGACAAGCAGTAAGTGGAGATATCACGTTTCTGGCTGCTAAGTATGATTATAATGATGACATTGAAGAAAAATAACTAGATATTATGTTTGTAAAACGTGTATTTGCCCCATTGGTATACTTGTAATTAACTAGATGGCCGCGGCCCGTATGTTGCGCCCGCCGAGGCTTTGATAGTATACGGAAAAACTTTAACCAAAAATTTTCACCCAGACGCACATACATGTGCCAATGTGGCGACTATATTGCACTGTCCACAAGTGGGTGCTTCAATGACCTTGTGAAGGTCAAAAACGCCCAGGTCGTGTTAAGAGGGACACGAGTGTGTCACATACATATATATACACACTTATGAAGTGTGCAAATGTTAAAAGTAATTGATATACAGTGGAACGTCTCAAACCGGACATGAAGATCTTAGTTTTGATGAGTTTCTTGGTCATTTATCTGAGGTGACACTGTCTGTTCGTGATCGCATAGCACACAACTATGACTCAGATTGATCTGATTTACAGCGAAACCTCTCCAAACCGGACACCCTGGGGACCTCCCAGGGTATCCGGTTTGGAGATGTTTCACTGTAGTAATATTGAAGTTATGTCACTATGGAGAAACTCTTACAAACTTTTTGAAGTAAATGACCACGAATGAACCGATGGAACTTCAAATGAATGAATGAAATGAAATACAGCCATTGCATGTATTGGTTAACTAGCACCACAACTACTGTCTGTTCCACGTTTTCCTGCTGACAAACTATTGGCTATTAAACACATTAAATTAAACACAGTAGGTGTGCGTCCACGATCGCGTTACTTCTCTGAGCATGTACTGACAACTTGAAAATTAGAAAACATACTGCTCGACTTTGAGCTTGAGCACGGCATTGGAATACAGGCTCAGGAAAGTGTATAACAATACAGAGCTCCAGATAAGTTTTGTATCTAAAGAGTTTTATACCCTCAGATATCAAATTCAATGCGTATTTTACTTTTACAGATGTATTATTAATTTTCTTCCTTATTAACACAAGTGAACAAATCATGGATAAAAATAAAATAAATTTAAAAATTCACTTATTTGAGCTGCAAAAAGCAAACGCTGTTTGCTTTTTGCAGCTCAACTAAGTAAATTTTCAACTTTATTACAGTATTTTCACTACTGAATTTGAAAATCAATGCACATTTTCACATTGCTGTGAGTATTTTGTACTCCCACTTTTGATAATGAATGCGTATTCTGCTAAAATAAGTGGGTAAAATACGCACCTTATCTGGAGCTCTGACCATATACTGGAGCTAGACACCACACTGCGACACACAGCACTAGTATGACACGACACAGGCAGCCCTCGTATGCCTTCGTTAAATCACTAATGCTACTCCCTGCGTAACGTGTTTCACGTCGAAATAGGCGCCGGATTCCTGACAAATTCACATTCAGCTACATGCAGAACTTGAAGATACTGCATATTTTTGCAGAGCTCCAGATAAGCTGCGTATTTGCTTAAATACCCAATTAAAATTGCCAAAAACCCAATTGACATCAGAACTAGCGAGTATCAAAAAGCAATAAAAAAGTTGTGGTACCTTTACCATGCTGCAGAAAACAATAAACAGACCACAAATATAGCATATCTTTCTTATTTTCCATGAAAACACATCTTGGTATTTCACTAGAATTGTCTCCAAGGAAATGCCAAGACATGTTTTCGTTTCGAAGCAAACTATTCAATAATTGCTGTCTGTTGATGTGTAAACAGGAGTGTGATATTATTTTACCCGATTAAAATTTTAAAATACCCAATTGTTTCAGAAATGATGGAGTGACAATACTTGATTACTAATTCCTTATCTGGAGCACCGTTTTTGTCTTGTAACCGGCGCAACACACTTGTGCTGGTTACTAGACGAAAAATGCGATAGTTCTAAGTAGAACGGAGTGTCATCTCGACAGGAAACCGGTACATTTTTCTACGTGAAACATTTAACGCTGATGCGGAATGCAGCACCAGTATAAGTATGCACGTTGAAATAAAACTCGAGGCTAAGCAACACAGGGGCGTCGGAACAGGTACGGCAGGTCTGCCGGATCAATAATTTTGACATATTGGGAATTCATTTATATAAAAAACGGAATGAAAATATTTTTTCCGCAATTTTCTTCATTTCTAGTCAAAAGTGTATGGTGTTACCACTCAGTTGAACCGTCTCGGCGAGACGGTTCAACTGAATGGTAACAACATACACTTTGGGTGGGTAGAGGAGGCACCCACTAGATTCGCCGGACCAATTTTATTATTCTTCCGGCGCCCCTGCAAAAAACATAACAGAATGCACTATTTAGCGACCTTGATAGTCGAACAGATTGAACAATCCCTGCCAACTTCCGTCATCAATTGCTAGAAGTGGAGAAAACAAGGTGCAAGCATGGGCAAGCATGTGTAGTCGACTCGACTAATAGGGCATTTTACTGCATTAACTGGGCTTTCTCAACATAACACAGTGTAGTAACTAGATGGCCGCGGCCCACATGTCGCGCCCGCCGACAGAATACCGAAAAACTTTAAACAACAACTTTAACCCAAACACACGTACGTATGTACGCGAATGTGGCGACTATATCGCGCTGTACGCAAGCGGGCGCGGCAAAAACCTTATAATTCCAGCATAAAAATATTTACACAATTCCCTAACATTTGATTGGCCCATAGCAAGTCTATGTCCAAAATTTATATCCCAGTAAACTCCCACGCCGAACTACTTTCCGTAACCGTGAGGCGCAGTTAAAATAATTCTTAAGAAAACGGAAAATAAACACATTTTCTTGATGAATTTATTTCAAATGCTGGAATTATAAGGAATGAATGGCCTTTTTGTGGAATTTACCTGGGATATAAACTTGGAAAAGTCGCGGGAATACTGGACAAGGCCTTCCGGCCTTCGTCCAGTATTCCCGCGACTTTTCCAAGTTTATACCCCGATAAATTCCACAAAAAAGGCCATTCATTCCTATAATAAACTAGTTTCATAAATAAGTAAATCGCTACAGAAAACACATTATGTGATAATAGCAGCTTCAATGTATGATGATGTGCTTATGCAATAAATATAATCTAAGATTTGCATTGATTTAATATCATATCTATTAAATTGAACTTGTTAACCGATGTCATAAGAAATCAATAAACTTCAGAGCTCCAGATAAGCTGCGTATTTGCTTAAATACCCAATTAAAATTGCCAAAAACCCAATTGAAATCAGAAGTAGCGAGTATCAAAGAGCAATAACAATTTTGTGGTACCTTTATCATGCTGCAGAAAACAATAAACAGACCACAAATATAGCATATTTTTCTTATTTTCCATGAAAACACATCTTGGTATTTGAAATACCAAGACATGTTTTCATTTCGAAGCAAACTATTCAATACATGTACTTGCTGTCTGTTGATGTGTAAACAGTAGTGTGATTTTATTCTACCAATTAAAATGTTGAAATACCCAATTGCTTCAGAAATGATGGAGTTAAAATACTCAATTATTAATTCCTTATCTGGAGCACTGAACTTGTTTAATAAATACCTGTGTAATAAATCATCACTTATGTAAGAATAATGAATGTGCAATATGTTACCTTGACGATCAAATAAGGGTTTGCCAAAATGAATCTAGATTGCGGAGATGATTTTGAACATGTACACTTCAATATCACAGGTTGAAGTAACGGACCGAGGTCTATAAATACATTAAATATGCCTAAAAGCATCAATAAATGAAGAAAAAAAAATAAGCTAAAATTATTTTTTTACACCCTTCATATACTTCATAATAATTTTAGCTTATTCAACATCTATCAATGTCTGTAAAATCAGGTAACATATTTGTTGAAGGAAGTAGAACTGTTCAATGGCAAAACGGCAATCATGGTAGGATCTTATTAGATTTTTAAAGGTACATGCCCACTCAGTAGGCACAAAATGTTCTTTATAGGAATTAAATATTAAAGTGTATAATCGTGTCACTATTCCACCAGTTCTAACATTTACGAGTGCCCGTTATAATACAAATATAATCATTTAATAATATTTATTTTACTGATAGTGACGCGTGGTGGTATCAGGCTACTTTCATATGCAAATGAGGCATGGTATTTTTTAATTATTTATACTAATTAAATACGTCACCTGAAAAAATAATATTTTCAACAGATTATAAAGTATGATCATTGCACATCAAAAAATAAATACAGAGAATAAAAAGTAATGTCCGTTAACATTTTAAGGAAACACAATTATCGCCCCTGATATCAGTGTGGAAATTTACGTCTGACATAAAATGTATAATAATGCCAATCAATACACGGTGTAACGGTGAATAAATGTTTAGTTTGGCAGAAAATGTCTCAGATGATGTCTCTGATTGAAAGCACATTTTGTGACTACTGAGTGGGCATGTACCTTTAAGATACATACCGAAGCTCGTTTGGGGATATACTGATTAATGTCTAAAATGAAGCATAAAATATATGTGGCTGTCACTGGAGAAATGGGGCTTATGGGATTTGCGACCAGTGTAGATACAGATCAGCCCGTGCATCCGCAGTCTGATCAGGATCTGCACTGTTGGTCATTCCATCAATGAAACACCTGTCGTGGTTCTCACGAGCTACACTGGTCAGAAATCCCATAACAGAGCTCCAGTTAAGGTGCGTAATTTGATCAACTTGGGGTGAAATTTTGTTATTTCTTCACCAAAAATGGCAAGTTGGGGGTCCTTTAGAATCGTCTCATTGAGACGATTCTAAAGCACTCCCAACTTGCAATTTTTGATGGAGAAATAAGAAATTTACCTCCAAATTACGCATCTTAACTGGAGCTCTGCCATCAGCGTCATTTCTCCAGTCACAGCCACATTTAAAAATAAACTGATGAAGGTGTATAATGGAGCATAACACAGAACTCCAGATAAGAGTACAAAATACTCACAGCAATGTGAAAATACGCATTGATTTTCATATTGAGTAGTGAAAATACTGTAATAGAGTTGAACATTTACTTAGTTGAGTTGCAAAAAGCAAACACTGTTTGCTTTTTGCAGCTCAAATAAGTGAATTTTTTAATTTGTTTTATTTGTTATCATTTGTTCCGTATTTAATAAGGAAGAAAATCAATATACATTTGTAAAAGTAAAATAAGAATTGAATTTGAAATATGGGCGTATAACAGGGATTCCGCTGGGGAAAAAAAAAAACGCCACTTCAAAAAAATCAAAAATCAATTTTTTTTTTCCATTTTTTTTTTTAAAATTGTAATTTTTTATAGCCAATTGTTTATTTTTATCGCCAATTGCGAAAGTGGCGATCGCCAGCGGAATCCCTGGCATAATACTCTTTAGATACAAAACTTATCTGGAGCTCCGACATATGCAATTTAGCAATAAGAACAATTTGGCTTCCACCAAAAGGGAGATAACTTCAACTTACCCTGAGATTACTGTCCATTGCCACCTCGTCTACTGTCCAAAATGGAAAGAGGTTCGTGAATGATAACGGCTCCAGGCCAGCATACACGACCCAGGCACTTGGTGGATTTTCCGGATTGATTTCTGAAAAACATTCAGTTGATATGTTGATTTTGTAAAGTATGGGAATGTCTCCATCGTGGTAACATGTAGATAAATACTGTAATAGTGAAAGTGAGCAGATACCCTCGGCTAACACCAATAGCCTATTTCACCAACATTGTAAAGTATACTTATGTAGCAAAGTATACTTTGAGGGACAAATTTTTGATTTTACGATAAATTGATTAATTTTTATTATACTGAATTTATTACATTATCACAGCCATTTTGGCTGTGATAATGTAATAAATTCAGTGTAATAATTCTGCATACTTTTAATCATCAAATATATGCAGTTGTTAGTTCTATATGAAAAAGTATTAAAATTTAAATATGTTTTTGGATTTAATGTGTTTTTAATGGCCAAACATTTGTTGGCAGCAAAACGTGGAACAGACAGTAGGTCTCGTCATTATGTGAGAGATTCTACAAGCGCCGTTATCCTGCATACCTTGACAGTAGTGTAGCGTGGTTTCCATTGCACATTTCCTATCGGCCGTGAACCTCGTCTGCGCCGATCCAGTGAGAACGTTCTCCTGGTCGTCTTGTCCCTCGGGCCACCAACCCAGCCACAGGTAAACCTCGTGGCCGTTGTCCACCATCAACACCCCAGGCTGCGACTGCTTGTACAGGTCCGTCTGTAGGGCGGGGAACTTGGTGTGCAGGTCAGCGGTTCTGGATGGGTTCAAGATCTCTTGGGCTTCAAACACGCCCGATACACTCGACATGTGGAAAAGGCGCAACGTATGACTGAAAGACTGTGGATCTGAAAATAGATCATCAATTCATATTGTTAGCTTTATCTCTGAAAAGAAAATTTTGATTGTCTCAATATGTCTATAATGCATGCTAAGACAAAATATAACACTTGACATTCAGGGCTAGAAAGCCACATACAGAAACACGCACTACTGTCTGTTTCACGAAACCTGTTCAAATTTTACGGCTATATAAACAATGCAAAAACAATTTCTAAAATTTTCGTTTTTTGACTCCTCTCCCATTAATACATTCCATATTAAATCAACAAAAATGTTATGTTCTCTTCATTGCATAAGCACACCATCATGCAGTGAGGCTGTATCTGTAGCAGTCTCGTTTGGATATACACTAGCGTACAGTTAATACGCCATGTTATTACAGTGGAGCCTCTCTAAACAGGACACCCTGGCCACCCCGTTGTGTTTAATTTAGACGGGTTACACTGTAATGCATGTCATTATCGTGTCCAATCCTGATTGAAAATTATAAAATCGTTCATTAACTGCTTAATTGCAGTCAAAACTCTCTAGACCAGACACCTTGGCCACCCAGTTGTCTTTAATTTAGACGGGTTACACTGTAATATGTGTCATTGTCGTGTCTAATCCTTAATCATGAACTGCTTAATTGCAGTGGAACCTCTCTAAACCGGACACCCTGGGGACATCCCAGGGTGTCCGGTTTAGAGAGGTTCCACTGCACAATAAAAGAAAATTAAAACCTGAAGAACATTGGCGTATTTTATATTAAAGATGGACGTACTATTTAGTAATGAGTAGTATGTTGATCTGTCACCAATGCGGATGTTGACAGCTCGCCAGAAGTCGGTTTTCTCCTGACCTTCGTTGACCTCCGTTATGGATATAGAGACGTCCGATTCGAGGCCGACTTCTAGAGGGCACCTGCAGATAAAAAAAAAGTGAAAGTGAAAGGGTTTAACGTCCCAGCAACAGCTAAGGTCATTTAGAGTCGGGACCAAAGTTTAAAGTCTCATCCGACAGACCAGTGAAATGAAAATACTATGAAAGTATTTTTTTATGCCCTAGGCGAGGTTTGAACCCACAACCTCCGGATTGGAAGTCGGGTGTTCTAACCCCTAGGCAACACTCCATCCCCATTTGATGACAAAGATTTCAGTTTTGTGCAAAGAAAATGTAACAATTAACAAAGCAGTAAATAGAGGATTGTACAAGGTGTGTGATCACATGGTTTCCGAACCCGACGCGACGTAATTTTTACAGTAGATTTTCACAAAAATCTTCCTAACAAACGGACGGATTTTGATGATATGTAGCGCACCAAATACGATGGCATATGTGTTTTATGGGTGCTCTGAAAGTTCTTTACAATAACTTATACATTTCATAAAGAATCGAGTACCGTTTATTTCTTACATTCACATGCTCTAGTTTTTATTTACAATTACGGTAACCGATTCGGACGGACGAACAGACGGATGGACGGACGGTCCAAACACTATATGCCACCCGTTTCTTCGAAACCCGGTGGCATAAAAATATGTCATTCCATTAGCAAGATATTACAGGAAATCTACTGTAAACACATCTAAAAAACATGACGTCATGCCATTCGGGAACCAAGTGATCCCCCACCTTGTAATATAAAGCAACCGAAATACATACCTTTCCTTCAAGTTTTCTGATGCTTGGACGGCCAGTTTCCGAGTGTGATCGGCCGACTTACACCCATGCCATACTGTCAAATATCCAGTTTTCACATTTAACAACACAAATGAAGACACACTCCGTAAGCTGTCAGCCTCAACTGGGACCTCGATGAGACACATCTCGTTATCGTATTCATTTCGGAGACAGTAGAAGCGCCAAGCACCCTGGGTATTGGTATCTTCCTCCTCGCGTTTCCCCGTGTGAATTATCATACTACCATTGAATAAGTTCAGAAAGCACGGCGGTTCTTTTCCTTCGTCTACACGGATCTACAATAGATTTATTGAATACACTCAGGTAAGCATAAACCGCAATGAATACTCCATGTGCTTAACAATAAGTTTTTGTCTAAAGCCTATTGCATGCACATCTAATTGTTTCTTATATTTTAAACATACCATGCGATTTTGTACCAAAGAACATGTGAGATTTTTCATGAAATATATTTACAGAAATTGTGATATTTTGGGTAAATGCCGTCGAAAGATGATGAAATATTCATACAGCAAAATTTGCTATGAAATATTCGTCAACTTTCGACGTCATTTACGGAAAATATCATAAATATTTTTCAAGAGATATCTATCACACATGTTCTTAGGTACAAAATAATATGGCGTTTCTCAATTGAGAAAAGCTCAACTCTCGACACATTGGAGTATTCTGTAAATTAGTCCCTTGAAATGAGACCGACATATCATTGGCTGTTTACCAGCATAACGTTTCCAATGTACACAATGTAACTGCAATTAAATCTCCATTTTCATGCCTGCCATAAGCAAGCAGCGCTAACTAGATGGCCGCGGCTTGCATGTCACGCCCGCCGAGACTTTGATAGTATACCGAAAAACTTTAACCAAAATTTAAACCTGGACGCACGTACATACATATGTATGGACGTATGTACGCCAATGTGCCGACTATATCGCGCTGTCCGCAAGAGGGCGCGACAAAAAGGTGTTGGATTTGCCGGCACATACCTGGGGTCCTCGTTCCTCGTCCAACTCGACGGTCATCAGAGCCGACGCCCCTTTCTCGTTGATCGTGGAACCTTTTCCCTGCCAGAAGAAATACGCACAGCGCTCTCGACCCTGCTGCGAATGTTTCGAAGCTTGGCCTTTGAGGTTTCTTGCTCCTGTAGTCAGAATGTAAACGATCATTTATAAAACATCACATCTGCATAGTATAGTGCAACAGGGGGCTGTTTCACAAAACTTTGTACGATTAAAATGTTCGTAAGTGAAAAATTATGATAGTCTATAAATTGCACATCAACACTGTTTTCTTGTAAACAATGATTGGATTTACATTTAATGAGCATAGGCTGCATATGCAGCCTATGCTCAATAAATGTAAATCCATCAATTGAAATTTCTAGACGATACTAAATTTGTGCTTACGAACATTTTAGTCGCAAGAAGTTTAGTGAAACGGGCCCCAGATGAATAACAATTAACCCTTTCGACGTTACAGACATCTATGATCATGTTTGCAAACAGTGTAGATCCAGATGAGCTGGCCCGTAACAAGCTGTCTCATCAGGATCTACACCATTTGCGGATATTTTCTTATTTCTAAAAACAAAAACCCCTTTCTGATAAATGAAACATCACATGGGTTTGTTCATTCCAGTTACTTAGGGGTGAACGGTTTAATTGGGCCTTGATTTCAGTCCAAGACACAGGGATAACGCTTTCACCCCTAAGTAACTGGAATGGATTTTCATATGTTCCAACCAAACCAATCGTCACAAATGATTTTCAGACTCGTCAATTTATGAAAAAGGAAAAGGGGATGTTTTTGTTCTCAAAAATATGAAAATTACTTGCAAAAAGTGCAGATCCTGATGAGACGGCTCGTCACGACCACTATACAGGTCTGTCGTGTTGAAAAGGTTAAGCCAACAACATAACATAAAAGGTATTATCCCGTCAACACAGTGCGTATGTGCCGTGAAACACGGTGCCGTGAAACATTTTTGATATCCAGTCAATACTATTTTTGCATTTTACAGCCATTTGCAGGTGTTCACGGGATAAATAGAATAGTAGGTCAGTGCCGTGAATGGGAAAAAAATATCTGGCGCGGCACGGACACGGGATGTGCTCGGCAGAGCCTCGCCCTTCCCGTTTCCTGAGCCTTGCCAGATATTTTTTCCCATTCATGGCACTAACCTACTATTCTCTATCTATTTTCCTCATTTCTGAACCAAAGTATATGTTGTGACCACTCATTTGAACCGTCTCGGCGAGACGGTTCAAATGAGTGGTCACAACATATACTTCTGATGAGAAATAAAGAAATTCCTGAGCTTTGCCAGATATTTTTTCCCATTCACGGCACTAACCTACTATTCTCTATTTATGTCTAGACCGAGCCTGGTGGACATTTCCTAAAAGGGTTAAACAATGAGGCAAAGACGATTGAATGGCGAGCGACAGCGGCGGTGTTACCTGCGGATGTGATCATGTACTGCCAGCGGATGACGTAGGTGTCTCCCTCGTGTAGTTGTCCGTAGCTGTGCTCCTCGACGAGGAAATGCTCGTACTCGAGAACATGCCACACGAGCACCTTCACGGTTTCTATGTTCTGTACCTTGATGAACCCGTCCATGTCCTGCTCCCTGGAAACACGAAGCATTCCATTTAAAGGTGCATGCTCACTCTGACAGTAGGCACAAAATGTTCATTATAGGAATTAAATAAGTGTATATTTGTGTCACTAATCCACCAGTTCTAGAAATTACGAGTGCCCGCTGTACAGATATAATCATTTAGTAATATTTATTTTACTGATAGTGACTCGTGGTGGTATCAGGCTATTTTCATATGCAAATGAGGCGTGATATTTTTTAAATTATTTATACTAATTAAATGTGTCGCCTGAAAAAATAATATTTTCAACAAATTTTAAAGTATGATCATTTCACATCAAAAAGTAAATACAGATAATAAATAGTAAATTTTAAACACGGTTATCGCCCTTGATATCAGTGTGGAAATTTACGTGTCATATAAAATGTATAATAATGCCAATCAGGACGTGAGGTAATGGCAAATGAATGTTTATTTTGCAAAAAAATGTCTCGGATGATGTCCGAAATAAAGAACATGTTGTGCCTATTAAGTGGGCATGTACCTTTAATATTAATGCAATCTGTACCACTACTGTCTGTTTCACGAAAGCTGCCCAAATTTTACGGCTATATAAACAATTCAAAAACAAGATTTCTTTTGATAATATTAAATTAAAGGAAAAACTAAGAATGAGCCTTCTTTTTATTTCGTGAAATTTGGTCAAATATTGATTTTATTGCGAAAAAACAATTTCCCCATGTTAAATCCCCATAGACATCTTTAACATGGGGAAATTTTTTTGAATTTTAGAAATACTGGACCGATTTTTAAAATTTAACTTTTGTTTTCTTAGTTAGATCATATCCAAGCTATCTAGCCAGGTTTCGGAGTCAATTTCCAATTTTTTTTCGTTTTTTGACTCTTCCCACACTTCCTTACATAAAGTGTGTATTAGGCAAAATTAGTAGGTCACTCTCCACGAAGTAAGCAAAGAACGCTTCAAACACACATTTGGAAAGACTAGTCCGTCATACCATAAACAATGCAAAAACAATTTTTTTTTCGATAATATTAAATTAAAGCAAAATTTAAGAATGAGCCTTCTTTTTATTTCGTGAAATTTGGTCAAATATTGGTTTTATTACGAAAAATTGATTTCTCTATGGGAATTTAATATGGGGGGAAAAGAGGTAGAGGAGTTGTGGGAGGAGTCAAAAAACTTTTTTTTTTGGAAATTGACTCAGAAACCTAGCTAGATAGCTTGGAAATGATCTAACTAAGAAAACAAAAGTTAAATTTTAAAAATCGGTCCAGTATTTCTGAAATTCTAAAAAATTTCCCCATGTTAAATCCCTATAGACATCTTCACGGAGTGAAGATATCTATGGGGATTTAACATGGGGAAATTTTGTTTTCGCAATAAAATCAATATTTGACCAAATTTCACGAAATAAAAAGAAGGCTCATTCTTAAATTTTCCTTTAATTTAATATTATCGAAAAAAATATGGTTTTTGAATTGTTTATATGGCCGTAAAATTTCGTGAAAATTTCGTGAAACAGACTATAGTGGCCCACGATGTACACGACGTGTGTCGTGAAGTATTCCGAGCAAAACAGGACATGTACTCAGTCCTATGTTTGTTTGTTTGTTGGGGTTTAACGGCCTATCAACAGCTAAGGTCATTTAAGGCCGGGTCAATGGGTTTAGTATTAAATCTCATATATTACCTGTACAAGTACATGTACAAATAAACCAACACGGTGATCATTACATCAAACTCCCAACAATACACATCAATTGAGAGGTTCAGTACCATTTATTGCCACGCCCAACGTGAGATCCTTCAAGCACGAGATCAACAGGAACCTTGCTGGCTGGCACCAACAGCTTGGCATCGTACGGTTTCAGGTCCGTGAAGTCGGACTTCACCTCCCGCACCTCGTCCGGATTCTTACATTGGATCAACCTGAGGAGGAACGAATGGACATGAGGAATTGCGACATTTGGGTACATGATTCTACTGAAAACAGTGTTCGAAATAAACAGTAGCCAGTAGTAAACTTGCTACCTAAAAGTCTGTAGCGAGTTACTTTACTACCTGTAGCCGATTTCATCAAAATTGCAAAGAATACTTATCTAGCAAGTGGGGAGTAATCATTTATTTTTCCTGAAATGCATGATTTCATATAGAACTAACGACTGCATATATTTGATGATTAAAAGTACGCAGAATTATTATACTGAATTTATTACATTATCACAGCCAAAATGGCTGTGATAATGTAATAAATTCAGTATAATAACAAGAAATGGGGCAAAGCCACGAAGGCCAGGTTTTTTTCAAGCATAGACACTTGGATAACATAATTATACCCACTTTTTGTAGACTAGATGGCCGTGGCCTGCATGTCGCGCCTTGGGGCGAGGCATGGACACTAAAAAAATAGATATAGTAGATGGAAAAACTTTAACGAAAAAACTTTAACCGGACACGGACGTACGGACGGAAGGACGGATGTATGCCAAAATGCATAAAATTCGCTTTCCGCAAGCGGGTGCGACAATGATGATAAACACCCATGTGAAGTATCAAGGTAATGGGTGAAGCAGTTGCAGAGATATAGTACACTTAAAAACTTTAACAAAAAAATTCAAAGTAATTTGACCTTGACATTGTGCACAGGGGCCGCACGGTTGGGGGTTAGAATGAAAATATGGATGATGATAAACACCCATGTGAAGTTTCAAGGTAATGGGCGAAGCAGTTGCAGAGATATAGTATAACGAAAAAGTTTTAAGCAAAAAACTTTAACCAGACGTACGTTAAAAAGTTAACGTTGAAAATGGCTAAGTCAATTACGTAGAAATAATAGGTGAAGGTAAAAAAAATGGTCACATGTTGGATAGTTGTATGTGGTAGGCATCCCTTGGTTATGAAGCTGTGAAAGTTTGGTGGTCCTAGGTGGTACAGTACCAAAGAAATGGACTTACACACGCAAACTTAACATTGTAAACGCGAAAACTTAACATTGAAAATGGCTAAGTCGACTATGCGGAAAAAATGGGTCAAGATATAAAGTAACATGTTGGAATAGTGATATGTGGTGGGCACCCCTTGATTATGAAGCTGTGAAAGTTTGGTGGTCCTAGGTGGTACAGTAACAAAGAAATGGACTCAAACACGAAAACTTAACATTGATTGTGGACGCCGCCTGCCGAGCGCCCGCCCGCCCGCCGCCCGCCCGCCCGGCTTTCGCCAATCCAATAGCCTGGATTTTTTTTCAAAAAACCTGGCTAAAAATTAAAAAATTTATCCTTAAATTGAAAATTTCTCCCTCAAAGTATATTTTGCTAGATAAGTATACTTTGCAATGTTAGTGAAATCGGCTACAGGCCTATGAAAGAGCAATAAAATTAGACTTCCCTGAAGCTAAATGGGAAAAAACCAATATCCAAAAAATCTGAATATCGCACTGCATTATATACGATTTCAAGTTCAAGCTTGCTACTCGGTAAGGTGAACTTGCTACAAACGATTCAAACAGGTAGCAAGTACTTGAAAATCTCATTCAACATAATTGTAAAGTCTGGATGTCCATTCTGTGGAATCCCTAGCCCAAAAGTTTTTGTGCTAAACCCTGGTGAGCCCTTCAGTTGCCGTACAAAAAAATGAAAGTGAATGGGTTTAACGTCCCAGCAACAGCTAAGGTCATATAGAGACGGGACCACGGTTTCAAGTCTCATCCGACAGGACCAGTGGGATGGAAATACTATGAAAGTATTTTTGATGCCTAAGGCGAGGTTTGAACACCCAATGGATTGGAAATCAGGTGTTCCAACCCCTAGGCCACAACCCATCCCTAGTTGTCGTACGAACGTACCTGGATGTGTCGGGCCAGTCGGCAAACTTCTCACGGAACAGGATCGTCTCCATGTTTTGATTGACTTTACCGAACAGCGCCCAGGCCGGCCGACTGTCGCACTTCAGTGGGAGACCCCCGTCGTCTTCTACCGGGGGGAGAAATGTACAACATTTGTGATGTTCGCAGGATGAAAGGGTTAAACATTGGACAAAACTATAAGTGTGGCCAACTTTTTCACTTTATTTGATTCCATAATCTTCGTTGAACCATGTTACGTAACTTCGAAGCTATTTTGTGCTCGCGAGCCAGTGTATTGCCAATTTTATTTGGATTTAACCCTTTCACCCCTAAGAAACTGGAATTGATTTTGGTATGTTAATTTTAAAACCAATCCAACCATCACAAAATGATTTTCAGACTAGTCCATGTATGAAAATGGGGTGATTTTGTTCTCAAAAATATGAAAATTACTTGCAAAAAGTGCAGATCCTGATGAGACGGCTCGGTGATGAGCCATCTCATCTGGATCTACACTGTTTGCCAATACCACTATATAGGCCTGTGGTGTTGAAAGAGTTAAGAGACGGTTTCAATCTACCTTTGAAGGAACTAACTTGAGAGTGGAGACAGTGTGTTCATGTCGAGTGAACATTAGTTTGGTTACCAGTGAAGGGACTTACAGTAGAGTGGGTAAGGGACTTAAGAGTGGAGAGTGGGTGAAGGGATTACTTGTGATGGAGAGGGGTGAAGGGACTTACTGATGGAGAGAGTGGGTGAAGGGACTTATTTGAGGAGTGGGTGAAGGGATTATGAGTGGAGAGAGTGGGTGAAGGGACTTACTGAGGAGAGTGGGTGAAGGGATTACTTGTAGGGGAGAGTGGGGACTTACTTTGAGAGGAGAGAGTGAAGGGACTTACTAGTGAGTGCAGAAGGGAGTAGTGGGAAGGACTTAACCGTGAGGGGTATTAGATGGGTGAAGGGACTTACTTGAGGGGAGAGTGGGGAAGGACACTTCAGCAGAGAGTGGGTGGGGGACTCTTAGAGAAGTGGGTGAAGGGACACTTCGACGGAGAGTGGGGAAGGGACTTCTAGTGATGGAGAGAGTGGGTGAAGGGACTTAAACTCTAGAGGGCTAGAGTGGGTGAAGGGACTTACATGAGTGGAGAGTGGGGTGAAGGGACTTACTTGGGACGATAGTGGGTGAAGGGACTTACTAGTATGGAGAGGTGGGTGAGGACTATAGGGTGAGTGGAGAGAGTGGGTGAAGGACTTACTAGGGGTGGGAGATTGAGAAGGGTGGGAAGGGACTTACTTCAGAGGGGTGAAGGGACTTACTAGTGAGTGGAGAGAGTGGGTGAAGGGACTTACTTCTGAGCGGAGAGTGGGTGAAGGGACTTACTAGTGAGTGGAGAGAGTGGGTGAAGGGACTTACTTCTGAGCGGAGAGTGGGTGAAGGGACTTACTAGTGAGTGGAGAGAGTGGGTGAAGGGACTTACTAGTGAGTGGAGAGAGTGGGTGAAGGGACTTACTAGTGAGTGGAGAGAGTGGGTGAAGGGACTTACTAGTGAGTGGAGAGAGTGGGTGAAGGGACTTACTTCTGAGCGGAGAGTGGGTGAAGGGACTTACTAGTGAGTGGAGAGAGTGGGTGAAGGGACTTACTAGTGAGTGGAGAGAGTGGGTTGATGTCACAGGAGCTGTAGTCATAGCCACGCTGCCAGACCTGCTGGGCCAACTTGAGGGCGACTTTCCGTTGGGCGGGCGTCACCGCCTTGCCCTGCCACAGGTACAACTCACTCCCGAAGTCAAACACAAACACCTGCAACACGGACATGCAGAATACCGGATTAGAGTCAGAGCTCCATATAAGTTATGTGTCTAAAGAGTATTATACCCTCAAATTTCAAATTCAACGCGTATTTTACTTGGCATACTACTTATTGTTCTTTTTTTGGGCAAGGTGTTCAAATCATTTTGCGCATAAAATGTGCTTCTCAAAGCAGTTCTGTAAGTAAAATGTTTTTTTTCAGAACATTATAATCTCACTTTATCATGTGTCAGAGCTCCAAATAAGTTTTGTATCTAAAGAGTATTATACCCCCAGATTTCAAATTCAACTTTTACAAATTGATTTTCTTCCTTATTAAATAGGGAACAAATAATAAAAAATAAAACAAATTAAAAAATTCACTTATTTGAGCTGCAAAAAGTAAACAGTGTTTGCTTTTTGCATCTCAACTAAGTAAATTTTCAACTTTATTACAGTTATTTTCACAACTCGATTTGAAAATCAATGCATATTTTCACATTGGTGTGAGCATTTTGTACTCCCATTTATGATAATATAATTCCAGCACAAAAATATTTACACAATTCCCTAACATTTGATTGGTCCGTTGCAAGTCTCCATCCAAAATGTATATCCCAGTAAACTCCATGCCGAACTACTTTCCGTAACCGGAAATTTAACAGAACGAAATTGAATTATGATAATTTTGTAGAATTTAAGTAAAACATATAAAGTCCAAGTTTGGTGATTGCGAGGCCAGATTTCTGGATGGCCAAGTAATGCAGGAAAAAGCCTAGGATGGTTAACCCTAACCATCCTAGGCTTTTTCCTGCATTACTTGGTCATCCAGAAATCTGGCCTCGCAATCACCAAACTTGGACTTTATATGTTTTACTTTACTGCCCAAGTAATGCAGGAAACCAGTGGCTGGTACCTTGTCCTTCTGGAGCATTTCATATTTGGGCTGGTTGCCCCAGCAGTCCAGGCAGGGACTCAGCTTGTTCTTCTCCAGCCGGTAGACCATGTTGGTACCGAGGATATGGTTCTCGTACATCTCGTCCTCCTCTGGTGGACCACCTCCTGGAAAGAACAACAACCAAGTCACAAACGTCATCGCTACAACATTGTATTGAAGCAGTATGCATGTTTGTTTGTTGGGGTTTAACGGCCTATCAACAGCTAAGGTCATTTAAGGCTGGGTCAATAGGTTTAGTACTAAATCTCATATATTACCTGTACAAGTACATATATACATTTTCAAGTACATGTACAAATGGGGGGAAAATCCCAAAATCAGAACTGAATATTTACAATAACAAAACTATATTCAGCCCTGAAATCAGAATAATCCTCATCTGATGACAGGTCCTCGCCACACCAGAATCACTTGGCCCCTCCCAAAAGCAGTAGGATCAGTAATAATCTTACTACTTTTATAATGGGCAATAACCCAATTCAACTCCCAGGTAACAAAAGAGCCAAAGATAAAAACATACCGGAGGGCCAAACCAGGCAAATCGTGATTCCTATAAGGAGGAACCCCTACCGTTAATTTACGCCGTCTCGTTCGCCCGACCACCACCCACGTATTCTTGAAGTACTGGAAGCAGTTCTACACCAGGGCCCGTTTGCTCAAAACCTCTGTTAGCTTAACAGACTGTTAAATCCTTAGCAATGCTAAGGATTTAACAGTCTGTTAACCCATTTCAGCCTAAGGATACTATGATTTTTGTTGAAAAAATCTCATTATTTTGTTCATTCATCGATAAAGGTATATGTTGTTACCACTCATTTGAACCGTCTCGTCGAGACGGTTCAAATGAGTGGTTACAACATATACTTTCGAAAGGAAATAAAGAAAATAGGGATTTTTTTCTCTCAAAAGGTTCATACTACTAAAAGTGTATCCCGTCTGTATTGGGTTAGGCTAACAGAAGCTTTGAGCAACCGGGCCCAGGTAACTACATGTAATTGCCAATTAATGTCATTACAATTCGATTCGCGACATACCCATGTAGTCTTTGAGACCGCCGAGTGTCTCCCAGAACTGTTTGGATCCCAGGAGGCTGCGGCGTTCCTCCAACACCGTGACCCCCAGGGCGTGTTTACAACCGAGGTCTCGCTTCTGCTTCACCGTGTCTGCCACATCCGCTGCCTGCAATATACAACGCTTTATCAGGTAACCTGCCCTGTATTGACCGAATACGTACCGACTGATAACATATTGTTGTTGTATCAGGCATTGACCTGATATAAACATCCGGGTTACAACAAAATGAAAACCGACGTCCCATTGGTCGGATGACGTCACATGAGGTTAACAAGGCCGTCTTTTGTCCAATGAATTTACTTCTCACATTAACATGTTTCTCTAATGCCACTATTTTGTACCTACGGGTTCATTGCATTAACTCTTTGCATGCGGAGAAATATGTGGGCTATAAATAGTTCAAAAGTAGTAGACGATAATTCTTTATATTTTCTCTTATTTCTGTCGGTAAATATCATGAATATGCCTTGGAATTTCATTAGAATTGAGTCCGGAGGACGCAATTCTAATGAAATTCCAAGACATATTTACAGAGAGAAATAAGAAACATACTCACAATTTGTTGAATGATATTTTCACCACTAGCATGTAGAGTTAAATGTAGCACTTCCACGAAAGATTTTTTCCAAAATTTGCTTTCAGAACAAATATTATTGTGGACTTTAATTTTGCACTTACAAACTTCTTAGTCGTACGAAGTTTAGAGAAATGGACCCCAGTTGTATATTGTGTACCTTCGCCTTCTCTATAACGTTACAATAGTCGCCGACCCACTGCACTATCTTATCTGGCGTGACCAGCACGTAGCAGTCCCCGCTGTTCAACGACGTCGCTGCTGGCTCCACCAGTCGACATTGCACGCGCCTTCGGCCTGCAAATGGAGAATAGAATACCGTAATAACACCAAATATTCGGACACAATTTATTCTGGGAAAATACATGATTTCCGACAACAACGAGTTTCCTAATGTTAGGGTTAGTATGGTTGTGCTGGCTTATCACTATTTAAAGGATATTCATATTTTTGCAACGAATATGAAATATATGTTCATCGAGTGGTGTGAAATGTCCATATGGACATTTCACACCACTCGATGAACATATATGTCATATTCGTTGTAAAAATATGAATATTCTATTTATTATATACCGCTCCATGGAAATTAGCAGTTGTTTAGACTATATACAGTAATGAATTTGTATTTGCAGCCTATTTGTAGTCCGGCACTGCAGATGCACTTTATGAATATAGATAGCGGAAGTAGTCGTATTTTCACCGGAAGTTGTTTATTTCATCGATGAGAACATATGACTTTTATTTACATCGTATAACTATGTATTTCATGGGTAGGTATATAATAAAACTTTGTATTTGGATACAATTTGTTTTGGGAAACACCTTGGGCCTGCAAACGGTTATAAATAGAATTCTGGGAAAATATATGATTTCTGATGTTTACTGGTTTATCCCTATAACAATGTATTTAGATACAATTTGTTTGGCAAAACCCCTTTGGCCTAGAGCATAACAGGCTGGTGTCATGGGATACCGGGTGTATCAGGTAAGGCACTCTACAAAGTGATACTTAGAGAAACTGACCCAGAATTTACTGGCTCTTTCACGCAACCTGCCCAAACTAATCAATATTTGACCAAATTTCACAAAAATAAAAATAAAATTTAACAGTATAGAAAAGATATATTGTTTTTGCATTGTTTATATGGCTGTAATCATTGGGCAGGTTGCGTGAAACAGACAGTAGTGTCACATGACCTCACCTTTCACATGAATGAGCATGACAGGAAGATAAGGTTCGAGACGCGACTTGCCCGGCGATGAACCATTAGAGTCGGTCTTGCGTAGTTCCACCTTTGCGAAGTTTTCGTTACTGGCCAACCCGGCCAGCGCCTCAACAGCGAAACCCGATCCCTGAGATACTGAAAGATGGGAAAATGGTTTCCAATATGTAGAAAGTTACATTTAGATCCAGACGTCGCGATTTGTTGTCAGAAATTCACGCGTCACGCATCCTGTTCAGACGTGTACATGTACGCGTGGGTGTCAAACGGCCAATAAAGTAAGTCAAATCGCAAGTCGAAAGCACATGTGGGCGGGACTTGCATGGAGATAGACATGCGCATGCAAAGAAGGCGGGGCAACCAATAAGAAAGTTATAGTTCACATATTGAAATTAATTAATTATTAAAAATTCAATATATAAACTATAACTATTACTTATAGCATAAAATCGACTTTCTCAGTGTTTTCAGAGATGCGTTGCCAAGAAACCTCTCAAAATGAGATCACATATATTTTCTTCGTGTACAGGGGGCCGTTTCACTAAACTTCTTACGACTAAAATGTTCGTACCCGTAAGTGCAAACTTATGATAGTCTGTTTATTTCACATTAACAATGTTTTCTTGTAAACAATTATTAGATTTACATTTATTGAGCATAGGCTGCATATGCAGCCTATGCTCAATAAATGTAAATCCATCAATTGATATTTCCAGGCGATCCTAAATTTGCACTTACAAACATGTTAGTCGTAAGTTTAGTGAAACGGCCAACTGTTTAGGGAGGTTACACTGTATATATAATCGTAGGTAATGAATGTAACAGAATATGGTAACAGGTGCTGTATAGATGTACGAGGTTTCATGCCCTTAGCTGTATGTACAGTGGAACCTCTCTAAACCGGACACCCTGGGGGCTTAGAGAGGTTCCACCGTAAATGAGACATTTGATCATTCTGATCCACAAGGATATACCAATATCTAAGGTACAGTGGAACCTCTCTAAATCGGACACCCTGGGAGGTCCCCAGGGTGTCCGGGTTAGAGAGGCTCCACTGTAAATCAGACATATGGACATAACGTGTGTATGCTTGCTTTTTAATCATGAACATACATTACATGTACAGTGGAACCTCTCTAAATCGGACACCCTGGGAGGTCCCCAGGGTGTCCGGGTTAGAGAGGCTCCACTGTAAATCAGGCATATGGGTGCCGCAACACAGGTATATGTGGTTTGCGATCATGAACAGACGTTATCAACGGTGAGAGATGAAAATAAACACAAACAATTAAACAGACAGTTTAGAGAGGTTCCACTGTGTGTCACGTTTGATCAGGGACCTATTATAACTTGGAACATTTTCAGCGACTTCCCAAGAGCTCCAGATAAGATGCGTATTGAAGTATTTTACGTACTTATTTTAGCAGAATACACATCGACTATCAAAAGTGGGAGTACAAAATACTCACAGTATTGTGAAAATATGCATTAATTTTCAAACTGAGTAGAGAAAATACTGTAATAAAGTTGAACATTTACTTAGTTCAGCTCAAATAAGGGAATTTTTTATTTTTGTTGTAATTTTTTCACTAGTTAACCCTTTCAACACCACAGACCTCTATAGAGACAATGTTTGCAAACAGTGCAGATCCAGATGAGCCGGCTCGTAACGAGCCGTCTCATCAGGATCTCCACTGTTTGTTAATAATTTTAAACGTCGTACAGATTACCCTTTTAGAAGAATGGGATAATTTGAATGAACAAAATTAATGAAATAGCGTGAAACATTTGCATGGAACATCCTATTAAGTTACTTGGTGTTGAAAGGGTTAATACTGTTAACCTTTGAACCCGAAAGCCCGCTATATGCAAACAGTGCAGATCCAGATGAGCCGGCTCGTAACGAGCCGTCTCATCAGGATCTGCACTGTTTGAAAGTAATTTTCATATTTTTGAGAACAAAAAATATCCCCTTTTTATAAATGGAATAATCTGAAACATTGGCATGGAACATCCTATTAAGTTACTTGGTGTTGAAAGGGTTAATAAGTGAGAAAATTAATAACACATCTGTAAAATACTCATTGAATTCAAATAAGTCAAGTTTTAAAACTTGACTATCATTTGTTCCCTTATTTAATAAGGAAGAAAATCAATAATACATTTATAACAGTCAAATTCGCATTGAATTTGCAATCTGAGGGTATAATACTCTTTAGACACAAAACTTATCTGGAGCCCTGCACCCAACACATACTCATAGTTGCTTACTTTCTGCAACTTTGACACGTTTTAGTTCACGCTCCGCGACCCCGGTAATGACCTCTGTATATTCGGACTTGACCTCCAGACACGCAGACATCGTCTTCAGGGGGTTACGACTCTTGGCGGCATGGCGACGCTTGGGCTTAATCTTCTTGGCTGTCTCGAGTCTGAAACGTGGACAATTGACCTGTTGTATAAAATTTTATACCATTTTTCCCCATTTTTCCTAAAAAATGCACTGCGTGTTATCTGGAGTGGTCCAGTAGCTTATTTCATCACCACAATTGCAAAGCATACTTATCTTGCCAAGTACACTTTCAGAGAGAAATTTTCAATTTAAGGATAAATTTATGAATTTTTATTATACTGAATTTATTATATAATCAAACCAGTGATAATGTAATACATTCAGTATAATAATTCTGCATGCTTTTAATCATCAAATATATGCAGTCATTAGTTCTAGATGAAACAATGCATTTCGGGAAAAATAAATGATTACTCCCTCAAAGTATAATTAACCCTTTCTCTGATAGACGACTTTTCACGCCTCTGCAGAAGATGTCTTTTGAAAACATTGTGGGAAAAGGAGAAATTGCTTGTAACAAGCAATTTCTCCTTTTCCCACAATGTTTTCTACTCTATCAGATAATTTAACCATCATTTGACCAAGCATTTGATTCTTTTATTCAGATGTTTTCGATTTGGAAGAGTCGAAATATCGCAAAACAGGGAAAGGGTTAAGGAGAGTTCCTCTATAAGATAGCAATCTTTTGTTCCAATCCTCTTTACACTGCAAGTATACCAAAAATGATGTAATTATTATTTAATAAAATATGTTTATACCAAAGTATACTTAGCTAGATAAGTATGCTTAGCAATTTTGTTGAAATCAGCTACTGGTCACGACTCCCCAAAGATGCCTCTTGTGTCAGCTATGGTGGAATTGGTTGCAATCAATGCTACTATCATTTCAAGAATAGAGGAGAGTAGAGGAACTCTATAGTTATCTTCCGTTCCAATTCGCTTCACACTGAATATTATAGGAATGAATGGCCTTTTTGTGGAATTTATCGGGGTATAAACTTGGAAAAGTCGCGGGAATACTGGACGAAGGCCGGAAGGCCTCGTCCAGTATTCCCGCGACTTTTCCAAGTTTATATCCCCGATAAAGTCCACAAAAAGGCCATTCATTCCTTATAATTCCAGCATTTGAAATAAATTCATCAAGAAATGTGCTTATTTTCCGTTTTCATAAGAATTACTTTAACTGCGCCTGACGGTTACGGAAAGTAGTTCGGCATGAAATAAATTCATCAAGAAATGTGCTTATTTTCCGTTTTCATAAGAATTATTTTAACTGCGCCTGATGGTTACGGAAAGTAGTTCGGCATGGGAGTTTACTGGGATATAAATTTTGGACAGGGACTTGCTACGGACCAATCAAATGTTAGGGAATTGTGTAAATATTGTTGTGCTGGAATTATATATCTATATAGATGTAAATTGTTATTCAATAAAATATGTTTATACTAGAATAGATAGACCACCATACACTTTGCATGTGGTAAAATACGAGTAATTTGTTTTGTTTGTTGGTGTTTAATGACCTATCAACAGCTAAGGTCATTTAAGGGGCCAACAGGTTCGATACAATATTCAACATGCTGCATTGGGGGTAAAATTCAAAAATCAGAACCGAAACTTTAAATCGTAAAAATAAAATGATTAAAAGGCACTGCACTAAATGCTGTTTTGGGTGTGTAAAGGGCGCCTGGTACAAGCTCAGGCTTTTGTGGATGAACCGAATTTGCAATTTTCCCTACACAAGTGAAGACACGTTATACCTCGTGCTAAATGAAATCAACTGCAAACAGAAAGTGGTTGACAGACCAGCCACAGACAGACCAGTGGGATGGAAATAGCAGGGCTACAAATAAGGAATTAGTAATCGAGTATTGTCACTCCATCATTCCTTAAGCAATCGAGTATTTCAAAATTTTAATTGGGTAAAATAAAATCACACTACTGTTTACACATCAACAGACAGCATGCAATTATTGAATAGTTTGCTTCGAAATGAAAACAAGTCTTGGCATTTCATTAGAATTGTCTCATTGGAGACAATTCTAATGAAATACCAAGATGTGTTTTCTTAAAAAATAAGAAAAATATGCTGTATTTCTGGTATGTTTATTGTTTTCTGCAGCATGATAAAGGTACCATAAAAATTTGTATTGCTTTTTGATACTCGCTACTTCTGATTTCAATTGGGTTTTTGGCAATTTTAATTGGGTATTTACGCAAATACGCAGCTTATCTGGAGCACTGAAATAGTATGAAAGTATTTTTGATGCCTAAGGCGGGGTTTGAACCCACAACATCCGGATTGTGTTCAAACCCCTAGGCCACAATGATGAAGTCTCCTTACATGTCGTTTGCTTCGATGAACAGTTCGTTGAAGTCATCGACGGAGGGTTTGAACATGTGCTGGTCGCTAGCAGACGCCTGTGGCAGAAAGAAGCTGTCGAGCTCGTGGCCGATGTCCGGCACCTCAACGTTTGTTGCCACCTTCTCCTCTTCGACGGACTTCACTGTTGCCAGGGGCGACGGCTTGCCTGGTGGAAACGTTCGCGGTTACGACCATGGAAAAGTCATTAACCCTTTCACCCCTAAGTAACTGACATGGACTGTTTCATGTTAAGTTTCAGACTGTTCCATTCTGCAGAAAAGGGGGTTATTTTGTAAAATTAATTAATATCCACAAATGGTGCAGATCCTGATGAGACGGCTCGGTACGAGCCGGCTCATCAGGATCTACTCCATTTGCAAGTATTAGGCTAAGAGGTCTCTGGTGTTGAAAGGGTTAATGCATTCTCAACAAGAAATGCGTCTGTCGAACGCGGATGCCACCTGCAGCATATTTGAGAAACTGTGACAAATTGGTTAACCGAAAAGTGTGACGGACGGACAGACGGACGTTCTTACATTAGGGTACTTATGTGGCTTATCACATGTTAAATATTAGCCACATAAAACGATTTTTAGCCACATAAAACGATTTTTTAGGTGGCTAATTATAACCAACCCTATCCTTTAACAAGTCCATAACCCTGTGGGGCTAGCCACATAAGTACCCTAATGTGTGCCCGGACAGACAGACAGACACACGGACGGATGGACAGACAGACGGACGTGCCACCAATAATGAACAAGGGGCCATTTCCATTGTTCTAGATCAAAGAGATGGCCCCTTGTAAACAATAGAACAAGGGGCCATACGGAATAAATCAAAGGATTCTTTTGTCTTAGGCTCCGCCCCATGGCCCCTTGTACACCCTTGGTTACTCGGACAGACGGACGGTCCAAACACTATATGCCACCCGTTTCTTCGAAACCCGGTGGCATAACAACAATTTGGAATACATGTAATACTCACATAAGGGGTATAACCAGATTCAACTGTCACATACAAAATACCAAAGACGTATGTGAGGGCCAAACCGGGTCTCCAGTCGGAATTCTGTTAAGGATGAACTCCGATCGTTAAATTACCCATCATATTCTCCCACCTGTCACCCACTTCTTCATGATGTAAATGTTAATAGCAGAGACTTAATGTAAGCTTTGTATTACATCTGGAATATATTTAAGCCAGAAAACAGATTTAGACATTATGGCTTTAATATTACTTGTAGTTAAAGCTGTGTTAACAGTAAGCAAATCAGAGCACGATTATAGACAGAAAGACACAAAAGTTAATGGGTTTTACGTCCCAGCAACAGGTGAAGTCATCACCTCTGTTTAAAATCTCATCCGATGGACCCGAGGGATGGAAATACTATGAAAGTATCTTTCATGCCTAGCGCGGGGATTGAACTCGCAACCTCTGGTATCGAAGTCCAGTGTAATAACCTCTAGGCCACAACCCATCCCTCAGAAATACACTACTCTCATATATGTGTAGCAAGTGATGAAACAAATTAATAAAAAATAATAATAATTTAGTCGTATATTTTCAGTATGAATTTGGAGAACATGAAAGTTTTATCAAAACAGGCACTGAAAGTTTACCAAACCTGTTTTGCAGCACCTCCACCAAAGCGGATGTAACGAGTGCGATAAAACCATTGACTTTGATCAACCTGTACATGTATATGACCAAATTATCTTACTAATGATAAGAATATTAGATTATTAGTCTTGAAAAAAAATATCGTTTTTTTTATCGGGACTTGGTTCGGCTTGTCTGGTTTTTATCTCTGGTAACGGCCCTGTACATTATTCTCTATACCTTTGCCGAAATATAAACGCAATTGATGAAGGAGATTGAACCCCTAGATTGCGGGAACCGAAAATAGTCGTCTGCTGTTAATTCATATTTTTGTCTTTTCTCTCAGTAAAAACATGGTTTGGCAGCATTTTAGAATCATTTCCTTTGGAAATGATTCTAAAGTGCTGCTAAACCAAGTTTTTGATGAGAAAAATGAAAAAATATTCAGCAGACGACACAAATAAATTCAGCATTGTAAGGGTTAACATGCAATCACAACTAGAGCTAGGCTCACAGGCCGCCTGGATGACAAGCAAACACTTTAACGCAATTAGATGGCCGCGACCCGCATGTCGAGCCCGCCGACGCTTTGATAGCGTAGGGAAAAACTTTAACCAAAAACTTTAACCTCGGACGCACATATGTACACCAATGTGCCGACAATATCGCGCTGTCCGCAAACGGGCGCGGAAAAAATGGACGGACGAAAATACAAAAACTATATACCCCTCGACATACTTCGTATGGAGGGGGTATGAAAATGTAAATATTGTACTGATAAATGGCCAATACACAAACGCTATGTTTAGTTTCACATTAAAATACATTACACAGTTAAAACAAGTGGGTGGGGTAGTTACTTACTCTCTTCGAGCGCCTCAATCGGGATATCTGTACAGACAACGTCCATGGACAAGGGAATTTTAGGGCTATCCTTGGTCGGTGTGACCGGTGATGTTAGTTCAGAGACGTCGCTAGAATCTGAGTCTGAAAAGCGACGCCTGGGTTATGTTTAGTGGCCCTGGTGCTTCAGTTGCGGGTGGGTGGGGTGATTTTTGTCTACATTTTCCACTGCAGTGGCAGTTCACCGTGTGTGTGACAGGGGAAGTTACTCTAGCTGACTAGCATTTATTAACCCTTTCATTCCTGGAATGGATTTTGATATGTTAATTTTGCAACCAATCCAATTGTTGCAAAATGATTTTCAGACTAGTCCATTTATGAAAAGGAGGTGTTTTTGCTCACAAAAATTACTTGCAAAAAGTGCAGATCCTGATGAGTCGGCTCGTCACGAGCCGGCTCATCTGGATCTACACTGTTTGCCAATACCACTATACAGGCCTGTGGTGTTGAAATGGTTAACCCAAGGAATAACCCATTTTTTGTTCAGACTATGCTTTTAGGTGTATGGAAATTTTGAAAGGTTTTCTTTTCTATTTTTCAAAAATATATGTTGTCACCACTCGTTTGAACCATCTGAACGAGACGGTTCAAATGGTAGTGGCAACACTATATCTGGATACCCGAAAAAATTCAGCAAAATAATTACTTTCCATCACTGTAAAATTTCAGTCAGGTGAAACGTATGGAATAGTTTATCTTGTTTTTCGTGTCTCAAATTCTGTTTTCTTTGCTCGAAAGATCACTATGGCCGCCTTGCCATCTGAAACCCCGTTACCAGGCAACAAAAACTACGGTAACTGTATATAGGCTGAAGCCACACACACAACTAAAGGCCCACCACCAAACCCTAAATGATTTTTTTGGCAAACACAAAATCTGTCTAGTGATATTCGTATATATGCGGCCACATCAAAACTACCCAGCAACTGACAAGCACCAGAGTAAGCTAGAGTGACAGAGGTCATGTGACAGAGGTCATATGTGATACAAGGTCATAGGTCATGTGAGCACACAGATAAATCAAACAGCATCAAATGGTGGTAATGAGAACAGTTGGTACAGAGCAAACAGGAAATTATCCTACATAATGATTAATTATATTTTGTCTTCCGTTGAATCAAAATTGATTTCAGTATTTTGGGACTAAAACATGACATGTTTTAACAATGCGTGAGAATAGTCTCACAAGAAAGCAGCATAGGACAATATTCATTTCCAAAATTATAAGATTACTCCGAAATTGATCTGGATTTTTTTGGGTCAAATTACAAAATCATGTTTACACTTACGACGTCTAGGATAAGACAGGTTTTGTAAAATGCTCAGTTAACTCTTTGTGTACTAGTGGCGAAAATATCCGCCAAACGAATTAGGAGTATATGTTTTATTTCTCTCTGTAAATATGTCTTGAAATTTCATTAGAATTGTGTCCTTCGGACACAATTCTAATGAAATTCCAAAACATATTCATGACATTTATAAGGAGAAATAAAAGAAAATATAATGAATTGTCATCTGCTATTTTTGAACTATTTATAGCCCACACGTTTCCCAGCATGCAAAGAGTGAAAATATGTCAAATCTGTCAATAAAATTATATCCTATAGTTCATTGACCTTACAGTTCATTCTTCGATGCCAGCTATCTCCAAAGTTGTTGCTAAATTTACAGTTGTGACGTAGCCGAGCATGTGTTAAAACAATAACCAAACATATGATGCCGTTTGTTGCTACGTGTCATAACCATGGTAACGGTGAATGTTAAAACAGAGACAGTTCACAGTGCTTCAGTGAGATGGACCATAGGAACACAATGTGAGGTTGGCGTGGTAACAGACAGATGATATCTGAAGATTTTGAAGTTTCATTTTTTTTATACGAGACAAACTTAATTTATGTGCAATTTTAAGCCTTTCACCCCTTAGTAACAGGAATGGATTTGATATGTTAAATTTTGCAACCATTCCAATCGTCACAAAATAATTTTCAGACTAGTCCATTTATGAAAAGGGGGTGTTTTTGCAATTACTTGCAAATAGTGCAGATCCTGATGAGACGGCTCGTGAAGAGCCGGCTCATCTGGATCTACACTGTTTGCCAATACCACAAAACAGGTCTGTGGGGTTGAAAGGTTAATATGAGACATGCCATGTGATTTTGTACCTTTCAGAGTAATTAACCCTTAGACTGCTATCTTATTTTTTTTGTCGTCTGCTGTTTATTTTCTATTTTCCATTTTTATCATCAAAAACATGCTTTGACAGCACTTTAGAATAATTTACAACATGCTTTGACAGCACTTCAGAATCACTTCCATTGGAAATGATTCTGAAGTGCTGTCAAAGCATGTTTTTATTGAGAAATAAGGCAAGATATAAAAACAACAGCAGACAACAATTGTTGTGAGTAGCGGTCTAAGGGTTAATTATATATTCCGTATGTACTCTGAAAATGTTGTCGACTTTTTACTTTATTTATGAAAAATAAATTTTGTAAACGTATTTCATGAAATTACGCAGACGTCCGAAGGTACAAAATCACATGTCGTGTTTCACGTCTTATATGTAACTACACATCCTGATTGTGAAAGTAGCCAAACTTGTCACGAGCAAGCCTCCTTGTTTCCATGGTAACCAGTGACGGAAGCACAACATATTAAGCGAGATACAACATTAGTCCACACTGTGGTTGGCTGATTGTTGCTGATACGACACACAAATATGTGGCTGTGACTGGAGAAACGGGGCTTATGGGATTTGCGAACAGAGTAGCGCCTGATCAAATAGCACACTCCTGTAGCCTGATAACGATCTATGTTCCTTGTTAGAATCATGAACGGTGTTTCACTGATGGAATGGCGAACAGTGCAGATCCTGATCAGACTGTGCGGATGCACAGGCTGATCTGGATCTACACTGGTCGCAAATCCGTAAGCCCCATTTCTCCACAGTCACACACAAATATTATTCCGTTATCTGGTAAATGAAGTAGAGAAGGAAATTAATTAAGATTGCAGTAACATTATTGAATGCAAGTTAATTAATAGCTGTCGTTTCAGAAAATTATTAAGCTTTTGCAGTTACATGAATATATTCATCAGATTTCAAGTGACCAATCATCAATTGAATGCTATTAATGAGGTCAATGAATAAATACTAAAATTTACTCACAAATTCTGGCATCATTTAAAGATTGATTGATTGACTGGAATTTTATTATTTTGGCGGCAACCAATTAAACAAATTTCATGAAAATTGTCACCATAAAGGGGCATGCATATCAGGATTTTTTAAAAAAAAAAATACGAAAAAAAAAAAAATGTGTTTTCATCAAGTTTTTATTTTTTTATAGTATTTTTAAAAAAAAAATTCTGATATGCCCCTTTAATTTTTTGAGATTTGGAATATTCAATACACTTCGAATTGCTTAAAAAATATGTATACAATAAACAAAATAGCTTGAAATCTGATGTCAAGAAATAATACAGGAGCTCGGCTCTGGAATTAACTGTCCTGTTACATCGCCATGTTTCCCGATATTTCGCCTTAAAAGGCGGGAACTGAAAACTGTCGTCTGTTGTTTTTTTCTTCATATTTTTGTCGTATTTCTTCATAAAAACATGGTTTGACAGCACTTTAGAATCATTTCCATTGGAAATGATTCTAAAGTGCTGCCAAATCATGTTTTTGTTGAGAAATATGGAAAATATAAAATAATCAGCAGACGACACATTTCATGCGGAATTCAATTTCTCTTAACCTCTAAATTTTGTGTCAACGTACGACGCCATACTATATTATTTTTTCCAGATCATTATCGGCGGAAAACGGCGATACGATAAGAGAGCTAATTCCAGAGCCGGCCTCGTATTTAATACAGGTCATCTTGAGTGGATGTATGTATATATAAGCATGTTACTACTTGAATAATATGCTTGATCACATGATAATGCCAGATAAAACACTCGTCTTTATCGTAGCCACACAACCAAGGGCCTACATCCCCCGGAATCAACAAGAACAAAAAATTTCAACGACTTTAAAATGTCTCATTTCCCCACAAATTCAAGTGTTAACTGATATTCATAATTTTTGAGGAAATGTATTTCGTCCATGTTTACACTACTAATAATTTGGGCATTATTAGCAGAAGAAACCATTTAAAAAAGAAAATTGCCGAATATGATTGTTTTGTTGCATCATTGTGTGTTTATTGTTGAAATAATTATAAATGCCCAACACAATGAAAATTGTTGGAACATTTCTGAGATTGCCAATTCTGATACGACATCATTACCGTTAGCTTAGCCCTTACAAATTGTGTCGTCTGCTGGCGTTCCCCAATTTTCAATATTCCTTTACAAAGCCAAGTTTTGACAGCACAAGAGTGTTCGTCTCCAATGGAGACGATTCTCATGTGCTGCCAGAACATGGATATTGTTAAAACAATGACAAAAATTGAAAACGGCAGACCACAATATTTGTTTCCCTGCCTTTTAAGGGTTTAAAGTGAACTACTTCCGTAACCCTCACCATTCTTGGTCGCTAAGCAACTAGAAACACAAACACCCGGCAACGGAGAGCAACGTGGTGACTTCACACGATGGGTTTGTCACACAACACACAGAAATCGGCTCACAATCTTACTGGATCACAGTCGGTGAAAAAGAGACTTGCCGTATTTATTCTAATAATAGCCCCCTCTCTAATAGTAGCCCCTTCCCATATTTGCTTTCTAAATATGTTATTTTCACATACAAAAGCCATTTAAAACATTGTTTTAAATGGCTTTGGTATGTGAAAATAACATATTTTGATCTTACGTTCCATGTTTTGATCCCCACGGATTGCATACACCCGGGTGCGTTTATTAGATTAAATACGGTACCAAAGTTTGCAACAACAGATGATTTCGACAATGTCCCATTTCTGTGTGACATGCACAATTTGTGAACAGACGTGGGACAGACCGATGTACGGACAGTGACTGGGATTTACCGACTCTCGGTGATAGTCGACAGTTTACCTTTCGCGAGCGCTTCCTTCTTGCGTAGTCTCGCCACCAGGGGGCTCTCTGTGATGTTCTGACCTGAAATATCGACTCGCGTAGTTATTCAAATCAAGTGGTTTAACCCTTACAATAGTGAATTAATTTGTGTCGTCTGCTGAATATTTTTTACTTTCCATTTTTCTCATCAAAAACATGGTTTGACAGCACTTTAGAATCATTTCCAATGGAAATGATTATAAAATGCTGACAAGCCACGTTTTTACTGAGAGAAGAGACAAAATATGACACAGCAGCAGACGACTATTTTCGGTTCCCGCACTCTAAAGGATTAAGAAAACAAGAAAACCACATGAACTGGGTGACTGATTGATTGGGGTTTAACGTCCATTCAAGAACAAGGACATATACCTTTCGAGGGGACAGACTGATTGACTGGGGTTGTACATCCATTCAACAGCAAGGTCAAATACCTATCGAAGTGACAGACTGATAGACCAGGCGCGGATCCAGGATTTCGGGTTAGGGGGGGGCGTAACTATTTTGCAATACTTGACTATATTATCGAACGAGCTAATATAGTCAAGTATTGCAAAATAGTCAAGATAGCGCTAGGGGGGTCCAGGAGGCATTCCCCCCTGAAATTTTTTGAAATCTACATCGCATTTCCTGCGTTCTGGCGCATTTTGGAGCAAACATATTGACACTGTCACAGTATGTTTAGACATGATTTTTGATTGAAAACATTTAAATTTTGAAACAATAAGAAAACGACCGAAAAATGCATGGAATACATGGCACTTGGCATGAAACGTGCCTTGTAACTTGTAAAATATCTTTACTCGGCGAATTTTAGGGGGGGCGCGGCCGGGTCCGCCCCCCGCTGAATCCGCCCATGGACTGATAGACTGGGGTTGTACGTCCATTCAACAGCAAGATCATATATCGTTCGAGAAGACGCACTAATTAGTTGGGGTTTTACGTGTGTCCAACAGTGATTGGGGTTTATGTTCATTCAACAGTCATGTACCTATCGAAGTGACACTGATTGGCTGGGGTTTTACGTCCATCATCAAGCAAGGTCCACAGGTTGAAGTAACGGATCGAAGTCTATAAATACATTAAATATACCTAAAAGCATCAATAAATGCAGAAAAAAAAATAAGCTAAATTTTTTTTTACTCCCTTCATATACTCCATAAAAATAATTTTATGGAGTAAAAAAAATGTTTTTAGCTTATTTTTTTTCTTCATTTATTGATGCTTTAAGGCATATTTAATGTATTTATAGACCTCGGTCCGTTACTTCAACCTGTGGCAAGGTCATGTACCTTTCGAGGTGAGCTTATGTTCGACGGTGAACTGCTTGGCGTCAGTCTCCTCGACTCGTCCCTTCCATCCAGCCTGCGCCGTGTCCAGCAAGGTCAAACGGTCAGCGATGCTGCTCGGCCGCGGCATTCCATGGCTCTCCTTCTTCTCCCGCATTATGACCTTGGGGGTCGTATCCGGGGTCGTGATCGTTTCAAGGTCACTCGCCTTGGAGACGCGTTTTCTCCACTCCTCGTCGCCGCTCCTTTTCAAGGCATTCAACCTAGAACATTGCTCAATCATTGGCAATGGAGTGTATATGCACACAGGGCCCCAGATAAGTTTTGTATCTAAAGAGTATTATACCCCCAGATTTAAAATTTAATGCGTATTTTACTTTTACAAATGTATTATTGATTTTCTTCCTTACAAATGACAAAAAAAAAAAAAACGCATTTAAAAATTCATTTATTTCAGCAGTGTTGAATTTTTCCAGCTCAACTAAGTAAATTTCAACTTTATTACAGTATTTTCACTATGCAATTTGAAAATCAATGCATATTTTCACATTGGTGCAAGTATTTTGTACTCCCACTGTTGATAATTAGTGTGTATTCTGTTAAAATAAGAGCATATAATACGCCAAAAAGCACCTTATCTGGAGCTCTGTGCAGGTAGAATGTTTGGTTACTACATATGTGGCTGTCATTGGAGGAATGGGGCTTATGGGTATTGCGACCAGTGTAGATCCAGATCAGCCTGTGCATCCGCACAGTCTGATCTGGATCTGCACTGTTCGCCATTCCATTGATGAAACACCCGTCATGCTTCTAACAATCAATATAAATCGTTATCACGTTGTTACATGAGTGTGCTATTGATCAGGAGCTACACTGCTCACAAATCCCATAAGCCCCATTTCTATTTCTTCTATCAGTTTCTTTGTTTGTTTATTGGTGCTTAACGGCCTATCAACATCTAAGGTCATATAAGGCCGGGCACTGCTGCATGGGGGGGGGGGGGGGGGGGGGGGGGGGTGGGGGAGAGAGGGAAATCCCAAAATCAGAACAGAATATTTACATAGAATAACCTGACCTGGTGCCAGGGTTTCACTGTACTAGGTACCTGTCATTAATGGAGCCAGTCTTCTTTATTTCCGGCATTTCTGTCGAGATCTCGGCTTCGCGTTTCTCGTCGGGGGTCACAGGCTGGGTCATGTGACGGCCGGAGTACTTTATTTTACGCCGGGCGGGGGTGTCGCCATCGCCCTGGTCTGGTGTCACCTCCGCTGGCTGCGTCCGGTATCTGACCATAAATACATGGATATTACATACGGAGCTCCAGGTAACCCATTTCATGCTGAGGATACACCATTTTGTTTGTGGAAAATCCTAAATATCGAGACGGTTCAAATGAGTGGTCACAACATATACTTTCATTGAGAAATAACAGAATAAAAATAAAACCTTTTAAAAGGTAATGGTGTGTAATGTGATCAACTTTGGGGGCAAGTTTGTTATTTCTTCACCAAAAATGGCAAGTTGGGAGTGCTTTAGAATCATCTCATTGAGACGATTCTAAAGAACTCACAACTTACCTTTTTTGGTGAAGAACTAAGAAAAATACTTGAATATTTGGTCAAATTACGCATCTTAACTGGAGCTCTGATATTATAACACTTTAACACTTACACAGTGGAATTAAAAGTGGTCATCACGTCATGTGCCTGATAAAAGTCAGTTGGAAAGAAGATAACAATGACAGATCATGCACACGCGGGAGCATGGAGTGCGTCATAGGGAAATACGTCAACATGGCGCGAATTTTGGTTCTAAATATTTGTACTTATTGCAACAATTAACTATTAATTTATTAGAAATTGGCGTCGCAATATGTGATCGAGACGAAATGCTGTGCTTTCATTGGTCAAGAAACTAGGACAGACAATAGCATATAACCCATTAAAGACGGGATACAAATATAGTACAGTGTAGTATGAAACTTTTTAGGCTGGGGAAATCCTATTTTCTTTATTTCATCTCGAAAGTATATGTTGTTACCACTCATTTGAACCGTCTCGATGAGACGGTTCAAATGAGTGGTAACAACATATACCTTTATGGAGAAATAAACAAGATAATGAGATTTTTTCAACAAAAATTATCGTATAGGTGTGCAAATAGACTTACATGACACAAGCCACGGGCATCCCTGGCATTTTATCCTTGTTGTGAAAACAACTCACAATCGGAGAAAACCTCATCTTGCCAACTCTCCAGTTGTTTTTTATCTCAAGTTTTAATATTGAATAATAAACTTCCAACACGGTTTTCATCAATAGATAACATGGTTAATTTTGTGTTCGTAAACAATTCTTCCCCTTCCATGGTCGAGTGTTTTGTGTGCTATTCCGCCAACATTCGGGAAATACACCCTGGATGGTGATAGTGTCTTTTGAGGGAGCCAAGTTACTGCAGTTTTTGTCCATCGCTTATCACACAACAATTCCTTCCTTTTCATTAGTAAAGTAGATCAATGTATCGGGGTAGTTTACGAAATTAGAGTGCAAGTTAAAAAAAACAACAGGGTTGGAACAAAATGATCATGAACATTTTGTTTCGAAGGTGAGGTCCCTCAAAAGACAACATCCGGTTCAACCCATTTCACGCTGATGATACACCATTTTGCCAAAGGGTTAAGGTAAGATTAGATTATTTTTCCTACGTATCACCGAAAATATTTGCTGTTACCACTCATTTGAACCGTCGAGACGGTTCAAATGAGCGGTAACAACAAATATGTTCATATATAAATAAAGCAAATACAAGACGAAGTCAAGCGATCCATAATAAACACCAAACATGACCTTTACATTTGCATCACATACTGCGCCAGACAGGGTCTACACTTAAGACATTTTCCACACTCACCCTTCCAATTTCCGCTTCATTCTCTCAAATATTCCAACCCAAATACAAACACATCCAGTTGACCACCTCACTATAAATCTATTTCAAAATGAAATGCTGACTGATCAAACTTCTGCCTTTAACACTACTCAATCAAGAATGATTACTGTAAAATGCATGAGGTCACTGAATCATGGCATAATGTGTGGTTGTGATGAGACAAACTGGGCTTATGACATTTGTGAGGACCAGTCTAGCTGCTGATCCGCTAGTAAACTACTAGAGCCCTATGAAAAGACCTACCATGTTTATTCTAACAGTAACCTCCTCTGTAATAGTAGCCCCCCTCCCATATTTGCATTCTAAATATGGTATTTCACATACAAAGGCCATTTGTTGGATTTGTGACCAGTGTAGATATTGATCAAATAAAACACTTGTATAGCCTGATAACAATCTATATTGTTTGTTAGAAGCCTGACGGGCCAGCTTCATTGATGACGAACAGTGCAGATCCTGATCAGACTGTGCGGATGCACAGGCTGATCTGGATCTACACTGGTCGCAAAACTCACACGCACATATGTGACCTATCTTGACAAATCCAGACTTGCTGACTTTGTGAACAATATAGATATCTCACTCGTGCAACATGATAGGGACATGAATTTTCTTTTAGAGAAAACGGGAACCTTTTCTCAAATGAGTAATGAAATGATCTGACTAGTGGATACACAGCCTGATCCAGAGCTTCGCTGGTCGCAAAAGTAATAAGGAATAAAAAAAAATAAAAATTATATTTTCTGTTACAGTCTGAAAATCTTATAGGTTTTTTTTCTCTCAAAAGATATTGTTTTATTATGAACATTTGTATATTGAATGTCATACAGTCGAACCTGTGCTATAGGCCACCTCTGAATAGCAATTACCTGTCTATAGCAGCCACACTTGTTTTCTCAATTATGCAATTACTACATACATGAACCTGTGAACAAAGGCCATCTGTGAACAAAGGCCATCTGTGAACAAAGGCCAGATTTTTCTCTTCCCATTGCTGACATTTATCCACAGGTTTGACTGTACATGACCGAACATTCAACCTGTTTATCCAGTTGCAAAAAGTGTAGATCCAGATGAGCCGGCTCGTGACGAGCCGTCTCATCAGGATCTGCACTTTTTGCTGGCCTATTTCAATAAGCTCCTCCAAGATTCAGATTTAGAGCTTACGTTTCAACATGGAAATAGATTGTTTCACTGAAATGATCTTGAGAAATTGATTTCTATGACCAAATATTAAAAAAAAAAGGAAAAATCAACAATTTTTGAAAAAATGAAATTGTCGAGAGAAAGTCAGTTTGTTAAATTTGGAGGCACAATATGTCCAGAAGACACAAAACATAACCCACACATCACTGCAATACTTGCACATATACATACATACATACATACAAACATATAACTCTATCACAAACACATATGAAATTTATCCAACAAAACCACTGAATTCACCAACTTTTAACGTTAAAATCCCCATGAGAACTTATGACTACACGTAATAAAAAAATACAGGAAACTGAGGTGCTTAATAATTATTATCCGTTAAATGTGCAAACAATGCTCCGATTTATTAACATAGAGATGCTTTGATAAAATAACGTCCCAAACACAAAGGTTAATAACAAATATCTGCCAGTTCCCAACCACAAAGTTTCGTTGTGCTTTGCGAGGAAAGCAGACACGTTTGTCAGCCAAGGAAGACACCTCCAGTATAAGTATTTAACCAATTTCATGCTGAGGATACGTCATTATGTTTGCGGTAAATTTCCTTCTATGCGCTCGGAAGTATATGTCGTGACCACCATTTGAACCGTCTCGTCGAGACGGTTCAAATGAGTGGTCACAACATACATTTTCATTGAGAAATAAAAAAAAAATATAAAAAATACCCATAAAGGTGTATTCTGCATGTAATGGATTAAACATACCCTCGTAACTTCCGACAGACATACTGCAGCAAAAAACATTAACAAGTATAGCACTGTTCACTCGACATGGACATTTCTATTCCAGTGACAGTGAGGAAATCTTAGGTAAATAATGGTACACAGGACCTTTCTTAATTTGTTTAACCCATTTCAGTCAAAGGATACGATAATTTTTGTTGAAAAAATCTCATTATTTTGTTTATTTCTCCATAAAGGTATATGTTGTTACCACTCATTTGAACCGTCTCGTTGAGACGGTTCAAATGAGTGGTAACAACATATACTTTCGAGATGAAATAAACAAAATATGATTCTTTCCCCTAAAAAGTTTCATACATACTACTATAATTGTATCCCGTCTTTAATGAAACAAGAAAATTGCAGAAAATATCTTGTTTAGTTAATAGGGGTCAAATCATATCATTTAGTTCCGAACAGACTACACAAAAATGTTGTACTATTTTAATATGCTAAACTGACATAGACTATTTCATGTTAAGTCCGAGACTGTTCCATTATGCAAAGGGGGTCATTTTGTAAACATTTAACCCTACGCCGCCATCTTAATTTTTTGACGTCTGCTGTTAAATTTCTATTTTCCATTTTTATCATTAAAAACATGCTTTGACAGCGCTTTAGAATAATTAACAACATGCTTTGACAGCACTTCAGAATCATTTCCATTCTGAAGTGCTGTCAAAACATGTTTTTAATAAGGCAAGATATAAAAGCAATAGCAGACGACAATTGTTGCGTGTAGCGGTCTAAGGGTTAAAAATATCTACAAATGATGTAGATCTTGATAAGATGGCTCTCTATAACGATTTGATTTGATTTATTGGTGTTTAACGGCCTATCAACAGCTAAGGTCATTTAAAGCCGGGCCAGCGGGTTAGATCCTGCATGTAACCTGCAGTGTTGGGGGAAAAAATCCTAAAATCAGATCGGAATATTTGCATCGAAATAAATATATATTCAGCCCTGAAATTAGAATAACCTGACTAGGGGGCTGTTTCACTAAACTTTGTACGACTAAATGTGCAAAATTATGATAGTCTGTAAATTTCACATTAACAATGTTTTCTTGTAAATAATTATTGTATTGACATTTATTGAGCATAGGCTGCATGCTCAATAAATGTAAATCCATAAATTGAAATTTACAGACGATCTTAAATTTGCACTTACGAACATTTTAGTCATAAGTAGTTTAGTGAAACGGGCCCCTGGTGCCAGGTCCATACCACACCAAGTCACTTGGCCCCTTCCCCTAAAAATCAGATTTGAATGATTACCAATGGCAGAGTGCAACTGAACTGGCCTGTAGATGACTTAATAAGTGATTGTTGGCGGCAGGATATCAAATAACACAACAATGTGTTGTCGGCAAGTAGGGTAAGTGGAAACCTCGAGCCCACAACCAGTGTAGACCCAGGTCGGGCTATACTGTTACATAGTTTCATCAGGGTTTACTCTGTGTGTACCGATACCGGTATGTAACCGGATGAATGTTTTCTTATGCCATCTTAAAGGTATATGCCCACTCAGTAGGCACAACATGTTCTTTATAGGAATTAAATAAGTGTATAATTGTGTCACTATTCCACGAGTTCTAAACATTACGAGTGCCCGCTATATAAATATAATCATTTAGTAATATTTATTTTACTGATAGTATCAGGCTATTTTCATATGCAAATGAGGCATGATATTTTTTAATTAATTATACTAATTAAATGCGTCACCTGAAAAAATTATATTTTCTACAGATTATAAAGTATAATCAATGCACATAAAATAGAAAATACAGACAATAAATATTAATGTACGTTAACATTTTAAGGAAACACGGTTATCGACCCTAATAAAGTGTGGAAATTTACGTCTGATATAAAATGTATAATAATGCCAATCAATACGTGGGGTAATGGTCAATGAACGTTTATTTTGCCAGAAAATGTCTCAAATGATGTCTCTGATATAAAGAACGTTTGGCTTACTGAGGCCTTTAACCTTTAACCCATTTCATGCTGAGAGTGGTAACAACATATACTTTCGAAAGGATATAAAGAAAATAGGGATATTTTTCTCTCAAAAGGTTCATACTACTAAAAGTGTATCCCGTCTGTAATGGGTTAAATTGGCCTCTTTGCCACACTGCTTAACATTAAAAATGTTGTTATTTCTGAGAAATTAAAAGTTCTTTCCCTTCATTCTGTCTTGTCGATTCATTCAAGCAAAAATCGTGTGATCTATTGTTACATTTTAACCAATTTCATGCTGAGGATACGCCATTTTGGTTGAGGAAAATCATACATATTCTCTTTAAATGTGCTTAAAAGTATATGTTGCGACCACCATTTGAACCGTCTCGTCGAGACGGTTCAAATGAGTGGTCACAACATATACTTTCATTGAGAAATAACAAAATAAAAATAAAACCTTTTAAAAAATATTCATACCCGTGAAGGTGTATTCCGAATGTAATGGGTTAAATTTGATCAACTTAGGAGGCAATTTTGTTATTTAAGTGGGTAAGTACATTTCTGCAAGAATGAGGCAAGTTTAACCCATTACATGCAGAATACACCTTTACGGGTATGAATTTTTAAAAATATATCATTTTTGTTTTTCTTATTTCTCAGTTAAAGTATATGTTGTGACGGTTCAAATGGTGGTCACGACATATACTTCTAAGCACATAGAAAGAAAATATTTAGGATTTTCCACACACAAAATGGCGTATCCTCAGCAAGAAATGGGTTAATCTGTTGAATTCTAGATACAAAAAACACACTATAATTTCCCAGTTTTTGACACGGCAAATTACACAAATGAATTATGATTACAAGCTACAATGACTCGACTCCAGTGAGAAAAGTTAATGAGGTATAATTATTGGTACAGAAACTTGGGCACAGTTTATATCGGCATTATTATATGGACCAATTCAGAGAACATGCAGAGAACATGACTTAATATGGCTGTGACTGGAGAAATTGGGCTTATGGGATTTATGACCAGTGTAGATCCTGATCAAATAACATATTTTGCAACCTGATACTGATCTATATTGCTTGTTAAGAAGCATGATGGTTGTTTCATTGATGGAATGGTGAACTGTGCAGATCCTGATCAGACTGTGCGGATCTGGATATACACTGGTCGCAAAACCCATGAACCTCATTTCTCTATTCGCAGCCACATATATGTGAAACATAATAATGAGATTTTGTACCCAAGAAGATGCTCATATTTCATGAAAATATATTTACAAAATTTACGGTATTTTCCGGAAACGATGTCGAAAGTTGACGAAATGTTCAGAGCTAATGTGGAATAGGACTGGACTAACAAGAGAGAAGAGAATGAAGTGGTGGTGGCAGAGCTCCAGATAAGGTGTGTAATTGGACCACATTTTCCGGGTATTTTTCTTATTTCTTCACGAAAAATGGCAAGTTGGGAGTGCTTTAGTCTAAAGCACTCCCAACTTGCCAATTTTGGCAAAGAAATAACGAAAGTCTCCCAAAGTTTATCAAATTACGCACCTTAACTGGAGTTATGTGGTGGGTGGGTGGGTGGGTGTGTGTGTGTGTGTGTGTGTGTGGGGGGGGGGGGATTGTTCGGGTAGATGCACAAGTTAAAGCTGTTAGCCTGTTATATGCACTTGTTAACTGTTGTCAAAATATTGTCTGCCATCACTCTTTATCGTTTTAATTGTTATTTGTAAATTTTATTTTCTATTATCTTGAGCTGACCCCCGCCACCGCAATGATAAATGATTCACATTATAAAAGCTTGCATCATACAGTAAGGAAAATAATTCAATATTTATCAATAGATTTAACTAATAAATGTGTCAGATATTCAATATGGTATCAAAACATCCAGATAAGGTGCGTATTGCAATTATTTTAGCAGAAAACGCATTATCAAAAGTGGGAGTACAAAATACGCACAGCAATGTGACAATACGCATAGATTTTCAAACTGAGTATTGAAAATAATGTCATAAAGTTGAAAATTCACTTAGTTGAGCTGCAAAAAGCAAACAGCAAACAGTGTTTGCTTTTTGCAGTTTAAATAAGTGAATGTTTAAATTTGTTATAGTTTTTTATCATTTTTTCCCTATTCAGTAATGAAGAACATCAATAATTCATTCGTAAAAGTAAAATACGCAATGATTTTGAAATCAGGGGGGTATAGTACGCTTTACACACAAAGCTTATCTGGAGCACTGTCGTATTTCTTTTGTTTAAAATAAACATCATGTTTTTACCAATATACAATTGGGTTCGGAAGTTACAATACAAATCTACAACTAAATTATTATTTTACTGTAATCTGCTTCGTAATTTCTTGCAAACCTGACACCCAGAGCCTTTTAAATTATAACGATGAAAACGAATGGATGGAATGGTGCTTAACGGCCCCATCAACACAAAAGAGTAACATTTAGGGCCAAGCAATGTAGATTAAGAAGAAATTAATAGTAAAATAGTATGTTAGATGTGATAGGGTGAGAATGAATGTACGGTGTCAGTTGACAGCATGGCATGCACTATGAAAAATTTAACAATAATTTACCTTTTTGCATTATAGCAATATCGTCACAATTTTTATCACTTCCTACTTATAAGCTAGGTCAACATAGAATTGGGTCTAAGATGTGAATGAGACAAATTTGCATACGCTAAGTGGATACACGATGAGCACAGCAGAAATGGGAATAATTGCATTTGATAACAGTATAAGACCCACATCAGCGCAAATAACCCATTTCATGCTGAGGATACGCCATTTTGTGAATGGAAAATCCTAAATATTTTCTTTTCATGTGCTTAGAAGTGTATGTCGTGACCACCATTTGAATCGTCTCGTTCAGACGGTTCAAATTAGTTACAACATATACTTTAACTGAGAAATAAGAAAAATAAAATATTTATTTAAAAAAAATCATACCCGTAAAGGTTTATTCCGAATGTAATGGGTTAACTAACAACACACATAATCAAGGAATGAAATCCGTAATCAATAGTTCAGAACCCTGCATAAATCCTCAAGGCAACCACGAGCTAGGCGGCGGAGTACAAACGCCACAAGCTACATTTATAGTCACAGCCACAAATATGGTCGGTCTATAACCTACCATGCATCCAGAATGTCACGTTGTAATTGTGGGCCATTATCGACAATTGGCCATTACTGGTATTGTGTAAATAGTGTGCAAGTTACTTCCCTATAAACAAGACAAATTTAGATCTAAATATAAATAAGCGAGGACTTGGATACACACAAGCCTGAGTTAATCTTATCTTATTAAGATTATCACAGGGTTCATACTTTTTAAGGACTTTCACTCTTTGCATGCTGGGAAACTTGTGGGCTATAAATAGTTCAAAACTAGCGGACAAAAATTCATATTTTCTTGTATTTCTCCCCGTAAATATCATGAATATGTCTTGGAATTTCATTAGAATTGAGTCCTAAGGACTCAATTCTAATGAAATTTCAAGACATATTTACAGAGAGAAATAAAACATATACTCCTAATTCGTTTGGCGGATATTTTCACCGCTAGCATGCAAAGAGCTAAGGACTGAAATTGTAAAATTTAAGGACCAAATTAGTAAACCTTTTCCTACAAGTAGACATGCGAGAAATTTCAAGAGCAGGGTTCTTATGTTTCACAAATGAAATTGGGTACTACAGAGGTGTCGTAAGGAAATTAGTATTGGGGAGGCGAATGTCGACGGAAGCAAAGCGAGTTAGTGTTAGGGGGGTGCCATGCATCCCTGTTGTTTTTTTTAATTCTAGATGCCATTTCCTACATTCTGCTGCATTTAAGAGACACATTTTATTTTTGGTCCAAACGCCTCTGTACTAATGGGTCAGGATTTCCAAGAAAACTGTGTGAGGCCTCAACTCTTCAAAACTACTTTTGCTTACCCCCTTGGCTATTTCCCACCATTTGGTGTTTTCTTACCAAAAGGCAAGACTATGAGTTTGTTTGTTTGTTTGTTGGGGTTTAACGGCCTATCAACAGCTAAGGTCATTTAAGGCCGGGTCAATGGGTTTAGTACTAAATCCCATATATTACCTGAACAAGTACATGTACAAATGGGGGGAAAATCCCAAAATCAGAACTGAATATTTACAATAACAAAACTATATATTCAGCCCTGAAATCAGAATAATCCTGATCTGATGCCAGGTCCTCGCCACACCAGAATCACTTGGCCCCTCCCAAAAGCAGTAGGATCAGTAATAATCCATAATGGGCAATAACCCAATTCAACTCCCAGGTAACTAAAGAGCCAAAGATAAAAACATACCTGCTGGCCAAACCAGGCAAATCGTTATTCCTATAAGGAGGAACCCATACCGTTAATTTATGCCCGACCACCACCCACGCTATGAGACAAAAATATTATCATAAACTCACCTAATAACATCTCGAGAACTTTTCCAGGAAGAAGAAAGTAAACAACACTTCAAACGCAAATTTGGAAATACTACTGCATCATAACTCTTATGTAATGCAATGAGTTATGTAGTGTACTCAATACAATATTCAACCATATTTTGTAGTCTGTAGCCTATTTCATCAACATTGCAAAGTATACTTATCTAGCAAAGTATACTTTGAGGGAGAAATTTTCAATTTTAGGATAAATTTATTAATTTTTATCATACTGAATTTATTAAATTATCACAGCCAATTTGGCTGTGATAATGTAATAAATTCAGTATAATAATTCTGCATACGTTTAATCATCAAATATATGCAGTGTTTAGTTCTATATGAAATAATGCATTTCGGGAAAAATAAATGATTACTCTCTCAAAGTATACTTTGCTAGATAAGTATACTTTGCAATTTTGATGAAATCGGCTACTGGTTTCTATATTTACCATGAATCCTGGAAATTGCACTTCACGGGCATTGTTTTTTGTAATTTCTAACTCAAACACAATCACATGCTTGTTTATTAGGAATACTGAAATGCATTATTTCATATAGAACTAAACACTGCATATATTTGATGATTAAACGTATGCAGAATTATTATACTGAATTTATTACATTTTCCAACTGATTAGATAAATTTACCATTATTCTCCTGCAGTTATACATGTTGTTTACATGACACTGTCAGTGACGATGAAACTGGCTTCTGGTTCCCGATTACACACTACATTGGCCATTCCCCCATAGTGAATACGGTAGCTGATATCTGGGTACCAGTCAACAGACGCTTAACTTTACCAGTGTGTATTAATAAGCACTTGATTATACTGATCATATGAGCCACGTTGCGAGAAAACCTGTCTTCGGGAGTCTGACGACGTCACAAGATATGACGTCGTGAACCCCGATAAATTCAACAAAAAGGTCATTCATTCCTATAATGAACGTGACCAATGTTGCGAGATAATGTTAAAATGACATCCGACTGGCAAAGATCATCCTGTGTCGTCCATTCAGGGTTTATGTTGTTTTCCATGCAATCACAGACATATATACGAAGATAAGTCGCCATGCCTGGGGAAATGGGGCTTGTGGGATTTGTGATCAGTCGGTGCATCTGCACAGTCTGATCAGGATCTGCACCGTTCTCCATGCAATCAATGAAACACTCGTCGTGCTTCCAACAAGCAATACACATCTTTATCAGGCTACCAGAGTGTTCTATTTTATCAGGAGCTACACTCGTCACAAGTCCCATAAGCCCCAGTTCTTCAGTCACAATATTATTTAGGAAAATGTAGGTGAACTACTTTTCCCACCATGAAAATATGTAGTTAGTGAATATCCACCAAATGTTCTAATTAGACAATTAATGGAATGGTGAACAGTGAAGACTATGATCAGAATGTGTGATACACAGGCTGATCTGGATCTACACTGGTCACAAAACCCATCAGCCCATTTCTTCAGTCACAAATGAGACATGCCCTGTGATTTTGGACCATCAGACATCTGCGTAATTTCATGCAACACATTTACAAAATATACAATAAATATTTCTTAAATAAAGTAAAAAGTTGACAAAACTTTCAGAGTACATGCGGAATATAATTCCGCATGTACATGTACTCTGAAAATTTTGTCAACTTTTACGGAAAACATTGTAAATTTTGTAAACGTATTCATGAAATTACGCAGATGTCCGAAGGTACAAAATCACATAGCATGTCGGAAATTTGCTTCTAATCTGGCCTCACTCACCTTTCCTTTTCCATGTTTTTGTCCCTAAACCGTCGCTTCGTCTTGCTGCGTTTCGCCCCGTCAGCCCCGGACTCGTCCAATATACCCTCATCACTGTCCAGGTTATCCAGAGAGGAATCGGACATCAGCCCCGCCGACTGCTCTGCACTGTCACTGTCCGGTTGATTCGCATCATACTGATGTAGAATTGCACTTTTCCGCAAGTCCGTTATAACCGTGTCAAAACTGCTGTCTTTCTTTAAGATCCCTTTTGGAGATTCTGTATTTTGTAAGGATGAAGTTTCGGCTTTTACAACACTTTCTTCACTCATCGTTTGAACACTTTCGGTTTCGGGTTTTAATAATCCTTACGAGTCGACATATTGCCCGGTAGGAAGTGTTTTGATAGTTTAGCTTCCAAGTCGGATTTTAAAATACTCTTCTTTTTGGAGTCTAGACTAGAAACGATGGCTTCGTCAGTTTTGAATATTCCTTTGTGATTTCTGAAGATTTTAAAGCATCTGTTAGTTCCGGATCGCCATGCTTTAGGACGCGTTTCACTTCATGTTCATGGTCATGCAGACGCTCATGAGTTTTTAGAACACTTTTCTGACTGGTGGTGAATGTTTCGTTAGAGTTTCGCAGATTGTCTGGAAATATGGAAATAAAATATCACAATGTGGGTGAGTCCGTCAGACTTTCTGCCTTATCGCAAATGAGAATGTTCCGACATGGACTTCTGTGGTCGATCATAACATTAACCCGTACAATGCTGAATTAATTTTTGTCGTCTGCTGTTTATTTTCCATTTTTCTCATCAAAAACATGCTTTGCCAGCACCTTAGAAAGTGCTGTCAAAATCATGTGGTTTTTTTAGAAAGAAGGCAACTATAAAGCAACAGCAGACAACAATTTTCGTCAGCAGCAGACTGAGGGTTAAACCTTGCGGAAAACAAAAATGGTCATCTGCTGTTGTTTTATTTCATCTTGTTTTTATTTCATCTTGTTTCTCAATTAAAACAAGGCTTGACAGCAGTCAAAAAAATTAAAATGCTGTAAAACCATGTTTTTGGTGAAAACAAAAATTAAAAGAGACAGCAGAAGATAAAATTTCATTCAGCAATGTAAGGGTTAAAGGTTATCATACGGCGATAACAAAAATCAGGGCACTCCACATGTGCCGACAATTTTGTCAATTTTCAACATCATTTATGTAGAAAAAATATATTTCAAAAACAATATAAGCGAAATATAGCGACGCGATTAGGCATAAAAAGTCATGATGTTAGTGATACAGTCCATCACCAATTTCGAACCACTAGCAAAGAGGATCTAGAAATACCATGTACAGTACACATTGTAACATTGGCATTTGAAGATAGTCCCATGATAAATATAGTCCATCATTATGCCACATACCAAAATAACAACATAATTATCTCCCCACACGACATAAAGGGGCTTATTGCATTTGTAACCAGTTCAACCCCAAAATCTCACAAGCCGGGAAGACAAAACCTGCACCTCAGTCCTGTAGCCGATTCCACCAAAATTGCAAAGAATACTTATCTTGCTAAGTACACTTTGAGGGAGAAATTTTCAATTTAAGGATAAATTTATTGTTTTTTATTATACTGAATTTATTACATTATCACAGCCATTTTGGCTGTGATAATGTAATAAATCCAGTATAATAATTCTGCAAAATGGCTGTGATAATGTAATAAATCCAGTATAATAATTCTGCATACCTTTAATCATCGAATAAATGCAGTCATTAATTCTATATGAAATAATGCATTACGGGGAGAAATGATTACTCCATCAGAGAATACTTAGTTAGATAATTATGCTTAGCAATTTTGATGAAATCGGCTACTGGGGGGGGAGGGGGGGGGGGATGATCCAGGGGGTGGGGCCCCACCCCCTGGCCCTCCCGCCTATATGGCACGTCTCATATACGAGTTATACTCAGATACATTATACATATTACTATCACCATCATTCATTAAAGATTCATAACAGAAAGCTACAAATTAACACATTACCAAATGCAATCAGCACAACTGTGTAAATAGATGGCGCTCAAGTTGATATTGTGTCACAGTATGTAACTTACAGTGGGGAAAAATCACACTGTTTAACCAGACACTAGAAACACGACTATTTGTGTTGCTAGTATTGGGTTGCATAAGGTTAACTGGGAAGCTTTAATATTGTTGTTAAGACAGTAAGTCAGCAATGACAACCACTATCATGGTTTACAAATGTTTCGAGTTTCATGGGGTGAAAGAGGACTGTTTTAACATCAATATTAAAGTGTCCAAGTTAACCTTATGCAACCTGATAAACGCTTTTCTCATATCGAGTTGCAACTCGATATGAGAAAAGCGTTTATTAGGTTGCATAAGGTTAACTCGGACACTTTAATATTGATGTTAAAACGGTCCTCTTTTACCCCATGAAACTCAAAACATTTGAAAGTCACTCTTTTAACTAAATTTTCGACCACATGGTCTTTATCAAAATAGTCAAATAGTCTTTATCAAAATAGTTTGATAACATCCAGTTTACTGATACAATATGGACATCACAGAGGACTGCCAATACAGTTTCACACTATTTTGATAAAGACCATGTGGTTGAAAATTTAATAAAAAGAGTGACTTTAAAATAATGTGAATTAAATGTGCTTCCCTTCCCACAGACGCCCTCAGGTTCGTCTGAGACACGGATCGTGAGCTGGGCTGGGACAGACACGGCTGGGTGTGTGGACCATTTATATATGGGGGTGGTGGGGGCCAGTGTTACAGAGCGGCCATTACCAGACAACTCCCCACTGAGGTCCCCACGGACGCCCTCAGGTTCGTCTGAGACCCGGATCGCGAGCTGGGCTGGGACAGACACAGCTGGGTGTGTGGACCATCTATATATGGGGTGGCGGGGGCCAGTGTTACAGAGGGACCATTACCAGACAACTCCCCACTGAGATCCCCCACGGGCGCCCTCAGGTTGGTCTGAGACCCGGATCATGAGCTGGGCTAGGGCAGACAGGCTGGGTGTGTGGACCATCTATATATGGGGTGGCGGGGGCCAGTGTTACAGAGGGACCATTACCAGACAACTCCCCACTGAGATCCCCCACGGGCGCCCTCAGGTTGGTCTGAGACCCGGATAATGAGCTGGGCTAGGGCAGACAGGCTGGGTGTGTGGACCATCTATATATGGGGTGGCGGGGGCTAGTGATACAGAGGGACCATTACCAGACAACTCCCCACTGAGATCCCCCACGGACGCCCTCAGGTTGGTCTGAGACCCGGATCGTGAGCTTTGCTGGGACAGACACTGCTGGGCATGCTGGGTCATCAACTCTCGCTGGTATTTCACGGAGAATCCCTGCAGGATGTCGGGGTCGGGCGGCTTCACGAGGGTGCAGGCCAGCGGCGAGATCTTCGCGGCTTTCACCACCTCCTCAAATGTCACCGGCTGACGAAATAAAATTGTCACACATCATAGAGAGATAGAGATATAGAGAATACCGGGCTAGCCTTCTACACCTCCTCATACGTCACCGGCTGGTTATATACATAGAGATATAGACAACAAATAAATCCAACAACACACAATTACACAATCATTAATAGTTCCAAGATTATGAAATACTAAAGTGCATTTTACATTTTCAAAAGAAACTCTTATAAACAAATATCCTTATATCACTGCTAAACAGTTTACACTATACAATTTATATTATCGACAGATTATATCACTACAGACGAGTCCTGTTTAATGAAGGTTACCTGTTCAGTCAACACACTGCATTATCAGTTTTCGATTAAATACGAACTGAAAAATGAAAGAAAGGTCAACGATCCCAGCAATATATTAAAACTATAGCTTAACAGGGTCTTTTGAGCTTAAATTATCAAATCTGTTATACCCAAATATTAAATTTATTTTCAGGGTCATAGACAGAGATGTTGACAACAGAACAGGTCACCATGACAACCCATACATGGTTTTGTACAATCCAAAATTATGCTACCACCAAATGAAAGTATTTAACAATGCACCATATCATGCTACTTCTGAAAGTATGTAAACCTGAAATTGATCAAATATATTCCTTCGTTTATTAAGAATGCCAAAACAACGTAAAGTTTATTTTATTACGACGTCTTTCAGAGCTCCAGATAAGTTGTGTGTCTAAAGAGTATTATACGACATGATTTCAAATGCAATGCATATTTTACTTTTATAAATTCATTATCGATTTTCTTTCTTTTTTGCAGCTCAAGTAAATTTTCAACTTTATTACAGTATGTTCACTACTGAATTTAAAAATCAATACATACTTTTACATTGCTGCGAGTATTTTGTACTCCCACTTTTGATAATAAATGTGTATTCTGCTAAAATCAGTGCGTAAAATACGCCAATACCTTCTTTGGAGCTCTGGTCGTTCAAAAAATAGACACTGTACACGCAGGAATTTTATTCTTCTGAAATTTCACCACTTAATTCAGATGATGCTGACGACATCGCAAATGACATCAAAAAATATTACTACTGAATTATTGTCACTACCGTATAACCTCGAATTAACGCCCCCGGGGGCATTACATTTTACAAAAGGGGGGCGTTTATTAGCCACTAAAAAAAATAAAATTACCAAAATGGATTATTGCTGAACATTCTTTAAGGATTATTTGTGTTTGAAATTGGCGGTCCTTGATAAGTTGTATTTTTAGTTTTTTTTGGAGGGGGGGGGGGGTGGGGGGGGGGGGGGCGTTTAGGTTAGGAGGGGGGCGTTAATTCAAGGTTATACGGTACATATGATTATTACATCAGACTGGAGGTTGTTATCTACATTGTACCGACCACATAAAACGACCTGGCCGACCTATTGTACCCACCTGTGTAGCGAAGCGTGAAGCCAACTTGCGGTTTCGACGTTTGGGAGGCGGGGCGGGCGGCTTTTTCGCCGGCAACTTTTTCTGATCAATAGTAGTGAACAGTTTCACCTTATCTGCCAGGCTAATTCTGAAATATACAATTAACTTATTAAAAGGCGGGAAAATGTATTTCGTACTGTATTCATTCTAGTAAACGCCCCCGAGGGCAATGTTGTGAAGCTGTTTGTACATTATTGTGGCACAAAGGTGGCAATTTTTATATTTGAAATGTAAAAATAAACAAGAGGGCCATGATGGCCCTAATTCGCTTACCTGACTCCATGAACACCAGAGGAGAATGTGACATTGAGTTCATAAGTGTTTTAAAAAAATTGTGCTATTTTTAGATGGCGGTCATCTTGGATTAAGTGATGACTCTCATTTTACCAAATCTGAAAATTCTTCACCCAAGGATCTTAACTTACTATGAAGTTTGGCAAGCATCGGCCATGTGGTTCCTGAGAAAAAGACGTTCAAAATCTCGAATAAATGGACCTTTTGGCGGCCATCATGGATGACATAATCATCCGATTCCGACAAATATTGCACCAGAGCAATCGCCTCATCGATACCTTCAATTTGATATATGACATGAGCATATTCAGTCGAAAATAAAATTTGACCCCACGGGCTATGCCCATTTTTGACCCCGGGGTCACCATTTTAACACCTTTGAAAGAGCATTCTGCATAGATCATTCCTACCAAGTTTCGTCTAAATCCGGCTGGCGGTTCATGAGAAGAAGATTTTTTAAGAATTTGTGCTATTTTTAGACGGCGGCCATCTTGGATTAGCGACGACCCCCGTTTTAACAAATCTGAAAAGGCTTCACCCATGGACCATAACTGTGAAGTGAAGCGGTTCGTGGGTGAAGAAGAATTTTGAAATCTCTAATAAAAGAACGACCTTTTTGACCTTTCGGCCGCAATCTTGGATGACAAGACCATCCAATTTCGACAAAAATGTACCAGAGCGATCGCCTCTTTGATATCTTCGATTTGATTTGATATAGACATGACCATATTCGGCCAAAAATAAAATTTGACCCCACGGGCCACGCCCATTTTTGACCCCAGGGTCACCATTCTAACAACTTTGAAAGAGCATTGTACATCGATCATTTCTAACAAGTTTCGTCGAAATCCAGTTGGCGGTTCAGGAGAAGAAGATTTTTTAAGAATTTGTGCTATTTTTAGACGGCGGCCATCTTGGATTAGCAACGACCTCCATTTTAACAAATCTGAAAAGCTATTGTACACCCATTTTTGACCCCGGGGTCACCATTTTAACAACTTTGAAAGAGCATTGTACATCAATCATTCCTACCAAGTTTCGTCGAAATCCGGCTAGTACTGGTTCATGAGAAGAAGATTTTTTAAGAATTTATGATATTTTTAGACGGTGGCCATCTTGGATTAGCGATGACCTCCATTTTAAAAAATCTGAAAAGGCTTCACCCATGGACCATAACTTTTAAGTTTGGCTACCATGGGCCAAGTGGTGCATGTGAAGAAGAATTTTGATATCTCTAATAAAAGAACGACCTTTTGACCTTTCGGCGGCCATCTTGGATGACATAACCATCCGATTTCGAAAAAATGCACGTCACAAGATATGACGTCGTGAACTAAGTTTCCGCTGAGATTTGCACACTGACTTTGAAGTTCAGTTGCTTGTTTCAGAACAATAGGCTACGATACTCGCTCACTGAAAGGCGAGTTGACTCCAAAAGACAAAATGCTACCGCAACACTCCCAAAACAAACACAAGGCGGTGGGTGTAACAAGCTGATATTGCGGTAACAAATGTCTGCAAAAATGTTAGAGCGGGGTCGGGTCTGACCGGCTGTCGGCACTAACCGGTCCCCCATCAGTAAACACGTTTAAACCTAAGTTGATATCTTATATTGCGCATGTGCCGAAAGTTAATTTCCCCGTGAGTTTTAAATTTGCGACAAACAGTGCAGAGAGTATTGTCAATACGAATTAAATCGTTTTCCATAGAACAACATCTGTAAACCAAGACTTGCATAAATATGATGTAATATGTACATGTACGTAACACATTGTTGTATACATGAATGAAGATTTATCTGAGTGTGTTTACATATTGGAATACCGATATTGTAAGTTAAGGCTTGTCGCATTAAATGAAGGTTAGCGTGACATAGACAGCAAACGTACAGATGGCCGAGTACAGCCGACATGAACAATATCTAGTCGGCTGTATTCGGCCGACAAACCCAACCCATATTTTCTTTTAGTTTGAATAAGTTTTTCATATGCAAATGAGGCATGATATATTTTAATTATTTATACTAATTAAATGCGTCACCTGAAAAAATAATAATATTTCGACAGATTATAAAGTATGATCATTACACATCAACAAATACATACAGCGAATAAATAGTAATGTCCGTTAACATTTTAAGGAAACACTATTATCGCCCCTGATATCAGTGTGGAAATTTACGTCTCATATAAATTGTATAGTAATGCAAATCAGTACGTGGGGTTTTATGCTGAAATTAATGTTTATTTTTCCTGAAAATGTCATATCTACAGAATATACAAAACTATCTATAAAACACAGTGTGTGCCTACTGAGTGGGCATGTACCTTTAACCCTTTCAACCCTAAGGAACTGGAATGGACTGTGATATGCTAATGTTCCGACCAATCCAATGGTCACAAAATGATTTTCAGATTCGTCCATTTATGAAAAGGGGGTGTTTTTGTTCAAGAAATATTAAAATTACTTTCAAAAAGTTACGAGCCGGCTCATCTGGATCAGCACTTTTTGCATAAACCGCTATAGCGGGATTTCGGGTTCCAATGGTTAACGTTGAACGTATTGTCCTCCCCATTTACAGGTGTATTCCCATCTGCATTTGCCGAACTGTCGTATAGCCCAAATGAACCAACCAGTTAATCAATACAGAAATGACATACATGGACAGTAAATATTACTGTCTGTTTCATATACTTCTGTGGTTTTCTACAATTATAAATTATTAAAACGCTCAGTAAACAGGACGTCAAAAAGAAGAAATCCGCATAGCGAATCCGCCGTACACGCGCACACTGTGTTCCCTATGACAAAACATGTGTATGTATATTTGATCATGAACACGCATTATCATTGAAACCTTAAAATTAGGCCCAACAAGTTCTTCTGTGTGTCCAGCAGAGAGGTTCTACTGTATAAGAATGGTGGTAAGCGTGTGACTAGTGAAACTAGTTCTCAGTGTTAAGCCTTACAATGCGGGAAATGTAAATGGTCGTCTGCTGTTGATTTCTGTTTTTTTATTATTTCTCATTAAAAACATGGTTTGACAACACTTTAGAATCATTTCCATTGGAAATGATTCTAAAGTGTTCTCAAAACACGGTTTTGATGAGAAACATGGAAAATAAAAAATAAACAGCAGACAACAAATTTTAATTCAGCATTGTAAGGGTTACAAGGGGTGGGGGGGTGGGCTGATGGGTAGTAAAGGTGGAAAAGTGAAATTGAATGGGTTTAACGTCCCACCAACAGCTAGAGAGACGGGACCAAAGTTTAAAGTCTCATCCGACAGACAAGTGGGATGGAAATACTATGAAAGTATTTTTGATGCCTTAGGCGAGGTTTGAACCCACAACCTCCTGATTGGAAGTCAGGTGTTCTAATCCCTAAGGTGGAAGTACAGGTAATAATGTGATGGTGGGCCGATTTGGAGATTCGAAGATGTACTACATGCAATAACAAAAGCGAACTTCAGCTAAAATTACACGACATATGTCACACTGAATAATTACATACCACAAACAGATATTTTTAATCCAAATGTAAACCGAATATGTATGTTAAACGATCAACAAGCGACCACACATATGGTCCATTAAGTATAGTCAGAACCGTGCAGTGAAAGCATCTACATATGCTTATATAACGCGGAGTACAGCTAAGGAAATAGATCTCTAGTATTCACCCAAATAAACAGACCATATCGTAAAATATTCTATACAATTTTACCCATGTTTGAGTGACATTTGTAAATGACAACCCAATCGGTAGAAGCATAGCCTAAAACTAAAAAGGGATTTAACCCATTGCAGTCGGGATACCATTAAAGTAGTATGAAATTTTCTTTAAAAAAATCCCTATTTTCGTCATTTCTTCTCCAAAGTATATGTTGTCACCACTCATTTGAACCGTCTCAGCGAGACGGTTCAAATGAGTGGTAACAACATATACTTTTATTGTGAAATAAACAAGAAAATCAGATTTTTTTCTTTCAATGAAAGTTATTCTATCCTTAGACTTCAATCGGTTAACTGAGCAAATCATGTTGGAGAGTAGGTGAAGGTCATGTCAAACAAGGATTCTATGATATACACAATAAACGGGTGCAGTTACGGATGATTATCAGTTACCTTTTATATTAATAACCAACGATTTAAGCCAATTATGATGATGGGTGAAGTGCAACTACCGTAATTAAGTTATCGGAAACCATTTACTGTGTATATAAAAATATATTGTTTCCCTACAACAGTGAGCGTGCCAATATTTAGGGTTAGTACATAAGTACTGGTTTAATCACAATAACAATGTATTTGGAAACAATTTGTTTTGGAAAACCCTCATTATTTAATAGGGGTTTCTCAAAGCAAATTGTGTCCGAATATTTATTGGATATACAGTGCAACCTCTCTACAACAGCCACCCATGGGAAGACGCAAAACTGGCTGTTGTAGAGAGGTGGCTGTTGTAGGGAGGTTAATGCTGAATTAAGTTTTGTCGTCCTCTGTTTATTTATTTTCTTCGACAACTCTCATCAGAAACATGCTTTGGCAACATTTTAGAATCATTTTCAATGGAAATGATTCTAAAGTGCTGTCAAAACATGTTTTTATTGAGAAAGAAGGCAAAAGCAACATCAGAGGACAATGTTCATGCTCAGCAGGCTAAGGGTTAGATATAGAGGAAATCGTCCATTTGGGATATAAAATAGTGGCTGTTACAGAGAGGGTGTTGTTGTAGAGAGGTGGCCGTTTGGGGAGGTTCCACTGTAATTTGTTTTGGGAAACGCTTAATATTTAATAGGGGTTTCCCAAAACAAATTGCGTTCAAATATTTAGGGTTATTATGGTAAACATTTTTAAAACAATGAATGTAATAGAATACTCATGACTAGTGTACATATAAATAATTACAGCACAAAAATATTTACACAATTCACTAACATTTGTTTGGCCCGTAGCAAGTCTCTGTCCAAAATTTATATCCCAGTAAACTCCCATGCCAAACTACTTTCCGTAACCGTCAGGTGCAGTCAAAATAATTCTTAAGAAAACGGAAAATAAACACATTTTCTTGATGAATTTATTTCAAATGCTGGAATTATAAGGAATGAATGGCCTTTTTGTTGAATTTATCGGGGATATCAACTTGGAAAAGTCGCGGGAATACTGGACGAGGCCTTCCGGCCTTCGTCCAGTATTCCCGCGACTTTTCCAAGTTTATACCCCGATAAATTCCACAAAAAGGCCATTCATTCCTATAGTAACAACTACCGACAAAACTGCAGTAGCCGATTTCACCAACATTGCAAAGTATACTTATCTAGCAAAGTATACTTTGAGGGAGTAATCATTTATTTTTCCCGAAATGCATTATTTCATATAGAACTAACGACTGCATATATGAGATGATTAAAAGTACGCAGAATTATTATACTGCATTTACTACATTATCACAGCCAAACTGGCTGTGATAATGTAATAAATTCAGCATAAGAAAAATTCACAAATTTATCCTAAAACTGAAAATTTCTCCCTCAAAGTATACTTTGTTAGATAAGTATACTTTTCAACGTTGGTGAAATCGGCTACAGGTGTGAACAATGTGGAGAGATGACATGGGGGTACAACGTAATATTTTTTACAAACAATTAATGTATTATAACACTTACAGTATAATTCCCATGTAATGTAACTGTGTATACACGTATTAAAGTAACGACTACCGACTAAACTGCAGGTGTGAAGAATGTGAAGATATGACATGGGGGTAAAGATGATGTACCGACCCAGGAATCAAATTACCAAGCAAACTTTAGTCCGAGTACAGGAAAACATCCCAATGGACAATTTCAACTATTGTTACCCACATCGGCCTGCACGTGGTTCAAATCATGCCTAAATAACTAGAATGGATTTTGATTATGTTAATTTTCTGACTAATCCAATCGTCACAAAATAATTTTCAGACTAGACGATTATGAAAAGTTTTTTCTTTGTAAAACATTACTTGCAAAAAGTGTAGATCCTGATGAGACGGCTTGTCACGAGCCGGCTTATCTGGATCTACACTGTTTTCAAACACCCCTATAGAGGGCTGTAGTGTTGAACACTACTACGGCTGAATGTCCATTTCACCCCTAAGTAACTGGTATGGACTGTTCCATTTGGACTATTGAAGTATTCCATTAGTCAAAAAAGGGGTGTTTTTTGTAAAAAAAGGGGTGTTTTTTTTGTCAAAAATCTGAAAATAGGGGTGACCCAGAGCTCCAGATAAGATGCGTATTTCCGTAAATACCCAATAAAAATTGCCAAAAACCCAATTGAAATCAGAAGTAGCGAGTATCAAAAAGCAATACAAAATTTATGCTACCTTTATCATGCTGCAGAAAATAATAAACAAACCACAATTATAGCATATTTTTCTTATTTTCCATGAAAACACATCTTGGTATTTCATTAGAATTGTCTCCAAGGAGACAATTCTAATGAAATGCCAAGACATGTTTTCATTTCGAAGCAAACTATTCAATAATTGCTGTCTGTTGATGTGTAAACAGTAGTGTGATTTTATTTGACCCAATTAAAATGTTGAAATACCAAATTGCTTCAGAAATGATGGAGTGACAATACTCAATTACTAATACCTTATCTGGAGCCCTGTGACCAGATAACATCTCAAGGAGATGGCCACAAATCTATTTCATCAAGATCTGTCACTAACGTGTACAAGTTCTAATTGTTTCTTTGTTTATTCATTACGCAAACACGTCTTATTTGAAATTAATAAATCACTGAACTACTTTCGGCAAGGGAGATAATCAATATCATGCGAACTATTTTCATACGAGCCAAGCGGATTGTTTTGTTTATGATTAGTATATATAGTTTTAAGCTATCTCCTGTGATATATAATGATACATTACTTTGTTATGTTATGGGTACTAATACATGTTGTTTCAAAAGCGTATCTCTGTAACGGTATTGTTGTAGATGGAGTTGCAAATAATTTAATAATTATTACGTTCAAATGGTGGCGTAATACTGATAGCACTTCTGTATAACTGTGATTGTCGTAAATGGCGCAACAGTCGTGAGGTTAAGGTCGCCGACTTCAATGATTTAATTACCGATTCCCGGAAGGGTCGGTGGTTCAAACCTCGTCGTGTTATAATATTTTTTTCTCCATATATATTATTTTTGTGATTTTAATATTTTTTTATTATTTTCACTTTTATTTTGATTGATAATAAAAATACCTATAAATTGATAGAAACTTACCAACAATTAAAGTGTCTGTCTTTAAGTAATATATACACAGACAGTTTGTTACTGATTTTTTAAGTTTAAGTAATATATACACAGACAGTTTGTTACTGTTTTTTTTAAGTTTGAGGTACTGTCTATTCTGTCTATACCATATAATGTTTTACTGTCCCAAAATCTATTTTTTTTGGCTGTCACAATTAATTAATTTTCGGACAGCAAAACATTTTTTTATGAATTTGAAATAATTATTGTCCTCCATCTGCTCACAACACTGTTCGAACTGCGCCTGTGGCTACCACGACCAGAATTCACTGGCCGCAAACACAGTAGCCATCGGCGTCTATTTATTAAATTATTATTTTGTATTTTATTTGAATTTCGCGTGAACGCTGCATTTTGTGTCAACACCATTTACAGAAAATATTGGGAGGTGATTTTCTAAATCGAATATCGGAGAAATGCGGCTATATATTTTGTCAATTTTCAACACCATTTACGGAAAAAAATTACTGACTAAAACAATATCGGCACAACTAAATACGGTGATAGAATTTTTGTCAAACTTTTCAACACCATTTCTCGGAAATATTACTGATTTTCTAAAAACAATATCGTCGAAGGGTTTTGGTGTACTGAACTACTCTTTATTCTTAAATAACCAGCCGTCTAATAGATCTGTGTATAATCGAGAGTATATCGTTAATTGTCATGTTGTCTCCGACAGTGATGTGTTGCGGCACACATCAAAACGACACGTCAATTTCAAAACATTGCCTAAGGTCACAGCTGTGTGGTGTCATCAGATCAACACCTCGTCACACACAACTACGCATTATCGATTTTTTCACCCCCACACAAAGCGACGTGTATTTACAACTAGATCTGTGTAATGTGTCGGGTGTAGCCAAAGACCATACATAAATGCGTAATTAGTCACAGATGTAGCCTTAAAATATAATCGATTTCCTTAAATTACGTCCGCATGTTGACAGATATTTCAGAACAGACGTCATCGTAATTTGCCGTTATTTATTTCCAAAAAATAGCCATATATTCTGTAAATGGCGTTGAAAGTTGACAATAAATTAAGACCAGATCAGTATGTTAAATCGCTATCGACGACAACTGACGATCCGATGAGAGAGTAATACCGTTTAAGCGTATCCAATGTTAAATATACATCGTTATTTTTTTATGACTTTCGTAGTTTTTTACCGAGAAATTCAAACCGTTTCCAATTATTGGGGAACATAATATCATGATTAGCACATCGTTTCACTTAGCGGGGGCTACTCAGGAAATGGGATCACTACGGTCTATTGTTTACACTGGATTAATGGCGGCCTCCATGAGGTCTCAGGTAAATCTTATTTTTCAATAATACGACTGTGGTTTCTTCCTTTTAGTGATAACCATGTTCCAGCCGTTAACACTTATTTAGCAACATTACTTAATATGTAGTTAGTCTGAACATTCTGCAGAGAAATCTGAATTGGATGGAATCGAGCGTTGTTTAAACTTAGTCCGGTTCATATGCACAGGTCAAAATATGAACTGAAAATGGCGCTTTGTGCGACAGAAATCCGTACTCGGACGAATAATATATTTTGTTATAAATATCACATACAGCGAAAACAGCGGTAGCATCTACTGTTTTAATAATATGCATACATATTGTAATTAATGTTTAATAGTGATATACTTATGAATAATATACGATACTATGGTTTATACTCCAGCACTATGTTTTTAGGCTGTGTGATTTGCCTCAATATAAACTGGATTAATTAATACTTATATTCATGCGCTTCATGACAACATCATTACATTTAAAATATACAAATATTACTTAAAGGGGTACCGATATGATACATTTTAATAATATAAATATTGAAAATACACATTACAATCGCTTACAACATAAGTTATTGATTGAAAATAGTCACTGCATCGTGACCTATTTGACCGCATTACCTATTGCGCGGCAACCTCACCAAACCCGCTGTTTACATAGGTAACCGGGGGTTTGGTGAGGTAGGCTCGCTAATACAATGTTTGCGTAATGGGTGTTTAACAACAAGAAAAAATATATTTAGCCCTGAAATTAGAATACGGTAACCTGATCAACCTGATGTCAGGTCCATACCACACCAAAGTCACTTGGCCCCTTCCCCTAAAATAGGATTACGAATAATCGTAATACTCACATAAGGGGATATAACCAGATTCAACTGTCACATACAAAATGCCAAAGACGTATGTGAGGGCCAAACCAGTAGCATATTTCACCAACATTGCAAAGTATACTTATCTAGCAAAGTATACTTTGAGAGAGAAATTTTCAATATAAAGATACATTTATTAATTTTTATTATACTGAATTTATTACATTATCTACAGCCATTTTGGAATTTTTATTATACTGAATTTATTACATTATCACAGCCATTTTGGCTGTGATAATGTAATAAATTCAGTATAATAATTCTGCATACTTTTAATCGTCAAATATATGCAGTTGTTACTTCTATATGAAATAATGCATTTCAGGGAAAAATAAGTGATTTCTCCCTCAAAGTATACTTTGCTAGATAAGAATACATTGCAATGTTGATGAAATCGGCTACTGGTCTCCAGTCGGAATTCCGGTGAGGATGAACCCCGATCGCTAAATTACCCATCGCATACTCCCACCTGCCACCAAGAATGTGTGCAAGTACATATATATTGCTGAGTAATGTCCAGAAATATTATCAAAATATGGTCAGTAATAAAATGTAAACACAGCAGGTAAATGAGCCAGAACAATATTTAACCGTTTCACCCCTAAGTAACTGGAATGGATTTTGATGTTAATTTTGTAACCAATCCAACCGTCACATAATGATTTTCAGACAAGTCCATTTATGAAGAGGGGTGTTTGTTCTCAAAAATATGAAAATTACTTTCAAAAAGTGCAGATCCTGATAAGACGGCTTGTTAAGAGCTACACTTTTGCCAATGGCTATACAGGCCTGTGGTGTTGAAAAGGTTAACGACTTAACCCTTACAATGCTGAATTAAACTTTGTCATCTGCTGTTTATTTTTTATCTTTCCATATTCTTCCTCAAAAACATAATTTGACAACATTTTAGAATCATTTCCAATGGAAATGATTCTAAAGTCTGCCAAGTCATGTTTTTATTGAGAAAGAAGACAAAATATGAAACAACAGCAGACGAGAATTTACGTTTCTCGCATTCTAAGGGTTAAATTCCTTCGACGAGGCGGTCGTGACCAGGAACCAGCTTTATCAATCAATCTAGGCACATGCTGTCTTCAATTTCAAAATCAGACACTTTGATTGGCCGAGACTTCGACCAATCAAACTTCCTGATTTTGAGCATGAGAACGTACTCTGAATGTTTTACAGAATGTCAAGTCTGATGTCAGGGAAAAAAAAACTTTAACGCAGATGCTACTGCAGTCAACGCGAAAGTCGTCGGTCTGTCGGACATGTCCGTTAAAAGTGCCGCTGGTCCGACGGTAAACCGGAAGTCGCAGGACAGAATGTCCGACTATAAAAAACATAATAAAAAAAAATAATAATTTGTTTTTAAATTTTTTATTCTAAGCTTCATTTTTATCATTTGTTCCCTATTTAGTAACGAAAAAAATAAATAATCCATTTGTAAAAGTAAAATACGCAATGATTTTGAAATCAGGGGGTATAGTACGCTTTAGACACAAAGCTTATCTGGAGCTCAGCCTACTATACATATATATGCACTGGTAATTAATCTAAAAGTTTCATGTGTGTAAATACTAAAGCATAGATAAAATTGATTTTATCTCGTTAGTTACTCAAAAGTATGCAGAATTATTATACTGAATTTATTACATTATCACAGCCAAAATGACTGTGATAATGCAATAAATTCAGTATAATACAAATTAACTAGAAATGTGGCCTGTCGGCACACGAATACCCCCACTGGCAGCCAAAGACGAGGCATTTTTGATTATAAGCCATTTAGCCGAGCGTTAAGGTTTCAAACGCATCAAGTCTGTGACCTTGACCCTGGGCATAGTGTGATAATCCATGCATCGGTGTAGAAGATATAGAGCGGAAGGGAATTTCAATAGGTTTGACCTTTGACTTTCAACTGTGACCTTGACCTTGGACGTAGGTGCGTGGTTATTGATCGCGACACACCTTCTCATCCTGAGAAACATTTGTGCCAAGGCATTTGATAATCCATGCATCGGTGTAGAAGATATAGAGCGGAAGGGAATTTCAATAGGTTTTGACCTTTGACCTTCAACTGGGAACCTTGACCTTGGACGTAGGTGCGTGGTTATTGATCGCGACACACCTTCTCATCATGAGAAACATTTGTGCCAAGCCATTTGATAATTCATGCATCGTGTAGAAGATATAGAGCGAACGGAAGGGAATTCGATAGGTTTGACCTTTGAACTTCAACTGTGACCTTGACCTTGGACGTAGGTGCATGGTTATTGATCGCGACACACCTTCTCATCATGAGAAACATTTGTGCCAAGCCATTTGATAATCCATGCATCGGTGTAGAAGATATAGAGCGGAAGGGAATTTCGATAGGTTTGACCTTTGAACTTCAACTGTGACCTTGACCTTGGACGTAGGTGCATGGTTATTGATCGCGACACACCTTCTCATCATGAGAAACATTTGTGCCAGCCATTTGATAATCATGCATCGGTGTAGAAGATATAGAGCGGAAGGGAATTTCGATAGGTTTGACCTTTGATCTTCAACTGTGACCTTGACCTTGGATGTAGTTGCGTATTTATTGATCGCGACACACCTTCTCATCATGAGAAACATTTGTGCCAAGCCATTTGATAATCCATGCATCGGTGTAGAAGATATAGAGCGGAAGGGAAGTTCCGACAGACCGACAGACCGACAGACCGACCGACAAGCTGACTCCTATATACCTATATACCTCCTATAAACTTTGTTTGTGGGGGTATAATAAATTTATCCTAAAATTGAAAATTTCTCCCTCAAAGTATACTTTGCAATGTTGGTGAAATAGGCTACTGGTGCTCAGCCTACTACAATACACTGGTAATCTAAAAGTTTCATGTGTGTAAATACTAAAGCATAGATAAAATCAATTTTATCTCGTTAGTTACTCGACTGAAGTGACACTACTTACCATCTGCACATTAATAAAACGTGGTTATAACAACAACAGTGGGTGAAAGTGTTATCTTGAAAGTATTATTTGATATTTTCCTTAATATGAAACGGATTTTGATGAAATATGGCGCAGCAAACGCGTCTTCATGAGCTGCATTTAGTGGTCCAGGGAGTTTGGCACAGACTTACGTCGTTGCGAAGAATCGATTTCCGTGTCTCATCGATTCTTCGCAAAAACGACAGAAGTTTGGGCGAAAATACAGAGACCACCAAATTCAGTTTAACAAGACGCGTTTGATACGCCATATTTCATCAAAATCCGTTACGAAATAAGGACACTATAAAAGAATACGTACTTTGAATCGGATGGATTCTGGAAATATCAGTACTCTTTGTTGTTGTTAGTACCACGTACGTGATCATACACCTTGTACACAAACTAATCCTAAAATCTCTAATGAAATTGTTATAATACCTTCCATAAAGTCTATTAATTGAAGGTAACAACAATATGCACGCTAAGTTTATTAACTTGGTCCCCGTAACCGATACGTTGTCAGCGCTCCAGATAAGGAATTAGTAATTGAGTATTTTCACTCCATCATATCTGAAGCAATTGGGTATTTCAATATTTTAATTGGGTAAAATAAAATCACACTACTGTTTACACATCAACAGACAGCACATATTGAATAGTTTGCTTCGAAATGAAAACAGGTCTTGGCATTTCATTAGAATTGTCTCCATGGAGACAATTCTAATGAAATACCAAGATGTGTTTTCATGGAAAATAAGGAAAATATGCTATATTTGTTGTCTGTTTATTGTTTTCTGTAGCATGATAAAGGTGCCACAAATTTGTTATTGCTTTTTGATACTCGCTACTTCTGATTTCAATTGGGTTTTTGGCAATTTTAATTCGGTATTTACGCAAATACGCAGCTTATCTGGAGCTTGCGTTGTGTATTTCTTTCAGATGTAGTGTGATAGGCATCGCGAGATAAACAGATCCTGTGTACCTCGTTGTTATGTAAATTCATCCATAAAATTTTGCATGCTGGGAAACTTGTGGGCTATAAATAGTTCAAAAATAACGGACAAAAATCATCATATTTTCTTGTATTTCTCCTTGTAAATATCATGAATATGTCTTGGAATTTCATTAGAATTGAGTCCTCGGGACTCAATTCTAATGAAACTTCAAGACATATTTGCAGAGAGAAATAAAACATATACTCCTAATTTGTTTGGCAGATATTTTCACCGCTAGCGTGCAAAGAGTTAAGGATCAGCAAAAATATGTATCATCTCATTTTAACCTCTACACTGCACTGCTGAATTCAATTTATTGCCCGATATTATATTTTATTTTCAATTTTACTCATCAATAACAAGCTCGAGATAAGCTTTGTGTCTCAAGAGTATTGTACCCCCTGATTTCAAATTAAATGCATATTTTATTTTCACAAATGGATTTTTGATTTTTTTCATTATAAAATAGGGAGCAAATGATAAAAAAAAATTAAATTTAAACTGTAATAAAGTTGAACATTTACTTAGCTGAGCTGCAAAAAGCAAACAGAATAGCTTTTTGCAGCTCAACTAAATAAAGTTTCAACTTTATTCCAGTATTTCCATTACAGAACTCAATTTGAAAATCAATACGTATTTTCACATCGCTGCGAGTATTTTGTACTCCCATTGCTGATAATCAATGCGTATTCAGCTAAAATAAGCCAATACACCCATTATCTGGAGCTTTTATACCTATGTCTATTTCAATTCCGGTTGTGTGATCAGCGTCGCGACAAAACAGATCCTGTATACCTCGCTGATGTGTAATTCATCCATAACAAGGGACAATTCTACACGATTTTGATCTGTCATGATTGTCCATATCAAAGATCTGTCAACGATCGCTTCCTCTTCCGTGAATTCAGACCAGCAAAAATAGGTATGATCTCACTACTGTGCACTTTAAGAGTTACGTACAACAACACTGAATTCAGTATTTTAATTTTCATCTGCTGATTATAAATCTTTTTTTATTTTATAAAAAACATGTTTTGACAGTGCATGAGAATAATCTCCAGACGATTCTCATGTACTGCCAAAACGTGTTTCATTAACCCTTTCCCTGATAGAGATGATTTTTCACGCCTCTGCAGAAGATGTCTTTTTGAAAACATTGTGGGAAAAGGAGAAATTGCTTGTAACAAGCAATTTCTCCTTTTCCCACAATGTTTTCTACTCTATCAGATAATTTAACCATCATTTGACCCAGCATTTGATTCTTTTATTCAGATGTTTTGGATTTGGAAGAGTCGAAATATCGCAAAACAGGGAAAGGGTTAATAACTCTTCTGAATATTCAAACGAACACAAATACAGATGATCTCACTACTGTGCAGTTTAACAATTGTGTACAACATTGAATTTGGCTGATTATAAAAACATTTTTTTTTTAAATAACATGATTTGCATGTGCTGGCAAAAATAGTTTGTTGTTTTTTCGTAAAGAAATATGATAAAAATGTAAAACAGCAGACGACACTATTTGTTTCCCGCCTTCTACCAGTTACTGAAACCATATTGCATATAGGTGATTTATCTATCCCTTACGTACCAATATTATAAGTTATTGTGATTCTACAAAGGCTATATGGTGTAATATTGCCCGTCTGGAGGTATCGCCGAGGGTGAACATACCTTCAGACGGGCAATATTACACCATATAGCCTGTGTGGAATCACAATAACGTATTTGTCATACCGCAGATCCTGTATTTGGCCGTAAAAACATACAGTAAGTAAAAAAATAATCCGAGATTCGATTTTCTACCGTCAGTCTTAATATAAAGGCGTAAATGAACATTTTGTTTTTTTACTAAACGAAAACAAACTAAATATGGAGTAAGAAATCCATCGAAAACGACTTTATGACAGTTTTTTTATATCGTGTAATTTAATTTATATTCCACTGCTCTATCGATCTGCTCTCCCTTTGGCACCTCTAGAATAATGCGACTGGTTCCCAAACATTCGCTGTCATTGCTACGCCGCGGTTTCGTGCGTGGAACCCATAGTTTGTGACCTAAATATAGCCGTGTCACGAAGGCAAGCGTGTGGAGATTTGAAAAGCAATTTTCGTTATTTTGGCTAATTTTTCGCTCATATTTTGATCAGCGAAGAATATTTATGGAAAAATAAACAATAAAAGACTGGTTTTGAGTGTACAATGTGTTACTTGTATTGATCAATTCGGGGTTTTATTGTGTTTAGTGAGGAATACAATTCGCAATCAATATTGGTAAATGTTTACCGTGCAGGTGTTAAGTGCGAATTGCATATACCGGTAGGTGACAATCTGATCCACACCAATATTGGTAAATGTTTACCGTGCAGGTGTTAAGTGTGTTTTGCTGAAGATAAATAAACTATGTACAATGACACCGAAGCCGGTCATGTATGACACAATGTCACGGACTATAAATAGAAATATGAGACGCGGGTGGGAGGATTGTGATAAGGTGTCGCTGATAAAATGTACGGTAGGCGTCTGCATGAAAAGGATGCCATTTGTTATATGCAACCAGTAAAAGCCATATGCCATGCTGAATTAAATTTTATCGTCTGCTGTCTATTATTCATTTTACATTTTTCTCATCAAAAACATGGTTTCACAGCACTTTAGAATCATTTCCATTGGAAATGATTCTAAAGTGCTGTCAAACCATGTTTTTATGGATAAAGACTACAAAATATAAAAGAACAGCAGACGACAATTTTCGTTTCCTGCATTCTCCGCGATAAAAATGTTCCTACGAAGATTTCAATGAATTGGCTTCTCACATTAACGTGTTTCTGTAATGCTACACTTTTGTAAAACACATCAACGAAAGATTTTCCAAAATTGGTCGTTAGAACAAATGTTATTCAAGGTGCATGATCATGTGGTTACAACAACAACAACGTCGCCCACTGTAAAGTAAGTATTATTTGATATTTTCCTTAATATGCAACGGATTTTGATGAAATATGGTGCAGCAAACGCATCTTCGTGAGATGCATTTGGTGGTCCATGGAGTTTGGCACAGACGTATGTCGTTTTTGCAAAGAATCGATTTCCGTGTCGGAGACACGGAAATCGATTCTTCGCAAAAACGACAGAAGTTTGGGCGAACATACAGAGACCACCAAATGCAGCTTAACGAGACGCGTTTGATGCGCCATATTTCATCAAAATCCGTTGCGTAGTAAGGACAATATAAAAGAATATGTACTTTCAATCGGATTTGTTGTTGTTGTTGTTAGTACCACGTGATCATACACCTTGTTGTTGTGGATATCAATGTTGTACTTACAAACTTCTTAGTCGTATGAAGTTTAGTTAAAAGGGCCCCAGGTCTTAAGGATATAAAGATTTAACCCTTACTACGCTGAATTAAATGTTGTCGTCTGCTGGAAATGTTTTATTTTCAAAATTTCTCGACAAAAACCTGGTTTTGACAGCACATGAGAATCGTCTCCAGTGGAGACGATTCTCATGTGCTGTCAAAACCAGTTTTTTTGTTAAGAATTAGAGCAAAAATGAAAAACAGCAGACGGCAATTTCCGTGAACAGCGTAGGAAGGGTTAAAGTCACTGAAGTATCTGTACTCTTGTCAACAGAACAGATTCTGATTTGAGTGCCAACAGGTCGCATGATTCGGATCTACATTGGTTTCGAATTTCAATAGATTCATTGGCCGAATTGATACATTGGCCGAATCAATTCTATGACTTTTCTGAGAGCAAGACAGTTAATACACCAAGCACAATACGTGCAGCTATTCAAAGTAAGTCTTTATGCTCAAACAAGGTTTAAATCTATAATAATTGGTATACAGGTAATTAAAACAGTAAATTTCTGGATAATTGTTAGTCTTACAAAAGTGTAAAATGTACTTTTGCAAGTCATTGTATTAATTTATAAAAGTGTGTTCCGCATACATGTAAAAGCACAATTATTATGCAACAGCAAGCTACTGAGAGCTCCAGATAAGCTGCGTATTTGCGTAAATACCCATTAAAATTGCCTGAAACCCAATTGAAATCAGAAGTAGCGAGTATCAAAAAGCAATACAAAATTTGTGCTACCTTTATCATGCTGCAGAAAACAATAAACAGACCACAAATATAGCATACTTTTCTTATTTTCCATGAAAAAATATCTTGGTATTTCATTAGAATTGTCTCCAAGGAGACAATTCTAATGAAATACCAAGACATGTTTTCATTTCAAAGCAATTGCTGTCTGTTAATGTGTAAACAATAGTGTGATTTTATTTTACCCAATTAAAATTTTGAAATACCCAATTGCTTCAGAAATGATGGAGTGACAATACTCAATTACTAATTCACTAATACACAAAGAGCCTCTTCATATGAGATTTCTGCTTCAAGGCAATTGAAGTCATTATTATAAGGTTCGACCATGTCCAAACATTTGCCGTGGCACAAAGGACCTGTTTGAACCCCAAGGCCATAGGCCGCAGGTTCAAACAGTTCACGAGAAAATATGGATGATGACAAATAAGCATATGAAGTTTCAAACCAATCTGACTTACGCTAACAGATATAGTAGGTAGCCAAAAACCTTATAAAGCGAATCACGGACAGACAGGCGGACATGTTGTCTTGGGGTACATAAAAACAGGTGTAATTATACTTACTGTGATAATTCATCAGTGTCCCCCTGTCCAGCCTCAGTTATTTCACCTTTCGTCTCAGCTTTAGGTGCAGACTTGTCTTGTACATCGTTATCCGCAATCTCTGCCGCTGTTTTCACCTCTTCTTCTGTGATCGGAACCGTTCTCGACCGCTCTCGCTTTTTTCTATCGATATACCGCTTCGCTCCACTTGCCGATTTCTTCTCCTTGCTTTCCTTCAGGCTTTCCTGTATTTGAAGGAACATTGACGCCTTTGCCGAGACACTAAGTTTAATAGGGTCATCTTCCGAGATATTTTCATCCTGACTTTTTATACTGTCCGAATCACGTTCTAAATATTCACCATCAGAGCCGGACAATATACCTGAATCTGCCTTCGAGTCCCGTACGCCAAAGGCCTCAAAGCGTTTCTTCAGCGAATTCATTGATTCCACTACTTGATCTTCAGGGACAGCGTTTAGCTCATCAGCGGTGACAGGTAAGGTTTTGTGTCTCTGGATGCGGGAGCGCCGATCCTGGTGGAAATGTTGCGGAAATTCCGTCTTCTTGTCTGGGAACTTTTCTTGTTTTTGTATGTTTTCGAACATGTTCAGGGAAGACTTCTTGAGTACCTCTGACCGGAACTTCCGGACTGTCTCCAAACTGGAAGGGGAAAATAATTATTATTACAGGCAATAGGAATAGTAAAATATATAGCATCTTACGTGAGTGATGATTTAATATAATATTCTTCATTAAACCTTAGCCCGCTACACACAACAATTGTCATCTGCTTTTATAGCATGGTAGTAGAGCCTTACAGGAATGCATGTGTGAAATATTAACCCTTAATACGCTGAATTAAATGTAGTCATCTGCCGGAAATGTTTTATTTCAATATTTCACGACAAAAACCTGGTTTTGACAGCACATGAGAATCGTCTCCAGTGGAGATGATTCTCGTGTGAGTTTTTTGTTAAGAATTAAAGAAAAAATGAAAAACAGCAGACGGCAATTTCCGTCAACAGCAGGGACGGCCCACCAATAGTGAAGAAGGGGCCACTTCCATTGTTCTAGATCAAAGGGATGGCCACTTGTAATGAATAGAATAAGGGGCCATTCGGAATAAATCAAAGGATTATTTTGTGTTAGGCTCCACCCCATAGCCCCTTCTACACCCTTGGTTGCTCGGACACACACACAGACGGACGGACAACCTGACTTCAGTATACCCGCCCCCCCCCCCCCACAACTCGTTGCGGGGGGTATAACAACATTGGCAAAATACACAAAGAATGAGAGTGAAATTCTGACTTATGTGTGTTACAATGTATAGAACTGGATGATTTTGATGTCAGTGAATGGTTGTGAAGGTCCCTATATTTGTTACGGCGAGGCGAGTAACATTTGCCGACACCAACCACGGAGAACCATGAAATACTTACAGAAGTCGACAGATCCAGTACAAGAGAAAAACCATGATCCTATAGAGCTGTCTGGCCAACAGAACGGTCAACTTGACCAACAATCTCAGTGTCCAGTACAGAATTATCCATAACTGTTTCCCTGTGCACACCAGCCCCCTCCACAGGGTCACAGATACTGTCTTGATCGCCATGGTTTAATCCAATAGAACTGTTTTCTAATTGTAAATCCAATCGTTGCTGATGGCTGCTTTTAACTCTTTGCATGCTAGCGGTGAAAATATCCGCCAAACGAATTAGGAGTGTATGTTATATTTCTCTCTGTAAATACGTCTTGAAATTCATTAGAATGGAGTCCTCAGGACTCAATTCTAATGAAATTCCAAGACATATTCATGATATTTACGGGGAGAAACACAAGAAAATATGATGAATTTTTGTCTGCTAGTCTTGAACTATTTTAAATCCAAGTTTTGCTGATGTCAGTTCTGATGTCAAGTCGTTGCTGATGGCTGTTTAATGATCTTTATGAGTTTGTTCTTATTTTAAATCCAAGTTTTGCTGATGTCAGTTCTGATGTTAAATCGTTGCCGATGGCTGTTTAATGGTCTTAATGAGTCAGTTCGTATTTTAAATCCAAGTTTTGCTGATGTTTGCTCTGCATGTAATTGTATAAGTGTCCATTTTTTTATCAAAATATTTGAAAATCATCATCATCAGATCTGCGTAAATAAATAAATTTCAAACTTCTCATTACACTGAATATTTAGCCATGTTTCCAACTCATTTACAGAAAGGTTAATTTTTCTATTCAACATTCCTTGTATTAACCCTTACTACGCTGAATTAAATGTTGTCGTCTGCTGGAAATGTTTTATTTTCAATATTTCTCGACAAAAACCTGGTTTTGACAGCACATGAGAATCGTCTCCAGTGGAGACGATTCTCATGTGCTGTTAAAACCAGTTTTTTGTTAAGAATTAAAGCAAAAATGAAAAAATCACACGGCCTGTCTCATATGATATAAAACGTTTTTCTAATTTTCATTCAAGAAATTTTTAAGCATCTACTGATTTTAATTGCTCTACATTTCAATACACAGGTGTGTTCTCTTCACAAAATTATACAAAGTGCAAGAGTTTTAACATTCACAAAATTCCAATGTTTTATTTTGTTGTTTTTTAATTCAGTATCCCAGATCTAGGTTAGTTACAGGCGAACGGATTTATATAAGCCGTATAATTAATCTCAAATCCTGGTCGTAAACGATCCGCTGGTTGTATATTGTAAAACGAGGTCGTCACGAGAAATGGGGCTTATATGGCCTTTGCGACAAGTGTAGACCCAGATCAGACTGCGCATCCGCGCAGTCTGATCTGGGTCTGCACTGTTCGCCATTCAATAAATGAAACACAAATCATATTTCTAACAAACTGCGTGGATCATTATCAAGTTGCACTGGTGTACTAGTATATCAGGAGCTAGCTTGGCCATAAATGGAATAAGTCCCATTTCTCCAGTGAAAGCCACGGCTATACAGGAATTACGGTTGCAACACCTGCCGTTGGTTCTGAACAACTGCCGTTCTCTCTGTTGTTTTTGCCTAAGCTTGTGCTATGATCGGTATTATTTATTGTTATGTATACAGTGGAATCTCTCTAAGCCGGACACCAATAAAACACCTGTGATCTTATTTTTGACGAGTTTCATGGTCATTTATCTCAGATGATGATGTCTGTTCGTGATCGTGTAGCACAAAACTATGGCTCAGAATGATTGAATGTCTGATTTACAGTGAAACCTCTCTAAGCTGGACACCCTGGGGACCTCACAGGGTGTCCAGTTTAGAGGTTTCACTGTAGTTTTAAAATTGTGTCAGAAATGAATGGTATTTAATTCCAATAAAGTTGGCAAACGGACTAACGGACAAAGGTTTGCGAGCAATACGACGCCAGATTAGTCTACAAAATTTGTGCAGTCATATCGGTTCAATAAAATGCTGTTTGATTTTAATCAAGTTTCAACGGAAGTATTACATATTTACATTTCATATCTTATAACGTTAAAAATAGAATAACACGCCAGTGTCTTTTGACATCAAGTTTTCCTCGGCGGAATTTTCTAGCCTTGCTTGATAAACTTGATATCAAAGACACTGGGCTGGTATTCTCTATGTTTCAGGTTCAGCTCGTACACAGTACGAATTCCTTGAAAAGCCTCGGAATTCCTACACGTTTCCTAGCGTTTCCTAGCGTCACCTGATGAACTTGATATGAAAAGACACCAGTTTGATATTCTCTATGTATCAGGTTCAGCTCGGACACAGTATGAATTCCTCGACAAGCCTCTGAATTCCTACACTTTTCCTGGCGTCACCTGATGAACTTAATATGAAAAGACACCAGTTTGGTATTCTCTATGCATCAGGTTTGGCTCGGACACAGTATGAATTCCTCAACAAGCCTCGTAATTCCTACACGTTCCCTCGCCTCGTCAGAAGACACTAGCCTGGTATTCTGTATCATCAAAGTTTATGTTTTCTTAACGCTCAGCTAAGAAATAGCAGGAATTCCTCAACAAGCCTCAGAACTCATACACGTATACTATGAAATTTGATGACAATGCATGAGCCGGGTATTCCCAATTTCAGCGAAGGATAAGTTACAAAGTCAGCAATCTCGCCATGACCGAGGTGCACATCTCAGTTACAGGATCGCGATGTCGCGACGTTTGTTTCCCTAAATATACTTTGCTCATCATTTTTTGCTGGCATAGCCTATGAAATCAGTAGACTTGTTTCATAAATATCATATTAAATTATCACTCATGTACAATCAGCGCAGTATATCAGATATAGACGATCTTACATGAGTGATAATTTAATAGATATTTATTAAACTCGTTTACTGATTTCATAAGAAAAGAGGCTATGCCGAGTGTCTTATGAATTCAGTCAACGAGTTTAATGGATCGAGGATCATGCATGACTGATACTTTAATATGATATTTATTAAACTCTCGTTTACTGATTTCATAAGAAACTGAGTTTAATGAATCGAGATATTTATTAAAGAAGTTTACTGATTTCATAAGAAACGAGGCTATGCCGAGTGTCTTATGTATTCAGTCAACGAGCTTAATGAATTGAGGATCGTGCATGAATGATGATTTAATATGATATTTATTAAAGAAGTTTACTGATTTCATAAGAAACGAGGCTATGCTATCTCAAAATTGCATTTTTTTTTGGTATTATTTTTGTTTAACATAAATCTTGAAACAAAGTGTCACACAACTTTCATTATTTCAATTAACTAACAACATCTTATATAATATTAAACTATTCCCTTTTCTTATCTCTCGATTTATTATAAAACTTTGTACTTTCACACAAACGAAATTGCACCTAAAGATGTTCATATTTCATACGATCACATAATTAATATCCATCCATCCATCAATAAATAAATATTCAATATTTTATTAAATTTCCAGTTTCAATAAATATTCTTTTTTTTATTAAATCCCAGTTTCATTAGTCACACCCGTGTATATAAAGTAGCGACAATAGAACAGATGTAGGTAACATGTGAATGTAGGAAGGTATTAGAATGACAGGATTAATAGTCCAGTTTATATGGTCTGATTCATCCACATGTTCGCGTATTAGAAAACACACGTTAGGCATTTACATAAAGTGTCAACCCGGATCAGCCTGCACGTCCGTGCAGGCTGATCCTGGTCGACACTTTATGCAAAACATGTGACCGTGTAACCGTGGATGATGATAATTAATATATGTATTAAATGCGCGTCTATGCTTTGACAGTTTCCTGACACACCATCGTAAATACACTTTCCCATGCACGACCGGTAGCTGTCGTGTTTAGATCACTCTAAATCATCCCTAAACGAGCATTGCCAGCATAAAAACAATAACACGACATGTCACTGAACGCTAATCAAGATGTGCGGTGTAAGAGTGACATGTTCGAACAATTGTTTACACATAGTGGTGTAGTTTTATGTGTATTCCCCTGTCGGATCTGTTGTGTATTAGTATATAGGTGACAGCTATGACAGACAACTGGTGTTCTCGTACACTGTGGATGCTCTAGTGTTATAAGATCTAGACCTGATCACACACTAAACCAAGTTTTTAACAACATTTCTATTACATATTACATGTACGGCACAGACAGTTTAAACCAGACAACCCAAGACAAATCTATATTCATTACATTCCTGATACCCTTGTAGGTGTATGGAAACCTTGCAATGTTTTGTTTCTTTGCACTTTCCTTATTTCTCATTGAAATAATAAGTTGTGGCCACTCATTTGAACAGTCTCAACCAGTGCAGATACTGATAAGACTGTGCGGATGCACAGGCTGATCTGGATCTACACTGGTCAAAAAACCCATAAGCGCCATTTCTCCGGTTATCTGTGTTGGTAATGTCTGTTCATGATTACAAAACACAGAGACAAATCTTGTATATTTGATAGAGTGATTGATTTACCGGTGTTTAATGGCCTATCAACAGTTAAGGTAATATAAGGAGGCCGGGCCAACGGGTTCGATCCTGTATTTAACTGGCTGCACTGAATAATAGCGGAACTTCTCTAAACTTGACACTTAAACTATACCTGTCCTAGAAACTTCACATTTCGTATAAATGCAAAATAAATGACAATGACATTTGGTGAACATCTAAAGAATTCAATATTAACCCTTCACCCCTCGGTAACTCAAATGGATTTTGATATGTTAAATTTCCAACCCATCCTATCGTCACAAAATAATTTTAAGACAAGTCCATTTATGAAAAGGGTGCGTTTTTGTTCTCAAAAATGTGAAAATGATTTGCAAAAAGTGCAGATCCTGATGAGACGGCTCGTCACGAGCCGGCTCATCTGGATCTACACTGTTTGCCAATACCACTATACGGGCCTGTGGTGTTGAAAGGGTTAGCTTTCATCATGATGTATTTAGTTTGTTTCTTCTTTGCGTGGGTTCATGTGTGCACATGTCCTTTGGGTATCTTGTTCTCTATTTTATTTCTTTTCTCACATTCAATATAATTTCCAGCAAAAGTTGCCAATTTGCGACAAACTTAAGAAGGGATAAGACCAAATAATCCAGGTTTGTGACCAGATACAGGACTATATATAAATAGTTGGACATTCGATACCATTACCTATAAGTTTTAAATCATTTGTTTTCAATTGTATATTTCAGTTGCTTTGTTTGAAAACGGGGTTTTAGCGTTTTTCAATTGCAAACACGTAGTTTATCTGCAGCTCCGATATAAATTATTTTGTCACAGTATAAAATATAAATAGGTCTCGAGTGAATAAAACCACTAGGCATTAAAATGGCCATTTAACATGGATTACGTTTGTTGACCACGTACATGTGTTGTCCATTGTCAATTGAACGAAATTTCACAATGAAACCGACTCAACAGGAACTTTTAACCTCTGATCATGGAAATTAATTGTTGTCTGCATTTTGTTTAAAAATATGTTTCTATAGTAACATCTGAATTGTCTGTATTAGATAATTTTCATATATTTTTTAAAAAATAACAAACTTTTCACAAACATGTTTTGACAGTACATGAGAATCGTCTCCATAAATAAGCAACTGTAGAGAAACAGCAGAGCTGATGAAATATAAAAATAAGCAAATGAAGAAAAACATCAGACGACAATGAAAAGTGTTACATTTTTGTGAATGCATAACTGTCATAAAGTAATATTATATTATATATGGCGATTTTCTTACAAGATGTCTGAAGCCATGTGATAAGTGGAATGTACGGAAATATTAAACTGCTGTCAAAAGTGACCTTATGACAATATTGATCAGTGTAATCCGTAGATCGGTCTGTACATCCATGTCATCTGATCGGGTCCTACGCTTTTCTCTGTTAATCCATTAAAATCGTTTGTATTCGATTCTGAACTCAGAGCTGCAGTTAAGGTGCGTAATTGGACCAAATTTTCCGAGTATTTTTCTTATTTCTTCACGAAAAATGGAAAGTTGGGATTGCTTTAGAATCGTCTCATCGAGACGATTCTGAAGCACTCCCAACTTGCCAATTTTGGCGAAGAAATAACGAAAGTTTCCCCAAAGTTGATAAAATTACGCACCTTAGCTGGAGCTCTGGAACTGGCAGTTTGCATGTCCACACAAGTATCTGGACAGAATGATGGAACCGAAAATTGTCGTCTGCTGGTGTTTCATATTTTGACTTTTCTCTCAATAAAACATGGTTTGGCAGCATTTTAGAATCATTTCCATTGGAAATGATTCTAAAATGCTGCCAAACCACGTTGTCATGAGAAAAAGAGAAACTAATAAACTAACAGCAGACGACAAAATTTAATTCAGAACTGTAAGGATTAATAAGTTATATCAGTGAACTAGTGTAACGTCCCTTTAGTCAGCCCCTTTTGTCCCGGTTTGTAACCCCTTTGAGAGATAGGTTGTGGCCTAGGGGTCAGAAAACCACCTATGGGTCAGAACACTATAAACTTCCAATCCGGAGGTTGTGGGTTCAAACCTCGCCTTATGCATCGAAAATACTTTCATAGTATTTCCATCCCACTTGTCTGTTGGATGAGACTTAAATTGTGGTCCCGTCTATATATGACCTTAATTGTTGCTGGGAAGTTAAACCCATTCACTTTCACTTTGTTGTCAGCCCCTTTTGTCATCCGTAACTATATATAACTTTTCTTTCTTGGGTATATGCACAGGAGCATATAAATTATTCAATATATAAATTATTCAAAGTGTTGCAATACGGCAGGAAGTCCGTTTTGTCAGGCCACGATCATATACACTTGTGATATCTGTCATGTCGGTCTGCTCATCTTAACATGTAAGTGTCGAGTTTCCTGCGATAAGTTGGCGACATCACAGAACAACAAAATGATCACTTTGCATCTTCATTTATACTGCGGAATCTCAGTAAACGCGACATAAATATTACATATTGATGGTCTAGTAACATAAGGTCGTAACTGCTATGCTTTAGCATAGCAGTTACGACCTTATGTTACTAGACCATCGATATATTACATGCTACCTAAAGCATAGCAGTTACGACCTTATGTTACTAGACCATTGATATATTACATACACCCAGTGATTTACCGTGATTCTGGAGAGATTTGTTTCCTTGAAGGAAATATTTCCTCATAGACGTTCGCGAGACGTAATTGACGTTTAACGTAATTTCCAGTAAAGAAACAATTAATATGCTAACGTCAAAATTGGCAATTTTGACAACGTTATTAGCTGGTCTAAGAGCAAATTTGACATTTTACGAAGATATATAATATACAATTTATTCCACTACCATTTTGAAATATGTGATTTATTCCCCCTCCCACCCACCCCCCCATCCCCCCACCCGAGACATTGGAAATCCGATAAAGAAACGAGTGTGGAGGCTATGCCTCCTTTCACAAATGTTAAGATTATATTTATTGCATAAGTACATCACAATACGTTGAAGCTGTAGTGACCACTTAGTGTGTTTTCTGTACCGTGTCTAATTCGCATATGTATTACAATTTTTATTACACCGTGTTATTCCACTGTTTAGTCCCATTTTATGCAATAAATTGTTGCTGTATTTATCCTCACCTGTCAGCGAGCTGGATCTCCTGTAATGTGACTGGCTGTGTCCGTGTGCGCCAGTCCTCCCGTTTCCGTGCCGACTGGAACTTCTTACGTTTGTTGCCGATGGCCGACTGCTTGTCCTCCAGGGAGGATAGCCGCTCGATGAGCTGGGTACCAGACACAGCCGACGTCTTGTCCTCTTCAAAACTTGGCTCGATCTTCGGACTCAGGTTACCCGACCTGTAAATGGGTGTTTATGATGTATAAATTTACCTGTAAATGGAGGTTTATGAATAAAACCTGTAAATGTGGTTTAATGGCTGTAAATGGGGTTTTATAAATGTGCAAATTTACCTGTAAATGGAGTTGTATGTCTAAATTTACCTGTAAATGGATTTTCACATGTAAATTTACCAGTAAATGGGGTTTTATGTATCTGTAAATGGGGTAAAACCGGTATGTGAAAATTTAACTATAAATGGGTTTTATGTCTAAATTTACCTATAAATGGGATCTTTGTTTTGTTGTGGATGGATATGAAGGGAACACTGATCAAGGTGCATGTTCACGTGGTTACAACAACAACAACGTCGCCCACTCAAAAGTAAGTATTATTTGATATTTTCCTTAATCTGCAACGGATTAAGGCGCAGCAAACGGGACTTCATGAGCTGCATTTGGTGGTCCAGGGAGTTTGGCACAGACTTATGTCGTTTTTGCGAAAAATCGATTTCCGTGTCGGTAGAAATCGATTCTTCGAAAAAACGACAGAAGTTTGGGCGAAAATACAGAGACCACCGAATGCAGCATAACAAAACGCCTTTGATGCGCCATATTTCATCAAAATCCGTTACGTAATAAGGACAATATAAAAGAATACGTACTTTGAATCAGATGGATTCTGAAAGTTTCAGTCCTTGTTGTTGTTGTTGTTAGTACCACATGATGATACACCATGACTGATGAACAGGAAGACTATGTGACATACCTGACAGCCCCCTTGGGTGTGGTGATACCAGACCAGATGCGCGGGGTGATGGGACACGACTTGGACTCCTCAATCTTGTTGTGCATCTGGAAAATCCTCTCGGCGACAGACACGGCCGAGTCCCGGTCCGGGACGTCGTCACTCACGCTCGACTGGGCTTCCCTGGGGACGGGACAAGTAATAAACCAGTCTTATAAATAGGTTACCAAACTTGGAAAATCATAAGCAACTTCCCTTAGAGCTACTTCCAGGGCATTATAAACGTTAGAATTGGCGAAGTTTGTCAGTTTTTGTCAGATATTTGTGGCCGTAACTGGATAAATGTGACCAGTGTAGTTGCTTAACCCTTTCACTGATAGAGACGACTTTTCACGCCTCTGCAGAAGATGTCTTTTGAAAACATTGTGGGAAAAGGAGAAATTGCTTGTAACAAGCAATTTCTCCTTTTCCCATAATGTTTTCTACTCTATCAGATAATTTAACCACCATTTGACCCAGCATTTGATTCTTTTATTCAGATGTTTTCGATTTGGAAGAGTCGAAATATCGCAAAACAGTGAAAGGGTTAATACCAAGTATTGTTCACGCCTAGGGTGAGGTTGAAGCGCAATGGCATATCCCTAGGCAACGGCCCATCCTTGTGAGGAGAATAGAATCATTTCACAGATGGCCGTTCGTCTATTTCAGTGACAGAATTGCGAACAGTGTAGTCCCAGATCAGACGGCGCGGATCTGGGACATATACTGGTCGGACACACCACAAGGTCTATGTTATCCAGGGACCAATGTACAAAACAAATAGAACTGTTGTTTATCGTGCATACCTGCTAGTTGCTGATAACAAGCAATACATTGCTCAGTATAGCTGCCAAAATAATAATCGACTATCACATAAGAGTTTCTGTATTATCTTCACAGAGCTTATACAACAGAATAGAGAATACATGTACCTGACTAGCATCTTTTCACAGGGCACCAGTAGCACGGATATGTGCTTGAGGCAACTGAGCACTCCACTGTAGCCTATTTCATCAACATTGCAAAGTATACTTTACTAGCAAAGTATACTTTGAGGGAGAAATTTTCAATTTTTTTAAAAATTTATTAATTTTTATTATACTGAATTTATTACATTATCACAGCCATTTAATGGCTGTGATAATGTAAAAAATTCAGTATAATAATTCTGCATACTTTTAATCATGATATATATGCATTTGTTAGTTCTATATGAAATAATGCATTTCAGGAAAAATAAATGATTTCTCCTCAAAGTATACTTTGCTAGTAAAGTATACTTTGCAATGTTGATGAAATAGGCTACTGATAAGGAATTAGTAATTGAGTGTTGTCACTCCATCATTTCTTAAGCAATTGGGTATTTAAAAATTGGGTAAAACAAAATCACACTACTGTTTACACATCAGCAGACCGCACTTATTGAATAGTTTGCTTCTAAATGAAAACACATCTTGGAGACAATTCTAATGAAATACCAAGATGTGTTTTCATGGATAAATAAGAAAATATGCTATATTTGTGGTCTGTTTATTGTTTTCTGTATCACGATACAGATACCACAAATTTTTCATTGCTTTTTTGATACTCAATTGGGTTTTTGGCAATTTTAATTGGGTATTTACGCAAATACGCACCTTATATAGTTTTCAAATTTGACCTGACCGCGATGCATTGTACCAGTTTCAATGGCTAATATACGGACCAGTGACATTTGTAGAAAAGATTTTGCGAGTTCAGAATAGTCAACAATCTACATGAAGGCGAAAATTTACTTACTATCAATGGCTAAATTTATTGTCCAATTGTTAATGGAAAAATAAATAGACAAAAAACTAATTGTCAGTCATGACACAATGACAGTGACAATCTTATTCACCAGGCTAAAAGACAAAGAACTATCCAGATGGGTCACAACAAAATCTCGCCTCAGAACTTGGAAACACACATGCTAACATAAACACATATGCTGTTCCAAATGTATACTCACAGATATATCCAGCAATAACATCTTTACGAGCATACACTCGAAGAATCACAGACCAGTTATAAACAGAATGTTGTGAGAATCCGGGAATTGGTGAATATGCATCCAAACCGATCGCCAACGATACAACTTATAAACATGTGTTCGAAACCAGAATCAAGTGTTACAGAAATCACCAACCACTGCTTAGTATAATTCTGTAATTCCCACAAATAGATGCAACTATTACAAGTGCCACACCATGGGAGAGATTCCCAGCATCTCACCAGCATAGAAACAACCCAACCAAATTCTACGCATTGTAATCAGGTCTTCAATGTTTTCTGTGCATTCAAAAGTGCTCATCCTTTTCCAAACAGTGTAGACCCAGATCAGCCTGCACTGCCGTGCAGGCTGATCTGGGTCCACACTGTTTGCAAAACAATAAACAGCCATGGTGCAGTTATACTACATTGTCAAATGGTAGACCGTTTACAGATACGATACAGTTATCCCTTCCGATATCTATCACATCCTTATCATTTCCACATGTAACATGTAATATGTTCTTGGCAACAGTTGTAATGTGGCAGTAATCCTCTTCATATCCTGCTATTCCACACACCTGCAGAATAGTGTAGCATCTGCATTCGTTGCATTAAGGCTTGTCAAGGGTACTACATTACACATTACATAACATGAATACAACTCCATCTCGACTAGTGTGTCGAGGCTTCGTGTCGTTTTCCAGTATTAATTCCCATACACATTTGATATCAGGGTGTATGGGATCATTCGGTTTTCTAAAATTTCCGAACGACATTTTCCTACATGACTTGCAAGCTGTGATGTCATTTGTACAAATTGTTCTTTAAAATCTTCCTTACAAACGGACGGATTTCTCCAGTAACAGCCACCAATTAGCATTTACTAATATTTGTTCTCCAACTCTACATTGTTTGTTCGAAGTAAGATAGGTTTTTCACTGAATGGCGAACAGTGTAGACTCTGATCAGAAAGAGTTAACAAAGAAACATTAAATTCATAGCCAACCTACGCTAATCTTGCCAATATTTGTCTTTTTTGTTCGTTTCAAAATGCTTTGATTTGTGCTTGAAATCAATGAAATCGAGCAGTTTGATTGGCTGAGTCTGAGCTGCTTGATTGCAAGTTGAGAAAACGATCTATCTTGCTTGTGAGAAGCTTGACGGGTGTTTCATTGATGGAATGGCGAACAGTGCAGATCCTGATCAGACTGTGCGGATGCACAGGCTGATCTGGATCTACACTGGTCGCAAAAACCATCTATTGTTCAGAAACGTTAACATCATGGCAAGATTTGATCAGGTGGTTATGTAAAATGGGAATCCCAAATCTATTTTATACATTGTGAACCACAAGAAAATGATTAAACCGAGGTATATCATGTCAACATGTTCCTCGTAAAATCTGCACGGAAAATCTGCACTTGGCCACCTAACCAAAGTCCTTGTAACAAAGGAGCAGCCCGAATGCCTTGTATAGGAAATGCACCTATTGACCCCTATGGTACATTGGCCAAATTGACAAGAGAGAACATGACAGAACAGAGGCCTCCACTAATTATGGGCCACAAACAAGATGTATTCCCGTATGTAAACAAACAATTAGCGGTGAACATTGGTGTATATATGTGGCTGTGACTGGAGAAATGGGGCTTATAGGATTTGTGACCAGTGTAGCTCCAGATCAAATGGAACACTCCTGTGGCCTGATAACGATCTATGTTGCTTGTTAGAAGCTTGACGGGTGTTTCATTCACGGAATGGCGAACAGTGCAGATCGTGATCAGACTGTGCAGATGCACAGGCTGATCTGGATCTACACTGGTCGCACAACCCATAAGCCTTATTCTCCAGTTACAGTCACATACACAGGCTGATCTGGATCTACACTGGTCGCACAACCCATAAGCCCTATTCTCCAGTTACAGTCACATACACGGGCTGATCTGGATCTACACTGGTCGCACAACCCATAAGCCCTATTCTCCAGTTACAGAAACATACACAGGCTGATCTGGATCTACACTGGTCGCACAACCCATAAGCCCTATTCCCCAGTTACAGTCACATACACGGGCTGATCTGGATCTACACTGGTTGCACAACCCATAAGCCTTATTCTCCAGTTACAGTCACATACACAGGCTGATCTGGATCTACACTGGTCGCACAACCCATAAGCCCTATTCTCCAGTTACAGCCACATACACGGGCTGATCTGGATCTACACTGGTCGCACAACCCATAAGCCTTATTCTCCAGTTACAGTCACATACACAGGCTGATCTGGATCTACACTGGTCGCACAACCCATAAGCCCTATTCCCCAGTTACAGCCACATACACAGGCTGATCTGGATCTACACTGGTCGCACAACCCATAAGCCCTATTCTCCAGTTACAGCCACATACACAGGCTGATCTGGATCTACACTGGTCGCACAACCCATAAGCCCTATTCTCCAGTTACAGTCACATACACAGGCTGATCTGGATCTACACTGGTCGCACAACCCATAAGCCCTATTCTCCAATTACAGCCACATACACGGGCTGATCTGGATCTACATTGGTCGCACAACCCATAAGCCCCATTCCTCCAGTCGCTGCCACATATAACAAGCAGGTGATAGTAATTACCAAGTATAACATGTATGTTTGTTTCTACATCTTGTCTGGGCACCATTGTATCGAAACGTGATATTTTTACGATAACAGTACAGTGAAACCTCTCCAAACAGACACCCTGGGAGGTCCCACGGTGTCCTGTTGGGAGTGGTTCCACCATAATTACGCTATATATTATCAGCTCTGCAATATGCATGTGCTTTGTAATCATAAACAGACAACATCATTAGAAGGAAATACAGTGAAACGAATCAAAGTTAAACACACCCACCCAGGACACCCGGGCATCAAGTTTAGACAGTTTTCATTATACTATCTTAACAAAATTACGCAACTGACAATTAAATAAGGAAAAGCAAAAGTTGAAACGTATACAACATTTTCAGAAATTAACGAACTGAAAAAAACACCTTAAAAACGCATAAATAGTTGACAATGCAACATAAACAAACACACCCCGTGTTATTGCTCAATGTAAAACCAGACATCTCCCAAATGAATCTTAACAAAGCAGATCAATTTGGGACTCATTTTTTATGCACTTCCTTGAGATTATATCATTCAACAAACATATGTTTTCGTACACTTTCGTGCGTAACAATGATAAGCAGAGATAAGATGCGACTGTGGTCGACAAAAACACACTGCAGCATGGCCTGACTATAAATGTGGCTGTGACTGGAGAAATGGACAATATGGCTGATGCGACCAGTGCAGACCCAGACACTGTTCGACATTCCAGGGGCCCCTTACGACTAAAATGTTCTTAAGTGCAAAATTATGATAGTCTGTAAATGGCACATTAACTTTGTTTTCTTGTAAATAATTATTGGATTTACATTTATTGAGCATATGCTCAATAAATGTAAATCCATAAATTGAAATTTACAGACGATCTTAAATTTGCACTTACGAACATTTTAGTCGTAAGAAGTTTAGTGAAACGGGCCCCAGGGCCGTAGTCAGAGGTACAAATCTACCGAGGCAAATCTTATGAAACGTGTATCCAGTGGGAGTGCGTAGCGTGACGCATCGTAAAAAAAAAAATTGGCAAAATTTCAACCGAGGCAATTGCCTCGGTTCGCCTCAATGTGGCTACGGCTCTGCATTCAGTCAATGAAACACTTGTAATACATTGAATAAACAGTAGAGATTCTTATCAGGCCGCAGCACCTCGGAATTCCTACACATTTCCTAGTATTACCTGATAAATATTATATCAAAAACATTAGCTTGGTATTATCTATGTTTTTGCCATATCTTAGAGTGCAGCAAGCCTCGAAATTCATATGCGTTTGCTAGCTAGCCTTACCTGATAAATACAATAAATATATGGTATACCCTATATTCTGGTAGACCGTTACCTGTGTTGCTGTATCTCATTGTTTCACAAGCAATATCTATGTGTTTGCCATACCTTAGAATGCTCGGCTTGGAAACGGTAGGAATTCCTCGACAAGCCCCGGAATTCCTACGCGTTTCCTATCCTCACAAAATATCAAAAGACACTAGTCTGGTATTCTGGCAGACCATTACCTATGTTGCTATATCTCCTTACAAGCCATCAGTATCTCCAGTACTACAGTAAAGCCTCGGAATTCCCACACGTTTCCTAGCTTCGCCTGATAATATGATAAATATTTACCTGTGTTGCTGTATCTCCTCGCGAGCCGTCAGTTTCACGAGCTCCTCTTCCTCGTCTGCCTCCTCATGACACTGTCGCCGCGTCTTCAGGATCGACGCCAGCTCCGGATCCACGTTCACGCCACTCTTGTGCAGCGACGGCGTACGTTTCAAAATCCCTTTCGGTCGCTCGGATTCCGATCGACCGACCGATTCTGTTCTTGTCAACAAGGCCCCGGAAGAGCTAACGAGACCTTGGCCTGATGACATAACTTTCATTGGAATACTACGTTTCGGTGAGTGTCGTTCGGGAGTCCTGTCTCGCGTGAATTTCTTCATAATGTCAGATTTACTTGTGATGTTGATAGTTCCTGATGAAGGCGATGACGACCGTTTGGGACTTCCGGATGGTTCGACCGTTTCAGCCTTCCGTCGCTGCCGACTAAAATATGATTCATGAGTTTCAGACTTAGATTGCACTTTGGGTTGAGTTGTTTCCTCCTTGTGTGATACTTGATCACTTTCAGTGTCTTTTTGCTCTTTACTTTTTATAATATCAACATTCAACTTACTGTCAATTTCCTTATCCCTTACGGTGTCTTTATCTTTTACCTTTTTACTCCCCTCCGATTTAATAAATTGCACTATTTCCTTAGGATTCGCAACATTTACATCTGATACAGCATGACGTATACTTTCAGCTTTGCGAGTTTTTGAATCTGTATGACCAATATCACCAGAAACAGTTTCTAACACAGCAGCACTTTTATCAATAGCAGCATCAAGCTTAGGCACAGATGGCTTGGATTTAACAGAATCAATTTGAGACGATTCTTGGGATGAGATGGGGATCTCTTTAGAGTCCTTTTTTGTTGAAGAAACATGAATGGATGCTTTACTTTCGATTGAAGATTGAGATGACAAACGCCTCACAGCACCGGTGGATTTTGATGATTTCTCGGATGATTGAGTTTGTGATTGTTCTGAACTTTTGTTAGTCTTACTAACAGCACCTATAAGATGAGAGACATTGGTGTCACGCTTGAGAGATTCGGTTTCAACTTGAGACATGGCTTCCTTATCAGAAACAGCGTTACTTGACGAGTCAGTTTCCTTCCTCCGTGATTTCAACATTTGTAAAACTTCTGAATCTTTGATGACCTCGTCCACGCCAGCTGCAGATTGTCTATTGGACTTCTCTGTCCTTCCGTCATGAATTCTCTCCAATTCTATATTTGAAGCATCCTTTTGCTGCTTTGTGACGATATTACTGCGCGATTTTAACACCTTTGCAACCTCAGAGTCAGCTATAACACTATCAACGTCTGCAGCTGAGTGTCTATCCGCCATTACAACTTGTCCATCGTGAATTTTCTCCCTTTCTTTAACTTCGCTTTCTTTTTGCCTCATTGTGACAATTTCACTTCGCTTACTGAGAACATCGGCCAGTTCTGGTGTCGGTTTGTCAGATTGCTGAGTCGGTGTCGGTTGTCGAGTCGGTGTCGGTTTGTCAGATTGCCGTGTCGGCGTCGCTGGCAGCCGACGTCGGCCCTCCGGCTCAGGACTGAACCGTCGCTTCATGAAGTCGGACTTAAAACTCGCTGATCTCTGAACGGGAGAACCAGCTGTTTCCTTCTCAGCCACAGTAATAGGACTTCCCCGTAACCGCAAACTCTGAGTTCGTTCCGGAAGCCGACGACCACTATCGTCACTACTACCGCTGCTGACTGCATGTGCTTCCTGGCGCTTCAGTAATTTATGCGTGCGAGGCGAGTGCGAGTCCGTGTCAGATTTTTCTTTCTCTGAGCCTGAAGCGTCCGAACTAGAGAACTTTTGTAGAAGTTGAGAGAAGTTGTTTCCCCGTCGGAAGGGCCTGGAAGGTGTGGCTTCGTCTGTGGGTTTGCCGATAGAGGGCACGTCTTTGGGTTTGTCGTTGGCATCCGATAGTTTGGATATGGCTGTGGACACCTGTAAATAGGAGACAGGTTAGTGAGCATAGAACTTAATGAGCATGTACTCTATTCTCCTGATCAAGATCAGTAGCCGATTTCACCAACATTGCAAAGTATACTTATCTAGCAAAGTATACTTTGAGGGAACAAAATTCAATTTAAGGATAAATTTATTAATTTTTATTATACTGAGTTTATTACATTATCGCTGTGATAATGTAATACATTCAGTATAATAATTCTGCATACTTTTAATCATCAAATATATACAGTGGTTAGTTCGATATGAAATAATGCATTTCGGGAAAAATAAATGATTACTCCTCAAACCATACTTTGCAAGATAAATATACTTCGCAATTTTGATGAAATCGGCTACTGGACGTTTGATTGGATAGGGAGGCAGAGCTGCACTGATTTAGATTAGTAATTTCAAGAAAGTGCTCATAAAGATTTGTAATACCTGGCACAAACAACTAAATGGCTGCCGTCGCCCGCATGTCGTGCCCGCCGAGACTTTGATAGTGTATTGAACAAGAGTGCCGAAGGTCACAAAATACGCCCGTAGAAGAAGGGCCTGACAGCGAAGATGCAGAATGTGAAGCTGTCACCAAGGCAAATGAGAATTTGAAAATCTATAGCATTATTTCTTCCTCTCGTTGTGCTAAACAGGTATACTAATTTAGGTAGAGATGTATAAAGTAGAAATTATATACATTAATGTAGAAAAGTTAAAAAGGTGATATTTTTGTTAAAAAAATAATTTTTTCGGCATTAAAACACCAAGGTGCACATCTTCAATATGTGTAGAAGACGTGTGTATAGTTTCAGATCGATTGACTGAACGGTTTCAGAGGAGTTGTGTACACAAAGTCTGTACCCTATATAGAATTGTACAAAATTGTAGAAAAGTTAAAAAGGTGATATTTGTGTTAACAAGTATTTTTTCGGCATAAAAACACCAAGGTGCACATCTTCAATATGTGTAGAAGACGTGTGTATAGTTTCAGATCGATCAACTGAACGGCTTCAGAGGAGTTGTGTACACACAAACTATGTAGTTTTTCTGGGTTTATGGGGTATTTCCCCACATTCCCCTAAACATCAATAGAATTCAGGAACTTACGGAATAAATCAAAGGAATCTTTTGTGTTAGGCCACGCCCCTAACCTCTTAAACCGCCGGACGTTGGCCCGGACGGACGGACGGACGGACGGACGGACGGAGGTATGGAACCTCAAGAGCAACGCCATATGCACCCCTTGCTATCGCATAAAAATCCTATTAATGCATAGTATCAGAGAGTAATTGTGTAATTTTTAACAACCATACACCTATGAATAACAAACCTTTGACGGCAAGGCAAATCTAGACGGCAGAACCGAATGTGAATTCAACACAGACGATGGGACAACGCGGCTGTGCGATCCAGACTGATCCGAGTTACCCAGGGACTTGGTAACTTCTGCAGAATCGAAGTTATTTAGAAGCTTGGCACCGTCTGCAGACTGGTTGTTGGAATATTTGGAGGTGTGACTGGTTCCGTGTTTTGTTAGTTTTTGGTCGTCATGCTTGTTGAGAGTGGACGAAGCCTGTGACGAACCATGCAGGTTAGTTTAGATGGTGTTAACACTTAAAAGGTAGGAAATTAATATTGTTGTCTGCTGTTTTTCATTTTTAACTTATTTCTTAACAAAAAAAAAGTTTTGTCACTGCTTGAGAATCATTTCCACAGGAGACAATTCTCATGCACTGTCAAAACATGTTTTATCGAGAAAAAGTAAATATGTAAAATAAACAGCAGACGACAAAATTGAATTCATCGCATTCCAATTGCTGCAGTAGACATGATATTTAGGTATATTATCTGTACATTGAAGCCTAAATATCCAGTCATGTGACGTACATTTCCAACTATGTTTAATACACACAAACACACAATATGGTTAACCCTTAATAAGCTGAATTAAATTTGTCGTCTGCTGGAAATGTTATATTTTCAATATTTCTCGACAAATACCTGTTTTGACAGGGCATGATAATCAAATCCACTGAAGACTATTCTCATGCACTAACAAAACCATTCTTTTGTTACGAATTAAGGCAAAAATGAAAAACACCAGACGTAAATTTCCATCTCCAGCGTAGTGAGGGTTAAAGTATGAAACTAGCATGCATGTCAACAGCAAGTTGGTTGGGTGATTGAAATGAGGCAGGCATATTTTTCATTAGCCCCTACAATGCTGAATTAAATTGTGTCGTCTGCTGAATATTTTTTATTTTCCATTTTTATCATTAAAAACATGGTTTGGCAGCACTTTAGAATCATTTTCATTTCCATTGGAAATGATTCTAAAATGCTGCCAAACCATGTTTTTACTGAGAGAAAAGACAAAATAGGAATTAACAGCAGATGACTATTTTCGGTTCCCGCATTCTAGGGTTAAAACATGTATTTAATATACTTGATCGAATTAACTCTGCATGCTGGGAAACTTGTGGGCTATAAATAGTTCAAAACTAGCGGACAAAAATTCATCACATTTTCTTTTATTTCCCCTTGTAAATATCATGAATATGTCTTGGAATTTCATTAGAATTGAGTCCTGAGGACTCAATTCTAATGAAATTCCAAGACATATTTACAGAGAGAAATAAAACATAAAATATAGTCCTAATTTGTTTGGCTGATATATTCGCCGCTAGCATGCAAAGAGTTAAGAACGCTAGTTGTGATTGATATAACTGGCCTGTTTTTGGCAGCAACATATTTTATGAAATGGGGATCGTGGCATTCGTGATAAGTCTAGCACCAGATAAATAACAAAATATGGTCCTGCATACCAACCGATCACTTAAATCAAAATTTGCGATTTTAATGCGATCTAGTATGTACATATGCAACCTGAAATAATTATTTGGGTGTCCGGTTTAGAAATATTCTACTGTATTGTGCAATTAAGGTGACCCACAAAAAAACCAAATCCATAAATTTGCTGTGCTGTATGTTATTCAATGTTTCCCCCAATCAATCAATCAATCAATCAATCAATCAATCTTCCTTCCATGTTTCCAGTAACAATCTCAAATCACAAACACAGCAGGAGCAAAGTAATAGACCAGTTCTATAAATAGATTATCGGACTTGGAAAATAATGAGTACATCCATTAGAACTACTTTCGGGGCATCCTTGGCGTTAGAATAGGGCTTGACACTTGATACGTTTAATACTTAGTTTAACCCTTTTCATGCTGAGGATATGCCATTATGTTTGCAGAAAATGCTAAATATTTTCCTTCTATGCGCTCAGAAGTATATGTCGTGACCACCATTTGAACCGTCTGGACGAGACGGTTCAAATGAGTGGTCACAACATATACTTTCATTGAGAAATAACAAAAATAAAATATTTTAATTTCCTACCCGTAAATGTGTATTCTGAAAGGAAGTGGTTAAACTAAGAAATGTGACGTCATTCTGACAAACTCTGCTAATTCTAACGCATATGATGCCCGGAAGTAGTTCTAAGAGAAGTTACTCATGATTTTCCAAGTTTGGTAACCTATTTATAGACTACATGTATTTGGATAGAAGAAACAAGTACATGTCATGAGAGGGAAGAGGTAGGAGTAGGAGAAACCATAGCGGACACCATCAACCAACACAGATTTAATTAATTATTTATTATAGGAATGAATGGCCTTTTTGTGGAATTTATCGGGGCATAAATTTGGAAAAGTCGCGGGAATACTGGACGAAGGCCGGAAGGCCTCGTCCAGTATTCCCGCGACTTTTCCAAGTTTATATCTCCGATAAATTCCACAAAAAGAGCCATTCATTCCTTATAATTCCAGCATTTGAAATAAATAAATGTCTTTATTTTCCGTTTTATTAAGAATTATTTTAACTGCGCCTGACGGTTACGGAAAGTAGTTCGGCATGGAGTTTACTGGGATATAAATTTTGGACGGAGACTTGCAACGGACCAATCAAATGTTAGGGAATTGTGTAAATATTTTTGTGCTGGAATTATTGATTTATTGACTGGAGTTTATTTGTCAGATGATGTAGAAAATCAGAGATTGAACACACGAACATGTATAGACAAATGAACATAGGCAAAATACGGAGGGAAATTTGACAAATGGATGAACATAGGCCAACATAGGGTGGGAAATTGGACAAATGGGTGAATATAGGCCAACATAGGGAGGGAAACTGGGCAGCTGGGTGAACATAGGCAAACATTGGGAGGGAAATTGGACAAATGGGTGAATATAGGCAAACATAGGGCGGGAAATTGGCCAAATGGGTGAATATAGGCAAACATAGGGAGGGAAATTGGACAAATGGGTGAACATAGGCAAACAGTGGGAGGGAAATTGGACAAAAGGGTGAACACACCAAACATAGGGAGAGAAATTGGACAAATGGGTGAACATAGACAATCATAGGGAGGGAAATTGGACAAAAGGGTGAACATAGGAACACATAGGGAGAGAAATTGGCCACATGGACGAACATTGGCAAACATAGGGAGGGAAATTGGACACATGGACGAACATTGGCAAACATAGGGAGGGAAATTGGACACATGGACGAACATTGGCAAACATAGGGAGGGAAATTGGCCACATGGACGAACATTGGCAAACATAGGGAGGGAAATTGGCCACATGGACGAACATTGGCAAACATAGGGAGGGAAATTGGACACATGGACGAACATTGGCAAACATAGGGAGGGAAATTGGACAGATGGGTGAACATAGACAAACATTGGGAGGGAAATTGGACAAATGGGTGAATATAGGCCAACATAGGGAGGGAAATTGTGCAGCTGGGTGAACATAGGCCAACAGTTGGAGGGAAATTGGACAAAAGGGTGAACACACGCAAACATAGGGAGAGAAATTGGACAAATGGGTGAACATAGACAATCATAGGGAGGGAAATTGGACAAAAGGGTGAACATAGGCCAACATAGGGAGAGAAATTGGACAAAAGGGTGAACACACACAAACATAGGGAGGGAAATTGGACAAATGGGTGAACATAGACAATCATAGGGAGGGAAATTGGACAAAAGGGTGAACATAGGCCAACATAGGGAGAGAAATTGGACAAAAGGGTGAACACACACAAACATAGGGAGAGAAATTGGACAAAAGGGTGAACATAGACAATCATAGGGAGGGAAATTGGACAAAAGGGTGAACATAGGCCAACATAGGGAGAGAAATTGGACAAAAGGGTGAACATAGGCCAACATAGGGAGAGAAATTGGACAAAAGGGTGAACACACACAAACATAGGGAGGGAAATTGGACAAATGGGTGAACATAGACAATCATAGGGAGGGAAATTGGACAAAAGGGTGAACATAGACAATCATAGGGAGGGAAATTGGACAAAAGGGTGAACATAGGCCAACATAGGGAGAGAAATTGGACAAAAGGGTGAACACACACAAACATAGGGAGGGAAATTGAACAAATGGGTGAACACACACAAACATAGGGAGAGAAATTGGACAAATGGGTGAACACACACAAACATAGGGAGAGAAATTGGACAAAAGGGTGAACACACACAAACATAGAGAGGGAAATTGGACAAAAGGGTGAACACACACAAACAGAGGGAGAGAAATTGGACAAATGGGTGAACTAAGGACAATCATAGGGAGGGAAATTGGACAAAAGGGTGAACAATAGGCCAACATAGGGAGAGAAATTGGACAAATTGGTGAACAACAACACAAACATTGGGAGGGAAGGGAAATTGGGACAAATGGGTGAACGATAGGCAAACATAGGGAGTGAAATTGGACAGATGGGCGAACATTGGCAAACATAGGGAGGGAAATTGGACTGATGGGCGAACATTGGCAAACATGGGGAGGGAAATTTGACAAACATAGGTAAACATAGGGAAGAATCTAAACATTCCTTGGAAGCATTTTCACTATTAACCCATAACAGACGGGATACAACTATAGTAGTATGAACATTTTGAGAGAAAAAAAAAATATTTTCTTTATTTCCTTTCGAAAGTATATGTTGTTGCCACTCGTTTGAACCGTCTCGATGAGACGGTTCAAACGAGTGGTAACAACATATACTTTCGAAAGGAAATAAACAAAATAATATTTTTTAACAAACTCTCATCATATCCTTATGCTGAAATGGGTTAATGAAAGATCAGGAGAAACAGCCTCAATAAATACAGCCAGCCAAACACAAGGGCCTACACAATATGAACAGTCCGTGGGGGCAAATTTATAGTCAATGAAAGATACCAGGATCAAACAGGGGAAACAACTACAGCCAGGAAAGAATATTAGTAATTGGAGTTGCCTCCCTGCAACAGAAGAAAATACGCTGATGTCATGGAGATGAAAGCAATGTGCCGAAAGCAATTAGGAAATCTAACAGAGCGGTGAGTGCTACGTAACAACCAATCAAAATCACAGTACAAAAAATATACAAAACAACAATAGTAACTAAGTTACAAAGAATTTTTCTAGCTAAATTATTATTATTTAAAAAAACAGTAAAACTTATTAACAAAATAAGATCAACGTCTAGTCTACAACATTAGAAGCAGTTATTAATAAAATAAATTCTGATAAAATGAAAACAAACCCTCCTCGAATACAAGGTTCCGCACCACTAGAATAAAATAGGTTACAAGCCACTAAAACTCTATATTCAAATTAATTAACTTTTTTTATTTTATATCAATAAAAAACTTCCGATGAAACTACTTCATGGAAACATGGAAAATATTGTCAATCCAATATCCAACTGTTTCATTACATGACTCCCAATAATTAGAACATAAATATCTGGAATAAGTTGTTAGTTGAATGCAAAGTTTTAAATATTGTTTTTTAAACTATTTTAAGTTATGTCTACTGTTAACCCATTACATTCGGAATACACCTTTACGGGTATGAAATTTGTTTAAATATATTATTTTTGTTTTTCTTATTTCTCAGTTAAAGTATATGTTGTGACCACTCATTTGAACCGTCTCAACAAGACGGTTAAAATGATGGTCACGACATATACATCTAAGCACATAGAAGGAAAATATTTAGGTTTTTCGCACAAAATGGCGTATCCTCAGCATGAAATGGGTTAATAATGTCTGTGTGTTCATGCTTGGAAATCTTGACGTATTGGAATGTTCATATATATGGTTACGCCAAATCTACATAAACTCAAATAATTATTGCTAGCTCTAAATAATTACAGCTAACATTAAATATTTAGAGCTAGCATTAATTATTTGCGTTTATGTAGATTTGGAGTTCCACACATGTAGCTGAATTACAGTGGAACATCTCTAAACTGGACACCCATTATACAACTGGAGGTCAATAATACATGCCCCAACCCTATAGCCGCACACAAAAATACAATTCTTCAGTCTAATGCCTACATTGTATCATCAAACGTCTTCCTTGCACTGAGGAGCAGTGGGCACCTTGCACTGAGGAGCAGTGGGCACCTTGCACTGTGGAGCAGTGGGCACCTTGCACTGTGGAGCAGTGGGCACCTTGCACTGAGGAGCAGTGGGCACCTTGCACTGTGGAGCAGTGGGCACCTTGCACTGAGGAGCAGTGGGCACCTTGCACTGTGGAGCAGTGGGGCACCTTGCAGTGAGGAGCAGTGGGGCACCTTGCACTGAGGAGCAGTGGGCACCTTGCACTGAGGAGCAGTGGGCACCTTGCACTGAGGAGCAGTGGGCACCTTGCACTGTGGAGCAGTGGGCACCTTGCACTGTGGAGCAGTGGGCACCTTGCACTGAGGAGCAGTGGGCACCTTGCACTGAGGAGCAGTGGGCACCTTGCACTGAGGAGCAGTGGGCACCTTGCACTGAGGAGCAGTGGGCACCTTGCAGGAGCAGTGGGCACTTGCATGAGAGCAGTGGGCACCTTGCACTGAGGAGCATGGGGCACCTTGCACTGAGGAGCAGTGGGCACCTTGCACTGAGGAGCAGTGGGCTGCACTGAGGAGCAGTGGGCACCTTGCACTGTGGAGCAGTGGGCACCTTGCACTGAGGAGCAGTGGGCACCTTGCACTGAGGAGCAGTGGGCACCTTGCACTGAGGAGCAGTGGGCACCCTTGCACTGAGGAGCAGTGGGCACCTTGCATGAGGAGCAGTGGGCACCTTGCACTGTGGAGCAGTGGGCACCTTGCACTGAGGAGCAGTGGGCACCTTGCACTGAGGAGCAGTGGGGCACCTTGCACTGAGGAGCAGTGGGCACTTGCACTGAGGAGCAGTGGGCACCTTGCACTGAGGAGCAGTGGGCACCTTGCACTGAGGAGCAGTGGGCACCTTGCACTGTGGAGCAGTGGGCACCTTGCACTGAGGAGCAGTGGGCACCTTGCACTGTGGAGCAGTGGGGCACCTTGCACTGAGGAGCAGTGGGCACCTTGAACTGAGGAGCAGTGGGCACCTTGCACTGAGGAGCAGTGGGCACCTTGCACTGTGCAGCAGTGGGCACCTTGCACTGAGGAGCAGTGGGCACCTTTGCACTGAGGAGCAGTGGGCACCTTGCACTGTGGAGCAGTGGGTACCTTGCACTGAGGAGCAGTGGGCACCTTGCACTGAGGAGCAGTGGGCACCTTGCACTGAGGAGCAGTGGGCACCTTGCTCCTCAGTTGTGGACAATGGGCCACCTTGCACTGAGGCGGGCAGTGTGGGCACCTTTGCACTGAGGAGCAGCATGGGGCACTTGCACTGAGGAGCGTGGGCCCACCTGCACTGAGGGTTAGCAGTGGGCACCTTGGCACTGAGGAGCAGTGGGCACCTTGCACTGAGGAGCAGTGGGCACCTTGCACTGAGGAGGGCAGTGTGGGCACCTTGCACTGAGGAGCAGTGGGAACCTGGGCACCATGCACCGAGGAGCAGTGGGCACCTTGCACTGAGGAGCAGTGGGGCACCTTGCACTGAGGAGCAGTGGGCACCTTGCACTGAAGGAGCAGTGGGGGTCAGCTTGGGCACCTTGAACTGAGGCAGGGCACTGGGCACACTTGCACTGAGGAGCAGTGGGCACCTTGCACTGATGAGCAGGGTTGGGCCCTTGGGCACCTTGGTGGAGCAGTGGGCACCTTGCAACAGAGGAGCAGTGGGCACCTTGCACAGAGGAGGGCAATTGGGCAACCTTGGGCCAACTGGAGAAGGCAGTAGGGCAGTGTGGGACCTTGCACTGTGGGAAGCAGTGGGGGCACCTGCACCTGGGCACTGAGGGAGCAGTGGCACCCTTGCACTGAGGAGCGTGGGCACCTGCACTTTGTTGCAGGGCAGTGGACCTTGGCCACCTTGAGGAGCAGTGGCGGCACCTTGCACTGAGGCAGTGGGCACCTTGCCACTGGAGGGAAGGAGCAGTGGGCACCTTGCACTGTGGGTAGGCAGTGGGCACCTTGCACTGGAGGGGAGGGTTGCAGTGCACCTTGCACTGAGGAGCTAGTGGGCACCTTGACTGAGGAGCAGGGTTGGGCACCTGCACCTTGTGGAGCAGTGGGCAACCTTGCACTGAGGTGCAGTGCACCTTGCACTGAGGAGCAGTGGGCACCTTGCACTGGGAGGGGCAGCAGGGTTGCACTGCATGAGGAGCAGTGGCACCTTGCACTGAGGAGCAGTCGGCAAATCAGGGGAATTAGACACATTTTGAATATGCCATTCAAATTTATAACATTTGAGATTAAATCTCTGTCTAATTCTTGTGTCATCCTTGCATGGAGGAGCAGAGTTAAAATCTGAGGAATTAGACAGCTTTGACATTGACCTTCAAATTTACAACATTTTGGGTCTAATTCTTGTGGGCGGGAACAGTGTTTTCCAAACGAGGAACTAGAAAATGTGGTCTGTTGACGCACTTTAAAGGGCCGCTAAAAGTGATTTGAGAAACGGTTACAAAAAGTTTCAAAAAATAAACAGACAATGTGTGCATATTGGTCACCTTATTACACTACTGTAACTCTTTCAGGGGCCGTTTCACTAAACTTCGTACGACTAAAATGTTCGTAAGTGCAAATTTAGGATCGTCTGGAAATTTCAATCGATGGATTTACATGTATTGAGCATAGGCTATGCTCAATAAATGTAAATCCAATAATTATTTACAAGAAAACAGTGTTAATGTGATATTTACAGGCTATCATAAGTTTGCACTTACGAACATTTTAGTCGTACGAAGTTTAGTGAAATGGCCCCCAGATGTCTATTTCCAGCTACGGATAAAAAGTTTTTCCTTAACCCTTAGACAAAGATTATGCATTTAACCCTTAGACCGCTACTCACAACAATTGTCGTCTGCTGTTGCTTTTATATCTTGCCTTATTTATCAATAAAAACATGTTTTGACAGCACTTCAGAATCATTTCCAATGGAAATGATTCTTAAGTGCTGTCAAAGCATGTTGTAAATTATTCTAAAATGCTGTCAAAGCATGTTTTTGATGATAAAAATGGAAAATAGCAAACAAACAGCAAACGACAAAAAATTAAGATAACGGTGTAAGGGTTAACATAGGATTGGTTGCCAATCTCCTATGCAGGAAAGATATTTGTGGATATATATATAATACACAGGTTTCTTGCAGATGTTAATATCGATGTTCACACAGGGTAACACATGCAGTGAGTATTAATGACACAACAAGCATGTACGCAAAACTTCAATTAAAGGTACATGCCCACTCAGTAGGCACAAAATGTTCTTTTTATCAGAGACATCACCTCAGACATTTTCTGGAAAAATAAACATTCATTCACCATTACCCCACGTATTGATTGGTATTATTATAAATTTTATATCAGACTTGACTTTACATACTGATATCAGGGGCGATAACCATGTTTCCTTAAAATGTTAACGGAAATTACTATTTATATTCGGTATTTATTTTTTGGTGTGCAATTATCATACTTTATAAGCTGTTGAAAATATTATTTTTTCAGGTAACATATTTAATTAGTATAAATAATTAAAAAATACCATGCCTCATTTGCATATGAAAATAGCCTGATACCAACACGCATCACTATCAGTAAAATAAATATTACTAAATTATTACATCTATATAGTGGGCACTCGTAATCTTTAGAACTGGTGGAATAGTGGCACAATTCTACACTTATTTAATTCCTATAAAAAACATGTTGTGCCTACTGAGTGGGCATGTACCTTTAAACACTTTGATTGGTGGTGTATGAGAACAACTCGTGTCCAGCCAATCAGATTATAGTGAAACGTCTCTACAGCGGCCACCGATGGGAAGACACAAACTGGTCGCTATAAATAGGTGGCTATAGTATTGAGATTTGCAATATGAAAGTCTATGGACAAAAATTAAAAAGAAAATATTATTTTGTTTACCTCTCCATAAAAATATATGTTGCTACCACTCATCTGAACCGTCTCGTTGAGACGGTTCAGATGAGTGGTAACAACATATACTTTCGAGAAGAAATAAAGAAAATGGCAAAAAAATATCAAAAGTTTCATACTACAGTAATTGTATCCTTACAATGGATATTTACCCATTTGGGATATAAAACTGTTGCTGTTACAGAGAGGTTGTTATTGTAGCAAGGTGGGAATTCAAAGAGGTTCGACTGTACTTGATTTCGAGTACGAGTTTTGAGTACATGCTCAGAGACGTTTATAAAGAGAGACTCCAAATTTTCATGCCTACAAACCTCATCGTTCAGCTTCGGTTTGTCCTCGCGGCTCAGTCGTGATGAAGCCACTCGACGCACACCAAGCTTGTTTGTTCGGGGCGCGTCAGCAGAGCTGTCACGCTTTTTGGGTGGTCCTTCAACATCTGAAACATGAATATTCATTAATGGTGTATCATTATGGGCGGAGCTACATCTGATAATATGAATATTCATTAATATTCTATTATTCTGGTTGGAATGTGAATATTCATTAATATGTACATTCTGGGCACAGCTTCAACATCGGAAAAGATGAATATTCATCATTCTAGGCGGAGCTACAATATATGAAAATATGAAAATTCATTAATATTCTTTTTATTCTGGGCGCAGCTTCAACATCTGAAAAGATGATTATTCATTGATTAACAGTCTATCAGTCTCATTTGCATAATTAATTAGTTATTACACCAGTTTATTAGGAGGATGTTTAATACATTGTCATATTTCCTCGCGTGACGTAATTGACGTCACGTTTTGGCGTCATTTCCGGCAAAGAAGCAATTCAAACGCTAACGTCAAAATTGTCAATTTTGGCAATGTTATGTTATATATAAGCTGGTCTTAGAGCAAATTTCACATTTTTCGAAGAGCATATAATATACAATTTATTCCACTACCATTTTGAAATACCGGATTTATTTCCCTTGGCATCTGTAAATCCGATAAAGAAACTAGTGCAGAGCACTAGTTTCTTTATCGGATTTCCAGATGTCTTGTGAAAATAATACGTCATCCTAATAATTGGCAGTTGAATAAACTCTATTTATCCCGTCAACTATGTCGCTACTAGACGTGAAAAGCAGGTACGTGTATTTTTTCTCGTTCACGTCTAGTAGATAATGACGTTACGTCATTATGTGAATGACGTAACACGATAATCTTGTCGCTTCAGAAGACAAACTTATGAGGCCACAAATGCATTTTTAGAGACATTTGAACAACTTTGATGTGGTTAACGGGATAAATAGAATATTATTATAGTGTCATGAACGTGAATAAATATCTGACTCGGCTCGAAATCAGGATGTGCTCGGCAAGCCTCGCCCATCCTGATTTCTCAGCCTCGACAGATATTTATTCACGTTCATGACACTATACTAATATTCTCTATTTATTGCAATGCGAAAGTACATTTTACGCAATAATAACTATTTACAGACAGCAATGGGTGTAGCCGTGTATTGCCATGACAACCCACGTCTGCTTATGTAATTAAATTAATCAAACTGACATGACATCCAATAGTAGTGAATAGACTATATGCGCATGCAGAGATGATTGTATCAATAAAGTGAGTTAATGGAATGCCGTTTTATGGCCCATGGCAGACGGAAAATATGCTGATGTAGAATACTGATTCAGCAACTTATGAAATATATGCTGAAACGATTTAACTTTTACGCCTTATCTTAATTTTTTGTCGTCTGCTGTTTATGTTTATTTTATATTTTCCATTTTTATCATCAAAAATTGCTTTGACAGCACTTTAGAATAATTTACAACATGCTTTGACAGCACTTCAGAATTGGAATTGGAAATGATTCTGAAGTGCTGTCAATCCATGTTTTTATTGAGAAATAAAGATATAAAATAAAAGCAACAGCAGACGACAATTGTTGTGTGTAGCGGTCTAAGGGTTAAAAACGCAACACGGAGGTAGATATGTTATTGGACACCCCTGTGTGGGTTATCCATGTGACCGCAGTGTACCATTTGTTTTTGTTTGTTGGGGTTTAATGGCCTATCAACAGCTCAAGGTCATTTAAGGCCGGGTCAATGGGTTTAGTACTAAATCCCATATATTACCTGTACATGTTCAAGTACATGTACAAATGGGGGGAATATCCCAAAATCAGAACTGAATATTTACAATAAAAAAATAATATATATTCAGCCCTGAAATCAGAATAATCCTGATCTGATGCCAGGTCCTCGCCACACCAGAATCACTTCGCCCCTCCCAAAAGCAGTAGGATCAGTAATAACACCCCTATGTGGGTTATTCACGTGATCGCAGTGTACCATGTGACTTTGATGTTATTTGGATAGATAATTAATCATTATTTAGCCTCACAATAAAATGTTTAACGGCCTGTCATTTTAGGCCGGGCTAACAATGTTGAATCCAGTATTTCACCTGTACCCAAAATCAGAACTGAAAATTTACATCGAAAAACATTTATGTTCAGCCTTGAACGTAGAATATCCTGATCTAGTGCGAGGTCCTCACCACACAAGAGTCTCTTAGCCTGAGCCCCTAAAAGTAATAGGATTAGTATTAATCCTACTACTTTTATAATGGGTATATAACAGAGTTCAAGTCTCACATACAAGAAAGCTTAAACATGTACCACCAGAGGGCCAAACCAGGGATATCGAGATTCGTGTAAAGAGCCATCACTAAATTACCCTTCACATGCTCCTGACCAACCACCAGCCCTAACCCAATTTAACGCTGGATACTGATTCCCGGGTAGGAAAATACTCTATTTTCTTCTTTTCTCCATGTAAGTATATGGTGTTACCACTCAGTTGAACCGTCTCGATGAGACGGCTCAACTGAATGGTAACAACATATACCTTTGGTGAGATATAAGAACAAGAAAATATGACCCCATCGGCACACATTAATATACAATTAACCAATTTCATGCTGAGGATATGCCATTTTGATTGGGGAAAATCATATTTTCTTTAAATGTGCTTAGAAGTATATGTCGCGACCACCATTTCACCTCATCGAGACGGTTCAAATGAGTGGTCGCAGCATATACTTTCATCGAGAAATAACAAACATAAAATTCATACCCGCAAAGGCGTATTTCGCATGTAATGAGTTAATATTGTTGACGCCTATGCCGTATGTCTCACGTATGTCTCACTTTCCACGAACATGGGTGAGACAACACATGGAGATGATTCTCTATGCTATCCAGTTTATCCAATACTCTGAAAGCTCCAAACACAAGGTGCATGATCACGTGGTTACAACAATGTCGCCCACTCCAAAGTAAGTATTATTTGATATGAAACGGATTTTGATGAAATATGGCGCAGCAAATGCGTCTTCATGAGCTGCATTTGGTCGTCCAGGGAGTTCAACACAGAGTTGTCGTTTTTGCGAAGAATCGATTTCCGTGTCTTCCGACACGGAAATCGATTCTTCGCAAAAACGACGTAAGTTTGGGCCAACGTACGGTACAGAGACCACCAAATGCAGCTTAACAAGACGAGTTTGATGCGCCACATTTCATCAAAATCCCTATAAAAGAATACGTACTTTGAATCGGTACTTGTTGTTGTTAGTACCACGTGATCATACACCTTGAAACATACTCATAACAAATCAAAGTGAAAGTACCCACAACAACAACAATAACAACAGATCTATACAAAACATCACACGCATAGATTGATTATCAACACAGCGTGAAACTGCCATTTATTCAATACACAAAACACTACCTGAAGTGAATGTCATACACGGATACGGATAAAATACAATAAATCCAAACACTGAGAATTAAACTGCCTCCGATCGCATAGAATTGTAAAAATCCTTATAAACCAAGTCCATCAGACAAAGAACCCAGCCCATAGTTCCCAACTCGATCTATAATTAGACACAATAGTCATTAATTGCTATCAGCCACTACGTCACATGCGTGACAATGTCTCGGTGTGATCCATGCATGAATATCAAGATTCAATAATTTCCAGACCGGTGCACAGTAGACGAATCACCGAGTTATACTACCTGTTAGTGTTATAATATAATAGTATCCAAATTTCAAACATTAATTTCTAATTTCTTAATTTCTCAACGAAAGTATATGTTGTTACCACTCAGTTGAACCGTCTCGGCGAGACGGTTCAAATGAGTGGTAACAACATATACTTTTCATGAGATTTCCAGACCGGTGCACAGTAGACAAATCACCGAGTTATACTACCTGTTATTATAATATAATAGTATCCAAATTTCAAACATTAATTTCTAATTTCTTAATTTCTCAACGAAAGTATATGTTGTTACCACTCAGTTGAACCGTCTCGGCGAGACGGTTCAACTGAGTGGTAACAACATATACTTTTCATGAGATTTCCAGATCGGTGCACAGTAGACAAATCACCGAGTTATACTACCTGTTATTATAATATAATAGTATCCAAATTTCAAACATTAATTTCTAATTTCTTAATTTCTCAACGAAAGTATATGTTGTTACCACTCAGTTGAACCGTCTCGGCGAGACGGTTCAAATGAGTGGTCACAACATATACTTTTATTGAGAAATAACAAAAACAAAGAATCAGTATAACACTGCGTGGATGTACCCCTACTTTTCATGAGATTTCCAGACCGGTGCACAGTACACGAATCATCGAACTTATAATACCTGTTATAATATAATAGTCTGAATTTTAAGTGTGCATGAATTTGAATGTTTGCTTATTTCTTTTCGAAAGCATATGCTGTCACCATGCACGTACTCACCAGAAGTTGTCTCAATTTGGGTCTATTATTTATGCGTGCTTCGACCCACATTTTCATAAATATCTCGGCAACGACAGCAGCAAATTTAACCCATTTCATACAGGGTACCCATTCACAGGTATCCAAATTTACAAAGTGTTTTTTTCTATTTTCTTAATTTCTCAACGAAAGTATATGTTGTGACCACTCAGTTGAACCGTCTCGGCGACACGGTTCAACTGAGTGGTAACAACATATACTTTCGTTGAGAAATTAAGAAATTAGAAATTAATGTTTGAAATTTGGATACTATTATATTAAAACAATGATGAGATTTCCAGATCGGTGCACAGTAGATGAATCATCATTATAATACCTACCGGTATTATATAGTCTGAATTTAAAGTGTGCATGAATTTGAATTTGTGCTTATTTCTTCTAGAAAGCATTCTAAATTATCACCACTCAACACAGGTAAAGGCTATCAAGTACAGTGCAACCTCTCTACAACAGCCACTCATGGGAAGACTCGAGACTGGCTGATATAGAGGTAGCTGATTTAGGGAGGTTATATATAAAGGCATTGAGCCAATTGGGGTATACACAAGTGGCTGTTATAGAGAGGTGGCTGTTGTAGAAAGGTGACCGTTGATGGAGGTTTGACTGTACATGTATATCTGACCTACATTTTCCTACATCTTTATTTACAATATTTGTTTTTATATTATTTTCTTAATTTCTCAACAAAAGTATATGTTGTTACCACTCAGTTGAACCGTCTCGGCGAGACGGTTCAACTGAGTGGTAAGAACATATACTTTTCATGAGATATAAAAAAGAAAAAAAAATTCAACTAGAAATGTGGCCTATCGGCACACGAATACCCCCACTGGCAGCCAAAGAAAACGAGGCATTTTTTATTATAAGCCATTTAGCCGAGCGTTAAGGTTTCAAACGCATCAAGTCTGTGACCTTGACCTTGGGCATAGTGTGATAATCCATGCATCGGTGTAGAAGATATAGAGCGGAAGGGAATTTCAATAGGTTTGACCTTTGACCTTCAACTGTGACCTTCACCTTGGACGTAGGTGCGTGGTTATTGATCGCGACACACCTTCTCATCCTGAGAAACATTTGTGCCAAGGCATTTGATAATCCATGCATCGGTGTAGAAGATATAGAGCGGAAGGGAATTTCAATAGGTTTGACCTTTGACCTTCAACTGTGACCTTGACCTTGGAAGTAGGTGCGTGGTTATTGATCGCGACACACCTTCTCATCATGAGAAACATTTGTGCCAAGCCATTTGATAATCCATGCATCGGTGTAGAAGATATAGAGCGGAAGGGAATTTCAATAGGTTTGACCTTTGTCCTTCAACTGTGACCTTGACCTTGGAAGTAGGTGCGTGGTTATTGATCGCGACACACCTTCTCATCATGAGAAACATTTGTGCCAAGCCATTTGATAATCCATGCATCGGTGTAGAAGATATAGAGCGGAAGGGAATTTCAATAGGTTTGACCTTTGACCTTCAACTGTGACCTTGACCTTGGACGTAGGTGCGTGGTTATTGATCACGACACACCTTCTCATCATGAGAAACATTTGTGCCTAGCCATTTGATATCCATGCATCGTGGTAGAAGATATAGAGCGGAAGGGAAATTTCAATAGGATTTGACCATTTGACCTTCAACTGTGACCTGACCTTTGGACGAAGGGGTGCTGGATTAATGATCGCGACACACCTTCTCATCATGAGAAACATTTGTGCCAACCCATTTGATAATCCATGCAGCGTGTCATAGAAGATATACAGCGGAAGGGAATTTCGATAGGTTTGACCTTTGACCTTCAACTGTGACCTTGACCTTGGATGTAGGTGTGTGGTTATTGATCGTGACACACCTTCTCATCATGAGAAACATTTGTGCCAAGCCATTTGATAATCCATGCATGGGTATAGAAGTTATAGAGCGGAAGGGAATTTTCAACAGACCGACAGACCGACCGACCGACCGACAAGCTGACTCCTATATACTCCTTCAAACTTTGTTTGTGGGGGTATAATTAGAAAATAGTTTATTTTTGGCATGAAAGCCTTGAAGATAGTCTATGGAGGTTCTGCTAATTACCAGTACATGTCCTTCAGACAGACAGAGACAACACTGATATCTGTGTACAGCAATTTCACATTCTCGACCCAGTGAAGAAACAGATCAAGCGACAAATCAATCTTTTCACATTTTCATGAGTCACGTAACACCGAGACAGGGACAATTATAAAGCACATGTTACATGCAAAATGCTTTTGATCAATACGAAATGTCACTGACTTCTAGAATATCCATTTGAGTGTACTGTACTGTGCACTGGTACAAATTTGTTGAAGTACAAATTAGCTAAGCCCATACAGCAATGAAATTAACGCTGATTTTCCGATTGGTCCATTTATGAAAAGGGGGTGTTTTTGTTTGTTAAAAATTACTTGCAAAAAGTGCAGATCCTGATGAGACGGCTCGTCACGAGCCGGCTCATCTGGATCTACACTTGTTGCCAATACCACTAGCTATACGAGCCTGTGGTGTTGAAAGGGTTAACATATCGTACCCCTTTCCCAATGCTAAGTCATTTTTCCTTCCTAAATTGTAAAAAATGAAAGAATGAAAGAAAGTGAAAGCGTTTAATGTCCCACCAACAGCTAAGGTCATATAGAGACGGGATCACAGTCTCATCCGACAGACCAGCGGGATGGAAACACCATGAAAACAAACAAAACAGGAAACAATCTGTGAAGAAAAGAAAAAAAAGAACACACATTTTATTCTATTATTTTCACACCCTCAGTGCATGTGGATGAATTTTTTTTTCTTCAAAAATGGCTGACTCTTGCACCGGACAAGGCATTTGGTGCATTTATATTGTTATCGACGAGCTGATGACGATATGAATTATCCCAAATCGTGATTTATCAGGATCAACTTAATCCCAGGTGTTTAACAATATCATGTGTTAATACAGGACTAAACGTCGCCCAAATGTTTACAAATGTTTACGCCTGAAAGTACTGAGTGACACAATGACGTCATTTGACCTTGACCTTACAGGAAGCTTCACGAATGTACGTGGTGGATACAAAACAAAGGTGTTTATGCTCCTAGCTGCACGATACCCGCTTATTAGGCAACAGGTTCCACTATTTATCCCGTCAACACAGTGCATCATATGTGCCGTGAAACACGGTACCGTGAAATATGATTAATATCATGTCAATACAACCTAATCACTATGTGCGGTTGTCATACAAGTTGATTCTCGATTTTGAGGATGCGGCTGGGGTTATTTTTTGCATTTCAAAGGTATTTGTAGGCGTTGATGGATAGTAGGTTAGTGCCGTTAATGGGAAAACATCTGGCGCGGCACCATGCTACACAGTAAACATGTGTGCAATAGTGTTTACACTTCACACACTAAAATATAGAAAAAGCCTGCAGGGCGTTGACGTTCATACTTCGATATATTGTTATTGAGAGACAATTCTACAATATGACATAAGAATATTACCATAAACTACCTAATAAAGTGTGTATTAGCAAAATTCTTAGGTCACTCTCCACGAAGTAGAAAGTAAACAAAGAACGCTTCAAACGCACATTTGGAAAGACTACTCCGTCATAACTATAATGTAATGCAGTGTAATGAAATGTGATTAGAGTTATGTACTCAGAAATAATGCTGTTCATGTCTGGTATACTTTAACCCATTTCAGTCTAAGGATACGATAATTTTTGTTGAAAAAATCTCATTATTTTGTTTATTTCTCCATAAAGGTGTATGTTGTTACCACTCATTTGAACCGTCTCGTTGAGACGGTTCAAATGAGTGGTAACAACGTATACTTTCCAGATGAAATAAAGAAAATAGATTCCCCCCCCCCCCCCCCCACCCCCCCCCCCCCCCCCCCCCCCAAGAAGTTTCATACTACTAAAATTGTATCCCGTCTTTAATGGGTTAATATTCTGGTTAAACAATCAATGACAACCACTATCGGCGTTACCCTATGCAACCCAACACTAGAAAGTGAAAAATGAAAGTGAATGGGTTTAGCGTCCCAGCAACAGCTAAGGTCATATAGAGGTGGGACGACAGTTTAAAGTCAAATCCAACAGACCAGTGGGATGGAAATACTACAAAAGTATTTTTGATGCCAAAGGCGAGGTTTGAACCCACAACCTGAGGTCTGAACCCACAACCTCTGGATTGGAAGTCAGATGCTCTAACCCCTAGGCCTCAACCCATTCCTCTAGAAACAGTAAGGGGCTGCATAGCGTGGGGGGATGGAAACATGATGTCAAGTATATGTAGATGACTAAAGTAACAAAATATCGGACTGACGAATGCACAGACACACAGGTGCTATCGTGACCATAGCCTTTATAAAGATACAGATAATATAAAAGACAGATGAAATAGTAAAAGTCATCCGTATAGCTGAGATTATCTAAGCTATCATGACCACACTGTCTCATTTTTCACACATATTAAACTATAGTTAAGGTGCGTAATTTGGAGGTAAATTTCTGATTTCTCCACCAAAAATGGCAAATTGGGAGTACTTTATAATCGTCTCAATGAGACGATTCTAAAGCACTCCCAACTTGCCATTTTTGATGAAGAAATAACAAAATTTCACCCCAAGTTGGTCAAATTACGCACCTTAACCCATTTCAGTCTATAAGGATACAATAATTTTTATTGGAAAAATCTCATTCTTTTGTTTATTTCTCCATAAAGGTATATGTTGTTACCACTCATTTGAACCGTCTCGTTGAGACGGTTCAAATGAGTGGTAACAACATATACTTTCGAGATGAAATGAAGAAAATAGGATCTTCCCCCCTAAAAAGTTTATACTACTATAAGTGTATCCCGTCTTTAATGGGTTAACTGGAGCTCTATAGTAAAACTTACCTTGTTTTGACTTCGGCGGACTGAACACCAGCGTAAACGTAGATTTGTAAATAGTTCCATGCATTCTCATGTCGGAATCAACGTGAACACGTTAAGATCCAGATACATCCACTACGTATACAGCCCATGTATAACTACATTTGTAATTCCAGCACACATCTCATGTCAATATCATTCAACAGATAGAATTCTATTTAAAACTCATCTATTTAAAACTCATTTCCAACACTATTTTACGTCATATATAGTTCTTCAAATGCTCGCGTATAAATTATTTATCATCCTTTATTGTCTATATATAGTTTCATTCTAAATAGCTTCCAATATAGCGTAATAAATAGATTTAATTCAAATATCTTTCATACATAATTATCCCATATATTTATAATGTTATAAGATGCATATTTTATGTCAATCCAACAGTTAAACCAACAGCCATTTGCAAGAATGCATACCGGTACATGCACAGGAACCAGTCTCATGAGACGATTCTACTAATGTCTCCTTATAGTGTTAGAAGTCTAATAGTATAAGAAGACTGGTTCCTGTGGGTACATGTATTAACCCTTTTCATGCTGAGGATACGCCATAATGTTTGCAGAAAATCCTAAATATTTCCCTTCTATGCGCTCAGAAGTATATGTCGTGACCACCATTTGAACCGTTTCGTTGAGACGGTTCAAATGAGTGGTCACAACATATACTTTCAGTGAAGAAAAAAAAAAATGAATACCTATAAAGGCGTATTCCGAAAGGAATGAGTTAAAACACAAAATGAAACCACACGTCTGACTGAAAAAACACTATCTGCAGATGACCTCAAAACATGCACAAAGCTTGTATTACATCGATATGGCCGTCTAATTGCCGTCAACATGTGGTGCATCTGCCTCACCCGACCGTTGTGTTTTATCTCGCATGTACATCCGTCTATATCTGCACTGCACTGAGGGACACAGATGGAACAAGTATAGTAGCTAATGTTGACCCGACAATTTCACCTACGGTAAATATGTCTTTTCCAATAAGAGGTGTCATGTGTCTTTTGTATTTGGCAAAGGATCGTCTTCGCAACATGCAAATTGCGCAATTGAAATGCTGATGTGCAGTCAATGCTTACCCTGGAGTAGCGAGCGTAACAGCATTTAAGAACTAAATAAATCCCCTGGGTGGTGGCGGGGAGAATGCTCGATCCTGGCCACCCATATCGGGATTTGGTTCGCCTAGTTTGGTTTTTACCTCTGGTATATATTTTTACAATTTTTACCACTGACAACTTGCAACTGTATTCATACAACAGCAAATCTGAGAATTGTTTATAAATTGTTTTGTAACAACTTTGGAGATATTATATTACATTATATTAATTTGTCATCTGCTGTTTATTTTGTATTTTCCATTTTTCTTAGCAAAATCATGGTTTTACAGCACTTTAGAATCATTTTCAATGGAAATGATTCTAAAATGCTGCCAAACCATGTTTTTATTTAGAGAAAATACAAAATAAGAAACAACAGCAGATGACAATTTTCGGTTCTAAGTGTTAAATTCGTGTACGAGTTTTGTACATTGGGATTGCTAGATTGCATCTATTGAAGACCATGATGGTATGCTGATTGTACGTCCAAAATTGTTGATGCCGCCTACGTCGAAATTGTGACGCTATATCTCACTTTCCACTAAAGTGGCCGAGACAACTAGAAAATGTGTTCACAGAACACGAATGCCCCTACCTGCAGCCTTAATAGTAAAAGGGCATCGTAATTACAAAGGTAATCCCTAAACAGACATTGTGGGCAAATATTACTGAAATTGGTGAAGGAGTTAAAAAGTGAAAGTGACAGGGTTTAACGTCCCAGCAACAGCTAGGGTCATATAGAGATGGGACCATAGTTTAAAGTCTCATCCGACAGACCAGTGGTATGGAAATACTATGAGAGTATTTTTGATGCCTAAGGCGAGGTAACAATAGAACACACAAACTCTGGATTGGAATCCGGTGTTCCAACACCTAGCTAGGATCCTATTGGTTATTCCTTTTTTTTTTCTTTTTTTTTTGATTTTGTGGCATTTTTTTAATTTTCCATGGCCAGTGGGATGGAAATACTATAAAAGTATTTTTTATGCCTAAGCCTCCGGATTGGAAGTCAGATATTCTAACCCCTAGGCCAGTCCATCCCTGGTGAAGGATTTAAGGAATTATTGAGAAAATTTTAAAAACTGCATTTGCGTTAAAAACAAGGTGAACAGGTCCCCAGTGACCTTGACCTTGGGTGTTCAGGCGTGAGTCATATGCGAAACAAAGCACCATCCCATGACAGACAGTGTGGGCAAATATTATTGAAATTGGTGAAGGAGTTAAGAAGTTATTGAAAACAACATGTTTCGGACGCACAGACAGTATGTATGTATGTTAACCCTAAGACCGCTATCTTATTTTTGTTGTCGTCTGCTGTTTATTTTCTATTTTCCATTTTTATCATCAAAACATGCTTTAACAGCACTTTAGAATAATTTACAACATGCTTTGACAGCACTTCAGAATCATTTCCATTGGAAATGATTCTAAAGTGCTGTCAAACCATGTTTTTATTGAGAAATATAAAAGCAACAGAAGACAACAATTGTTGTGAGTAGCGGTCTAAGGGTTAAATTGGTCTTCTTTGCTTAGATGTGCCAGGTATACATGTATATTTTTGGTCATTTGATAAATTAACTCTTTGCATGCTGGGAAACTTGTGGGCTATAAATAGTTAAAAACTAGCAGACAAAAATTCATCATATTTTCTTGTATTTCTCCCCGTAAATATCATGAATATGTCTTGGAAGTTCTATAGAATTGAGTCCTGAGGACTCAATTCTAATGAAATTTCAAGACATATTTTATACAGAGAGAAATAAAATATATACTCCTAATTTGTTTGGCGAATATTTTCACCGCTAGCATGCAAAGAATTAAAACAGTGCGGTCAAAGTGCCCGGTCAAGCTAACTATACAATAACTGTCCAGTTCAGGTGAAACGCCGCCGATGACAATAAAATGACTCATCCAGCCCAATAAACGTGTTGACTTTTAATACTTTTAATTATATGATCGGTTTTCCTCGGGGAAACCTTGAAAGAACGGAGACATCGTTTTACAACTTTTGTTGACAGCAAATAAAATAGCTGTTTAATTTGCACAAGAAATAATGACAGCTTGAACCTTCAGCAAAATAGACAAGAATTCCGCCACGGAAGCGGTGTCACGCCTGCCGAGGCATTTGACTGTAACATGATTATGGGCATCACAAAAACCATCAGAGAAGTGCATGCTTAAAACATGAAAAATATCAAGGTTTAAGAAACTTTTGACATAAAAAAATGTCTATGTGTTTCCACAACCATGTGAAGGTCAACAAGGTCAAGGTCATGTTAATAGTGGCATGAGTGTGTTCCAAATGCTCACATGTATCAAGTATCCAAATATTGAAGCAATCTATCAAGTAACATTAATTTAACCCTTAGACCGCTACTCACAACAATTGTCGTCTGATGTTGTATTCATATCTTGCCGTATTCCTCAATAAAAACATGGTTTGACAGCTCCAATGGAAATGATTCTGAAGTGCTGTCAAAGCATGTTGTAAATTATTCTAAAGTGCTGTCAAGACGATAAAAATGGAAAATAAACAGCAGACGACAAAAAAATTAAGATAGCGGTCTAAGGGTTAAAGTTATATCATGATGAAGAAACTTGTACAAACTATTTGATGCAAATAAATGGCTAAGTGTTTCTGCAAAATATGAAGGTTCAAAACTAGGCACAACAAAAATTCTGAAGTAAAAAAAGTGAATATTTTTATGTTATGTGAATGTGTTCCAAATGCCCACATGAATCAAGTGTCAAAATACTGAAGCAATCCGTCAAGTAATATTAAAGTTATACCATGATTTGTGTAAACACTTAATGACATTTCGGACGATGACAACACGGACGACAACGACGGCGGAAAAAGTTGTGACTATGTGAGGAAGCTATTGATGAAGTTTGGTAATGATCCGACTAACAGATCAAGAGATATGGGAAATTTGGCTACGTCCAAAATTTACGTCACAAATTATTGATGACACCGACGCCGACAACACTAGAATTATGACCGCTATGTGTCATTTGATTTGTTCATTACTAAATAGGGAACAAGTGATAAAAACATTAAATATTCACTTAATTGAGCTGCAAAAAGCAAACACTGTTTGCTTTTTGCAGCTCAACTAAGTGAATTTTCAACTTTTCACTACTCGATTTGAAATTCAACGAACATTTTCACATTGCTGTGCGTATTTGTACTCAAACTTTTGATAATCAATGCATATTCAGCTAAAATAATTGCGTAACGCACCTTATCTGGAGCGCTGCGCTATGTCTCGCTTTCCACAATCGTGGGTGAGACAATAACATTACATGACAACATTGAATTCAGAATTAACAACTGAACATGTCTGTAATCCAATTAGTCATTATCGCCGAACAATCGAGAGCGGAGTGCGTTTGCTGACATATATCTAGATCACATCTAACGGCTTCCAGCAACAAGTGGCCATTAAATTAACAACAATCGGAAAATTGACATTTGAGACTGATGGTCAGTAAACCCAGGCCATTTTGTAAACATACATGTAGTTTGTTACATAATCAGTCTCACCATTTAGATACACACGGCACAGAATATGAACTATGTGACGACGTTAACCCATTTCATTCTAAGGATACGATATTTTTTGTTGAAAAAAAAATCTCATTATTTTGTTTATTTCTCCATATAGGTATATGTTGTTACCACTCATTTGAACCATCTCGTCGAGACGGTTCAAATGAGTGGTAACAACATATACTTTCGAGATGAAATAAAGAAAATAGGATTTTTGTACCCTATAAAGTTTCATACTACTATAAGTGTATCCTGTGTTTAATGGATAAATTAACATACGGTGATGACGGTATACCCGCACATTATTGTCCAATTTCTCTCAACTGGATCGAGTATCGGTCACATGTCACCAGACCGCCCGAGGGTCAGTCCACATTAGCAAAGACAACAAAGTCATCCAACAGGAAAAGTGAAAGTGAAACAGCTAAGGTCATATAGAGACGGGACCACAGTTTAAAGTGAAAGTAAATTAATGGGTTTAACGTCCCACCAACAGCTACGGTCATATGGATACGGGACCATGCACAGTTTAAAATCTCATCCAACAGATCAGTGGGATGCCTAAGGCCTAAGGCGAGGTTTGAACCCACAACCTCCGGATTGGAAATCAGGTGTTCTGACCCCTAGGCCACAACCCATCCCTACGTCCAACAAGTCTCGTCAAGACGGTTCAAATGAGTGGTCACAACATATACTTTCATTGAGAAAGGTGTATTCTGAAAGGAATGGCTTAACCCTTTCATCCTTTCACCCTTAAGTAACTGGAATGGATTTTGCAACCAAGCCAACCGTCACAAAATGGTTTTCAGACTAGTCCATTTAAGAAAAGGGGGTATTTTTTGTTCTCAAAAATATGAAAATTAACTTCAGAAAGTGCAGATCCTGATGAAATACATTAACACAGATCTCGCATGAGTCGCAGTCATTATTTCCAATTGTACGTATATCGTATTTCACCATAATTGTAGCGTGATGTATTTTCTTTGAACACCACTCGAGATCTGGCCCCGCCCGATTGAACCAGAATTCAAATGTATTAAAGTTCCATATACGTACATGTATTTAAAGTGATCCTCCACAGGCATAAAGTCCAAAGCCTGACATAGACTTTCCTATAGATTTATTTTTTTGTCAACTAATTAACTCAATTCAAGCAGGATACTAATTCACAGTTATCAAAATTTCCCAACATTTTTTTTATATTTTCATTATTTCTCAATGAATGTACAGTGGAACCTCTCTAAACCGGACACCCTGGGAGGTCGCCAGGGCATCCGGTTTAGAGATGTTCCACCGTAAATGAGACATACGAATATATGCCAAGGTATATGTGGCGGTGCTTTGTGAACTTGGAACAGGCAGTATCATCATAAATATACACCAATAATTCCAGCCCAAAAATATTTACACAATTCCCTAACATTTGATTGGCCCGTAGTAAGTCTCTGTTCAAAATTTATATCCCAGTAAACTCCCACGCCGAACTACTTTCCATAACCGTGAGGCGCAGTTAAAATAATTCTTTAGAAAACGGAAAATAAACATATTTTCTTGATGAATTTATTTCAAATGCTGGAATTATAAGGAATGAATGGCCTTTTTGTGGAATTTATCGGGGATATAAACTTGGAAAAGTCGCGGGAATACTGGACGAGGCCTTCCGCTTCGTCCAGTATTCCCGCGAGTTTTCCAAGTTTATACCCCGATAAATTCCACAAAAAGGCCATTCATTCCTATAATAAGCAATAGGATAAAAATAAATAATTGGCGATAAAAAAATACAATTTTCTAAAAAATTTGAAAATTGTATTTTTTTATCGCCAATTGTTTATTTTTATCGCCAATTGTGAAAGTGGCTTTTCCAAGTTTATACCCCGATAAATTCCACAAAAAGGCCATTCATTCCTATAATGAAACCAATACAACAAAGGATACACAGACGGTCTCGTCTGAATGTCCGGTGTAGAGAGGTTCCACTGTATATATTGTTCGCACTCAGTTCAACTGTCTCGACGAGACGGTTCAACTGAGTGGCAACAACATATAGTTTTGGTGAGAAATAAGAAAAAGAAGTTTTTCTTTGTAAAACGTGTGGATCTTCAGCCATAATTTTCAATATTGTTTTTCCCATACAATAATGGCCGGTGAACTTTTCCATTAACCGAGAAAGCCTGCTATAGCGGTTTATGCATACAGCGCAGATCCAGATGAGCGTCTCGTACCGAGCCGTCTCATCAGGATCTGCACTTTTTGAAAAGTAATTTGAATATTTTTGAGAAGAAAGCACCCGTTTCATAATTAATGGACTAATCATTTTGTGACGATTGGATTGGCTGCAAAATTAACGTGTCAAAATCCATTCCCGTTACTTAGGGGTGAAACGGTTAAACAGAAGCATTATCAATTTGTGAACCCTGATGACCATTTAGCAGATCATTAATGTTGTCAATGTAATCTGATCCCAGCAGATAGTGCATTTATGATTAGGGGTAAATGAGATATTATATTGATTGGAGAAGATAACCATGGTTTTCATTACATTACAGATTGCCATTCATATTATTAACTTTTATATTAACCCTTACTGCTGACGTCTGCTGTTATTTTCCATTTTTATCATCAAAAACATGCTTTGGACAGCACTTTCGAATAATTTACAACATGCTTTGACAGCACTTTAGAATCATTTCCCTTGGAAATGATTCTAAAGTGCTGCCAAACCATGTTTTCATTGAGAAATAAGGCAAGATATAAAAGCAACAGCAGACGACAATTGTTGTGAGTAGCGGTCTAAGAGTTAACGCAATACAGTGAAACCTCTCTAAACTGGCCACCCAGCTGGGAGGTCCCCAGGGTGTCCGGCTTAGAGGGGTTTCACTGTAAATCAGGCATTCTATCATTCTGAGCCATTAATGTGTGCAATGCGATATCAAAAAGACAAGACATTATCACCTGTGATAGGACGAGAGGTGTTTTCTTGGTGCCCGGTTTAGAGTGGTTCCACATTTGTACATTGGTACACCATTTTTGATAGTCATTTGACCTTGACATTGGGCACGTAGGGAGCATGAGTGGGGTGGGGAATGAAACTACGGATGATGATAAACATGCATATGACGTTTCAAGAGAACGGCTCGTACGGTAAAGACGTTATAGCAGAATGGAAACAGACGGACGTACGGAACCTCAAGAGCAATGCCTCCCTTACTATCGTATAGGGGGCATACACATGATGGACGGACAGACGAATGGAAGAGACAGACAGACGGATGTATGACTTTTACATCACTATATCCCATTTTCGCTACGCAATTGGATAAACACTTGTAAACTCCCTACCACTGTACGAGTTGTTTGTTTCTAAACTACAAGCCATAAAGACATCGTGATTAATTCATATCACCTATCCACATATCCACATGGTCTGACATCAGGGACGGAAACTATCTTTCTTCTAATTGAAACTTTTCTGTCTCATGAATAAGTAAATTGAATGGCTGTCTGGTTTCAATGATACACAGACGTGGCACGTGTAGGAGTTGAATTAATTCATTATCTGAAGAAGTTGATCAATGAATGTAAAACAGCCATTAACCCTTACAATATTGAATTAAATTTTGTCGTCAACAGTTTGTCGGTTTTAACACATTTTTCTCATCAAAAACATTGTTCAGCACTTTAGATATAATTATTTCCAATGGAAATGATGCTACAGTGCTGTCTGAGGATACGATAAGTTTTTGTTGAAAAAATCTCATTATTTTTTTTATTTCTCCATAAAGGTATATGTTGTTACCACTCATTTGAACCGTCTCATCGAGACAGTTCAAATGAGTGGCAACAACATATACTTTCGAGATGAAATAAAGAAAATAGGATTTTTCCCCCCTAAAAAGTTTCATACTACTATAATTGTAACCCGTCTGGGTTAATTAAGGCCTTGTACTGAATATACTAATTAAGAGGTGGTGGAGAACAAAATATCCATTCATATTTTTTATGTAAATACGTTAATAACTCGAAATAAGATCCATGAGAAACTTATTTTTCTGCGGTATTCATATTTTGGAACTAAAGAACACACTGGTACATTGCATGACATTTGAACACCAAATTTAACCATTTTTCACATCTATTTTGCAAAACTAAGGATAATAAGGATGTATGTGATTCTTCATGTTCATGTGTCTTAAATGAATAATCAGTAAACACTAATTAATAACACAACATTCAGGGACTCCGCTGGGGACAATAAAAAAATTGCCCCAAAAAAATAAAACAATTGGCGATAAAAAAATTATAATTTTGGAAAAAAATAAAAATTTGTTTCCCGAAATTTTTTTATCGCCAATTGTTTATTTTATCCCCAATTGCGAAAGTGGCGATCGCCAGCGGAATCCTTGAAAATTTATGTGAACATTGGTTAAAATAAAACACATATTTTATATTTCTATAAATATCCAAAATCAATGTACCAAGTTATCTTTATCACACTGACTAGTGACTAGCATCAATTTATCCTTAATTTGCATCATTTATTGTTTCTTAATTGTTTAAATTACCACTACATATGTAGTACATGTTTTGCTATGAATTAAAGAATAAAATCCATGACACAAATATAGATGTATTAAACTTCCTATAAAACACCATTTGTCTTTCACATTTTCACAATATTATTTCCACCGTTTACATTCGAACATCACACACACACACAAACACATGGCTAAGTCCACTCAACTGTTTGCGACTTATATCCAAACCATCAAACAACACACAAAAAGTTGACATTTCAATTTTTCACGTCACTACCTTCGGTTCAGAATAATGCCCCTATACATACACACACAAAACATCAATTTTCCCAATTTGTGCCAGAGTCATATAATGTATATGAGAAACCCTCGCCATTATTCTCACAATCGGCGTAATCTATGATCGAGGTCGTCTGAAGATAATAACACATGCCATCCCAAACTGTCCATGCTGTTTGCCATTATACAGCGTGTGTCAACTTACACATCTGGCAAACACAGTAGACCTGAGTTACACTACTACACTATACTTGACAGGTTATTTACAAAATTTTACATTTCTCATGCACTCTGGCCAATTTTCCAATTTGACGACTCGGCAAGGGTCATTGTATTGACAGCGAATGTAATGGACATGTTGTCGAAATAATGACAGGCGTCTTGTCCAGGGATGTGCTAAGTTTAGCCCAGGTACATTCCACAGGTAAATCGGCTGGCCATGGTCAGAGTTGACCCATTTGAGACAAGCCATGTGATTTTGTACCTAAGAAGATGTGCGATTTTTTAATGAAGACTATTGATAACATTTTCATAGCAAAGCGGCATAGAATCTCGTCTACTTTTGTGACATAACAGGTAAATGGACTGTCTCTGTATAGAGGAGGCCCTTTTTAGATTTTGTACCTTAGATGATAAAAAATTATGCAAGTTTTCATGAAAGATATTTACAGAAAATTCCACAAACGGTATGTTATGAACATTTCGTCGACTTTCGACGTCACTTACGGAAAATAACATAAATTTTGTAAATATTTTTCATGAAATATTGCACATCTTCTTTAGGTACACTATCACATGGCTCGTCTCATTTTGTGTTGACAACTCACGGGATGTGTTTTGGCTGCAGGCAAAGACTTTAAATTATCGTAGTCTATGGCTTGCAATTGGTTACATGTACACATTTCCTATAAAGTCCTTACATTTTCGAGGTGAAATAACCACACCTGACATCATGCATACATTGATTGATTGAGTGCGGTTTTACATCCGTTCAACAGCAAGGTCATAATTATGTGGCTGTGACTGAAGAAATGGGGCTTATGGGTGTTGCGACCAGTGTAGATCCAGATCAGCCTGTGCATCCGCACAGTCTGACCAGGATCTGCACTGTTCGCTATTCCATCGATGAAGCACCCATCATGCTTCTTTAACTCTTTGCATGCTAGCGGCGGAAATATCCGCCAAACGAATTAGGAGTATATGTTTTACTTCTCTCTGTAAATATGTCTTGAAATTTCATTAGAATCGAGTCCTCAGGACTCAATTCTAATGAAATTTCAAGACATATTCATGATATTTACGGGGAGAAATACAACAAAATATGGTGAATTTTTGTCCGCTAGTTTTGAACTATTTATAGCCCACAAGTTTCCCAGCATGCAAAGAGTTAACAAGCAATATAGATCAGTATTGGGATACAGGAGAATGTTATTTGATAAAGATGTAAACCGATCATAAATCCCATAAGCCCCAATTGTCCCCAATCATAGCCACATAACAGATGGGAATAATACCTGTATGGGGGAACAGTATTAAGGCGATAAAAAATTAATGTTTAGATTTTCATCCAAATTTTGGTGAAAAATGGGGCGGGTGGGACAATTTTACCCTTTTTTTTTTTTTTTTTCAGCCAATACTAAAACGAGGTGCTGAACGGCAAGGCGCAGTTGCATGCAATAGTGTTTTGTAATAACATGTTCATATGAAGTATTGCTAGTCTGGAGGGGGCGGGTTCCGGGGTTGCTGTATTGCGCTACGTAAAGCTCAGGTGAAAAGCTGTGGGAGCGTATAATACGCGGGCCGCATCATTTTCGTAAAATTTTACCAAATGTGTTTTTTTTTTTTTTTTTTTTTTATATTATTATTATTGGGCGGGCCGTTTTATTAGGGGCGGGCGGGGATGAGAATCTAAGCATTAATCCTAGCACCGTAAGATTGATGGCCGTAGCCGAAATTGTGACCGCTATGTCTCACTTTCCACTAATTACGTAGGTGAGCCACAAAAATCACTTTCAGCTGACTGAATCCAACCCACATGGCTGCGATATACTGCACCATATATAGCTAGCTGTGACATACTGAACTATAGCTGGAAGATATATATGCAAATTGGTCCTGATTTGTAAAAGTATTGTTACTGCATTTCATGTATTGAGCAGTTCCTGTAGCCGATTTCACCAACATTGCAAAGTATACTTATCTAGCAAAGTATACTTCGAGGGAGAAATTTTCAATTTTAGAATAAATTTATTAATTTTTATTATACTGAATTTATTACATTATCACAGCCATTTTGGCTGTGATAATGTAATAAATTCAGTATACTAATTCTGCATACTTTTAATCATCAAATATGTGCAGTGGTTAGATCTATATGAAATAATGCATTTTGGGAAAAATAAATGATTACTCCCTCAAAGTATACTTTGCTAGATAAGTATACTTTGCAATTTTGATGAAATCGGCTACTGATCAATATCTATTATGCAGCTTTAAGCTGCACGTTTCCACTTTATAGGCAACAGGTTGCAATATATCGCTACACCATGTTACACAGTAAACATGTGCGTAATAACATTTGCACTAAAATATAGAAAAAACATGCAGGGTGTTGATGTTCATACTTCGCTATATTGTTATTGAGAGACAATTCTACAATATGACACAAAAATATTACCATAAACTTACCTAATAGAATGTATATAAGCAAAATGCTTATATCACTCTCCACGAAGTAGAAAGTAAACAAAGAATGCTTCAAACGTACATTTCGAAAGACTACTCCATCATAACTATTATCTAATGAAATGTAAATAGAGTTACCGTATGTACTCAACTATATGCAGCTATAAAAAGCAATTTCGAGGAAATTGTGAAATAGATGATGTAGAATTGCAGTGGAACGCCTCTAAACCGGACATAAATACAAGTTAGTTCTACTCAATTGTAATCAGGTTCATTGCCATTTATCGCTGATATGTTCGCTTGAGTTTATGGTCTGGTCGTGATTGCAAAGCACCCAAGCGTTGTCTGTTTAACAGTGGAACGCCTCTAAACCGGACACAAATACAAGTTAGTTCTACTCAATTGTAATCAGGTTCATTGCCATTTATCTCCGCTGAGTATGTCTGTTCGTGATTGCAAAGCACCCACGCGTTGTCTGTTTAACAGTGGAACCTCTCTAAACCGGACACAAATACAAGTTAGTTCTACTCAATTGTAATCAGGTTCATTGCCATTTATCTCCGCTGAGTATGTCTGTTCGTGATTGCAAAGCACCCACGCGTTGTCTGTTTAACAGTGGAACCTCTCTAAACCGGACACAAATACAAGTTAGTTCTACTCAATTGTAATCAGGTTCATTGCCATTTATCTCCGCTGAGTATGTCTGTTTGTGATTGCAAAGCACCCACGCGTTGTCTGTTTAACAGTGGAACCTCTCTAAACCGGACACAAATACAAGTTAGTTCTACTCAATTGTAATCAGGTTCATTGCCATTTATCTCCGCTGAGTATGTCTGTTCGTGATTGCAAAGCACCCACGTTGTCTGTTTAACAGTGGAACCTCTCTAAACCGGACACAAATACAAGTTAGTTCTACTCAATTGTAATCAGGTTCATTGCCATTTATCTCCGCTGAGTATGTCTGTTCGTGATTGCAAAGCACCCACGCGTTGTCTGTTTAACAGTGGAACCTCTCTAAACTGGACACCCTTCCAGGGTGTCCAGTTTAGAGAGGTTCCACTGTATAAGGTTTGACAAATTAGTCCTATCAACTAATTTACTCATCATGAATGACTCACTAATTCAAGTTGGTTGGATGTTGTTAACGAGCATTATGTCTAACAACATCTCGGAAATTTACAGGTGCGTCAAGTAATGGAAATGACAATAAAGCGCCCACACCTGTTGCACCCATGTGAAGTAAATAAAACATCAAGAGATCAGATGGTGTTTGAGTAGGTCACATGACGTAGTTACAACCGAGATAGCAGGGTAGTAAAATATAGCTAAGAAACCGGTTGTGATACGTGACAAATATTGATGAACCAACATCGATATTTCGCCAAATTATACAGTCAATATCATCATTTACATCCGAATTACCTTTTTGAATACAAATACACACACGTATGTTTACGGTGTTTTCTTTATTCATTTTTAGCTTATATTTAAGAGTCAAGAATCGGCTCCGAGACATTCTAAACCCTAACATTTGAGCCCAATAAATTGTCCGTCCAATAGTTGTTGGCCGGTTTATTTACGAATTTACTAATATGTGCGAAACAGTCGAAATATGTGCATTAAATGAAGGAGGCGATGAGGCGGTTAGTTTAACCTAGCTAGTTCATTCTCCTATCGCACAATGCTGGTTTGTCAGACCGTGAAAAGGGCCGAGTGTGAGTGCAACATGTTTACTTTGCATGTATTTCATTTTTGTATCTACATTACCTGTAAGTTGCCTATGAAAATGTCATCAATCTCAAAGGCTCACAAAATGATGGTAAAACTCCAGGACATGTGTGTGTACTTTGCAATCAAGAACAGACATTATCATCAGAGATATTAATGCCGCCGTGACTGGACAATGTGGCCTATGGGTTTTGCAACAAGTGTAGATCCAGATCACTGTGCATTTGCAGTCTGATCAGGATCTGCACTGTTCGCAAAATTTAAACCCTCAATAAAAACATAAATTCAGACAACAAATTTGGAAAATATGTTGTGGCTGTGCTACAATTAATGACATGAACGCGTAGGTACAAACTAGTAGTATTAAAGAAAAGAAACAAGTTAATCTGGTAAGCAAATTCATAGAAATCTTCGTCGAACATTTTTATTGTACAAAGTTTACTGAAACGGGCCCCTGGTGTCCAACTTAGGGAGGTTCGACTGCAGTTAAGTGCCAAGCCAGGACTTTGACCGAGAAAACAAGGTCATAGCGAGGTTATATTTCACTAAGTCTATATGTACAAAATATACATAAATAAACTGGATTCTATGAATGGAAGCGGCATAATTGACATTTCGTATTAACATAGAAGGTACATTTGATACTCGATAGCAAAGGTAAGACATTTACACTATAGGCGAGTTTTAAAATTACTTTGATTGGCTATTGTCATGGACACTGTATAGGCTATCGTAATAATTCTAAATATTTGGACACCATTTGTTTTGGAAAACCCCTATAAATTCACTGTTTTTGTGATGAACCAGTACTATCATACTATATATAACACTAAGTTTTTCACCCCTAAGTAACTGGAATGGATTTTGATATGTTAATTTTTCGACCAATCCAACAGTCACAAAATGATTTTCAGACAAGTGCATTTATGAAAAGGGGGAATTAGTGTTCTCAAAAATATGAAAATTACTTTCAAGAAGTGCAGATCCTGATGAGACGTCACGAGCCGTCTCATCTGGATCTACACTATTTGCCAATACCACTATATAGGCCTGTGGTGTTGAAAGGGCTAAATGGTTGGGACACTGTTGAGGGAAACCAGACATTTATATACGTTTCCCAGAATAAATGGTGTCCGAATATATAAAGGATATTCATATTTTTGCAACGAATATGTCATATTTGTTGCAAAAATATGAATATTTTATTTATTATATACTGCTCCATGGAAATTAGCAGTTTTTTAAACTGTATACGGTATTAGGAATGTGTATTTGCAGCCTATTTGCAGTCCGGCACTGCAGGTGCACGTTATGAATATACCGACAGATAGCGGAAGTAGTCGTATTTTCACCGGAAGTTGTTTATTTCATCGATGAGAACATATGACTTTTATTTACATCGTATAACTATGTATTTCATGGGTAGGTATATAATAAATAGGGTTATTACGGTAAGTTGTGATAGTAAATAAACTTGACATACAAGTGGTTCGTTTTTATCACGTAGAACGTGGTGACATGGTGCCAGACAACTATACCACTTCAAACTGAGCACAAACGACAAGATAGCTAGTCACCATTCATAGTTTATCAGGCGAGGCTAGGGAACGAGTAGAAACACCGAGGTTTGTCGAGGAATTCCTACTCCGTACCACGCCTGATGTACTTGATATCCATTTATCAGGTAATACATTATGTTGCGGACATGGGGGAATGAGCAATCGCAATTCAATGAATAACTGAAAACCTAACTGATGCACCCTGGATTGACACAAGACTGCAAGGCAGGGGTATAATACAATGTAGTAAAGCTTCATCAACAAGTGTATCAATCCAAAATGTATTAACCCTTACAATGCTGAATTAATTTGTGTTGTCTGCTGAATATTTTTTATTTTTCCATTTTTCTCATCAAAAACTTGGTTTGGCAGCACTTTAGAATCATTTCCAATGGAAATGATTCTAAAATGCTGCCAAACCATGTTTTTACTGAGAGAAACGACAAAATATGAATTATCAGCAGACGACTATTTTCGGTTCCCGTATTCTAAGGGTTAAACATGGTGTTGACATGTGCATACATAATGAATGGGTGCAACTTCGTGATTTTATTGAGAAAATATTAAATACCTATGTTTCTATGTTCTAAGTTTTCTTGAAAACAATTATTGGATTTACAATTATTGAGCATAGGCTGCATATGCAGCCTATGCTCAATAACTGTAAATCCATCAATTGAAATTTCCAGACAATCCTAAATTTGCACTTACGAACAATTTAGTCTTACGAAGTTTGGTGAAATGGGCCCCAGCTGTGCAAATGTACATATACTGTATTATGTCATTACAGTGTCTACGCCATCAATATATCCATGTTCCATCATGACAAAATGCAGGTTATTCAGCTTTTGCTCAGTTCAAACCTCATCAAATCCACTCATACCCTTATATTGCGAGTGAATTTTTGATCTGTACGAGTGGTAATTTGAAGAGACAGTATATGGCATAAAGATTAAAACATATAGAAATGTATGAGTTGAAATCCAATCTGGACAAGTAGAGTAGAAAATTAAGAATTTGTTGAGGCCTCCAGTTTAATTCCAAATCTGAGCTAAACATATCATTTGTCAGAAATATGAAATCTTTCACTGAGAACATATGCAAACAGCATAGCTCCAGATCAGGCTGCACAGTCTGATCAGGGGCTATACTGGTGACGATTGATCACTATTAATCTCACACTAGATGGTCACGGCCAGAATATCACGTCCGCCAAGGTGTCTGATGTTCCCAGTATGTATGTATGTGGTCAGAGTGAATAGGATTGTGGATCCAGACATTGGATAATTAAAACTTTTAACGCAGATTTTACATAAAATGTTATAAAAAGTATCACAATTAAGCAGCATTATAGGAGTGACGCCGTCTTGACAGTCGGATAATGGTTTATAATATACCACACGCTGGTGCAAGCTGACACCCCGACACAAGACGACTATTAGCCCACCATGAACTATACAGTCGAGTCTCGATATTGAGTAACAAAAAACGTATAAATTTATGCGGAGAATTTTTTAAATGCATTAAGTTTCAAGATAATTTTGGTGTATGTAAACATAGCGTGTGAATTTCCTGTTTTATTCCTCTTTTTTATATGTCATTGTGAAGTAGTGCTCTACAACATGAATAAGTAAATTTAGTGTTATATTTTGTTAAATGTGGCCGTGACTGGAGAAATTTGGTTTATGGGTTTTGCGACCAGTGTAGATCCAGATCAGCTTGTGCATGCGCACAGTCTGATCAGATCTGCACTTGCACTGTTCACCATTCCATCGATGAAACACCAGTCATGATTCTAGCAAGCAATATAGATCGTTATCAGGCTACATGAGTGTGCTATTTGATCAGGATGTACACTGGTCACAAATCCCATAAGCCCCATTTCTCCTGACACAGCCACATATATGGGCACTGGTTTGTAATTGCTGTTTGTAAGTTTGTAATTGTGGTTTGTAAGTGCCTTTTTATACATTACAAATTGCTACTGAAATCAACAGAGCCTTCCAGTACTGAAATCACAATATCTTGATCTAATACCAAAGGCGTTTCACTAAACATCGTGCGACTAAAATGTTCGTAAGTGCACAATTTGATAGTCTGTAAATTTCACATTAACAATGTTTTCTTGCAAACAATTATTGGATTTACATTTATTGAGAATAGACTGTAGCGTGTCATTGGTTCAATACATCAATTAAAATTTCCAGACTATCCTAAATTTGCACTTACGAACATTTTAGTTGTACAAAGTTTAGTGAAATGGCTACCTGGTGTCATTTGAGGGAGAAATTTTCAATTTTAGGATAAATTTATTAATTTTTATTATACTGAATTTATTACATTATCACAGCCATTTTGGCTGTGATAATGTAATAAATTCAGTATAATAATTCTGCATACTTTTAATCATCAAATATATGCAGTCGTTAGTTCTATATAAAAAAATGCATTTCCGGAAAAATAAATGATTTCTCCCTCAAAATATACTTTGCTGGAAAAGTATACTTTGCAATGTTGATGAAATCGGCTACAGATCATTTGGCCACAGTGCCAGCGTTGACAATTAAGGTTACTTTAGGTCAGGTTAACAGGCTATAGGCTCGAAACCTGTATTTTATCTGTACCAATGGGGAGAAATCCCCAAATCAGAAGATTATTTACAAAAACATAAATAGTCTTGAAATTAAAACATCCTGATCTGGTGCCAGGTGTCCAACATGAAGAGCTTGCCAGTTGTGACAAAGAAGCACTCACTATAAATTCTAACAAATCATTAACCCTTAGAATGCGGGAACCGAAAATAGTCGTCTGCTGATAATTCATAGTTTGTGTTTTCTCTCAGTAAAACATGTTTGCCAGCATTTTAGAATCATTTCCATTGGAAATGATTCTAAAATGCTGCCAAACCAAGTTTTTGATGAGAAAAATGGAAAAATAAAAAATATTCAGCAGACGACACATAATTCATTCAGCATTGTAAGGGTTAAAGAATATACTATTTCAAGGCATAATGAACACAGAAATATCAATATCAAACTTGACACATTATACGAAATAACCATTACCCAATTGAATGTAGAATTGTCAGTATATTAATTTTATTTAATTTGTGAGAAAAATATTACTGTATTTAATGAATAGGAATTATATGCCACATTGACATAGATTTCTATAACGGATATGATTTCATACGTAATCACGTTGAACTATAGTTAAATATAAAATATACAAGTACATATTATTATCTATGCAGTTTATCATGTAGTTTACCCGTTATAGAAGTTGTTTATTATTTTTTACAAAAATGACTGACAAACATTGTTTAGATTATTTCATTGTTTTAGCACAAACTAATTAACCCTTAGACCGCTACTCACAACAATTGTCATCTGCTGTTGCTTTTATATCTTGCCTTATTTCTCAATAAAAACATGGTTTGACAGCACTTCAGAATCATTTCCAATGGAAATGATTCTGAAGTGCTGTAAAAGCATGTTGTAAATGATTCTAAAGTGCTGTTAAAGCATGTTTTTGATGATAAAAATGGAAAATAAACAGCAGACGACAAAACAATTAAGATATCGGTCTAAGGGTTAAAGAGAATAAATATTCATTGAAATGGTTTGAATGAGTGAGTGGTCACAACGTATACTGTTGTTGAGAAATAATAAAATAAAATGTGGGCTGTCGACTGCACACTGCCCCTGGTCGCACATTGAAGAAACTCCAGCAATCTTCTTAACTGTGGAGAGACACACAGATGGATACACACACGGACAGACACACAGTCCAAACACCGGCAGTTTGAAGTAGGAAAATAACCCACAGCCTCGCGCTCAGCACATTACCCTGCAGAATCAGTATCTATCAATCACAATGCAATGGGACTCTCTCTCTCTCTCTCTCTCCTCTCTCTCTCTCTCTCCCTCCCTCCCTCCCTCCCTATCTACTCGTATCTATTAATACTGCCGCACTTCGCTCGCGGGTATTATGGGCAGGAGCAGGAAAATTTATTTTTGGGGCTAGCTCTAAATATTTAATGCTGGCTCTAATTATTTACAGCTAGCATAAATTATTTGAGTTTATGTGGATTTGGCGTTCCATAGATTGGTCAACTGGTCAACACATGTTTACTGTCTCATAAAATTAAAACATCACATGCTACAGATGAGGCGGTTCAAAAGGTGGTCACAACATAATTATCTCTTTGCATGCTGGGAAACTTGTGGGCTATAAATAGTTCAAAACTAGCGGACAAAAATTCATCATATTTTCTTGCATTTCTCCCCGTAAATATCATGAATATGTCTTGGAATTTCATTAGAATCGAGTCCTGAGGACTCGATTCTAATGAAATTTCAAGACATATTTACAGAGAGAAATAAAACATACTCCCAATTTGTTTGGCGGATATTTTCGAAGCTAGCATGCAAAGAGTTACAGGCCCCCTAAATTCGCCGAGGTCCGCTATTTTTCAAACAGTAATCTCAACAAATCTTGAAATGCATTAATATACAGGTAATTTGCATGAAAATGTCACAATTTACCAACGTTGAAATCCGAATTTAAATGACATAAAATGCAGGAGAGTGCATTTCATTATCTAGGTTTAAAAAATTTCAGGGGGGTGCGTCAGGGGCGAGCCCCATGTAGTGGCGCGAGTACGCTAGGGGGGTACCCCCTAGCGTACTCGCGCCACTACATGGGGCTCGCCCCTGACGCACCCTCCTGACGCACCCCCCAATAGAAAATCCTGCGTACGGCCCTGAGTTATTAAAGAAAATAGTTATGGTTTTCCCAATCAAAATGGCATATCCTTAGCATGATATGGGTGAACGCTTTGAAGCATCCCGTTACAGACATGGATTACGAGACATTAGAGAAGTCTGAGTCACGATGGATGGATGTCAGTGAACTCAGATTCGTTTCCTAATATTGGCTGCAACTCTCCAACAGATATTCAATAGATTGGCCAGAACTTTGAGAAATGCAGCATACTGATGTATATAGCAAGACTACACTGAAATGGTACCTTCGGCATTTTGATCCATGATTGCGCATTGAAATGTTACCTTCGGCATTTTGATCCAAAACAGTGCATGCAAATGGTACCTTCGGCATTTTGATCCAAAACAGTGCATGCAAATGGTACCTTCGGCATTTTGATCCCAAACAGTGCATGCAAATGGTACCTTCGGCATTTTGATCCAAAACAGTGCATGCAAATGGTACCTTCGGCATTTTGATCCAAAACAGCGCATGGAAATAGTACCTTTGGCAAATGGTAACTTTGTATTTTTCCCCGCAGTGCATAAGATGCTGATCTAGTTGATCAACTGCATGCATGGCCACTTTACGCAAGTATAGCTAGTCAGTTGCAATTTCACACAGCTTCAGTCTGAATCTCAAGCAGCGATATTGAAACTTCATTATAGGAATGAACGGCAGAAAATATGCATGAACATTGCTTTAAAACTTGAGTGGCGACCAGTGTAGGCCCAGATCAGACTGCGCGCATGGGACTACACTGGTCGCAATCTATACAAGGTCCCATTAGCCATCTGGCGTCCCGAATATCACAAGGCCCCTTTCGTCATTCACGGCCTCCACAAGAGCATACAGGCGATCAACAGCCAAGTATAATTGGCAGGTTTTCTCATGAGCGAGGCATCTCGTTTATCTGCACGCTAACTTATCATCCTCAACAAGCAAATTAAAATTCTCAAAAAGCACATTTTTTATTTTTATTTATGCAGCCGATGACTCATGGCAAAAACTGACTCATGGCAAAAACATTTGTAAAATTGAGTATAAATTGAGTCGTTCATTTTGACACTGTGAATGTGGTTTCTGGTATAAAGTGAGTCGTACATGTGTGAATGTGATTTCGTATTTTTCAACAAAACATTGTGGTTATTGATTGATTGAACTGATTTATTTATTGATCGACTGATTTATTTATTTATTGATTGACTGATTTATTTATTGATTGACTGATTCAGTGAATGAGCGAACTGATTCATTGATCCACCGTGCTCCAGCAAATATCTTGATAAACGATGACATAACGGATGACTAATTTTGAATTATGTCTGCAAAGATTATTGGGGGTGGGGTGGGGTGGGGGTGGGGCATTGGGGTGGGTGGCAGAGGGGCATTGGGGTGGGTGGGGAGGGAAATTGCAAATCATCTCTGAATCAACACGATCCTGATCTGGTGTCAGGAACCACACCAACATTTGAACAAGCTGATGTATATCTATCTTAATGAATTTCATGATGACAATAGAGAATCTTGTCGAGTACAAGAACCTGAATAATATCTTTATTTCTCACCAAAAAAATATGTTGTTACCACTCATTTGAACCGTCTCGCTGAGACGGTTCAAATGAGTGGTAACAACATATACTTTCATTAAGAAATAAGAAAATTGTGGGAAAATGTTTGGACATGTTTACACCTGTACATCAGAATCCCCCATGAAGTGAGTTAAATTTAGTTCAGCTAATTATATATACATGCGCCTGTGACTGGAGAAAAGGGGCTTATGGGTTTTGTGACCAGTGTAGATCCAGATCAGTCTGTGCATCCGCACAGTTGGATCAGGATCTGCACTATTTGCCATTCCACCAATGAAACACACACCAGGCTTCTAATAAGCAATATATATCATAATCAGACTACAGGAATTTGTTATTCGGATTCCTATTTGATCCAAAGCTGCACTACTGTCTGCTACAAATCTTTGGCCATTAAACACATTAAATCTTAAAAATATATAAATGTAAGTAGTTTTTCATCAATAACGAAAGTCACCCTGTCCTGAAAGAAAAATTATTTGAAGAAATTCCATCAAATATTGATTTTATTGTGAAAAAAAGATTTTCATATGGGGGGTACTAAAAATAGATTATTTTTTTTAAATAATTTTTTATTTGTGTGGACCGATTTTCAAAATCTAACTTCTGTTTTCTTATTTACATCATTTCAAATCTATCTAGACAGGTTTCTGAGCCAATTTCTTTTTTTTTTTGTTTTTTGACTCCTCCCCGACTGTTTCCACCTCTTTTTCTCCCATCTTAAATTCCCATAGGAAAATCGATTTTTCGCTATAAAATCAATATTTGATTTAGTGTGTTTAATAGCCAAAAGTTTGTCGGCAGAAAAGCTGGAATAGACAGTAGTCACAAAACCCATAAGCCCCATTTCTCCAGTCATAGACACATATTAAGGTGTTTGTGAGGATTGTATTGTCTGGAAAACACATTAGCAGACAGGGTGGATAAATACCAGAGTTCAGTCCTAATGATATCGTATCTATATCTATAATAAATATATCGCTGCATCATTAAATCAAATTTTGTTTATATCAGTATTTTTTACATCTGTGCACCAATTAGCATACAGTTGGTTGGTGCAGACTGTGTGAACTAAATAGTGGACGCAGGTTTCGGTGCATATGTGTGAGATAAAATATAATACATGTATGCGATCACTGAAGATGTTTGTTTGCGAACTGTAACAAGAAAATCGGCACACGAAAACCCCGGTGGCATATTGGAGAAACGGTGGCACACAGTTAATTAACCAAAGTGATAAGTATTCACAAACACATTTATGAAGGTCAAAAGGTCATATTAAAGTCAGTGTGACATTTATCCACAAGTATGATGTATTGAAATATTAAAGTAATCCATCAAGCGATATAGAAGTTATGACAGGAAAAGAGAAACTCTGGCAAACTTATTAATATGTGAAAAAGTTTGAAGTTGTGAAGGTCAAAAGGTCAAGGTCATATTAAGGGCAGCATGTATGTGTGGTATTTGTCCTCAAGTATGATGTATTGAAATATTAAAGTAAAACACCTATAGTCTGTTTCACGAAAGCTGCCAAATTTTACGGCTATATAGACAATTCAAAAACAATATTATTTTCGATAATATTAAATTAAAGAAAAATTTAATAATGAGCCTTCTTTTTATTTCGTGAAATTCGGTCAAATATTGATTTTATTACGAAAAATTGATTTGTCTATGGGAATTTAACATGGGGGAAAAAGTGGTAAGGAAGTGTGGGAGGAGTCAAAAAACGAAAAAATTTGGAAATTGACTCCGAAACCCGACTAGATAGCTTGGATATGATCTAACTAAGAAAACAAAAGTTAAATTTTAAAAATCGGTCCAGTATTTCTAAAATTCAAAAAAAATTCCCCATGTTAAATCCCCATAGACATCTTCACAGAGTATGGGGAAATTGTTTTTTCACAATAAAATCAATATTTGAACAAATTTCACGAAATAAAAAGGCTCATTCTTAAATTTTCCTTTAATTTAATATTATCGAAAAAAATATTGTTTTTGAATTGTTTATATGGCCGTAAAATTTGGGCAGCTTTCGTGAAATAGAAGGGATATGTATATAGAAGTTATGGCAGAATTGAGAAACTCTGGCGAAGTTCTTACTGTGAATTAAAAGTTTAAAGTTGTGACGGTCAAAAGGTTACTAAGGGCAGCATGGATGTGTGGCATTGGTCCGCAAAGTATGATGTATTGAAATAATGAAGTAATCTATCAAGGGATATTGAAGTAAGTTATGACAGAATTGAGAAACTTCTTAATGTGTGAAAATGTTAAAAATTGTGAAGGTCAAAAGGTCAAGGTCGTATTAAGGGCAACATGGATGTGTGGCATTTGTCCTCAAGTATGATGTATTGAAATATTAAAGTAATCCACCAAGGGATATAGAAATTATGACAGAATTGAGAAACTCTGGCAAACTTCTTAGTGTGAATTAAAGGTATACTCAGTTGGCACAAAATGTAGTTCTTAATATAGGAATGAATGGCCTTTTTGTGGAATTTATCGGGGTATAAACTTGGAAAAGTCGCGGGAATACTGGACAAAGGACGGAAGGTCTCGTCCAGTATTTCCGCGACTTTTCCAAGTTTATTATAGGAATGAATGGCCTTTTTGTGGAATTTATCGGGGTATAAACTTGGAAAAGTCGCGGGAATACTGGACGAAGGCCGGAAGGCCTCGTCCAGTATTCCCGCGACTTTTCCAAGTTTATATCCCCGATAAATTCCACAAAAAGGCCATTCATTCCTTATAATTTCAGCATTTGAAATAAATTCATCAAGAAAATGTGTTTATTTTCCGATTTCTTAAGAATTATTTCAACTGCGCGTCACGGTTACGGAAAGTAGTTCAGCGTGGGAGTTTACTGGGATACAAATTTTGGACAGAGACTTGCTACGGGCCAATCAAATGTTAGGGAATAGTGTGAATATTTTTGTGCTGGAATTACTGTGAATTAAAATTTCAACGTTGTGAAGGTCAAAAGGTCAAGGTCAAAAGGTCAAGGTCATATTAAGGGCAGCATGAATGAGTGGCAGTCGTCCACAGGTATGATGTATTGAAATATCTTGGAGAAACCTTGCAGAATAATAGCAACAATTAACAAAGATACCAAAACCTGGACCAAATGGTCTATGGCCACCACTGGACCGACAAAACAAATTATGCCTAAACTTTCATAAAACAGTTCTCTCCGTCATATGCCCTTGATCTTAGGCACACAGAGAGCATTGATGGGTTACGGAATGAAAATCTGGATGGTGATAAACAAGCATAGCAAGTTCAAGACAATCAGAATGAGTTATGTGGTAGGAGACTCTGGTACGATAATAGGCAGGAGAAAAGAAAACTAAAATCGTATGGTCAGGTGGACAAAAAGACCAGAAAACACAAATATTACGGACGGACAGACGACCAGGGGAAAGGCGAAAACTATAAACACCTCAACAAAATACGAATAATAGGTTGAACAATCATGATACAAGTACAATTAACAGAATTTTCAAAATCATTTTTCCAAATTTTCCTTATTTCTTCTCGAAAGTATATGTTGTCACCACTCATTTGAACCGTCTCGGCGAGACGGTTCAAATGAGTGGTAACAACACATACTTTTATTGAGAAATAAACAAAATAATTTCTTTGACAAAAAATATTGTATCCATAAATTGCAATGAATGACATGACAAATACATGAAATACAAGAAAATACAAACCTGAATATCTCCTGGACATCATCCTTATAAATCCATTCTCTAATCCATGTTAAACTTCAAAATCACTGACTTACACTTCCCGATGACCGTTTCTTGACCAACAGTTTGTCAATGACAAACCGTCACTCATTTAGAAATTACTGATGTAACCTTCGGAGAAAGCACCATTCTATTCAGTTCATTATCAAAATAACATTTCCATGAATGTACAGTGAAACATCTCTAAACCGGACACAAAAGAAATTAAAATGAGCAAATGAATTGAATATTCAGCGACACTTTCTGTCAACAATTTTGACAGGGATACATTTAACCATGGAGAAAAAGTAAACTGACCAAATACGGTGTTTGAAGCCGTATATAAATATTATCTCCAATATTGACAATCACAGACGTCGAGAGCTGAAATTATATCCTCGGGTAAAATATGAACCCCATTCATAGATATACGTTAGTGTCACGGCGAGATAAAATTTAAATGAATGGTTAATACACATCAAAGTGTCTACTGTGTCTCATATTCAGTACAAGTGTGAATCACCTACGTTCTATCATCAATCTACGATCATTTTTCACTGAAATAAGATCAACGTTCACTCGTGAAAATTCTCTGCGTAATCGCGAATCTCTGATGTCTGCCTCCCACAACAGTGACACACGAGAGCAACATTAATTTATTAAATATCCATTTTCATCTGTCAAATTGTGTGTTACGCACATAGTGTGATTTGGTAGCCTGAAAAATTCTGTGTCTGTGCATCTATCATATGTAACGTGATTATGCTTGCTCGACTGATTTCTACCTGGCTGGCATATAGAAAGAAAAACCTCGTAATATTACGAGTTTAGCGTGTCGTGAAATAAACAGTTTTCTTAAATAACAACCAGCGTAGACACTGATGGCTAGCTGCAGGCTGATCAGTGTCTACACTGTTTGTTAATATGAATTATTGCCATCAGAATAACATACAGTGTAAATCCGTAAATGATGCTGTGAGCTATTAATAGACACACTAGTTGTGTGAAATGAACGTCTTCATATCTACATTCGCATATATAATGCTTTTACGGTTGATACATTTTCGATACATCACCACTTCATGTTTACCGACTAGCTTCACGGAAATTGACTGCAAACCCAAACAGAAAGGTGAAACGTGTGTGTGTACTTTTATACATCAATTCAACACGGCAATGTTGATCAATATTTTAATATGTCGTCGTTATCAGCCAATCATAAATATTCCAAGATTACGGCTTAGCTCATCTGAACGTGGGACAGAATATATATGTATGCGACCTATGCTAACCTGATACAGGTGTGATGGATTGATTGAATCAGTGATTGACTGATTAATTAATTGCTTAATTGGGCTTCAACGGCTGTTTAAAAGAATGGTCATAAACAGACAGGTACCTCATGATATGCCATGTAAATTGGATTTAGTGTAATAGTCTACACTGTTTGTTAATATGAATTATTGCCATCAGAATAACATACAGTGTAAATCCGTAAATGATGCTGTGAGCTATTAATAGACACACTAGTTGTGTGAAATGAACGTCTTCATATCTACATTCGCATATATAATGCTTTTACGGTTGATACTTCGATACATCACCACTTCATGTTTACCGACTAGCTTCACGGAAATTGACTGCAAACCCAAACAGAAAGATGAAACGTGTGTGTGTACTTTTATACATCAATTGAAATTGATACAATTGGATAAGTGGTGTATTAAAATATCAAAATTACGAAAACGACAAAGTCGAGTGACCCATGATAATCGCCAAACACGACTACCAGAAAATGTATACATGGCAAGTACCCAGAGCGCCAGATAAGCTGCATATTTGCTTAAATACCCAATTAAAATTGCCAAAAATCCAATTGAAATCAGAAGTAGTGACGCAAAATTTGTGGTACATTTATCATGCTGCAGAAAACAATAAACAGACCACAAAAATAGCATATTTTTCTTATTTTCCATGAAAACACATCTTCTTATTTCATAAGGAGATAATTCTAATGAAATGCCAAGACATGTTTTCATTTCGAAGCAAACTATTCAATAATTGCCTTCTGTTCATGTGTAAACAGTAGAGTGATTTTATTTTACCCAATTAAAATTTTTAAATACCCAATTGCTTCAGAAATGATGGAGTGACAATACTCAATTACTAATTCCTTATCTGGAGCACTGAGTACTGGCCGGTACTGTTTTATTGAAAATAGGGCTGAAAACCGTGAAATTACCCGAGACCTAGTAGACACAGCACTGAAATGGGTGAAATGAATGAAATGGGCGAAAGGTGGCTGACACAGTCAACAAGCCGGTATTGTCATGTGATGTCATCGCAGACATCAGTCATTCATCGACATCGGTCATGTACCGGGGTATGGAGCCACCGCTGTCTGAATCAATATCGATACAGAGTTGCTACTTCAGAATCAAACTGAATATGGAAATCATAAATTAACATGGAATACCGTAATTACCCTAAATATTCGGACACCAATATGTGAGCAAACAGTGTAGACCCAGACCAGCCTGCTCCTGAAGGAGCAGTCTGATCAGGGTCTGCACTATTTGCCATTTTCACAGAATGCTTCGGAGGCCTCATTGGACAACATAATCAACTTGATAAATGTTTATGACACTTGGTTTTGGTGTCCGAATATTTAGGGTAATTACGGTAGTATCAGAATAGTATGGAGCCCTGCAGGGGACGTAGAATTATTTTTTATATTAATTTGTTCCCACGAAATAACAATTTGTTTGTTCACACGAAATAACAATTTGTTCCCTCAATTTAACAATGTGTTCCCACGAATTAACAATTCGTTCCCACAAATTAACAATTTGTTCCCTCAATTTAACAATTTTTTCCCACAATTTTTTCCCAAAGTAACAAATTATTAATTTGTAAGAACGAATTGTTATATCGTGGGAACAAATTGTTAATTCGAGGGAACAAATTGCTAAATCGTGGGAACGAATTGTTAATTCTAGGGAACGAATTGTTAATTCGAGGGAACAAATTGTTTAATTGAGGGAACGAATTGTTATTTCGTGGGAACGAATTAATAAAAAAAAAAATCCATGTCTGTAGAATAGATACAATTACAAAACCTTTAAACAATCAAACCAATCAGTAGGCTAACCTTAACAAATCGGGGATAATCTTGAACTGTCATCAAAAGGTGTGTTTTTGACCAGAGCTGCTGAACGTCCAATCAGTAGGCTATATAACATGGAATTCATAAACAGGTCACAGTGATGATATATCCTTAACCCTTTCCCTGTTTTGCGATATTTCGACTCTTCCAAATCGAAAACATCTGAATAAAAGAATGAAATGCTGGGTCAAATGATGGTTAAATTATCTGATAGAGTAGAAAACATTGTGGGAAAAGGAGAAATTGCTTGTTACAAGCAATTTCTCCTTTTCCCACAAGGTTTTCTAAAGACATCTTCTGCAGAGGCGTGAAAAGTCGTCTCTATCAGGGAAAGGGTTAAACAACCAATTCATTGATTGATGTTTTATGTCCATTGAACAACCTCGCTAAACCGGGCACCCTGGTAACCTCCCAGAGATTCCGCTGTATAATAACAGACCAGTATAAAACTTGAGTCACGTATTAAACATACCATTTATATCACCTTTATAACTACAGCATAGATGTTGCATATTAACTCTTTGCATGCTAGCGGAGAAAATATCCGCCAAACGAATTAGGAGTATATGTTTTATTTCTCTCTGTAAATATGTCTTGAAATTTCATTAGAATTGAGTCCTGAGGACTCAATTCTAATGAAATTCCAAGACATATTCATGATATTTCACGGGGAGAAATACAAGAAAATATGATGAATTTTTGTCCGCTAGTTTTCAAATATTTATAGCCCACAAGTTTCCCAGCATGCAAAGAGTTAACCCTTACTATGCTGAATTAAATTTTGTCGTCTGCTGGAAATGTTTTATTTTCAATATTTCTTGATAAAAACCTGTTTTGGCAATGCATGAGAATCGTCTCCACTGTGCTGTCAAAACGGGTGTTTTGTTAAGAATAAAGGGAAAAATGAAAAACAACAGACGACAATTTTCGTCTCCAGCGTACTGAAGACGAAAATTGTTGTCTGCTGGTTTTCATTTTCCCCTTAATAATTCTTAACAAAACACCTGGTTTGACAGCACACAGTCAACTACAGGGAAAATTAATTTCTATTTAATGATGGAACTCGGTGGATGACTGTAGTAAACCAGAACTAATAAATATTCATGTTTAAATTTCCCGATCAAAAGACGCATTGTACGTCGATTTTAACATACAATGCTGAATATTAAATTTTGTCGTCTTTTGGGAAACAGTTTTGGAAAGACGAATTATCAATGATAGCAAACTACAAATTTGATATGTATTTTATCAGATTATTTCTTCTGCTAAATCTGATAAGATGGGTAACTTTTTATGTCAGTAGAAGTTAGTGCCCCTGTCATTTCATTAGTTGCTGTTTATTCACTATTTTAGTTCGCTTTCACCATCTCATAAAGAGAATTTATTTAATTTATTAACCCTTTCCCTGTTTTGCGATATTTCGACTTCCAAATCGAAAACATCTGTATAAAAGAATCAAATGCTGGGTCAAATGATGGTTAAATTATCTGATAGAGTAGAAAACATTGTGGGAAAAGGAGAAATTGGGTGGGGGGGGATAACAGGGTTAAATCCTGTACTGGGAAAATTCCAAAATTCAAACTGAATGTTTACTCGATAAGCCCCGACATTAAAATAACCTGATCTGTAGCCGATTTCATCAACATTGCAAAGTATACTTTCCTAGCAAAGTATACTTTGAGGGAGCAATCATTGATTTTTCCGAAATGCATTATTTCATGCAGAACTAACGATTGCATATATTTGATGATTGAAAGTATGCAGAATTATTATACTGAATTTATTACATTATCACAGCCAAAATTGGCTGTGATAATGTAACAAATTCAGTATAATAAAAATTAATAAATTTATTATAAAATTGAAAATTTCTCCCTCAAAGTATACCGGTACTTTGCTAGGAAAGTATACTTTGCAATGTTGGTGAAATAGGCTACTGGTGCCAGGTCCACACCACACTAGTCATTTAGCCCAATTCCCTAAAAGTAATATAATTAGTACTTATCTTACTACTTCTATAATGGGTAAAACTGGATTAAACTCTCAAGTAACAAGAAAGCCAAAGATGTACATGTGGTCCAAACCAGGAATATCACGATTCCTGTAAGGTTAATATGAATAATTGTATAAAATGTGCTTTGGTGGTGTAAAACTCCGGGCAAAATTCTAATGACATTCAAAGACATATTCATGATACTTACAGGGAGAAATAAAAGACAATATAATGAATTGATATTTTTTGGCCATTTTCTTTATTTCTTCTCGAAAGTATATGTTGTTACCACTCATCTGAACCGTCTCGACGAGACGGTTCAGATGAGTGGTAGAAACATATATTTTTATGGAGAGGTAAACAAAATAATATTTTCTTTTTAATTTTTATCCATAGACTTTCATATTGCAAATCTCAATACTATAGCCACCTATTTATAGCGACCAGTTTGTGTCTTCCCATCGGTGGCCGCTGTAGAGACGTTTCACTATAATCTGATTGGCTGGACACGAGTTGTTCTCATACACCACCAATCAAAGTGTTTAAAGGTACACGCCCACTCAGTAAGCACAAAATGTTCTTTATAGGAATTAAATAAGTGTATAATTGTGTCACTATTCCACCAGTTCTAAAATTACAAGTGCCCGCAAAACAGATATAATAATTTAGTAATATTTATTTTACTGATAGTGACACGCGTCGGTATCAGGCTATTTTCATATGAAAATGAGGCACGATATTTGTTTACTTATTTATATTAATGAAATGCGTCACCTGAAAAATAACATTTTCGACAGATTACAAAGTATGATCATTGCACATCAAAAAATAAATACGGAGAATAAATAGCAATGTCCGTTAACATTTTAAGGAAACACGGTTATCGCCCCTTATATCAGCGTGAAAATTTACGTCTAAAATAAAATGTATAATAATTCCAATCTATATGTGGGGCAATGGTGAATGAATGTTTATTTTGCCAGAAAATGTCATACGCCGTACAGAATATACAAAAGTGTCTGTATCACTATATTATAACCTACTGCGTGAGCATGCAAAACATATGAAAAAAGTTTGGTTTAAGACAAATACAGGCCCGTAGCCAGGGGGGGTCGGAGCAGTCGGACGACCCCCCCCCCGCCCAGCTTCGAGGTTCACTTTTTTAGCCTTGAGGTCCACTTTTTTAGACCCCCATAGATACTTCAGACCCCTTGAGCCTTCGAAACGACCCCCCCCCCCCTTCAAACAGGTAGATACTTCAGACCCCTTGAGCCTTCGAAACGACCCCCCCTTCAAACAGGTCTCGCTACGGGCCTGAAATATATTGAACTTTTTCATCTAAAATGGTTAACTTTTTGCATGTTGGGAAACATGTGGGTTATAAATAGTTCAAAAATAGCGGACAAACATTTCCGGGTATGGAATGTGTTCGATCCAATTCCCACCTTTAAATGTAAGCGGAAACGAAACGGACAAAAATTAAACATATTTTCTTTTATTTCTCCCTATAAATATCATGAATATTCTAATTTTTTGGCTGATATTTTCACCACTAGAGTTAATATTTTCTTTTATTTCTCCCTATAAATATCATGAATATTCTAATTTTTTGGCTGATATTTTCACCACTAGAGTTAATTAGTAGGTTAATAACTTACCAAAGTGAAATATAACTTTATCTCGACGACGTCTTATACATGTATATCCAGTCCTATAAAACTACCGCACTTCCTGGTTGGCTAGACAAATTTTCTTGTACAAATATAGACGTCAACCTTTCTACGATTTAATTGGCAGGTACGATAACAGTCAGGGTGTAGGTAGTGGGTGGGTTGTGCATGCTCTGATATATATAAGTGGCTTTCACAAGGAGAAATGGGGGCTATTGCATTAAGCAACCAGTACAGATCCAGTAGCCTATTTCATCAACATTGCAAAGTATACTTTACTAGCAAAGTATACTTTGAGGGAGAAATCATTTATTTTTCCCGAAAAGCATTATTTCATATAGAACTAACAAATGCATATATTTCATGATTAAAAGTATGCAGAATTATTATACTGAATTTATTACATTATCACAGCCAAATTGGCTGTGATAATGTAATAAATTCAGTATAATAAAAATTAATAAATTTATCATAAAATTGAAAATTTCTCCCTCAAAGTATACTTTGCTACTAAAGCATACTTTGCAATGTTGATGAAATAGGCTACTGATCAGCATGTGCATCCGCAAAGTCTGATCAGGATCTGCACAGTTTGCCATTCCCATTCCATCAATGAAACACCCATCATGCTTCTAACAAGAATATAGATCTTTATCAGGCTACAGGAATGTGACATTTGATCAGGATCTGCATTGGTCACAAAACCCATAAGCACCATATCTCCAGTCACAGTCACATATACATGGTGTATGATCACTTGGTACTAACAACAACAACAAGTACTGAAATTTCCAGAATCCATCGGATTCAAATTACGTATTCTTTTATAGCGTCTCTGTATTTTCGCCCAAACTTCTGTCGTTTTTGCGAAGAATCGATTTCGTGTCTCTGACACGGAAATCGATTCTTCGCAAAAACGACATAAGTCTGTGCTAAACTCTCTGGACCACCAAATGCAGCTCATGAAGACGCGTTTGCTGCGCCATATGTCATCAAAATCCGTTTCATATTAAGGAAAATATCAAATAATATTTTCAAGATTTCAACACTTTCAGCCACTGTTGTTGTTGTTGTTATAACCACGTGATCATGCACCTTGCTATATGGGCACTGGTTTAGAAAAATGTGCCTTATGACATGTAGGACAATCATAACCCAAGATGCATTGCAAGTCGCTTTATTTCCTGTGATCATTTGCGTTATGTGCCAGTATTTTTTAGATAATGACACTAACACCTGCCTTGCACAGGCTTAACCCTTACTACGCTGAATTAAATTTTGTCGTCTGCTGGAAATGTTTTATTTTCAATATTTCTCAACAAAAACCTGTTTTGACAGCACATGAGAATCGTCTCCACTGGAGACGATTCTCATGTGCTGCCAAAACAGGTTTTTTGTTAAGAATTATGGCAAAAATGAAAAACAGCAGACAACAATTTTCGTCTCCCGCGTAGTGAGGCTTAACACTTAGAAGGCGGGAACCTAACGTTGTCATCTGCTGGTGTTTCTTAATATTGTATTTGCTCGCAATAAAAACATGGTTCGGCAGCATTTTAGAATCATTTCCATTGGAAATGATTCTAAAGTGCTGTCAAAGCAAGCTTTTGATAAGAAAACACACCGCTATCTTAATTTTTTGTCGTCTGCTGTTTATTTTCTATTTTCCATTTTTATCATCAAAAACATCCTTTGACAGAACTTTAGAATAATTTAGAACATGCTTTGATAGCACTTTAGAATTTTCCATTGGAAATGATTCTGAAGTGCTGTCAAACCATGTTCTTATTGAGAAATACGGCAAAATATAAAAGCAACATCAGACGACAATTGTCGGGTGTAGCGGTCTATTAAAGGGTTAAGGAATTTCAAACATATACAGTGTATTATTTGATGTTTCAATCTGAAGTGCTGTCAAACCATGTTCTTATTGAGAAATACGGCAAAATATAAAAGCAACATCAGACGACAATTGTCGGGTGTAGCGGTCTATTAAAGGGTTCAGGAATTTCAAACATATACAGTGTATTATGATGTTTCATCTGAAGTGAAGTGCTGTCAAACCATGTTCTTATTGAGAAATACAGCAAAATATAAAAGCAACATCAGACGACAATTGTCGGGTGTAGCGGTCTATTAAAGGGTTAAGGAATTTCAAACATATACAGTGTATTATTTGATGTTTCAATCTGAAGTGCTGTCAAACCATGTTCTTATTGAGAAATACAGCAAAATATAAAAGCAACATCAGACGACAATTGTCGGGTGTAGCGGTCTATTAAAGGGTTCAGGAATTTCAAACATATACAGTGTATTATTTGATGTTTCAATCTGAAGTGCTGTCAAACCATGTTCTTATTGAGAAATACGGCAAAATATAAAAGCAACATCAGACGACAATTGTCGGGTGTAGCGGTCTATTAAAGGGTTAAGGAATTTCAAACATATACAGTGTATTATTTGATCTTTCAAGTGAAATATCAAATTTAATATTAGCCAGTGAATTCAAACAGTAACTAAAATAATAATGTTGACGGACGATCGATCGATGTAACCAACGTTCAAAAGATTACGCTCATATGAATTATTACCAAGGTGTTTGTAACTTTTAAAACACCTAAAAACTAACGATTCATTATTATGAAATGTTGGATACATAAACTAGTGTAAATCTTGCAGCTGAGCTCATTTTTCAAACTGCTTTCAAGATATGGATCACTTACGATCAAACTTGGCACAGGCAGACAATTAGAATAAATTGGAAAGACACCTGTCCATGTTTACTACAACGTCAATCGCAGATGCGTAATTTGACACACATGCAACATATATTTACATAGACGCAGCCTTTAATTAACGATGATCGTAACTGCTTCGGTCCAGTGACTTTGTGGTGCATCGTATTTCTAATTTACATAATTATGTATTGCAATGTAACATGCGATATTGCAATACATTGTAGCCTCCATATGACAGAATTTCACTACATGTAAATTAATCTATACCGGTTACATTTTACTTAATTTTACATGCGAGACTGTGGAGAAAATGAGCTTACAACATTATTTTGTGGCCTACATCCAGTAGCCTATATCACCAACATTGCCAAAGTATACTTTGAGTAATTACTTATTTCTCCCGAAATGCATTATATCATATAGAACTAACCACTGCTTATATTTGATGATTAAAAGTATGCAGAATTATTATACTTAATTTATTACTTAATTTATTTATTATCATTTTTATTATACTGAATTTATTACATTATCACAGCCATTTTGGCTGTGATAATGTAATAAATTCAGTATAATAAAAATTTATCAATTTATCCTAAAATTGAAGATTTCTCCCTCAAAGTAGATAAATATACTTTGCAATGCTACATATCTTGTGTAACATGAATCTATGCTGTTCGTTGGAAATAAGATGGGGATTGAATGACGAATAGTGCAGACCCCCATTTCTCCACAGCCCTGCTGATCTTCGTCTACATTGGTCGCAAATGCCATAAGCCCCGTTTCTCCACAGCCATGCTGATCTTCGTCTACATTGGTCGCTAATGCCATAAGCCCCGTTTCTCCACAGCCATGCTGATCTTCGTCTACATTGGTCGCTAATGCCATAAGCCCTGTTTCTCCACAATCAGATATAAAGACTTAGTCCCAGATAGATAATGGTATACAATTTCTCCCAAATGACCATCGTTTTACATACAGTAATTTGTTGCTTCAATAATTTGTTGCTTCAATTATCATTGATACTGAACATAATGAGCCATGATGTGAATTTAAATTACTCCTCCAGAGCTCCAGATAAGCTGCATATTTGTGTAAATACCCAATTAAAATTGCCAAAAATCCAATTGAAATCAGAAGTAGCGAGTACCAAAAAGCAATAACAAATTTGTGGTACCTTTATCATGCTACAGGAAACAATAAACAGACACAAATATAGCATATTTTTCTTATTTTCCATGAAAACACATCTTGGTATTTCATTAGAATTGTCTCCAAGGAGACAATTCTAATGAAATGCCAAGACTTGTTTTCATTTCGAAGCAAACTATTCAATAATTGCTGTCAGTTGATGTGTAAACAGTAGTGTGATTTTATTTTAGCCAATTAAAATTTTGAAATACCCAATTGCTTCAGATATGATGGAGTGAAAATACTCAATTACTAATTCCTTATCTGGAGCCCAGACTCCTACCCCAGTAGCCCATTTCATCAACATTGCAAAGTATACTTTAGTAGCAAAGTATACTTTGAGGGAGAAATTTTCAATTTTATGAGAAATTTATTAATTTTTATTATACTGAATTTATTACATTATCACAGCCAATTTGGCTGTGATAATGTAATAAATTCAGTATAATAATTCTGCATACTTTTAATCATGAAATGTATGCATTTGTTAGTTCTATATGAAATAATGCATTTCAGGAAAAATAAATGATTACTCCCTCAAAGTATACTTTGCTAGTAAAGTATACTTTGCAATGTTGATGAAATCGGCTACAGATCATAGACAGTAACAGGAGGTATTTATAGCCAACCAAGCTAATTATGTGATTCCAGGTATAGGTTTTCGGTGAAACCTCTCTAAACCAGATGCTCTGGGAGGTGCTAATAGTGTTCTGATGAGAGACATCCATTGATATGCATACTCCAGTGTTGTGTTTACTATATAAGAATACATGGCAGCAGTCCGCATGTCACGCCCGCTGAGGCTTGGATAGTATACCGAAAAACTTTAACCAAAAACCTTTAATCCTGACACGCGTACGTACGTATGTACGCCAATGTGCCGACTATATAGCAATGTCAGCGAGCGGGCGCGACAACTATGGACAGCAATAATTATCAAGAATATATCTAGATATCAGCTCCAGCTGGAAAGCTTAGGAATTCCTCGGCAAGCCTTGGAATTCCTCCACGATTCCTAGCCTCACCGGATAAACGCGACCTAAAAAGATACAAGCCTGCTATAACTGCTTACCTTCGGTATAATTATATACATGTATCTAGTTTACCAGGCATGGCTCAGAAATGATAGGAATTCTGCCGAAACGCGTGTACTAGCCTTGCACTAGACTGGGGCATTCTCTATAACTTCTTACCCTGTAGATACCTAGGTATTTTGTAGATAACTAGGTATTTTATCAGTGGTGGGCCTCGGAATTCCTACGCCTTTCCTAGCCTTGCCTGATAAATTTGATATCAAAGGACACTAGACTGGGGCATTCTCTATAACTTCTTACCCAGTAGATACCTAGGTATTTTATCAGTCGGTAGTAATTCCACGGTGGGCCTCGGAATTCCTACGTGTTTCCTAGCCTTGCCTTTTAACCCTTTCAACACCACAGGCCTGTATAGTGGTATTGGCAACAAGTGTAGATCCAGATGAGCCGGCTCGTGACGAGCCGTTTCATCCGGATCTGCACTTATTGCGAGTAATTTTCATATTTTTGAGAGCAAAACACCCACTTTTCATAAATGGACTAGTCTGAAAATTATTTTGTGACAATTGGATTGGTTGGAAAACCAACATATCAAAATCCATTCCAGTTACTTAGGGGTGAAAGGGTTAAACCTGACATCAATAGACTTGGTATTCTCTACGTATAACTTTCTGACTTACCTTCGATAGATTCGTTCAGTTTCGATTTCCTCATCGAGCTCTTGTCCTTTCGCCGTCGCCGACTGCCCTCACTCATCGCCGACGATACGCTGCCCTGGTCACTGTCCGACACCTTCGATCCCTCCGAATCCTTCGCATCCCGCGACGAATCCACGTGTCGACTGAAGTAGCGTCGCCGGTCCGACATGTCGCTCGCGTCGGACGTAATTCCACTTTGGATCTCAGCAGACTGCTGCGGCGTTTCGATTGGTTTAAACCTAGAAGTTTCCCCATACAGCATTTCTGTCCCGGATGGCGACGCTTTACGGATTCCAGACTGGTTGCCTGTGTCTTTGTCAATTCTTGATGCCCTTTCAGACTCTAACACAGAACCAGTCCCTTTCAGAGACCCAGACTGTGTCACAGACTTATCAGCACTTTGTAAACCGATCTGCGAATGGGAACTTAATATAGAATCAGTCTGTTTTACAGCCTGATCAAGTAAATCTGCAACCTTAGCCAAATCTGTGGATTTATCTGGTGATTTGGAACGTCTAGCAGACACAATTTTTGCTTTGGTGGGTTTTGGGACAATTTTGGTTTCGTCCACTGTTGCATGTTGCTCTGGTTTCTTCTGAACAGCAGCTTGATTTCTGAAAGTACAAAAAAAAAAATGTTTGTTTAATAGCATTTATAGGCCGGGTCAACTAGGTTGAATCCCATATTTCACCTGTCGAGATGATGAAAAAGAAATAAGATAAAGTGACAAATTTTTTAATACGATAATGGCACAAACGAATATGTGCCATCTTCTGCACAGAGTTTCATCGACAATACAGCAACAGAAATCGTTGATTGAGACGTGAATTTGTGCGATCCCTGTAAAAGAAACAATTAGATTATAGCATTCTCCCTTATTCTGGCTTCCCAGCTCAATGGTGCTGCCAGAGTAATTGTTTGTTTGTTTGTTTGTTGAGGTTTAACGGCCTATCAACAGCCATGGTCATTTAAGGCCGGGTCAATGGGTTTAGTACTAAATCCCATATATTACCTGTACAAGTCAAGTACATATACATGTTCAAGTACATGTACAAAAGGGGGGAAAATCCCAAAATCAGAACTGAATATTTACAATAAAAGAACTATATATTCAGCCCTGAACTCAGAATGATCCTGATCTGATGCCAGGTCCTTGCCACACCAGAATCACTTGGCCCCCTCCCAAAAGAAGTAGGTCAGTAATAATCTTACTACCGTTAATTTATAAAATAAAATTAAATAAATAAAGTGGAGTTGTAACTGATGGATTAAATTGTGAGTCTGTTACCTGAAAAAAAATATTTGAAAATACATCATAAATTGGCAAACATACATGTATGACATCACCGTAACTTTGTACGTCCCACATATTCACAACAACAACAACAACAGCTGACATTAAATAAATAAAGTGAAGCTCATGTTATGAAATGACACAAACATGTCAGTTGTAACTGATGGATTAAATTGTGCGTCTGTTAGCTGAAAACAAATATTTGAAAATACATCATAAATTGGCAAACATACATGTATGACATCACCGTAACTTTGTACATCCCAAATATTCACATCAACAACCAAACAGCTGAAATTAACCCTTCCTATGCTGTTGACGGAATTTGCCGTCTGCTGTTTTTCATTTTTGCTTTAATTCTTAACAAAAAACTGGTTTTTACAGCACATGAGAATCGTCTCCAGGAGCGTCAAAACATGTGTTTCAAAACCGTGTCGAGAAATATTGAAAATAAAACATTTCCAGCAGACGACAACATTTAATTCAGCGTATAAGGGTTAAATAAATACATAAATAAATAACAAAGTTTACAAAAAAACACAAGTCGGTCATGCTATATCACTATTACTTATGATAACAATTGTGAGAAAAACACGTGAAAAATATAAATCGGATGTCACACTGGGTTACAAAGTTGTAAAATCGATACATCAAAAGAAATGGGAAATAAAAAGGTATTTAATTGCCATCTCCATAAAGCTTGATACAGATGAGTCAGATTACAATGGTGAAACATCAGAGGGCAGGGAAACAGTTGTGTGTATCACAGAGGACATCCATAAAAATAAACACATTACAATGTATTATAACCCTTACATCACACAGGTTGAAGTAACAGACCGAGGTCTATAAATACATTAAATATGCCTAAAAGCATCAATAAATGAAGAAAAAAAAAGATTTTTTTTTTCTTCATTTATTGATGCTTTTCGGCATATTTAATGTATTTATAGACCTAATCTTTTTTTTTTCTTCATTTATTGATGCTTTTAGGCATATTTAATGTATTTATAGACCTAATCTTTTTTTTTCTTCATTTATTGATGCTTTTAGGTATATTTAATGTATTTATAGACCTCATCTTTTTTTTTTTCTTCATTTATTGATGCTTTTAGGCATATTTAATGTATTTATAGACCTCGGTCCGTTACTTCAACCTGTGTTACATCAGTGCTCCAGATACGGAATTAGTAATTGAGTGTTTTCACTCAATCATTTCTGAAGCAATTGGGTATTTCAACATATTAATTGGGTCAAATAAAATCACACTACTGTTTACACATCAACAGACTGCAATTATTGAATAGTTTGCTTCGAAATGAAAACAAGTTTTGGCATTTCATTAGAATTGTCTCCTTGGAGACAATTCTAATAAAATACCAAGATGTGTTTTCATGGAAAGTAAGAAATATATGCTATATTTGTGGTAACTACAAAATTGTTATTGCTTTTTGATACTCGCTACTTCTGATTTCAATTGGGTTTTTGGCAATTTTAATTGGGTATTTAAGCAAATACGCAGCTTATCTGGAGCTCTGCTTTGTTTGTTTGTTTGTTTGTTGGGGTTTAACGGCCTATCAACAGCTAAGGTCATTTAAGGCCGGGTCAATGGGTTTAGTACTAAATCCCATATATTACCTGTAGAAGTACATGTTCAAGTACATGTTCAAGTACATGTACAAATGGGGGGAAAATCCCAAAATCAGAACTGAATATTTACAATAACAAAACTATATATTCAGCCCTGAAATCAGAATAATCCTGATCTGATGCCAGGTCCTCGCCACACCAGAATCACTTGGCCCCTCCCAAAAGCAGTAGGATCAGTAATAGTCTTATTACTTTTATATCAAATAAGTGGTAACAACATATACTTTAACTAAGAAAATTGTGAAAACCTTATACATCGGAATACACAGTGGAGATGCATGAAGTGACTTTCACCTTCAATGGTAAGGTATATATCAGCGCTCCAGATAAGATACATATTTGTGTAAATAGCCAATTAAAATTGCCAAAAACCCAATTGAAATCAGAAGTAGCGAGTATCAAAAAACAATTACAATTTTGTGGTTCATTTATCATGCTGCAGAAAACAATAAACAGACCACAAATATAGCATAGTTTTATTATTTTCCATGAAAACACATCTAGATATTTCATTAGAATTGTCTCCAAGGAGACAATTCTAATGAAATGCCAAGACATGTTTTCATTTTGAAGCAAAGTATTCAATAACTGCTGTCTGTTGATGTGTAAACTGTCGTGTGATTTTATTTTACCCAATTAAAATTTCGAAATACCCAATTGCTTCAGAAATGATGGAGTGAAAATACTCAAACTAATTCCTTATCTGGAGCGATGATATATGTTATAAATATTATGGACATCCATCAAGAAGTACAACAGCAAGTTACATAGCTAACTTCATTCATAGAATGCACAAGGTGAACACGGTCGGCCCGGGGTAAACATGTCCCCTCCTGTTAGCAACGGAACAATAAGGCTGATCATATTTTTTCCCCACGAAAACCTACAAGTTCTCTCGTGTCATGTAGTTTCAGGTAATAAATGTCTGAAGTTTGAAACCACATTAATTCACCTCATAATAAAGGATATGTGGATGTAACGGGACACTCATTAATTATGCAAAACATGAGCCTGTCTCAGATATAACCTCCCATAATGCATCGCTGTACACCGATATTGTTTAACCCTTACAATGCTGAATTAATTTGTGTCATCTGCTGAATATTTTTTATTTTTCCATTTTTCTCATCAAAAACTTGGTTTGGCAGCACTTTAGAATCATTTCCAAAGGAAATGATTCTAAAATGCTGCCTAACCATGTTTTTACTGAGAGAAAAGACAAAATATGAATTATCAGCAGACGACTATTTTCGGTTCCCGCATTCTAAGGGTTAACCATTTCACCTCCATGTGACTGATATGGACTAGTTCATGTTAAATTTGAGACCGTTCCATTATGCAGAAAACGGGTCATTTTGCAAAAATTAATTAAATATCCACAAACAGTGCAGAGCTGGCTCATCATGATCTACACTGTTTGCAAATATTTGGAAAGCGGTATCTAGTGTTTAAAGGGTTAAAAACAATATCTTCTGAAAATACAGTTGAGACAAAAATTCACACAAAATTCACAGCTCGTACGGAATTGAAATCTACATGAGCACAGATTTTTCTGTCAATTATATCATTATTTATGGAAACTAGATTGGTCAGTAAGCAAGGCTTACGAAATCCCCCCCACCCACTCCCCCCACCCCCCCACCCCGCGTGGGCCCAGGTACCACTAAAATATGTAAAAATTTCCAAGTGTGTGGGCTTGTGACCTTGACTCTGGGCTTAGCGGGAGTGGCATGAACATGAATTTGTCACATGGTGGTAGAGGTCCATTGGAGCAATGTGTGTGTGAAACGTGAAGCAGATCCGAGCAAGGAAATAGAAGTTATGACCGATTTCTCTGATGTTAAGTTTTGTAAAGAGACTAACTATGTGACCTTGACCTCGAGATCAGCGGGAATTTGTCACAGCATGATAGTAGAGCCTTAGAGGAATGCATGCATGAAATATTAAGAATTTAAGATGAAGTTATAACATATTTCTCCGATGTTAAGTTTTGTAAAGAGAGCATGTATTTGACCTTGACCTTGGGATCAGCGGGGGTTGGACGGTCGTGGATTTGGCACAGCATGGTAGTAGAGCCTTACAGGAATGCATGTGTGAAATATTAAGCATTTTAGATGAAATAAATAGAAGTTATAACATATTACTCTGATGTTATGTTTTGTAAAGAGACTAAGTATGTGACCTTGACCTTGGGATCAGCGGGGGTTGGACGGTCGTAGATTTGTCACAGCATGATAGTACAACCTTAGAGGAATGCACGGGTGAAATATTAAGAATTTTCAATGAAGGAAATAGAAGTTGTAACTTATTTCTCTGATGTTAAGTTTTGTAAAGAGACCAAGTATTTGACCTTGACCTTGGGATCAGCAGGGGTTGGACGGTCGTGGATTTGGCACAGCATGGTAGTAGAGCCTTACAGGAATGCATGTGCGAAATATTAAGCATTTTAGATGAAGGAAATAGAAGTTCTAACATTTCTCTGATGTTAAGTTTTGTAAAGAGACTAAGTATTTGACCTTGACATCAGTGGGGGTTGGATGCTTGTGGATTTGGCACAGCATGGTAGTAGAGCCTTACATGAATGATTGTGTGAAATATTAAGCATTTTAGATGAAGGAAATAGAAGTTATAACAATATTTCTCTGATGTTAAGTTTACGGATGCACGGACGCACGGACGCACGGACACAAGTTCCTACAAATGGATACTTATGTGGCTAACCCTAACCTTTTCCTTTGTTCATCCCTATTGTTCTGTAGCCACATAAACCCATTTTTAGCCACATAAAATCACGGAACAATAGAATATTACATAACCTATTGTTCTCCCAGCCACATATGTATCCATTTGTAAGCTCGGACGGACGGACAACCTGACTTCAGTATACCCCCCCCCACAACTCGTTGCAGGGGGTATAAATATTACAGATTTTTGATGGATCGATTGATTTTTAGAAATCTCTAACAGAGAAATACAGCAATATTAACACATTTAACACTTTTGACAAATACATGTAAAATCTACCAACCTGGCATATAATTATATCCCAGACCTACATTATACAAGCTGAATACATCCACATAAAATCATTTGGTATTTTAAAACTTCAGGGTTATAGATTCACACAAAATTAGGTTAAACAACCTTTTCACAATCACACACCGTTTAGAATATAAAAGTATACCGACGGCTATGAATCCATTTAGTAGGGCAAATACACTGAGAGAATCGGGAAAAATATTGTGATATACATAGATTATGCAAATAATGTTGTTTTTTTCGTACCTGGTTAGTTTATATAAACGTTTTACCAGAGACACACCGTGTGATTTTGTACCCAAGAACATGCGAGATATTTCATGAAATATATTTTCAGAAATTGTGATATTTTCTATAAAGGAAGTCGAAAGATGACGAAATTGTCAGAGCCAAAAAAAAATTTGCTATGAAAAATTTGTCCATTTTCGACTTGATTTACGGAAACTATGATAAATTTTGTAAATTATTTTTCAGGAAATAACGCACATGTTCTTAGGTACAAAATCACATGGCGTGTCTCACTTGCGAATAGTACTAATGAGAAAATGTTGGTTGTTTTCATTTCCAACCATCTTAGACATAGCCCTACAATTCACGCTGTTTCTGATGTAATTAACACGTGTCAATGTAAGATACCTCGCAAACAGTGTGGATCCAGGTCAGACTGCACAAATGTGCAGTCTGACCTGGCACTACACTGTTTGCGAATGAATTAACACCGTTTGGGTCCACCGATGTTGTTTGTGGTCGCCGGTATATACACCCATCAATTACTACATCAATCTTGTACATGATGGTAGGTTTGCTCATCCATGGGTTGTCTTTGAAGGTTGACAAAACAAGAAATAGAAGTTACTCGCAATGACATAAAAGGACTAATATTACATATGCGACCAACTTGTAGCTCCAGATCAGACTATACATACCATATGTATTCTAATAAACACCCCCGGTGTTATGCATCCCGTGGGGATCAAAATGTGGAAAGTAGGATCAAAATGTTATTTTCACATACAAAAGCCATTTAAATTTAGAATGCAAATATGGGAGGGGCTACTATTAGAGAGGGGGCTACTATTAGAATAAAGACGGTACATAAATACAGTCGGATGAGGGCTTACACTTTTCGCTATTGTATTAACCCTTAGACCGCTACTCACAACAATTTTCGTCTGCTGTTGCTTTTATATCTTGCCTTATTTCTCATTAAAAACATGGTTTGACAGCACTTCAGAATCATTTCCAATGGAAATGATTCTGAAGGGCTGTCAAAGCATGTTGGAAATTATTCTAAAGTGCTGTCAAAGCATGTTTTTGATGATAAAAATGTAAAATAGAAAATAAACAGCAGACGACAAAAAAAATAAGGAACATCAATAACATGTCATTAGAACTGTATCTAGTGAAATGAGTGGGCTAGCTGATCAGGAGTTACACTGTTCAAATACTCAAAGACTCCGTTTGTCATTGTGCATTACAAATGTGTCTACAGGACATCATAGACGTAGGTTTGGATATAAGCATAACTAGAAAATGTTTCATAGAACAAGGATGCCCCAATTATCGCTTTGATAGTAAACGAGGCAACATTCTAAGTAAAACATTTGCAGATAATCCATGACCCGGGGGTCGAATCAAAAATCAAGTTTCAGTTTTACAAGTTACAAGGTTGGTGACGGATAGACGGACGGGCGGGTGGGCGGGCGGTTAACACTAAATGCCCCCTCCACTAGTGTGGTGCACATAAAAACATGCCAGTTAGCCAAGGAAAAGAGTACCGTCCATGCTGTGGATTTGTGTTTTTATAATTATTTTAATGTTTGTCAATTCTTTTTATGTAATCCTGTGTGGAAATCAACTTGACTACCCTCCTCCCCCACCCCCTCTCAATATTGGGTCGGAGAAATCCCCCCCCCCCACCCCACCCCCTCTCCATCATCCCAATATTTGCTGGGTCCAGAGCATACATACAACATGTGCTACTTCCGTTGTGCACCCCACCCTCCCTCCCCTCTCTCCACCCCACCCACCCCACCCCACCCCACCCCACCCCACCCACCCAGCACCAATAATTTAAATGCTCCTCCTTATATATGGTGATAAAAAGAATATAGATGTATGTGAGTCAAAATCTGTAGAAATATCCAACCCTTACAGTGCTGAATCAAATTTTGTCGCCCACCGATTATTTTTATTGTCAAATTTTATCAACAGAAACATAGTTTGTCAGCACTTTAGAATCATTTCCAATGGAAATGATTCTGAAGTGCTGCCAAACCATGTTTTTATTGCGAAAATAGAAACATTAATTTAGCTTCCCTGCATTCTAAACAGTTTTTGATAAGCGAGGACAGTTTTCTTATCCCTGGTCCCATTTGAGAAGAGCCACAGGTATACAGGTATGCAGGGAGATAACTGTGACACACAGATTCTGACTTGAAAAGCCAAATTACTCCTCATACACCAGATAGATATACCAGTCTATTCTGAATAAACCAGCACAACCTCTCTGAAACAGACACTGGAATCTACCAGGCTGTCAGGGTGTAGAGATAGTCCATTGTAATTCAGGTGTAGGAGCTTTGCAATCATGAACACACATGGGGAGATAGATAATACATGGGTCAAATAAAACGCAAAATTTAACTATCTAGCTATCTACACACCATAAAGAAGCGACACACCAAGTATCAGGCTTCTACCTATTTCAGTTTAAAAGTAACGAGATACAAGGTTTGTGACGGACAGATGGATGGACATGCATAGCACTCAATGCATGGTTGGAGATATAAAGTTTGTACTAAGTGTATATGGCAGCATATATACAGTGGAACCTCTCTAAAGCGGACACCATGGGAGGGCCCCAGGGTGTCCGGTTTAGAGATGCTCCAGTGAAAACCAGGGCCCGGCCGTTGCTCATAATAACCTCTGTTTGCTTAACAGACTGTTAAATCCTTAACATTGTCAACAGTCTGTTAAGCTAACAGAAGCTTTGAGCAACCGGGTCCAGGCATTTTTTACTGTTTAATGAGCCCTCCAAGACACGAATGTGTGCTTTACAGATGGACATTATCATCAGATACATTTCAGTGGAACTCATCATACTTAACCCATCACAAGACGGGATACAGTCACAATAGTAGGAATCCTCTCAGACAAAATTCTTATCCTATTTTCTTTATTACTTCTCGAAAGTATATGATGTTACCACTCATTTGAACCATCTCGCCGAGACGGTTCAAATGAGTGGTAACATCATATACTTTTATTGAGAAATAAAGAAAATAAATATTTTTTTATTACCGTATTGTATTCTTTGGACAGATGTTTTCTAGGAGTCGGGTTCTACTATACAAGATTACCTGAGTGAGTGGAGAATCCAGCCGACCACACAACAGGAATAGTTCCACGCGGCCAGTAGAGCCACCATCAACATGTTCGCCATAATCAGTGATGGCTACAGTCACGTATAACTGTCAATATAACTGTCGAGATCCATTTCCATGATGGTCAACATAACGTATAACTATCTCCATCCCGCTCCAATTATAGCCCGATCTCAGTAATAATCCCAATGTTACAATATTCTTTTCTATATTTCTTCTCTTCACTTATAACTGTCTATATTCATTTTCATGGTCCTCAAGATAACTATATCCATCCAACTCTATATCCCAACAATAATCCCAATGGTTCCACAGCTAATATTCACAATCAAAATCATGTTTTTCATACTCGGACATTTCATGTTCCAATGCTTTACTGCGTTTTACCATTGAATCTGTTATTGCTTGATCAGTGACACTTCTGATTATTTAACAGTTTGGCTTTTGTTTGCTTTTTTTTTGCAATTCACCGCAACTAATTTATCCTGATATCGTATACGTGGTGTAATATCATAGAGCTTTCTGTTTTGTGAGGTTCAATGCAACCAAGAGTCATTCAACCACCGTACAATATCGGCCGCATACCCAGGTAGATATATTTATTCTCTGCTACACTCATCAGATTTCTGTCGGTAGATTGTTATATTGTGTTTTCTTCCGGAATAATTCTTTCACCGCTTGCTTTCATGTATACGCTAGTAGTTTGTGAGATGTTCTAGAAGTATAATCAAACTATATGTTTTACTACTTGGTTGACGGTCGAAACAGACAAAATTCTTATCCTATTTTCTTTATTACTTCTCAAAAGTATATGATGTTACCACTCATTTGAACCGTCTCGTCGAGACGGTTCAAATGAGTGGTAACAACATATACTTTCATTGAGAAATAAAGAAAATACGGTAGAGAAAATGTCTGAAAACTTTTGATATTTGTGCATCAGTATGCTGCATGAAATAGGTTAACCCTTTCACCCCTAAGTTACTGGAATGAATTTTGATTATGTTAATTTTGCAACCAATCAAATAGTCACAAAATGATTTTCAGACTAGTCCATTTATGAAAAGAGGGTGTTTTTGTCTTCAAAAATATGAAAATTACTTGCAACTAGCTAGATGGCCACGACCTAGATAGCCGTGGCCCGCATGTAGTATACCGAAAACTTTAACATCAGACGCCCAATGTGCGACACAATTGCGCTGTCCGCAAGCAGCTGCGACAAAAAGTGCAGATCCTGATGAGACGGCTCGTCATGAGCTGGCTCATCTGAATCTACACTGTTTGCCAATACCACTATACAGGTCTGTAGAGTTGAAAAGGTTAATCACCTCATCAGCTGATCGAGGATTGTCATTAGTTTACAAGTGTGTTGTATTGTCAGAGTTGTGGCAGTTTCTAGATGTATTATCTCCCCTGATGGAAATTGCAGGCCGCCGTATTGTATCTTGTGCTGAAGGGTGGTAAATTGGCTCAGAGGCCTTCCATGCCTGCTGTGTATTTGCAGACCATGTACCATGCACACCTATTTGTTAACTCTTTCAACGCTACAGACCGCTTATGTGATGTTTGCAAACAGTGTAGATACAGATGAGACGGCTCGTAACGAGCCGTCTCATCAGGATCTGCACTTTTTGCAAGTAATTTTCATATTTTAAAAAAAACACCCATTGTTATGAACCGGTCTGAAAATCATTTTGTGATGATTGGAATGGTCAGAAAATTGCCATACCACATTCCAGTCCAGTTACTATGGTTGAAATGGTTAATGTTTGCTATTGATGGTTATTAATTAATTTTAATTAAAGAAATGTCATGAATGGAAATATATATGTGGTATAGTATGATCATTTCACAACAAACGTGTGTTTAACATGTTTCACAATTTTTTTTAATGGTACAGGTAGAGAGAAAATCAATTTTACAATATCTCCCCTGCTCATCACATTCTGTGAAAGTAAATAGTTTAATACAGCACAGATCCCTTGGAATCTGATCAAATAAATTATTGTATTTGATTGATATATGCTTTTTGCAGCCCATAAAAACATATTAAACAGATAAAGTATCATTTTATATACAGTGTCTTTAAATGGTCAATTTATTTCTCTACAAAATTTAATTCCTTCCGAAACGAGCAAATTTATAAATTGCCTTCAAACTTTCACATTAATCCACACACTTTCACCCACAAAAGGCTGGCATTATGCTGCCAAATTCCAACGAAATCTGCCCACTTGGCTCCACACAAGGCAGAGACCCCTTGGTAAGAAGATTTATACAGGTAGACAGACCAGCCGCGCCATTTAGCCAGTATAATCATTCACACTCCAGGTATGACCTCATACAAAACACTAACTATATACGATCTAACAAAATGTGGCCTGTCGGAAAATGCCCCTGGTGTCAGATTGGAGAAACTCCGGCAATCTTAAACAGGACCCAAGGACCCACACACAAACAGTCCAACACAATATGCCTCCCGACTCTACCGAGGAGACCGTGGGCACAAAAATAGGCCTATACAGATTGCGACTTAGTGTAACTCCAGATCAGACTGCCTACACTGTTCGCAATAACAGTAATGTTGACAGTTTCCTAACTTAAAATTCCAACGTCCCTTAAATTAAAGCTGTAACATCCCAAATACGTTTTACCAGAAAAGGACCCAAACACAGAAAATGTCCGCCTGGACCTAGACACAACACTGCAACTGAGGTGTTAACTCTTTGCATGCTGGGAAACTAGTGTGCTATAAATAATTCAAAACTAGCGGACAAAAATTCATTATATTTTCTTGTATTTCTCCTTATAAATGTCATGAATATGTCTTGGAATTTCATTAGAATTGTGTCCGGAGGACACAATTCTAATGAAATTTCAAGACATATTTACAGAGAGAAATAAAACATATACTCCTAATTTGTTTGGCGGATATTTTTGCCGCTAGCATGCAGAGAGTGAAGTTACAACACTGCAACTGAGGAATTAAAAAGATTCCTGGGGCCTTTAGAGAAAAGTTTACATCGTTATCAAGAGTCAAAGGTGAGTTAGCTAATGAGAAGCTACGCTGCTCAAAAGCACAATTTGTCTCTTTTTCTCAGTCTAGTCGCTTACATTGATGGGAGATAAGATGAGGAAAGATAAAAACAAGTCCCTCTGACAAAAACTGCAATGGTATGTAAATTTCATGTGGAAATAAGCTTGTTCAAAGAAACACGGATGACACAGGTAGATCATTATAACGGTGGAAGAGGTGTAATAAACGATCGCATGACAGTAATTAAACGTAATGTTTTTGAAGCATCATTCTCCGACTATTAATGTGCCTCGAGTTCATATCAACAACTAGGGTTACGAGTTCAAGCCCCAATCGTGTGTTGCTGGGTGTGTATACATTCCAAGAGGAAAGGAATAATCTGATATCCAGTGGGACCTCTCTAAACCGGACACCACAAAAACACCTATGATCTTATTTGACGGTATAAATGGTGGCCACAACACATAATTATGAGGTGAAATTAAACAAATATTTAGCATTTTCTGAAACTAAAATGGTATATCACTAATGTATTGGGTTAACAAAATTAACCACAATGCAACAGGGACGTAATCCGAGGAAACGACCAATGTCTGGTCTATATCCGAATTATCGGTGATTGCAGAACACTAAGTAATGTTTATAAACCATGATCAGCAGGTGTGTGTCTGGACATAATGAAGAGAAAAAGTTGTATGTGAAGGGTTTAACTCTTTGCATGCTGGGAAACTTGTGGGCTATAAATAGTTCAAAACTAGCGGACAAGAATTCATCATATTTTCTTGTATTTCTCCCCTTAAATATCATGAATATGTCCTGAGGACTCAATTCTAATGAAATTTCAAGACATATTTACAGAGAGAAATAAAGCATATACATGTATTCCTAATTCGTTTGGCGGATATTTTCGCCGCTAGCATGCATCCCAGCAACAGATAAGGCCATATAGAACAGCTAGGACCTCCACTTAATTAGTCTCATCAGAAAGATGGGAATGAGAATACTATGGAAGTATTTTTTCACGCCCAGTGTGGGAATTTAACCCACAACCTGCGTTATAGAAGTCCAATGCACCACCCCTAGACCAACAGCAATCTCTCTAACAGAATACTGGGCCAACAAGATTTGTCAGAATACCGCACCCACACCCCCTTCCCCACACACACTAGCACTCAAAGTTTCTAAATCTCATTATTTTGTTTATTTCCCCATGAAGGTATACGTTGCTCGTCGAGACAGTTCAAATGAGTGGTAACAACATATACCTTCATGGAGAAATAAACAAAATAATGAGATTTTTTAATGACTAATTGGATTACAGACAATGTTCAGTTGTTAATTCTGAATATAATTTTGTCACGTAATATTATTGTCTCTCACCCATGATAGTGGAAAGCGAGACATAGCGGTCATAATTCTAGTGTTGTCAAATTCTAGTGGGGACAAAAAATCCTATTTTCTTTATTTCATCTCGAAAGTATATGTTGTTACCACTCATTTGAACCGTCTCGATGAGACGGTTCAAATGAGTGGTAACAACATATACCTTCATGGAGAAATAAACAAAATAATGAGATTTTTTAATGACTAATTGGATTAGTCGAGACGGTTCAAACGAGTGGTAACAACATATACTTTGACAGAAGTATGAGTATGGGTCGTAGATTTTGTCACTGCATACATAATAGTAGAGAATTGTGTTTGAAATATCAAGAAGCTCCATGAAAGAGAATTTATGAAAAACTAAACTTGATAAGTTGCTGTTTACACTCAAAGTAAGTGACCTTTACATTGGACACGTATTTGTCACAGCATGATAGAGGAGCATCAGAATGCATGTGTGAAATATCAAGAAGTTCCACAACGAAGAGACATTAATTGTTATTTGGATGGAGGCACCACGTATGTTTCTTTGTTTGTTGGGGTTTAACGGCCTATCAACAGCTGTCATTTAAGGACGGGTCAATGGGTTTAGTACTAAATCCCATATATTACCTGTACAAGTACATGTACATTTCCAGTACATGTACAAATGGTGGGAAAAATCCCAAAATCAGAACTGAATATTTACAATAACAAAACTATATATTCAACCCTGAAATCATTATAATCCTCATCTGATGCCAGGTCCTCGCCACACCAGAATCACTTGGCCCCTCCCAATTAAAAGCAGTAGGATCAGTTATAATCTTACTACTTGTATAATGGGCAATAACCCAATTCAACTCCCAGGTAACAAAAGAGCCAAAGATAAAAACGTACCGGAGGGCCAAACCAGGCAAATAGTGATTCCTATAAGGAGGAACCACTACCGTTAATTTACGCCGTCTCGTTTGCCCGACCTGTGACCACCCACCCACCAAGTATGTGACCTTGATCTTGGGTTCAGCGGGGAAAGGGGGTGATGGATCTGGCACAGTATGCTATACGATCTGCACAAGAATGCATGCATGAAACTGAAACAAGTTCCAACAAGGATTTGATTTGATTTAATAGTGCTTAATTAACGGTTAAAATGAGTGGTAACAACATATACCTTCATGGAGAAATAAACAAAATAAACAACAGCTAAGGTTATTTTAGGCCGGGTTATATATATTCAGTTCCAACAAGGAAACAGAAATTATGAAAATATATCTACAATTTTAAATTTTGGCACCACAAAAAGTCTGACCTTGCCTCTAAAGCATTCAAATAAATTCCACCTAAGTGTGTACATGTGTAGGCACCTGCTAACCCAAATAATTTCTTTAATTGTTGCCAAAAATACAAAAATCTCCCTCTCTATCTGGTGGATATACATTGTATGTTCACAATATGTTCTACCAGAGTATGTTGGCAGGCCAGCAAGTCAAGCACAGATTCCAGAAAAACAGTTGACTTAATTCCAAGAGACTGCCACCGCATCTAACCAGGATGCTGGCTGATGAAATGGGCCTTACAACACTAGATCAATATTATGTTGGACATTCACATAATAAGTTAATAAGTTTGTTGTCGCCATTAATTAACCCATTTCAGTCTAAAGATACATAATTTTTGTAAAGAACAATCACATTGGTTTGGATAAGTTAATCTGTTGTCCCCATTTGAGTCTAATTAAGATACGCTAATTTTTGTAAACAATATTTATTTTAAAAAATATCATCATTTTGTTTATTTCTCCATGAAAGTATATGTTGCTACCACTCATTTGAACCGTCTCGTCGAGACGGTTCAAACGAGTGGTAACAACATATACTTTTGAGATGAAATAAAGATAATAGGATTTTGTTATCATAAAAGTTTCATACTACTATAATTGTATCCTGTCTTTAATGGGTTAAATCTCATTTGATGACTGAATGACAAACAGTGCAGACCCAGACCAGTCTTTGAGGGAGCAATCATTTATTTTTTCTGAAATGCATTATTTCATATAGAACAACTACTGCATATATTTGATGATTAAAAGTATGCAGAATTATTATACTGAATTTATTACATTATCACAGCCAAAATGGCTGTGATAATGTAATAAATTCAGTATAATAAAAAATAATAAATTTATCCCAAAATTGAAAATTTCTCCCTCAAAGTATACTTTGCTAGAAAAGTATACTTTGCAATGTTGGTGAAATGGGCTACAGGTACTATATGCATATACTGGTTGCATATGTCGTCAGACCGGTATCTTTTCTCATTCGGCTGACAAATGTATATCTAACATCTATTTTTTCAAGCAATGATATAATTGCATTGACTGTTTGATTGATTGATTGATTGATTGAGGTTTAATAGCAATTTACTAACAAGCAGGCTGATTGATTGACTAAATTGAACACCCAGGTGATAGTTAACACGGTTTAGAGAAATTAGTAACACATCTTCATCTATATGATCTAGTGCCAGGTGCCCTAACACACCGAAAAATCACTTTTATAGTCACCTTTTATAACAAGCAGGGTATTCTGCAGAATGTTAAGGTGCGTAACTGGACCAAATTTTCTGGGTATTTTTCTTATTTCTTCACGAAAAATGGCATCGAGACGATTCTAAAGCACTCCCAACTTGCCAATTTTGGCGTTTCCCAGCATGCAAAGAGTTAATTATAAAATATTCTAAATGGTTTTTAGAACAGTCAAAGCCACCGTCCATAAATATGGTTACTTTCAAACCTGCCAATAATTTAAAATTTTCCATTCTGTCACATATTTTGTCGCAAAACATCTCCAGACTCTATACACTTTTCCAATACAATACACCGATTATCACAAAATTCCGCAATTCACATAAAATCAGCAATCCGATGGGTTTTCACACAAATACATCCATTCTCAGTGTTACAAACCACACAGGCATGCAGTCATGTTTGACGCAAGATCAAATTTACGTTTTCATATTCAATTACTTAATGATATGGAAAAAAACTCAAGGTTTATTAACCGTAACAAAACCCCAGACAAATAGCTACTTTAAATAATTTGTGAATTTTTTATTAATTTCCAACAAAAACATGCAAGTTGCAAGTGCTTTAGAATCGTCTATACAAGACGATTCTAAAGCACTTACAACTGGCATGTTTTAAGGACAAAATGATAGATTAAAATATCTTGTTTGCCAGGAGTTTGATATGGCTGGATTTTAATCTGAAGTCGGGTGACATGCCTCCTGTGATTTTGTTAAAGTGTCAAGATCAAAGATAACACAGACTTTATTTCCCATTTGTGCATATTTATCGCACATAATTGCACTGGAACTAATATTTGAACTTATGACAAGAAAATATTTCGCAGGATTAACTTAGTCTGATAAGTTTATATGAAATTGTCAAAGACCTTTTACTGTTGTTTATTTGCAGATTGATTGAGGAAACTCTTAGTTCGCTGGTATATGACTGGTGTTATTATTTAACCCTTACAATGCTGAATTAAATTTGGTGTTTGCTGATTTTATTTTATTTTCTATTTTTTATCAGCAAAACATAGTTTTTCAGTACTTTAGAATCATTTCCTATGGAAATGATTCTGAAGTGTTGCTAAACTCTGTTTGCATTGAGAAAAAAAAGACAAAATATGAAACAATAGCAGACGACAATTTTTGTTTTCCACACTCTAAGGGATCACCCTTTCAACACCATGCACAGCCTTCGATCTATAATAGCGGTGATTGCTACAGTGTAGATCCAGATGAGCCAGCTCATAATTTTCATTTTTTTTTTTTTTTAAATAAAGACACCCCCCCCCCCCCTTTTCATAAATGGACTAGTCGGAAAATTAACATATCACAGTCCATTCCAGTTATTTAGGGGTGAAAGGAGTTTTACTGACTGTTTTGAACATAATTCATGCAGATACTGTTTTACAAGTAGCAAAATTTCCATACATTTTTTTTCTATTTTCTTCATTTCTCCACAAAACAATATAATTCTGCATTTGCTATGAAAATTTCGCCAACTTTTTATGTCATTTACAGAAAATACCAGTTTCTGTAAATATTTTTCATGAAAATCGCACATCTTCTTAGGTACAAAATCACATGGCTCGTCTCGTTAGTTGTAAATGCCGTAAGGTCCATTTTCCAAGTTGACCGCGCATGTTTTCCCTGTGCGTCTTAGGTACTTGAATGGTGAATGGTCTACCACAGGTGGACGTGATCCAACTACCTCCCGTCTACTTAAATATCATTAATCCGCTTATTTGTTGGTTGTGATGTACATTTAACTCTTTGCATGCTAGCAGCGAAAATATCCGCCAAACGAATTAGGAGTGTGTTTTATTTCTCTCTGTAAATATGTCTTGGAATTTCATCATTTGATGAAATTCCAAGACATATTCATGATATTTACGAGGAGAAATACAAGAAAATATGATGAATTCTTGTCCGCTAGTTTTGAACTATTTATAGCCCACAAGTTTCCCAGCATGCAAAGAGTTAAAGGTATATTCAGCTAACGTGATTACTTCTCCATTAACCCATTCTTTTCGGAATACACCTTTACGGGTATGAAATTTATTAAATACTTTTTTCTTTTTTTTGTTATTTCTCAATGAAAGTATATGTTGTGACGAATCATTTGAACCGTCTCGATGAGACGGTTCAAATGGTGGCCACGACATATACCGGTACTTCTAAGCTCATTAAAAAAAAACATTTATGATTTTCCCAAATCAAAATGGCATATCCTCAGCAAGAAATGGGTTAAAGGTATATTCAGCTAACTTGATTTATAATGTCTCCATTAACCATTATTATGTTTCTCGGAATACAACTTTACGGGTATGAAATTTGTTAAATATTTTATTTTTGTTATTTCTCAATGAAAGTATATGTTGTGACCACTCATTTGAACCGTCTCGACGAGACGGTTCAAATGGTGGTCACGACATATACTTCTAAGCACATTTTCACGTTTAAAGAAAATATTCATGATTTTCCCCAATCAAAATGGCATATCCTCAGCACGAAATGGGTTAAAGGTATATTTAGCTAACTTGATTATTTCTCCATTAACCCATTTCATGCTGAGGGTACACCATTTTGTTTGTGGAAAATCCTAAATATTATATTTATATGAGAAATATATTTCGTGACCACCATTTGAACCGTCTCATCGAGACGGTTCGAATGAGTGGTCACAACATATATTTTTATTGAGAAATAACAAAAATAAAAATAAAATATTTTAAAAATTTCATACCCATAAATGTGTATTCCGAATGGAATTGGTTAAAGGCACTGTGTCTCAGATTATGTCTCAGATATTCAACATACTGTTTCTGTTTAATGCTGTTTAACGGCCTATCAACAGCTAAGGTCATTTAAGGCCAAGCCAAAGGGGTTCGATCCCGCATGTAACTTGCTGTATTGGGGGGAAAATCCCAAAATCAGAACGGAATATTTACATCGAAATACATATACAGTCGAACCTGTGTTAACGACCACCTGTGAGTAGCGACCACCTGTCCACAACGGCCAGTTAAAACCCCCCCGTCCAATTTGTTCTTTAAAAGACCTTGGAATAACGACCACCTCCGAACAACGACCAGCGACCAGCGATTTTCGTTCCCACGCGGCATTTTTTACTGCAAACAGCGACCATTAGCGACCATTAGCGACCAAGTCATGTTTTGTCGGCAAAAAAAAATAACATCGCAATCGCCGATTTTCCTTTCATCACAAAACTCGGCGACATTTTTCAATGAAAAATATTGCATAACTCCATTAACGGTAATTCCCGATATGTATTCCGTGTCGTGTATTCCAATAGGCATAATGCAATTCTGCGCAAGTCATAAAACTCGATCATTAGCTGGTAAACTGTGTTTACACGATGCTGATTTGTCTACAGTGACAAACTAAGACTTCAAACACACGGCGCGTGTCGAGTGTAAATTTCACACATCGGGGCACAAGGCCATATCAAAGATCAATACACGCGGTTGCTGACATCAGTCACGTAGTCCACACTAGACTGGTACCCTGTCTGATGCTCAGCATATATAGCGTTATTCCTAGCGACCGGGTACCAGTCTAAAGTGACACGACAAACGTGTTTATATGAATTGGGTCTCGATCTCCGACAAATCCCGGCTTATTGCATTAGCGACCAGACCAGGCAGTGGATTCGCGTAGTCTGCCCGTGGTTTACATGGTTTACAGTGCTCGCGAATCTCTAATTAAAAACATCAGTAATTACGTCAGCGGACATTGCCAATTCGTCATAGGCTGCTTAAATATTCGGGTCGACCAGGATAGTATACAGTACATTGGACAGAAAGCAAATAAGCCTGGTGTTCTCTCCTGATTTGGACACCTAGCTCGTGTGGGTTACTGGACGCATTCAATGAAATATTTTTTGTTACAAAAAAATCGCGGTTTTCACAGGCCGCGCCACATAGGCTATATGACCGTTATTAATTTCAACTGGTGGTGTGAAATACTAATGGTCATGCTAAATTAAACCACTTGCATGTAATTACGACAAGCTATTAAATGGTGCACCAAAGCGGGGCCGCGAGATATCTTATCGTCAAGATAATTACTCCCCTTTGTATATCATTTCCAAAGCGAGGCTGGGTTCAGAACACTAACAACAAGATGACAAAACAAAATAAATTGACTATTTTAGCAATTTTCGTGCAATTTTTAATTGATGAAAAGCATGCATATATATTACAATAGAATGCTAAAGACATGGCCGACTTTGTTGTGAAACTGGGTAAATGTTCGACCCTTGGAACAACGACCACCTGTCAACAACGACCACTTTGGCCACTTCCCTTTGCCGGTCGTTGTTCACAGGTTCGACTGTATATTCAGCCCTGAAATTAGAATAACTTGACTTGTTGCCAGGTCCATACCACACCAAAGTCACTAAGCCCCTCCCCCTAAAAGTAATAGGATTAGCAATGATCGTATTACTCATACAAGGGGAATACAGGGATTCCACTGGGGAAAATAAAAAATTGCCACTTCCAAAAAAAAAAGAAAAAAAAAAAAAAAAAAAAGGAATAACAAATAGGATAAAAATAAACAATTGGCGATAAAAAACAACAATTTTCGGAAAAAAAACAACATTTTTTTTTCGAAAATTGTAAATTTTTTATCGCCAATTGTTTATTTTTATCGCCAATTGCGAAAGTGGCGATCGCCAGCGGAATCCCTGGGTATAACCTGATTCAACTCTCACATACAAGAATGCCAAAGACGTACATGAGGGCCAAACCAGGTTCAGTTCAAACCGTTCAGGATACCGGTAAGAATGAATTCTGATCGTTGGAGGTTACTATATGAACAATATTTAGAATTGTCCAATAGCAAGACGTGCGCGGTGCATTGGAGAGGATTGCAATAAGAGTTTGCTTTCAATCCAATACAAATTACTATTATGATCGCCAATACATTAATTTATATATGCTTAAACCAAAATGGTAAACCTGTAGAATGCAATTAACCATATGTAAGGTACCACATGGATGGACAAACTTGTACAATTACTTAATCCTGGTGCGTTTTCACCTTCCATTACGAGTAAATGTTTCACAACTGACACGGTTTGTACAATATATAGGTAAAGAAGTAGATGTAGACCAAGTTTCCCGTAGGGCTGTCATAATGTGATGCATTGATCAGCCCCATGTATCATTCATTAAAGGCACATTGCTTAACCCATTTCATGCTGAGGATATGTCATTTTGTTTGTGAGAAATTCTAAATATTATATGTGCTTATAGAAGTATATGTCGTGACCACCATTTGAACCGTCTCGTTGAGACGGTTCAAATGAGTGGTCACAACATATACTTTCATTGAGAAATGAGAAAAATAAAAATGAAATATATAAAATGTCATACCCATAAAGATGTTCCGAATGTAATGGGTTAATAAAGGGTTTTAAAACATTAAATTTAGGGCTTAAAATATTCTGGGCTAAGATTATGTAAATTACACGCATCTGCTGTCCTAGCCTAATTCAGAAAGGGGAGATAATTAATTAATGTTTTCCTCAAAACAGTATACAATATTCATGAAGCAAAAGAAAGGAAATTGTATGCATGTAAGATTGCATAAATTTGTGATTTATATTTAGATACCAGTCTATATATGTCTTTCAAAATTTTAATATACACTTTTTTCCAGGTTGACCTTAGATCCATATTTTCAGGCTGACCTTAAATCCATATTTTTAGGCCGACATTAAATCCATATTTTCAGACGCTCACCTTAAATCCATATTTTCAGGCTAATCTTACATCCATATTTTCAGGCTAACATTAAATCCATATTTTCAAGCTGATTTTAAATCCATATTTTTTAGCCCTACTGTAGATCCAAATCTTTCACGCTGACCGTAAATCCATATCTTATCCCGTCAACACAGTGCGTATGTGCCGTGAAACACGGTGCCGTGAAACATTTTTGATATCCAGTCAATACAATTTTTGCATTTTACAGCCATTTGTAGGTGTTGACAGGATAAATAGTATAGTAGGTTAGTGCTGTGAATGGGAAAAAATATCTGGCGCGGCACGGAAACGAGATGTGCTCGGCAGAGCCTCGCCCATCCCGTTTCCTGAGCCTTGCCAGATATTTTTTCCCATTCACGGCACTAACCTACTATTCTCTATTTTCAAGCTAACCTGTGCCTGTAATGTACATGTGGTAACTATAGAAGTGCCATGTACTTTTCTCCCACCTCACGTTTCATATGCTATATACACAGCTCCAGTTAAGGTGCGTAATTTGGAGGTAAATTTCTTATTTCTCCATCAAAAATGGCAAGTTGCGAGTGCTTTAGAATCGTCTCAATGAGACGATTCTAAAGGACTCCCAACTTGCCATTTTTGATGAAGAAATAACAAAATTTCACCCCAAGTTGGTCAAATTACGCACCTTAACTGGAGCTCTGTCTGTATTGTTTTCTGCAATGTGGTTGAATATCACTGACAGCCTGGTGACAGTAAATCTTTGATATATGTTACATCATATTGTAGTCATATGGATTTTGTAATGTATTTACCGTTAATATGCAATATATTTTTGTACAAATAGCATGTTAACCCTTACACTGCCGAATTGAAATGTCGTCTGCTGTTTATTTTTTATTTTCGATTTTTCTCATCAAAAACATGCTTTGACAGCATTTTAGAATAATTTACAACATGCTTTGACAGCACTTCAGAATCATTTCCATTGGAAATGATTCCGAAGTGCTGTCAAACCATGTTTTTATAGAGAAATATGGCAAAATATAAAACAGCCGCAGACGGCAATTGTTGTGTGTAGCAGTCTAAGGTTTAAAATCATCAACATCATCATTATATTATAAATATTTAGCCTAAGATGAATGTCAAAAAACCTCAAACATTCCTATATCCATGTGTTATTATCAAATAACCATCAATTTTCCTTGAAAAAAAGTTGACGTCTGCTGTTGTTTCATATTTTGTCTTTTATCGCAATAAAAACATGGTTTGGCAGCAATTTAGAATCATTTCCATTGGAAATGATTCTACAGTGCTGACAAACTATGCTTTTGTTGATAAAACTAAAACTTAAAACATAAACAGCAGACGGCAAAATTGTAAAATTCACATTGTAACGGTTAAGCAAAAAATATTCCATCATACAGCGATACACAACACTTCCGACAAATAAATCAGGTACTGCACGGAACACAAACAATAATGTTGAACTACCGATCCTTTTTCACAATGAAATTCTGTCGAACCACACATAATTCTCTTTATTCGTCAGGGAACAATACAGCTATATATTGTCCTCAGTAGGCATGCTTAAAATTGCTGACCAGTTTTTCAATTCAGCGCGGTAAATATTTGCATACATACATAGGACATGGAGAGTGATTGTTAAAATTATTTAATACCTACTTGTCAGCTGTTTGGTATTGTACGGAGCCCCGCAGGGGACATGGATTTTTTTTTATTAATTCGTTCCCACAAAATAACAATTTTTTCCCTCAATTTAACAATTTGTTCCCTCGAATTAACAATTTGTTCCCTCGAATTAACAATTTGTTACCACAAAATGACAACTTGAATTAACAATTCGTTCCCACGATATAACAATTTGTTCCCATTGGAACAAATTGTTATTTCGTGGGAACAAATTGTTAAATTGGGGGAACAAATTGTTAATTTGTGGGAACAAATTGTTAAATTAGGGAACAAATTGTTAATTTGTGGGAACAAATTCTTAATTTGTGGAAACAAGTTGTTAAATTGAGGGAACAAATTGTTATTTCGTGGGAACAAATTATATATAAAAATTAATTCTACGTCCCTTGCAGGGCTCCGTAGTATCGTTATAGTACATATACACAATATACATACAATAAAACACGTCAAACTATCGGAATACGAAACACTGAGGACAACTGCACGCGATATGTGGCCGTGACTGGAGAAATGGGGCTTATGGGTTTTGCGACCAGTGGAGATCCAGATCAGCCTGTGCATCCGCACAGTCTGATCTGGAACTGCACTGTTCACCAGTCCATCAATGGAACACCCGTCAGGCTTATGTCTTGTGTGACCAGTCTAGTTTCTGATCTGCTATCGTCCTCCTGCAGTTTGATCAGGATCTATACTGTTTGCTCTAAGGAGCGTGGTAAATGGTTCACTGACTGAATGGTGAACAGTGCAGCTAGGCCCTGATCAGAAAGTGTGGATGCGCAGGCTGATCTAGGACTACATTGATCATAACAGTAAAGTATATTTTTATTTGACAACAGTCAACTGATTGATTGATTGATTTATTGGTGTTTAACAGCTAAGTTCATAAAAGGCCGGCCTATTCAGAGCTTCAGTTAAGGTGCGTAATTTGACCAAATATTGGAGGTATTTTTCTTAGTTCTTCACCAAAAATGACAAGTTGGGAGTTCTTTAGAATCGTCTCAATGAGACGATTCTAAAGCACTCCCAACTTGCCATTTTTGGTGAAGAAATAACAAAATTTCCCCTCAAAGTTGTCCAATTTACGCACTGCTATTTTTCCAATCACAGTCACATAGGTGCCAATCATTGATAATTCCAGCACAAAAATATTTACACAATTCCCTAACATTTGATTGGTCCGTAGCAAGTCTCTGTCCAAAATTTATATCCCAGTAAACTCCCATGCCGAACTACTTTCCGTAACCGTCAGGTGCAGTTAAAACAATTCTTAACAAAACGGAAAATAAACACATTTTCTTGATTAATTTATTGTAAATGTTGGAATTATAAGGAATGAATGGCCTTTTTGTGGAATTTATCGGGGATATAAACTTGGAAAAGTCGCGGGAATACTGGACGAGGCCTTCCGGCCTTCGTCCAGTATTCCCGCGACTTTTCCAAGTTTATACCCCGATAAATTCCACAAAAAGGCCGTTCATTCCTATAGTATACGTTGACGCTGTTTTCCCAAATGGTACACTACATGTATATATTGGTGGATATGTCATACCATCTGCAAGAAAAAGATATCATTAATAACCAAAGCGGTGTCAATCAATTCTAAGGCACATGTAACAGTACAGACTAGTCAGGATGCTGAATGATCAGGGTTTGCTTTATAGGAATGAATGGCCTTATTGTAGAATTTATCGGGGCATAAACTTGAAAAAGTCGCGGGAATACTGGACGAAACGATAACAAATTACAATTTTCGAGAAAAAAAAATCCTCAAAAAAAGAAAATCATTTTTTTTTTTTGGATTTCTTTTCGAAAATTGTAATTTTTTAAGGCCTCGTCCAGTATTCCAGCGACTTTTCCAAGTTTATACCCCGATAAATTCCACAAAAAGGCCGTTCATTCCTATAGTATACGTTGACGCTGTTTTCCCAAATGGTACACTACATGTATATATTGGTGGATATGTCATACCATCTGCAAGAAAAAGATATCATTAATAACCAAAGCGGTGTCAATCAATTCTAAGGCACATGTAACAGTATAGACTAGTCAGGATGCTGAATGATCAGGGTTTGCTTTAGAGGAATGAATGGCCTTATTGTGGAATTTATCGGGGCATAAACTTGAAAAAGTCGCGGGAATACTGGACGAAACGATAACAAATTACAATTTTCGAGAAAAAAAAATCCTCAAAAAAAGAAAATCATTTTTTTTTTTTGGATTTCTTTTCGAAAATTGTAATTTTTTAAGGCCTCGTCCAGTATTCCAGCGACTTTTCCAAGTTTATATCCCCGATAAATTCCACAAAAAGGCCATTCATTCCTTATAATTCCAGCATTTGAAATAAATTCATCAAGAAAATGTGTTTATTTTCCGTTTTCTTAAGAATTATTTTAACTGTGCCTCACGGTTATGGAAAGTAGTTGAGCATGGGAGTTTACTGGGATATAAATTTTGGACAGAGACTTGCGGGCCAATCAAATGTTAGGGAATTGTGTAAATATTTTTGTGCTGGAATTATTCTACATTAAAGGTACATGCCCACTCAGCAGGCTCAAAATGTTCTTTATACAAATTAAATAAGTGTATAATTGTGTGACTATTCCACACCAGTTCTAAACAAGAATTCCGCCACGGAAGCGGTGTCGCGCCTGCCGAGGCATTTGACTGTGAACATTACAAGTAAATAAATTACCTTGACCTTCAGAATTTGGATGTGGAGGTGTGCATAATGAAGCATCATCCGTAGACAAACATTGATGTGAAATATTATCAAAGTCTGGCAAGGGGTTAAAGAGATATTGTTAAAAAACAATAACTTTAACGTATTTCTGTTACAAAACCGGTGAACATTACAAGTAAATAAATGACCTTGACCTTGATAATTTGGATGTGGGGGTGTGCGTAATGAAGCATCATCCCTAGACAAACATTGATGTGAAATATTATCAATGTCTGGCAAGAGGTTAGAGATATTGAGAAAAAACAATAACTTTAACGCATTTCTGTTACAAAACCGGTGAACATTACAAGGAAATAAATGACCTTGACCTTCAAAATTTGGATGTGGGGATGTGCGTAATGAAGCATCATCCCTAGACAAACATTGATGTGAAATATTATCAATGTCTGGCAAGGGGTTAAAGAGATATTGTGAAAAAACAATAACTTTAACGCATTTGCCTTACAAAAAAAAACGGACGACGCGGACGACGACGCGGACGACGACGCGGACGACGACGACGACGCAGACGACGCAGATGCGCAGACGACGGAAAAAGCGCCGACTATAGGCGCGACAAAAATTACAAGTGCCCGCTATACAGATATAATCATTTAGTAATATTTATTTTACTGATAGTGACGCGCGGTTGTATCAGGCTATTTTCATATGCAAATGAGGCATGATACTTTTTAATTATTTATGACTAATTAAATGCGTCACCTGAAAAAATAATATTTTCGACAGATTATGAAGTACAGTGCGACCCCGTTAGTACACGCTTCACTATAACACGATTTCGGTTAGTACACGGTTGTGCCTTGGCTCCCGATTTTTTTTCCTATTTGTATATCAAAATCGTGTTAAATTCGTTACACGACTATTGTCAGAAATCGTGTTAAATTTGCGATTCTTTCCCAAATTAGACCCAAAATGGACGATTTTTTTTTTTTTATGGACGCATAGCCTCCTTTTATCTCACCGATGTGAATGTGCAGCTGATCACGTTTGCACATTTCGTAAATTAATCCGAGCAAACTGGGAATAAGATCAGTAAGACCAGTAACAAAGCAGTGCTAATTGTTATGTGCTCGATTTCATTTTTCTGGCATGCGTTCGCGCTCACCATTGGTGGAATATTAATTAGGTGTAAAGGCTGACCAATCGGAGATCGCGTATCAGTTGCGCAGAATTAACTCGACCCAGATTAACTAAAGTGTTACAGCACTGCCCACGCCCCCGGCGCATGTACACAAATGTGTACCTGACAACTGGCCTTGTTTCGCTACGTCATAATTGAGCCAGTGCACGAGATAATCAACTTTATTATATAACTGAGATTTTCACCGAGAATGATTTGATTTTTTTCTGCAAATATATCAGAAAGTTGATAACATTTTCAGAGCAAATGCGTAATAATTACTAATTTAATATTCGTCAAAATTCGATATCGTTTACAGAAAATGTACACTATTATCAGATTCATCTTCGTCGAAAATCTCACGTGATAAGCCTGATTACCTCATGAACTGGTGCAATATTATAACACGTCGGGCAAAACAACGTCTATACAGGTCTGTACTCAAACCCACAGGTGGAATAGTCGGACGTGTGACACAAAGAAAAGAAAATTACAAAAATATCCATTACCCCACCCACTTGATCTCGTTCTATTATTAACGTCATGTACAGTACGATACCAGGTGGATGGGATAATGGGATTTTTTTAATAGGCATTTATTTTGGTGTCATAGGTCCCGAGTCTTCCACCTGTGTGCTCACCATATGAACACAGATTGCAACGCACGAGCTTGTCCGTGATGTTGCATCTGATGGAACTTGATATCGGTCATTGGGTCATTGCGTCATCATTACTACACTTTTTTCTACACGCATTTACAATAATGGATTGCACGGACCTGCGTAGATCTACATTCTACATGAAATTGATGAATAAATGAAACATGACGTTAACAATTCTTGGATTCAATATATTTATTACATGCGAAGATAACAGTGAAAACTTATGGCATATTATAGGCATTGGCGACGTCGTTCATTCGCAGTCACAGTGTACAGTGTACATGTATTTTTTGTTGACATTATGATGCGTCTTGGGCGAGAACGGATATAGCACGGTTCGGATAAGCAACACGGAAGGTTGTATGTCGCCGGACTTCCGTGTACTAACGGGGTCGCACTGTATGTTCATTGCACATCAAAAAATAAATACAGATAATAAATAGTAATATCCGATAACATTTTAAGGAAACACAGTTATCGCCCCTGATATCAGTGTGAACATTTACGTCTGATATAAAATGTATACTAATGCCAATCAATATGTGGGGTAATGGTGAATGAATGTTTATTTTGCCAGAAGATGTCTCAGATGATGTGTCTGATATATAGAGAATAGTAGGTTAGTGCCGTGAATGGGAAAAATATCTGGCAAGGCTCAGGAAACGGGATGGGCGAGGCTCTGCCGAGCACATCCAGTTTCCGTGCCGCGCCAGATATTTTTTCCCATTCACGGCACTAACTTACTATTCTATTTATCCCGTCAACACCTTCAAATGGCTGTAAAATGCAAAAATTGTATTGACTGGATATCAAAAATGTTTCACGGCACCGTGTTTCACGGCACATACGCACTGTGTTAACGGGATAAAAAGAACATTGTGTGCCTACTGAGTGGGCATGTACCTTTAACTATTTACATTCGGAATACGTTTTTAGGCATGTGGAAACTTTTAAATACTTTTTCTATTTTTCTTCTTTCTCCACAAAAGTATATGATGTGACCACTCATTTGAACAGTCTCGATGAGACGGTTCAAATGATGGTTTCGCCATTTACTTTTGACAATGTGTGAATAAACAGGCTGATCTTGGACAACACTGGTCGTCAATGCAATAAGCCACTTTTTGTAACAGAGGGTCAGATATAATCAGGTAGATCCCATGGTAACAATTAGTCAGATATCCATCAATAATAACATCTGAAAGACAGATATCAGACAAGTCGTGTACCTACGATATTTTCTGTAAATGACGTCTTAAATGGACAAAGTTTTCATGTGGAATTTTTGCACTTGCTATGGAAATTTTGAAAAAAAATTACTACTTTTGACGTCATTTACAGAAATTATCACAGTTTCAGTAAATATTTTTCACGAAAAATTACACATCTATCTAAAATTAACAGCAGATGACAAAATTTAATTCAGCATAATAAGGGATATTTTGTACCCAACAAAATATCCCTTATTATGCTGAATTAAATTTTGTCGTCTGCTGTTTATTTTATATTTACCATTTTTTCTCATCCAAAAAACATGATTTACACATTAGAATCGTTTCCAAAGTACAGCCAAACCATGTTTTTATTGAGACAGAAGACAAAATATAAAACCACAGCAGACGACAATTTTTGTTTCTGGCACTCTAAGGATTAGTATTGTATGTAGCACATGCTTGTGAAATCCCCCACTTGGATTGTAAGAAGATTAAACCTGGGTGCAAGTACATATGCAGGCACTTCACATCAATATGATAAATTATCCCTAGATTAATTCCTGAAAAAAAAATGAGACAAAGTAGAAGACAAGAATAAATGCTATAAACCATTATGCATTAAGAACTAGACTCACATCGCTTTGATCGAAAAATGAAATGTTAGTTTATGTGTTACATTACAGACAGACAGACAGACGGACAGACGGATGAACAGACAAAAATTATATACCTCTCTGCATACTTGTAAGCTGGGGGTATAAGCCTATACCAAATAAACATGTCAAATACTCGGGAAACACATAATACCGTGATAACCACCCATTAGAAGCACTCAATGTGATTCCGTTTATTAAACTTTATGAGCATATGCTCAAATTCCATGCTCAAAATCAACAATATAATTTGTCGAGCTTCAGCTATGCCGAAGGTCAGCCAATAAAACTGTTTGATTTTGACTTGAAATTTCAACTTGATTTCAAATTAAAAGTGCATAATGTTTTCTACAGTTTTAAATACATGCTCATAATATAGGAATGAATGGCCTTTTTGTGGAATTTATCGGGGTATAAACTTGGAAAAGTCGCGGGAATACTGGATGAAGGCCGGAAGGCCTCGTCCAGTATTCTCGTGACTTTTCCAAATTTATATCCCCGATAAATTCAACAAAAAGACCATTCATTCCTTATAATTCCAGCATTTGAAATAAATTCATCAAGAAAATGTGTTTATTTTCCGTTTTCTTAAGAATTATTTTAACTACGCCCCACGGTTACGGAAAGTAGTTCGGTGTGGGAGTTTACTGGGATATAAATTTTGGACAGAGACTTGCTACGGGCCAATCAAATGTTTGTGTAAATTGTGTAAATATTTTTGTGCTGGAATTATTGTTATATAATCATTGTCTCAGTCAGTAAAATGCCCTTGCTCTGTCATTAAAATTACAGCAGAAATACAAGACGGACCAATAAATGAACGGACAGCACTATACCATATGCCTCATTCTTTCAAACGAGCATTTAACAACACATGGTAAATTCTTACCTTGAAGCAGAATGAATTGACTGCGAAGTGGCCTTGACCTTTGAGCGTCCAATATCCTCGGTTTCTTGTGACCTTTTAACCTCTGTATCCTCATCGGAATCGATAATACCCTTGAAGTGCGACCGGTCTTCTGACTTGCTTCGTGGCACCATCTTCTTCCTGAACCGGCGTCGACTTGACGGAGTCCGTTCTGGCTCATGTACACTCTGTGGCCGAGCTGCTTTATCCTTCATTCGACCTCTAGAAAACTGAGGTGGCTCAAGGTCACTTAGGTATTCTGTATTTTTGCTAAGAATATCATCGAGACTAGTGTCTAAAATAAACTTGTCCATTTTAAGCTTTTGTATAACAGGTTTATCAGATTTAGGGATTTTCTTAAGTTTATCACTTTTTCTTCTCCGAAGTTCTCCAGTTTCGTGTTTTGCACCTTTTTCTGTTTCAGCATGCTTCACCTTTTTCCTATCTATTTGTTTTTCTTTTGTGGCTTCACCATCCTTCACTACTGTTTTCACTGGTTCAGCAGGCTGTTTAATTTTAGTCCGTGCTATTGTCTGTGTCGGAACTATCACTTTCTGCTCACTCTCAGCAGTTTTTGAGATTTCCGGTTTCATGATTTCCTGTTTTATTAAATGCTTTCCTTCTGTCTTAGGCAGTGTTGCCTGTATTGCATCATGGGAAGGTTGTTGAGGTGTAACAATTGCCTGGGGTGGTGGAAGTTTAACAACAGGACTTGGGGTAACTGACACAGCACTAGAAGCGGGTTTCGAGGGATCAGAGATTTGTCTTTCAAATGAAAACTGTGATGAGGATGTATGACGAAGTGGTTCCGTACTTGTAGATACCACCTTTTTATCAACCAATTTGGGAGACACAATCTCTACCTTACTCTCCAATTGCCGAATCTTTGCTTGGGGTGCTATTAATATTTCTGATGGTTTCTTTTCAAGCACCTTTTCCATTTGTGTATGTTTAACTACCTTAGTTTTCTTCTCTATTACTTCCGAAGGTTTGATTTCTTGTTGCTTGCTTGGCACATTGTATAGTTTCACAGGCTTTGTTAACATCTCTGACTGTCTATGTTCTTCAATTTTATTCTCAACAAACATAGCTGGTTTCAATACATGTTTTATTTGTTCATCCTTACTAATTTCTTGCATCCTTTCAATCATTTCAGAAGGTTTCACCTCTTCTTCCTTACTTGGAACTTCATACGATTTTACAGATTTCAACACTTCTAATGATTTCTGCTCTGTTGGCACTTTTTCTTCTTCTTTGAATTGTGACTGACTAACACGCGTTGGTGATTTTAGACGAGGTGATGTAGGTGATGTAGGCATTTCTACATTTTTACCTGATGCCGTTGATATTGCCCGGGCCTTTATATCAAATTTCTTTGGAACTTCAGTTGAGGTTGATCTATCAACTGCTGATTTATCTGGTGTTTTCATTTCCACTTGGTGTACTGGTGAAGAGATTGGCTGAGGTGTTGTTTCAACTTTACTGTCAACATTGCTAGTTATTTTATTGTCCAACATTTTAACATGTGGGATTTCAACTTTGGTTGCTTTTTCTTTTTGCACTTTTTCTTGATCTCTAAATGAAATTTTTGTAATACCTTGCTTTGTCTTATTTTCTGGTATGGGAGACTTTTCGTTTACTGTGACTTGTGGATGAGGTTTCGCTGTGTCATGCTGCACTACAGGTGATGCTTCACGTTTTATAGTTGGTGAAAAGCTAGTACCAAGGTCGAAACCCTGACTCGTCCCTTCTGATACACCTGACCTGTACGAAACTTTCCCAAACTTTATTTCTGAAGTTTTCTTTCTCTCTGCTCTGGGTGATGTTGGAGGCTTTGCTGCCCTGGGGTCTTTTGTCTCGAGTTTCGGTGCATGTATTGCAGGCGCACTGTCACTGATTGTCTTGGCAGCTGAATCACTGAGCGATCGTGTCTGGCTTGACGACAAGTTTCGATCTGCTTTTTCAGTATGCTCAACTGAAAACACAGTATCTTCCGAAAATGAAGGAACACGATCATTGTTTTTCGTTCTTTGGTTTTCAATATCTTTCACCTGTGACTCAGAACTTATTCGCATTTTTGATTTTCCAGCGACCATATCTGTGGCAGAAGAAGAATCTTTACTAAATGCAGTACCCAATTCAAATCGACCAGTTCGCTTTGTGGTTGATTTAAATATATCACTTAACTCCTTAACTGACACTTTTGAGCTTCTATCACTTTCAACAGAACTGGATTTCTCTCTGCGATGTCTGTCACTATCTGCAGTATCAGTTATATTTTTAATCTCATGTCTATCCATATCTTTTGAATGATCAACTTTTGATTGAGTAACAATTTTGTCAGCTTTTCCACTACCTACTAAACTTGTGCCTAACACATCCTCAACTGAAGGTAATCGTCTCCTAACTCTAGTCACAGAATCAGCACTGTCCCTTCCCGAGTCTGTCTCAGTCTCCTGACTATGAACAGAATCAGTGTCCTTTCTTCCAAATGATGTTCCAAGATTTACACCCTTAGGTATATTACTTATTTTATCATTTGGTTTCACACGAGAACTTTCAACCGTTTTGATATCAGGCTGTTTACTTTCAGCACCATAGCTTGTACCTAGTTCAAAGTATTTAACTGGTTTAGTATCCCTCTTAGAACTAACAATACTATCGTTTACATGGTCTTTAATGGCAGATTCTTCAATGAGAATCGTCTTAACACCTTGTTTAATTTCAAGATTGTCAAGCTTAGGCACATCTCTTTTAACAACTTCTTTAACAGGACTTGTTTCCTTAACTTTTGACTCAGCTCTCCTATCTTTAACACCATAAGGTGTACCCAATTCAAAATTTCTGCTCCCTAGTTCCTTTTGAGTAGGCTTTACTCCTGTATATGATTTGTCAGAAATTTGCTTTCCTTCTCTCACTGACTTGGTTTCTCTTTCAGAACTAGGTTTCCTTTCTCTGTTCAATTCTGCATCAGATGCCTTTTCTCCGAGATGTATTTTATTAGCACTAGAATCAGGTCCTTGTTTATGAATATCCGGAGTATTTGCATTTATCAATTCTTCTTTTCGTACGCGAGATTTTTCCTCCAGCTGCTGCTCAGCATGTTTGGTTTTCCCACTGTATGGGGTACCAAGTTCAAAACGTCTACTTCCCAACTCCTTTTGTTGATGTTTTGCCCCTGTGTATGACTTATCAGCATTTTCAGTTCCGTTATGTCCTAGCTCAGAATCCCTCTCCGCACTGGGTTTTCTTTCTCTTATTTGATCTGTAACAGATTCTTTATTAGGTTCAGTTATTTGAGTCCTATGGAGATGGGATGTTTCAATCGCATCAGGTCTAATAGAACTTTCTTCTAATTTTGGTTCAGCATGTCTAGTTGAAGCTCCATAGCTGCTACCAAGTTCAAAATTCTGTTTTTCCCCTGAATGTGACTTTTCATCAAAAATTCTTCTATTACTAACCGACATATTATAACTAGGTTTCTTCGTCTTTTCGTGCTCATCCAAATATACTTTTTCCGCAAGACGAGTTCTATTAAAGGTAGGCTCAGTCCCATGTGTACTTGATTTTGCACAAGGATCAAGCTCATTAGTAGAAGGTTTTGCCAGTGGTTCTTTAACAGTCTTACCAGACTGTTGCAAATGTTCTGACCTCAGTTGTTTTAGTGCCTGTAATCTCGCCATTACATGGTCAGTGTTATGTCTGTCCCCTGTACTATCTGCAGGAAGGTTACTGCCCAGTTCTGCCAGTTTCAAACCACTCAATTTAGGAATTTGTCCACTGGAAGGAGCATGCACCTCTGAAGAATCAGCTTTTAAACTCTTAGATCGCGATACAGGCGAAACATCTGCTTTGGAATCCGATTCCACTTTCAGGCTTCGCGATCTTGATAATAGCGACTCGTCGTTTGCGGCAGATTTACTGGACAGAAATAATGACGGAAGCTCAGACTTTCCACCCTCGAACTGGTGAGAAATAGTCGCCAACTGTTTTTTACGCTCCTCTTTATACCGTTCAATTCTTTCCTTCCGAGTCATTTGAGACAGCACATCCTTAGTTAATGCTGGAGTAATGGACGAATCATCGCGAGACGTGACATGTGGACTAGACTGTGTTGCCGATTCCCGAGACAAAAGTCCTAATTCTGCTGTTTTTGCTTTTCCGTATTTTTGATATGTTCGTGAGGATTTCTTACTGTCTAATAACTGACTATCACCAAGCACTTCTTTTTTATGTTTATTCACTTCCTCTGTTTCTTTTTCTAATTGTTTTGAATCTTTCAATGTTGGCACTATTTTTTTATTAGAAACAGAATCGCCATATGAGACTCCAAATACCGACGTAGATGATGTGTCTCTCTGTCTATGATTATCTGGATGGGCGGATCCATGCAGCATCTCTGTGGCTGTTGGCACACATGGCTCCACTTTAGTTTCAGGCTCTGTTTTTGGAACTGTTTCAGGTTCTTCAGGAATTTCAGGTTTAGACCAATACTGCATATGTTCTTTATATTTTGATTTTCTGCTTGACCGTTTCTTAGATAAAGACTCTTCTCTTGCAGCTGATTTGTCCGGTTTTGTTTTTTCATCTTTTCTACTCTCAATGTATTTTGCTTTCAGATCATCAGAAACTAATTTTTGCCTAGCTAACTTTGTAGAAGAACTCCTACTATGCAATTCATGTTCACTTTTATCATCTAAACTTGAAGATGAAAGTCGTCTCTCTTTCTCAACTTCAGCTTGTATTTCCCCAGACCTACGTGCATCTCTTTCCTTAATATGAGCCCTAGCTGCTCGGATCTTCTGGAGAATATCATCTGTGGTTACTTCCTTTTCTTCCGAAGATTTCCTATGTTTTTCCCGCAAGGTTGGTGTATCATCTGAAGAAGGTTTTTCTTCCGAAAGAGCATGGCGATGGAAGGCTTTACGAAAGTTTGTCATGAGTTCATCAGCTTTTGAATCCTGGGAGCTATCAGAATCTGCCCTAGACCTACCTGTTGACCTTCCTGCATGAACCGAGTCTTTCTTCACCACGCCTACTCCATGTTCCGAATGTCCGGAGTCACCGTTTGTGGCAGTATACTGGGGCAGTTCTGTGTTATCGTATTGTGACTTCGGTCGGGTTTCGTTATCAAACTGGCCGCTCCGTCGCCATGACGAAAATGGTCTTGCATTAGTCTCGTCATCCTTTTCAGCGTTTTCACGGTAGCGGTTCTGGAACGCCTTAAACAGGGACCTATCATCGGCTCTGTCTGATGACCGTGAACTTGTTCGTTCTGTTGATTGTTCGGATGACTGACTGCCAACAGAATCACCAGAATTGTTGCGTTGACGAGCGAAGCGTCTACTGACCAGTTCAACAGGTGCTGGCTGTGGTTCATTCTCTTGGCTGGCATTGGCCATGTCATGGTCATTCAGACTGCCAACAGACAAAACATGATGATATACTTATGGCTGGCAATAGACAAAACATGGTGTTATGGTCATTCAGACTGCCAACAGACAAAACATGATGATATACTTATGGCTGGCAATAGACAAAACATGGTGTTATTGCTATGACTTTATATGTGGCTGTGACCACAGGTGAAAGACTCGGACCTATGACACCAAAAAAATGCCTATTAAAAAAAATCCCATTACCCCACCCACTTGGTCTCGTACATTACCATCTTCTATTTATAGAAAGGTGGGTAAGAATATGGCTACTATAGAAAGAGCCCTCTCTTTTCCGATTCAAACACAATCGATTAAATGTATAAAATATGTCTCTGGCAATCGATAAAGGTATTAGGTGTGTGAATATACTCACTTCAAATCGCTGTTTCAAGCATTTATTGAGTTATTCACATTTTCATTACCCCATCCAAAGCGAAAGTTGCGTGTACGAAAGAATCTCACACAGAATCGGAGGCTGTCCGGCGTGGATTATCGGTCATATTTGGCCGATAACTAATAGCCAGCTCAAACTAATGACGTGCACCATGACCATACATGAGAAACTCCAACCATACAACGTTCGTCCAATTCTGATCGTTCACCGATCTAAAAAACACTTTTTTGTCTAATTTTGTTCATTATCTGGAACCGGGTCAATGCACCATCTTCCATAATACAACCGGAAGCGTATATGTAAAGAACATCTCTGATTGGCTAAATCTAAACTGTGATGACGTCATTAAACCTATTTCGGGATTCCGGAAGGCATAATCTGATGTACGCGAATCATGAATGAAAGTAGAAAAAATGTGTTTTTTAGATCGGTGAACGATCACAATTGGACGAACTTTGTATGGTTGGAGTTGCTAATGTATATGGTCATGGTGCACGACTTTAGTTTGAGCTGGCGATCAGTTATTGGTCAAATATGACCGATAATCCACGCCGGACGGCCTCCGATTCTGTGCGAGATTCTTTCGTACACGCAAATTTCGCTTTGGATGGGGTATACAAAATGCGAATAAGTGAATAAATGCTGGAAACAACGATGTGAAGTGAATATATTCACACACCTAATACCTTTATCGATTGCCAGAGACAGAAGTCATACATTTAATCGATGTTTATTGTGTTTGTGCGAGCCGGAAAAGAGAGGCTCTTTCTATAATAGCCATATTTATACTCACCTTTATAAATAGAATATGGTACTGTACGAGACCGAGTGGGTGGGGTAATGGGATTTTTTTAATAGGCATTTTTTTTGTGTCGTAGGTCCGAGTCTTCCACCTGTGGCTGTGACTGCATAAATGAGGCTTATAGGTTTTACTGATCAGGATCTGCACTGTTTGCCTTTCCATCAATGAAACCCCATCATGCTTGAAGCCTTCTAACAATCAATATAGATAATTACCAGGCTACAGGAGTGTGCTATATGATCAGGAGCTGCACTGATCACACATCCCATAAGCCCCATTTCTCCAGTCACAACCTCATATGATATTTAGTTGGGCTGCCGTATGATAAAAGTAACTTTAAAACATTTGCACCAATTGTAGGAATTTATTAGGGGGGGGGGGGTGGGGGGATGGGGGGGGAGGGGTGGGGGGGGGGGGATTTTCTCTAAAAAAACATGAAAATTAGTCCATTAACCCTTACAATGCTGAATTAATTTGTGTCGTCTGCTGAATATGGAAATGATTCTCAAATGCTGCCAAACCATGTTTTTACTGAGATAAAAGACAAAATATGTATTATCAGCAGACGACTATTTTCGGTTCCCGCATTCTAAGGGTTAAACTAAACATGCTATGCATGTGATAAAATATTCAGTAAGTAGAATGTTAAGGTCCTTTATTCTCTTATTCTCCCAAGTTGATATCATGTTTACTTGTATTGTCTATGCATATTTTGTTCTGTAATCTCAAATTTGTTGACATTTCATTTATAATTGTGGCTATGACTGGAAAAATGGGCTTATGGGTTTTGCGACCAGGGCAGATCCAGATCAGGATCTGCACTGTTTGCCATTCTATCAAAAATATACTCATAGTATTATTGCTTTTAACAAGCAATATAGATCATTATCAGGCTACAGGAGTGTGCTCTTTCATCTGAAGCTACACTGATCAGTGAGTGAGTGAGTGAATAGGGTTTAACGTCCGCTTTTCTGACATAGAGGTACAAGCCTCAGGGAGTCTACACGCAGACGGGTCAACGGGGTCGTGTCCCGTATCCACCTGTCCGAGGGGGGTAAATCCCAACTTCAGAACTCAATATTTACAATCAAAATATATATTCAGTCCTGAAATTAGAACAACCTGATCTGGTGCCAGGCCCTCGCCACACCAGCATCATTTATCCCATCCCCTAAAAGTAATAGGATTAGCGCTAATCTTACTTTTATATATGGGGCATAGCCCGACTCAACTCTCACATACAAGAAAGCCAAAAATGTACATGAGGGCCAAATCCGGTATAGTGGGTTCCGGAAAGAATGAACCCAATCGTTAAGCCAGTTTAGTCGCCTTTTACGACAAGCAATGGCTACTGCAGCACTATTCTCAGGATCAGTTGATCCCGCCCCGGTGCCTGCACGAGGCTACACTGATCAGAAATCCCATAAGCCACATTGCTGCAGTCACAGCCACGTATAAGATACGCATTATAGGAATGAACGGCCTTTTTGTGGAATTTATCGGGGATATAAACTTGGAAAAGTCGCGGGAATACTGGACGAAGGCCGGAAGGCCTCGTCCAGTATTCCCGCGACTTTTCCAAGTTTATATCCCCGATAAATTCCACAAAAAGGCCATTCATTCCTTATAATTCCAGCCCGGCCTTCGTCCAGTATTCCCGCGACTTTTCCAAGTTTATATCCCCGATAAATTCCACAAAAAGGCCATTCATTCCTTATAATTCCAGCATTTGAAATAAATTCATCAAGAAAATGTGTTTATTTTCCGTTTTCTTAAGAATTATTTTAACTGTGCCTCACGGTTACGGAAAGTAGTTGGGCGTGGGCGTTTACTGGGATATAAATTTTGGACAGAGACTTGGTACTGGCCAATCAAATGTTAGGGAATTGTGTAAATATTTTTGTGCTGGAATTATGACATTATGATTGTGGCCAAAGTTTTAATATTAACTCTTTGCATGCTCGCGGTTAAAATAACATCCAACAAATTACAAGTAAGTTTCTTATTTCCCATGTTTTGCATGCTGGGAAATTTGTGGGCTATAAATAGTTCAAAAATAGCAGACAAGAATTCACTGTATTTTCTTTTATTTCTCCCTATAAATATCATGAATATGTCTTGGAATTTCATTAGAATTGCGTCCTCTGATATTTATTCATGATATTTATAACGAGAAATAAAAGAAAATATCATGAATTGTCATCTGCTATTTTTGAAATTTCCCAGCATGCAAAGAGTTAAAGGTACATGCCCACTCAGTAGGCTTTCTATGAATTTCTACTTGTGCCACTATTCTACCAGTTCTACAAATTATGAGTGCCCGCTATACAGATATAATCATTTAGTAATATTTATTTTACTGATAATGACTCGCGGTGTTATCAGCCTATTTGCATATGCAAATGAGGCATGATATTTTTTAATTATTTATACTAATTAAATGTGTCACCTTAAAAGACAGATTATAAAGTATGATCATTGCACATCGAAAATTAAATACAGGGAATAAATAGTAATGTCCGTTAACATTTTAAGGAAACACGGTTATCGCCCCTGATATCAGTGTGGAAATTTACGTCTAATATACAATGTATACTAATGGCAATCAATACGTGTGGTAATGGTGAATGAATGTTTGTTTTGCCAGAAAATGTCTCTGATGATGTCTCTGATATAAAGAACATTTTGTGTCTACTGAGTGGGCATGTACCTTTAATCATGCATATATTTAAATCTGATCTTACATTTTTTTTTGCTTTATTAATTCATAAAAAGAAGGATATATGAGGTAAGTATGCAAATATAATTCAACACTTATCTGTTACAAATCAATTTATCGAGAACATATTATTGTTATATTTCAGTAACGCCATTTTAGAATTTTCGTCATTTTTTATATTTAACATATCTTTTTATTATTATTTATTATCGTAGCTTAAATAATGACAGCCACTCTGATCAAGAGAATACAAATTGTTTATAAAGTTTAGAGAACATGACAAACATAAGCATAGATTCAGAAACGTTTTGTTACAGAAAATTATATGATAATACAATTTGCCTACATACCATGATGACACTTGTCCCATGTTTATGTAACAAATCCAATCTTTCCGAAACACTGAAGCTTGGTCGAAATATTATGAGACTGAAAAAGCTACAGAACCATCCCCACATAGCATTGCTCCAGGTAAGCAATATTTTTCCAGTCTTTTTTCTTATCATTTTTATTTCACCATATAAAACATGAAAGCTGGTCATTGTTTAGAATCGCCGAAGGCGATTCTAAACAATGCCCAGCTTTCATGTTGTGCATTTTTAAGGAGAAATCACATACAAGACGATGATGAAAAAATGTGACGTATCTGGAGTGGTAGGGAGATAATGGCATTTAATCAACATATAGGAGGAGGGTACCTCCCAGTCGGGAGCATTCGTATGCCAGCCAGAGATAGAGCATGAAAAATGGCATGATTAAAGATAGATAGCGTTTATTGCTCGTAACATTTGTTACTGGTCCTTCGGTACATTCTCAGAAATATTGGGAAATAACTTGTTGCGCAAGTACAAGTAAAGGTGTCCAATTGACCATTTGCTGAGAATGAAAAACTTTGCGCAAGCCGTCTATTCGTAAAATTGGTCATTTGCCTTGTGTTTTGGCAGTCGTGCCACAAGAGTGAATGACCTGATAAATATAGAGAGCATTTATTGCTTGTAACATTTGTTACTGGTGTTTTGGTACATTCTGGAAATATTGTGAGAGAACATGTTGTGCAAGATGTGCCTTTGATCATAGCCTTCATCTTGGGTATTCGGGCCAGAAGGATGAATGTCACGATTAAATACAGATAGCTTGATCATAGCCTTGATCTTGGGTATTCGGGCCAGAAGGATGAATGTCACGATTAAATACAGATAGCTTGATCATAGCCTTCATCTTGGGTATTCGGGCCAGAAGGATGAATGTCACGATTAAATACAGATAGCTTGATCATAGCCTTGATCTTGGGTATTCGGGCCAGAAGGATGAATGTCACGATTAAATACAGATAGCTTGATCATAGCCTTCATCTTGGGTATTCGGGCCAGAAGGATGAATGTCACGATATTAAATACAGATAGCTTGATCATAGCCTTGATCTTGGGTATTCGGGCCAGAAGGATGAATGTCACGATTAAATACAGATAGCTTGATCATAGCCTTCATCTGGGTATTCGGGCCAGAAGGATGAATGTCACGATTAAATACAGATAGCTTGATCATAGCCTTCATCTTGGGTACGGTCGCCATAAGGATGAATGGCACGATTAAATACAGATAGCTTGATCATAGCCTTGATCTTGGGTATTCGGGCCACAAGGATGAATGGCACGATTAAATACAGATAGCTTGATCATAGCCTTGATCTTGGGTATTCGGGCCACAAGGATGAATGGCACGATTAAATACAGATAGCTTGATCATAGCCTTCATCTTGGGTATTCGGGCCAGAAGGATGAATGTCACGATTAAATACAGATAGCTTGATCATAGCCTTCATCTTGGGTATTCGGGCCAGAAGGATTAATGTCACGATTAAATACAGATAGCTTGATCATAGCCTTCATCTTGGGTATTCGGGCCATAAGGATGAATGGCACGATTAAATACAGATAGCTTGATCATAGCCTTGATCTTGGGTATTCGGGCCAGAAGGATGAATGTCACGATTAAATACAGATAGCTTGATCATAGCCTTCATCTTGGGTATTCGGGCCAGAAGGATGAATGTCACGATTAAATACAGATAGCTTGATCATAGCCTTCATCTTGGGTATTCGGGCCATAAGGATGAATGGCACGATTAAATACAGATAGCTTGATCATAGCCTTGATCTTGGGTATTCGGGCCACAAGGATGAATGGCACGATTAAATACAGATAGCTTGATCATAGCCTTGATCTTGGGTATTCGGGCACAAGGTATAATGGCACATTAAATACAGATAGCTTGATCATAGCCCTTGATCTTGGGTATTCGGGCCAGAAGATGGAATGTCACGATTAAATACAGATAGCTTGATCATAGCCTTCATCTTGGGTATTCGGGCCAGAAGGATGAATGTCACGATTAAATACAGATAGCAGATCATAGCCTTGATCTTGGGTATTCGCCAGAAAGGATGAATGTCACGATTAAATACAGATAGCTTGATCATAGCCTTGATCTTGGGTATTCGGGCCACAAGGATGAATGGCACGATTAAATACAGATAGCTTGATCATAGCCTGATCTTGGGTATTTGGGCCACAAGGATGAATGGCACGATTAAATACAGAGCTTGATCATAGCCTTCATCTTGGTTATTCGGGCAGAAAGGATGAAATGGCACGATTAAATACAGATAGCTTGATCATAGCCTTGATCTTGTGTATTACGGGCACAAGGATGAATGTCACGATTATTATACCAGATAGCTTGATCATAGCCTTGATCTTGGGTATTCGGGCCACAAGGATGAATGTCACGATTAAATACAGATAGCTTGATCATAGCCTTGATCTTGGGTATTCGGGCCAGAAGGATGAATGGCACGATTAAATACAGATAGCTTGATCATAGCCTTGAAATTGGGTATTCGGGCCACAAGGATGAATGGCACGATTAAATACAGATAGCTTGATCATAGCCTTGATCTTGGGTATTCGGGCCAGAAGGATGAATGTCACGATTAAATACAGATAGCTTGATCATAGCCTTGATCTTGTGTATTCGGGCCACAAGGATGAATGGCACGATTAAAAACAGATAGCTTGATCATAGCCTTGATCTTGGGTATTCGGGCCACAAGGATGATGTCACGATAAAAATAGATAGCTTGATCATAGCCTTGATCTTGGGTATTTGGGCCACGAGGATGAATGTCACGATTAAATACAGATAGCTTGATCATAGCCTTCATCTTGGGTATTCGGGCCACGAGGATGAATGGCACGATTAAATACAGATAGCTTGATCATAGCCTTGATCTTGGGTATTCGGGCCACAAGGATGAATGGCACGATTAAATACAGATAGCTTGATCATAGCCTTCATCTTGGGTATTCGGGTCACAAGGATGAATGGCACGATTAAATACAGATAGCATTTATTGCTTGTAACATTTGTTAATGGTGCCTTAGTACATTCTCAGAAATATTGGGAAAGAACTTGTTGCGCAAGTAAAAGTGTCAAATTGGTCATTTGCTGGTATAACTTTGCGCAAGATGTCTATTTGTAAAATTGGTCATTTGCTTAGATTTTTGGCAGTCACGCCACAAGAGTGCATGACTTGGCAACATTTAGTACTCGGGTAACCATGGTACATTTTGGAAAAGAAAAAACGTTGCACAGGATGTCTGTCAATTTGGTCATTTGCCTTGATATTAACTCTTTGCATGCTGGGAAACTTGTGGGCTATAAATAGTTCAAAACTAGCGGACAAAAATTCATCATATTTTCTTGTATTTCTCCCCGTAAATATCATGAATATGTCTTGAAATTTCATTAGAATTGAGTCCTGAGGACTCAATTCTAATGAAATTTCAAGACATATTTCCTGAGGACTCATTCTAATGAAATTTCAAGACATATTTACAGAGAGAAATAAAACATACACTCCTAATTCGTTTGGTGGATATTTTCGCCACTAGCATGCAAAGAGTTAAGTATTCGGGCCAAAAGGGGCGAATGACAGGATTAACCCTTACAAGGCTGAAATAAATGTTGTTGTTTGTTGTTTATTTATTATTTTGCAATTTTCTTATCAAATACATGGTTGGACAACACTTTAGAATCATTTCCAATGGAAATGATTCTAAAGTGCTGTCAAATTGTGTTTTATAGAGAAAGAAGACAAAATATGAAACAACCGCCGACGACAATTTATGTTTCACGCAATCTAAGGGTTAAATATGGATAGTATTTATTGCTGGTAACATTTATTGCTGGTAGCTTGGTACATTGTGGAAAAACTGGGAGAGGAAAACGTGCAAGATGTCCATTTGCAAAAATATTCATTGCCTTGATCTTGGGCATGAAGGTGGGATATGGAATCAAAATATGGATGATGATAAACAAGCATATGAAGCCTTACGGTTGCAGATATAATAGGTAATTGACGGCTTTAATGCCATTGTTAGAAACACACAGACAGACGCACACACAGACAACTGTGATAGGATGCACAAAGGATCCAGGTTTTAGATTCATACTCGCTGAGGTTGACAAATAGAAATTACTAACAAAATACTTGGAATAAATCAACATATACCCAGGGCTCCAGATAAGGACTTAGTAATTGAGTATTGTCACTCCATCATTTCTGAAGCAATTGGGTATTTTAAAATTTGAATTGGGTAAAATAAAATCACACTACTGTTTACACATCAACAGACCACAAGTATTGAATAGTTTGCTTCGAAATGAAAACATGTCTTGGCATTTCATTAGAATTGTCTCCTTGGAGACAATTCTAATGAAATACCAAGATGTGTTTTCATGGAAAAATAAGAAAAATATGCTATATTGGTGGTCTGTTTATTGTCTTCTGCAGCATGATAAAGGTACCACAAATTTTGTATTACTTTTTGATACTCACTACTTCTGATTTCAATTGGGTTTTTGGCAAATTTAATAGGGGTATTTAAGGAAATACGCAGCTTATCTGGAGCGTTGTACACCTATGAATGGAACAAGAACTTGGTGAAGCTCGTCCCCACAATGCTGTATATACAGTGTGTACAACAGCTACAGTTATGTCAGAGCATGATTGAAGGGAGATAACTGTGAGTTACCTGAGCAATATATCAGCATCAATTACCGTCTATGCTGACTGACTGACTGCTACAACAACAGGAGGTGAGGCCTTTGTATGCTTGCCAAGATCTATCTCCTTCAGCTGAGGAGTGTGATTGATTTATTGAATGGAGTTTGAATAAATATATTTTCTACGTTTTAGCCATTAGTGTACATAAATAAAAAGCTGAATTACACCACTCGATTATATAGAGCTGTGGTAGTTTACACCACTATTGTGTTTACCATATAAGGAGAAATGACATCAGTAATGTCGTAGCGACGCGTTTCCTTCGACCAATCAAATCATGTTCTCTGACATACACTCTGAATCGCGAGACAGTTGGCGTCACTGACCCGCATCGATAAATTAACTCTTTGTATGCTAGCGGCGAAAATATCCGCCAAACAAATTGGGAGTATGTTTTATTTCTCTCTGTAAATATGTCTTGAAATTTCATTAGAATTGAGTCCTCAGGACTCAATTCTAATGAAATTCCAAGACATATTCATGATATTTACGGGGAGAAATACAAGAAAATATTTCCCAGCATGCAAAGAGTTAATTAACAGAACTCATGGGCATGTTTTACATTTATTTGCTTTGTTTGTATAATGTATCATGTGTGACATGTAAGAAAATGTTTATATAACCAGGAGAGCCAATGTATCTTGAAACAATGCCCTCGTGAGTGGGTCCTACCACTAAACAAACTTGGTTCGCATACACTCACTCATTGGCTTAGCGCAAGGATCCAATCACTTGTGCATTATTGCCGCGGCCCGCATGTCGTGCCAGACAGATTCTGTGTCAGAAACATGGCTTCGGAAAGAAATCGCTCTTTGTAAGTTATACGTCTGTGATTTGCAGAATGGAAGCAAATAGGGTGGGCATGGTGGGGTAGGGGAGGTGGGTGTGCATGGTGGGGTGGGGTGGCGGTGCATGGTGGGCTGAGGGCATGGTTTGGTAACTTGGCATATGATATTCGAGCTCTTAGAACAATAGTGGGGCCTCAATAATTACGTAAATAGATTCTGCGCGAGAGAAACATGGCTTCGGAATGGAAACATTCTGTACAAGAGAAGAAATACCTGGCAGTTACATACCTGTCATTCAGAGAATGGAAGGAACTACACAACTGTTTGTTTCCAAACAGTGTAGAACATGATCAAACTGCACAGACGTGCAGTTTGATCATGGTCTACACTGTTTGGTGTTTTTTGTATTCCAGGGCAATATCTGATGTAATAATTTGCGCACTGAGAAGTTTTGATTATACAATTATAGATGCAGGTGTGGTGGAACTATGCTGGTTTTACAACAGGTGGGTTTTATGGTTACCTGGTTGGTGTAGATCTGTAAGTTTACCTGGGTGTGTATCTGTATATAGGTACATGTGTTGGTGTGTGTGTAAACACACAATGTTGGTACAGTCGTTTCAATGTGACCTTTCTGCTTCATCTTTGATCATAATTTCTTGTATCGTACCGTATGTTTAAGAACGGGAATTTTCTCCGAGACCATCAAAATGTTCCACTGATGATGTATATTGTTAACAAATTTAAGTGATAAGTCCCAGTAACAGCTAAGGTCATATAGAGACACAGTTTAAAGTGTCATCCGACAGACCAGTGGGATGGAAATACTATGAAAGTATTTTTTGATGCCCAAGGTGAGGTTTGAACCCACAACCCCCGGATTGGAAGTCAGATGTTCTAACCCCTCGGCCACAACCCATCCCTATATTGTTAACAAATGTAATATTATCGAAAACTAGAAAACGTGTTCATAGAACACGGATGCCCCACATATCGCTTTGATAATAAACAAGGCAAAATTCCAAATTACGGTTTAGAAGTTTTACAAGTTAAAAGGCAAAATTCTAAGTCGAAAAGGGGGAGATAATCCATGACCCGGGGGTTGAATAAAAAATCGAAATAAACTTTGCGCATCTACTCATCATAAGGAAGCTACATACCAAGTTTCAGGTACGTACCTAGTACGGTTTAAAAGTTTTATGAATTACAATGTTGGTGACGGACGGACGGACGGACGGACGGACGGACGTTCTTACAGTACTATACTTATGTGGCTTATCACATGTTAAATATTAGCCACATAAAACGATTTTTAGCCACATAAAAGGATTTTTTAGGTGGCAAATTGTAACCAACCCTATCCTTTACCAAGTCCATAACCCTGTGGGGCTAGCCACATAAGTACCCTAATGTGTGCCCGGACGGACGGACAGGACGTGGCGGACAGGAACGGGACGGGGGCATACGGGCGGACGGGCGGGACGGGAGACAGGACGGGACAGGACGTACCAGGAAAGCTATAAATGGGACACAAATGCTCCCACTGGCAGCACATGGCGAAAGCTGTACAACTAGCAGGTTACTATAGGAATGAATGGCCTTTTTGTTGAATTTATCGGGGCATAAACTTGGAGAAAAGTCGCGGGAATACGGGACGAAGGCCGGAAGGCCTCGTCCAGTATTCCCGCGACTTTTCCAAGTTTATATCCCCGATAAATTCCACAAAAAGGCTATTCATTCCTTATAATTCCAGCATTTGAAATAAATTCATCAAGAAAATGTGTTTATTTTCCGTTTTCTTAAGAATTATTTTAGCTGCGCCTGACGGTTATGGAAAATAGTTCGGCGTGGGAGACTTGCTACGGGCCAATCAAATGTTAGGGAATTGTGTAAATATTTTTGTGCTGGAATTATAAGAACAGATCTGTGAAGCTTCATGAAAATATTCTTAGTGGTATTTGACTCAAATAATTATATTGCCGATTTAAACAAAATTAAATTATATTTGGTTTTTGCGTGTGTTTACCCTCGGTCAGCATTTTAGCCGATGACGTGATCTGAGATATAAAAGTAGAATTTTCCTATCTAGCTACAACTTGCTACAAAATGTAGGGCGAGGGGATGGGAACAAATATTCTCTTAAAGATGGCCTTAGGGAACATTATGTCAAAGGGATATAATTCCAAAAAAAGATAATAAGAAAAATAATCAGTTCTTCTTTCAGCAAAATAGTGTATCCTAATAGAACTTCCAGTCAGACACATACAGGGGAGCCTACTCCTGCAGCCATATCACAAACAAGGATTGTCATCAGTTATCTCCCTTGGAGAATGCGACAAAGCCTTATTTCTTATGAAATCAGTAAACTTGTTTAAAAATTATCATATTAAACGATCGCTAATGTAAGATCTATTTAACAATATATGAAAAGGTTATTTTATTATTGTCTTCTGACAACAAAACGTGGGAAATCGTAATCGTGATCAGGCCTAGACTGAATGGCATAAATTGTCCTGAACAATCGATCTGAACCATGGTGCAAGATAAAACGCACATGTTATATTACACAACTAACAAACGGCGAATATGTGGTTGTGACTGGAGAAATCGGGCTAATGGCATTTGCTGTGACCAGTGTCGCTCTTGATCTCCCCAAAACTTGATTAGGACATACCGGTATATGGGTGTTTCAGTGACCTGTCAACCCATTACTTTCGGAATACACCTTTACGGGTTTGAAATTTATTAAACATTTTATTTTTATTTTTGTTATTTCTCAATGAAAAAATATGTCGACGAGATGGTTCAAATGGTGGTCGCGACATATACTTCTGAGCACATAGAAGGAAAATATTTAGGATTTGCCGTAAACATAGTGACATATCCTCAGCATGAAAAGGTTTAACCCTTTCAACCCTAAGGAACTGGAATGGACTGTGATATGTTAATGTTCCGACCAATCCAATGGTCACAAAATGATTTTCAGATTCATCCATTTATGAAAAGGGGGTGTTTTTGTTCTCAAAAATATTAAAATTACTTTCAAAAAGTGCAGATCCTGATGAGACGGGAGCCAGCTGATCTGGATCTGCACTTTTTGCATAAACCGATATAGCGGGATTTCGGGTTCAAAGGTTTAAGAGTCATGACATCGGAAGTGGAAACTGAAAATGCTCAGAATTGTGCATATTATTTGAACTTGGAATTATAATGTGATAATGGAGGACACCTACCACAAGAAAATGGTTCTTGTTAATTGAGTTGTTGACCAGTGTAGCACCAGTAGCCGATTTCACCAACATTGCAAAGTATACTTATCTAGCAAAGTATACTTTGAGGGAGAAATTTTCAATTTTATGATAAATTTATTAATTTTTATTATTCTGAATTTATTACATTATCACAGCCATTTTCGCTGTGATAATGTAATACATTCAGTTTAATAATTCTGCATACTTTTAATTATCAAATATATGCAGTCGTTAGTTCTATATGAAATAATGCATTTCAGGAAAAATAAATGATTGCTCCCTCAAAGTATACTTTGCTAGAAAAGTATACTTTGCAATGTTGGTGAAATAGACTACTGTAGTCTGCTCATTGGGACACACCTGTAGCCGATTTCACCATCATTGCAAAGTATACTTTTCTAGCAAAGTATACTTTGAGGGAGTAATCATTTATTTGTCACTGGTTCGGATGATACGTTTTTGTTAGCAGTATAAACTCTGTTTCCTCAACACGATAGCGAACAGTGTAGGCCATGATCAGACTGCACGGATGTGCAGGTTGATCTGGGTCTACACTGGTCGCAAACTCAATAAGCATGACAGAATATAGATAGTCTTAATAAAGTAGTGATGATTTAATATGATATTTATTATTCCATAGAGGTCATATTAACTTACACATTTAATACTCTAGTTAATACACCGTATTATTGCTTAGATATCAATTTTTGCTTAGAAATTGCCTGTATTTGCCTACAGCAATAACATACACAGTCCAGGCTGATACGCATCCAGTCCGATACCATGTCTCGCGCACGTATTAAACCAGTTCCTTTGGGCATGCGCATTGCGTGTGTTTACTTTATCGGCTGCGTACATTTTGACAGATGCCAGGAATTTAAATTTGTAGGCTCTGTATTTCATCATTCAATCATGGATAACGGTATATATTTTAATATAGCATTATCACAACTGCCGGATGATTGATATTGATATCTAAGTAATCTAAGTAGTAAAGACGTTAATACGTGTCTTGTTTGATATTGGCCTAGGTATCGTCCCTCGGTAACTTGGTATCAGCCCGAGACCAAAGGTCTCAGGCTGATACCAAGTTACCTCGGGCCGATACCTAGACCGATATGAAACAAGCCACGTAGTTACCTCTAATTATTACATATTATTAAAGTTCATTTTATTATTCTGTAGCATTCTCATTTACATATTTACATATTTATTACACAAGTGTATTATGTTTTTTCATACACCCTGTTATTACACAGCGTCAATGTATATTGTTGTGCTTATGCAATTAGCATATTTATGTAAACCTTTCACTAATGATAAGGGTGGATGGGGGGGGGGGGGAATTCCCAAATAAGAACTGAATATTTCCTGATTTGTTTTTTTAATATTATTCAGCCCTGAAATTAGAATAACCTGACCTGGTGCCAGGTCCTCACCACACCAGAGTCACTTAGCCCCACACCCCAACAGTAATAGGATTAGTAATACTCTTATTACTTTTATAATGGGTATAACTGGATTCAACTCTCAAGTAACAAGGAAACCAAAAATGTACATCAGGGCCAAACCAGGGATATCGGGATTCTCCCATATTGTTAAATTTACAATACGTATGCTCCGAAATAACGATTGAACGAAGTAAGTATCTTCATCCAGGGGTGACCCAAACTGGGAATGTACTGGTTTCATGTTGTGGTGTTATCACACTGTTGCGACAAAAACAACCATATTTGCCACCATTGTACATCCTAATCTTGTATTGGGTACATTCCCATGACTGGATCAGGACCTTTTCTGAGAGATTACGTTTTACCGACTGACTGGCAAACAGTGTAGACCCTGATCAGACTGCGTGAATCCACGCAGTCTGATCAGGGCCTACACTGCTTGCAAACATCATAAGGCCATCATCAACCCTTACAATGCTGAATTAAATTTTGACGTCTGCTGTTTATTGTATACTTTCTATTTTCCTCATAAAAAACATGTTTTGACAACACTTGAGAATCATTTCCATTGGAAATGATTCTCAAGTGCTGTCAAACCATGTTTTTTATTTAGAAACCTGACAAAACGCAAGACAACAGCAGACGACAATTTACGCTTCCCGCATTCTAAACCCAAGAATAGCGTAGTTACTCAGTTGTATAATTTTTTACGTGATTAAAACAATGACGTGGAGATCTGATGGCTCGTGAACAAAACACAACTAAATTTGGTGACTGGGTAATAGGGGTCGCGATCGGGGTCATGACTTCAAATACGGTACACCCAGCTATTGTTGTTTGAACCAAACGTACACATACAAATGGTGTGCGTCTGTTTACATATAACAATATTATATTATCCTCAAAATATAAAGCAAACTGAACCAACCTTGGTATCAAAAGACACCCGCAGATTGACGCCAATGCATGGATGTTGTCAGTGCCAATGCCCATTAAAGAATTGTATTACTGGTCACCGTGTATTTAATCAAAATGCAGTTACGAACTTGATAACACAGTGAAAGTGAATTGGTCACGTCCCCAGCAACAGCTAAGGTCATATAGAGACGGGACCACCACATCCGACAGACCGGTGGGCTGGAAATACTATGAAAGTATTTTTGATGCCTCAGGTGAGGTTTGAACCCACAACCTCCGGATTGGAAGTCAGGTGTTCTAACCCCTAGGCCACAACCCATCCCCATCACATAATGGAAACTAAATACACGGTTAACCAATTTCAGTCTTGGGATACGATCATTTTTGTTGAAAAAATCTCATTATTTTGTTTAGTTCTCCATTAAGATATATGTTGTTACCACTCATTTGAACCGTCTCATCGAGACGGTTCAAATGAGTGGTAACAACATATACTTTCGTGATGAAATAAAGAAAATAGGATCTGGAGTCAGGTGTTCTAACCCCTCGGTCACAACCCATACATAGGGACTTGATACCCTCAGGTTGTAGAATTGCACGAACTGATCAGAAACTTGACTAGCCACAACTTACATAAGCCCCTCATACATGTAGCCTATTTCACCAACATTGCAAAGTATACTTATCTAGCAAAGCATACTTTGAGGGATAAATTTTCAATTTAAGGATAAATTTATTTATTTTTATTATACTGAATTTATTACATTGTCACAGCCATTTTTCAGTATAATAATTCTGCACACTTTTAATCATCAAATATATGCAGTCGTTCAGTTCAGGTTCTATATGAAATAATGCATTTCAGGAAAAATAAATGATTACTCCCTCAAAGTATACTTTGCACTTTTGATGAAATAGGCTACAGACACGTACAAAACTGTACAATACAGAGCTCCAGTTAAGGTGCGTAATTTGATCAAATTTGGGGAGACTTTCATTATTTCTTCACCAAAATTGGCAAGTTGGGAGTGCTTTAGAATCGTCTCGATGAGACGATTCTAAAGCAATCCCAACTTTCCATTTTTCGTGAAGAAATAAGAAAAATACCCGGAAAATTTGGTCGAATTACGCACCTTAACTGGAGCTCTGAATTACCTAAATGTTCGTCCGGGTGAGCGGGTTGGCGTGGTTCGCTCAAACACTCGCCCACTTCCGTACGAACTCCCAGAGTCTGTTGACCTTCCAACCTCGGGCGTTGCCCGGTCCGAATCTGACCCCTTGCTGCCATGTCTGAACCGGGAACCGAGCTCCGTGGATCTATCGCTGGTTCCCGATCCCCCGTAACTGGAGCCAAATTCGAGGGGACGCGTTATCTCCGTCATTGCTCGATCCACGTCCGTTGATCTCGCTGTTCCACGATCGTATGTTGGTATCCGGCTGATGAAATATAGAGAAAATCCAGACTTGATAGTTTATAATAAACTATTAAACCAGATAGATCTGGACCTACACTGTTTGCAAACATTGCTATAGAGGTATGTAGAGTTGAAAGGGCTAATTTGGATCAGGATCTGCACTTTTGCAATAATTTTCATAATTTTTTAGAAGGAAACAGCCCCTTTTTATAAATGGACAAGTCTGAAAATCATTTAGTGATAATTGGATTGGTCCGAAAATTAACGCATCACTGTCCATTGCAGTTACTTAAGGTTGAAAGGGTTAAATGTACATCAGGGTTCGACACTAACGCTAGCTGGAGGACTACCTCACTTCGAAAGCTGGCTAGTCCGTTGGACTAGTAGATTTTTTCAGAATGGCAAAACGCAAATTCTATTAATTTAAACAATATCACTCTTCACTGACCATTTCGTAGCAATTAGCATATATGTCACTTTTTTCAGGATTTAAAAACTTTCCGCCAAGTTTGTTTACACTTACAAAGTTATTTCCGGGTCAGACTTGATTATATGGTCCACCCAGTACCATGTAAAATCACCCCATACCAGATCATCCCAGTATCAAATTGTCCATATCCATATACCAATTTGTTTTCATACCAATGTATCCTCGTACCTAATCGTCCCATAGCAAATTCGTTATTATTCTTAGTGTTATTATGGTAAAACAGGTTATGACGTCACACATGTCAGTGTTTATATAAGGCCATTTGTCGGTAAGTGTGGGCGATACGTGGATCAGCTACTAACAGGCCAATAATTATATTTAGAAACCTGATTGTGAAAAAAGTGACGTTTTGTATTTTGTGTATCTATCAATGCGTCTATCATCAGCCAAAATGGCAGGTCCACCTCTATTCACGACCAAGATCGGCATTCGCACAACACGCACTGTCTGATCGCATCGGTGACATTCAGTCACGAGGCTAAGTAGGTGATTTCCGCAAAAAAAGATCCAGCACCACAGAAGTCCATACTAGGATTGGATACAGGATTATTCTGCTAAATAATGTAAACAATTCTGGTGCCAATCCAGATTCACCACCATATGTCCCGCAATTTCTGTTAACATTCGACGGCATTTTTCTTCTAATTATCGGCAAAAAAATATAAAGCGGTATACATGTAATTCCAGCACAAAAATATTTACACAATTCCCTAACATCTGATTGGCTCGTAGCAAGTGTCTGTCCAAAATTTATATCCCAGTAAACTCCCACGCCAAACTACTTTCCGTAACCGTGAGGCGCAGTTAAAATAATTCTTAAGAAAATGGAAAATAAACACATTTTCTTGATGAATTTATTTCAAATTCTAGAATTATAAGGAATGAATGGCCTTTTTGTGGAAGTTATCGGGGATATAAACTTGGAAAAGTCGCGGGAATTTGGACCAGCACTGTTCATTCTAGGCCGCACCATTGGCGCATTAAATTGCTCCAAGACGCATAAAAATGTGTTAAATAAATGTGAATTCTCATTGCACTGATCTCGTAATTTGTCTGAGTTGGCCGATCACACATAGTGAATCAAATGTGTCCAACAACTTCTGCTTTGATTGGCTGATTTTGTTCAGAATTTAATGTAACCACGCATGTTTATTGGCTGAGGCATGCTGCTAAGCATGTGATTATGCTAACTGTAAACGTCAACATCGCCAATAGATCGTGTGCCCAGGTATGCGCATAGTGAAAATGAATTCAGCTGATATGCAACACTCTTTGGTAACTAAAGGTTCCTATATTGTTGGGTTGAGAGGCAAAAGCTATGGACATTAAATTTTGCCATTTAATGAAACTTATTCATTGATCTGACACCTTGAATAAGAGAAATTTAAGCATCACCAACTAAAACGTAAAACGAAATCTTCAAACTGGAAGTGAGTGTTGCTGACGATTTTGGTTCATTTTCAGTGATGTTGCGACTATTAGTTGTATTCTAGACATATTCCATGAGTAATTTGTGTAGTTGCAAGTTTCTTAATATTCCAGAAGTAATAAGAAAGCGGTTTCTGGAACACTAAATCTTCTAACAATAAAAGTAAATTGCGTTGTTGAATAACCAGTAGTCAACAGAACCAGTAGTTGGACAAAATACTTACATTCAACCCCATACCTGTGTCTTCACTAGCACTGATGTTAGCTGATTTTGGAATGACATAGCACTGAATTTTGTGAAAGTTTGATAGTTAGTTTGATTGATCAGGGTTTTTTTTTATTGTAATTTACAATGGCCAATACTTCTTTTCAAATGTCCCCAACTTTTTTTATGAGGTGGGCACACAGGGCCCACTTTAACAATTCCTGGAATGCACACTGGGCTAGTAAAAATCGCCAAATAACAAGCCGACTATATTTTGAAAATAAGATTACTTTTTGTATAATTTGTTCACGTCGTACCATTTATATTCCTATTGCAGAAAATCTCTTACTATTCTTTGTAACATTGCCTTCCCACCACCCCTGGTGACCCACTCAATTTTATTTACTAGTTTATATTTACACACAACCATCTGTTTGCTGATAGTAGAAATGTTTTTATTCCAGGTAGGGACGGTTTATATCCTCTTAGCCACCAATCTCGTTTAACTGAAACATACGACTTGCACTTTTACCTGCAGGGAGCACGATCGCAGGATAGATAGATAGATTACCTTTCATTAAAAAAGACATAACATAGGTAGGGATGTTCCATTTCAGTAAAAAATACCGGTAAATATTGTGCTATTTCTATTTCGGTTTATTACATTTTAAAAGTTCGGGCCAGTGAAATTTGGTTCGGGGCAGTGGCTGGTGATTTCCACATCCTAAATTCTTTGACGGACATGGATGTTCAATACAATGTACATAATGTAGTCCAGATGGTCTATGGTGTGATTGTTAATGTTTAGAGATGATTACCATAATTACCCTAAATATTCGGACACCAATATGTGAGCAAACAGTGTAGACCCAGACCAGCCTGCTCCTGAAGGAGCAGTCTGATCAGGGTCTGCACTATTTGCCATTTTCACAGAATGCTTCGGAGGCCTCATTGGACAACATAATCAACTTGATAAATGTTGAGATGATTATGATGTGTTGAGATGAGACTATGGCGGACAGTCTGCTTCTGATATGCCGGAGGCATGAGAGAAATGAATGATGTTTCAAATTTATGCCCTTCCACTTACTAAAGGATATCAAATCTAACTATTTGATCAATGATTCACAAAACTATTATAGGAATACCTAAGCTCTGTGCATGAATTATATGTAAATACCTCCATAGTGTCTCATTATAGGAATGAATGGCGGGCCTTTTTGTGGAATTTATCGGGTATAAACTTGGAAAAGTCGCGGGAATACTGGACGAAGTGATAAAAAATTACAATTTTCGAAAAAAATATTTATTTATTTATATTTTTTTTTTTTTCGAAAATTGTAATTTTTTTAAGGCCTCGTCCAGTAAGTTAGTGTCGAACCCTGTACGTACCTTGGTGACTCATAGCTTCGTGTGGTGACAGGTTCGTAGTTTCTACTTGTGATGTCATGGTTACGTGTGTATCTAGACATAGTCACGCCATCATTGTATAGGCCCCCGTTCAGGCTCGAGTAGTAAGGATCGCGGAGCGAGTCTGAAATAATAAATTTTCAGATTGTAATCTTTTTCCGAGCATGAACTTGAATGATCGGAATCATGTAGTTTGATTGGCTGAGGTAAACATCATAATATTATACAGTGAGTGACTATACAAACGCAGTTATTATAGGAATGAATGGCCTTTTTGTGGAATTTATCGGGGTATAAACTTGGAAAAGTCGCGGGAATACTGGACGAAGGCCGGAAGGCCTTGTCCAGTATTCCCACGACTTTTCCAAGTTTATATCCCCGATAAGGCCATTCATTCCTTATAATTCCAGCATTTGAAATAAATTCATCAAGAAAATGTGTTTATTTTCCGTTTTCTTAAGAATTATTTTAACTGCGCCTGACGGTTACGGAAAGTAGTTCGGCATTGGAGTTTACTGGGATATAAATTTTGGACAGAGACTTGCTACGGACCAATCAAATGTTAGGGAATTGTGTAAATATTTTTGTGCTGGAATTATATGTATATTGTTGTCAAACATAAACAAGAACTGGCATAGTTAAACGAAGCTAATCCCCTCGCTGGCAGCCTTGATAATAAAGAAAAAAACAAAAAGTCCTCAGTGACCTTGATCTTGGGCGGTCAGACAAGACAAAGCACCATCCCTAGACACGTATTGTGGCCAAATATTATCAAAATCAGTGAAGCGGTTCAAGAGTTGAATTGAAAAATGATGATGTTACGTACGTACGTACATGGACTAACGCTATGGACTAGCGTTGACTCAAGATGAGCCTGCACATTCGCGCAGTCTGATCACGGTCTATATTGTTCACCACTTAGTTGAAGCATTGATTATTATTATCCATACTTTACGATATACCAGTGTATTTGTAACCCTTTCATCAGACCTCTATCATAATCAGAGCCCCAGATAATATAGGAATGAATGGCCTTTTTGTGGAATTTATCGGGGTATAAACTTGGAAAAGTGCGGGAATACTGGACGAAGCGATACAAAATTACAATTTTCGAAAAAGAAACACAAAAAAAAAAATAAAAAAAAAAAATGTTTTTTTGATTTTTTTTCGAAAATTGTAATTTTGTTAAGGTCTCGTCCAGTATTCCCACGACTTTTCCAAGTTTATATCCCCGATAAATTCCACAAAAAGGCCATTCATTCCTTATAATTCCAGCATTTGAAATAAATTCATCAAGAAAATGTGTTTATTTTCCGTTTTCTTAATTATTTTAACTGCGCCTCACGGTTATGGAAAGTAGTTCGGCGTGGGAGTCGACTGGGATATAAATTTTGGACAGAGACTTTCTATGGGCCAATTAAATGTTAGGGAATTATGTAAATATTTTTGTGCTGGAATTATGATGTGGAAACCCCTTCAATAACAAATGGTATCCGCAGAGCTCCAGATAAGCTTTGTGCCTAAAGCATACTATACCCCCTGATTTCAAAATCATTGCATATTTTACTTTTACAAATGGATTATTGATTTTCTTGATTACTAAATAGGGAAAAAATGATAAAAACAAATACTTGTATAGCAAATTTAAACATTCACTTATTTGAGCTGCAAAAAGCAAACACTGTTTGCTTTTTGCAGCTCAACTAAGTGAAATTTCAACTTTATGACAGTATTTTCACTACTCTATTTGAAAATCAATGCGTATTTTCACATTGCTGTGCGTATTTGGTCCTCCCACTTTTTATAATCAATGCGTATTCAGCTAAAATAATTGTGTAAAATACGCCAATATACACCTTATCTGGAGCTCTGCGTAATGTTTGCTAAACAGTGCAGATCCGGATGAGTCAGGTCGTAATGAGCCGTCTCATCAAATCAGGATCTGCACCATTTGCAGATATTTTCTTATTCCCATTTTATTATACTGAATTTATTACATTATCACAGCCATTTTGGCTGTGATAATGTAATAAATTCAGTTTATTATAATAAATGTGGCCTATCGGCACACAAATACCCCCACTGGCAGCCAAAGAAAACGAGGCATTTTTTTATTATAAGCCATTTAGCCGAGCATTACGCATCAAGTCTGTGACCTTGACCCTGGGCATAGTGTGATAATCCATGCATCGGTGTAGAAGATATAGAGCGGATGGAAATTTCAATAGGTTTGACCTTTGACCTTCAACTGTGACCTTGACCATGGACGTAGGTGCATGGTTATTGATCGCGACACACCTTCTCATCATGAGAAACATTTGTGCCAAGCCATTTTATAATCCATGCATCGGTGTAGAAGATATAGAGTGGAAGGGAATTTCGATAGGTTTGACCTTTGACCTTCAACTGTGACCTTGACCTTGGAAGTAGGTGCGTGGTTATTGATCGCGACACACCTTCTCATCATGAGAAATATTTGTGCCAAGCCATTTGATAATCCATGCATCGGTGTAGAAGATCGGAAGGGAATTTCAATAGGTTTGACCTTTGACCTTCAACTGTGACCTTGACCTTGGAAGTAGGAGCGTGGTTATTGATCACGACACACCTTCTCATCATGAGAAACATTTGTGCCAAGCCATTTGATAATCCATGGATCGGTGTAGAAGATATAGAGCGGATGGGAATTTCGATAGGTTTGACCTTTGACCTTCAACTGTGACCTTGACCTTGGACGTAGGTGCGTGGTTATTGATCGCGACACACCTTCTCATCATGAGAAACATTTGTGCCAAGCCATTTGATAATCCATGCATGGGTGTATAAGATATAGAGCGGAAGGGAATTTCCAACAGACCGACCGACAGACCGACCGACCGACCGACCGACAAGCTGACTCCTATATACCCCCAACAAACTTTGTTTGTGGGGGTATAAAAATAATTTACTTCGGGGTGAAATGGTTAAAGTCCATGGCACCAGATAAGGAATTAGTAATTGAGTATTGTCACTCCATCATTACTGAAGCAATTGGGTATTTCAAAATTTTAATTGGGTAAATAAAATCACACTGCTGTTTACACATCAGCAGACAGCAATTATTGAATAGTTTGCTTCAACATGAAAACATGTCTTGGCATTTCATTTGAATTGTCTCCTTGGAGACAATTCTAATGAAATACCAAGATGTGTTTTCATGGAAAATAAGAAAAATATGCTATATTTGTGGTCTGTTTATTGTTTTCTGTAGCATGATAAAGGTACCACAAATTTGTTACTGCTTTTTGATACTCGCTACTTCTGATTTCAATTGGGTTTTTGGTAAATTTAATTGGGCATTTACGCAGCTTATCTGGAGCTCTGATATATACGTTCAAATATTGCTTAAATGATCCACTCATCGGGAGCTCGGCACTCTTGGATTTATTATTGACAAACGGGCACAACACTTCAAGGGGCCGCGTTTCACTAAATTTCGTACGACTAAAATGTTTGTAAGTGCAAAATTATGATATTCTGTAAATTTCACATTAACATTGTTTTCTTGTAAACAATTATTGGATTTACATTTATTGAGCATAGGCTGCAAATGCAGCCTATGCTCAATAAATGTAAATCCATCAATTGAAATTATCAGACGATCCTAAATTTGCACTTACAAACATTTTAGTCGTACAAAGTTTAGTGAAACTGGCCCCTAATACTATGTAATCATAGGTATCTTGAAAAGGCATATCATCAAAACGAACACATAAAATTATTTTACATGTTCCAGTCCCAAACCAACCCTAAGATATTTAATGCCATCAGTGACAAATTTTGATCCTCTAAGCCAATACTGTGATATAGATAAGGACCAGTGCCCAGCAGCCTATTTCACCAAAATTGCCAAGTATACGCATCCACGGACGGACCTCGGCGGATTAAAGGGGTGCGTACACACCCATCGCACCCCCTCTGTTTGTTTGTTTGCTTGTTGGGGTATATCAACGGCATATCAACAGCTAAGGTAATTTAAAGCCGGGTCAATGGGTTTAGTACTAAATCCCATATATTACCTGTACCTGTACATGTTAAAGTACATGAACAAATGGGGGGGAAATCAGAAAATCAGAACTGAATATTTACCATAAAACCAGATGGCCGCAGCCCGCATGTCGAGCCCGCCGAGGCATTTGATGGTATTTTTAAAAACTTTAACGCAGATTTCGGACAGACACACAGATGGACGCACGCACACACGCACAGACACTCAGACGTCATTGATCACTATGTCTCGCTTTCCGCAAGCGGGCTCGACAAAAAAACTATATATTCAGCCCTGAAATCGGAATAATCCAGATTCCAGGTCCTCGCCATACCAGAATTACTTGCCCCTCCCAAAAGCAGTAGGATCAGTAATAATCCTACTACTTTTATAATGGGCAATAACCCAATTCATCTCCCAGGTAAGAAAAGAGCCAAAGATAAAAACGTACCAAACCAGGCAAATCTTGGGGCTAATTATGAGTTATGCGACCAGTGTAGATCCAGATCAGCTTGTGCATCCGCACAGTCTGATCAGGATCTGCACTGTTCGCCCGAGGACGAAACCAGGCAAATAGTGATTCCTATATTACCCTTCGCGTGCTCCTGACAACCACAACCACCCACCGCTTCTGACCAACCACCCTGATAATTAGATTTATAGGAACAGGCCCTATATTACCCTTCGATCGGGTGCTCCTGACCAACCACCCTGATAATTAGATTTATAGGAACAGGCCCTATATTACCCTTCGATCGGGTGCTCCTGACCAACCACCCTGATAATTAGATTTATAGGAACAGGCCCTATAATTGCCGCAATCACCCATTGAAAGGTCCATTTTTACAGCCGATATTCCAAATGAACTAAGGTGCATTTTGTCATCCAGCAGCCGCTATGCAACTACACACTCAATGTTGATTCACCGTAAAGTGCAGTTACTGTAGTCACTTGGCAGATTGCACCAATTTGCGTGTTTTTATTTACGCAATTCAGGAATAAAGTGGTTTGTGTAGACAGATAGAATCTATGTTCCTGTCAGTAATTGTTGGCAACGAGCAACAATCGATAGGTCAGAGCACTGGCAATTGCGCATATATTTGCTATATATATTTTTCAGCACAAAAATATTTACACAATTCCCTAACATTTGATTGGTCCGTAGCAAGTCTCTGTCCAAAATTGATATCCCAGTAAACTCCCATGCCGAACTACTTTCCGTAACCGTGAGGCGCAGTTAAAATAATTCTTAAGAAAACGGAAAATAAACACATTTTCTTGATGAATTTATTTCAAATGCTGAAATTATAAGGAATGAATAGCCTTTTTGTGGAATTTATCATCATTCATGAATTTATTCATCATTCATTTTCGAAAAAAATCAAAAAAAAAAAAAATCTTTTTTGTTTTTTTTCTCGAAAATTGTAATTTTTAATCGCTTCGTCCAGTATTCCCGCGACTTTTCCAAGTTTATACCCCATAAATTCCACAAAAAGGCCATTCATTCCTATAATATATTTTTTTAAAAATCCGAATTGTAGTTATCACTTTAACCACCATCAGACCGGGGACTGAAGCATAGGTACCAGGGGCGGAGCCAGCATTTCGGGAATGGGGGGGGGGGAGGAGGGGGGTTCCAGACGAGCAACCGGGCCCTGCTGTTTATATAGACGATTCTGATGTGCGACCAAAACATGTTTTTCGTTAATAAATAAAGAATGAAAAACAGCAGACGCAACTAGATTGGTCAGTAAGCGAGGCTTACGGAATACACCCCGCGTGGGCCCAGGTACCCCTAAAATATGTACAAATTTCCAAGTGTGTGGGCTTGTGACCTTGACTCTGGGATTAGCGCGAGCGGCATGAACGTGAATTTGTCACAGGGTGGTAGGGGTCCATTGGAGCAATGAGTGTGTGAAATGTGAAGCAGATCCGAGCAAGGAAATAGAAGTTATAACCGATTTCTGTGATGTTAAGTTTTGTAAAGAGACTACCGTATAACCTCGAATTAACGCCCCCGGAGGCGTTACATTTTACAAAAGTGGGGGGGGGGGGGGGGGGGGCGTTTATTAGCCAGTAAAAAAAAAAAAAAAAAAAAAAAAGAAAAAAAAGAAAAAAAAATAATAAAAAAAAAAAATTACCAAGAACCGCCAATTTCAAACACAAATAAGGATTTAAGGATTATTTGTGTTTGAAATTGGCGGTCATTGGTAATTATTATTATTATTTTTTATTTTTTATTTGGGTGGGGGGGGGGGGGGGGGGGGGGCGATTTATTAGCAAGTAAAAAAAAATAAAAAAATAAAAAACAATTACCAAGGACTGCCAATTTCAAACACAAATAAGGATTTAAGGATTATTAGCCAGAAAAAAAAAAAAAATAATTTTTTACCAAGGACCGCCAATTTCAAACACAAATAAGGATTTAAGGATTATTTGTGTTTGAAATTGGCGGTAATTGGTAAAAAAAAATTATATTTTTTTTTTATGGGGGGGGGGGGGGGGGGGGGGGGGGGGTGGCGTTTATTAGGAGGGGGGCGTTAATTCGAGGTTATACGGTATGTATGTGACGTTGTTGACCTCGAGATCAGCGAGGATTTGTCACAGCATATGAAATATTAAGTATTTTCAATGACAGAAATAGAAGTTATAACATATTTCTCTGATGTTAAGTTTTGTAAAGAGACTAAGTATTTGACCTTGACCTTGGGATCAGCGGGGGTTGGACGGTCGTGGATTTGGCACAGCATGGTAGTAGAGCCTTACAGGAATGCATGTGTGAAATATTAAGCATTTTAGATGAAGGAAATAGAAGTTAGAACAATATTTCATTTTACCTTGACATTGGGATCAGCAGGGGTTGGACGGTCATGGATTTGGCACAGCATGGTATTAGAGCCTTACAGGAATGCATGTGTGAAATATTAAGAATTTTAGATGAAGGAAATAGAAGTTAGAACAATATTTCTCTGATGTTAAGTTTTGTAAAGAGACTAAGTATTTGACCTTGACCTTGGGATCAGCGGGGTGGGGGGTTGGACGGTCGTGGATTTGGCACAGCATGGTAGTAGAGCCTTACAGGAATGCATGTGTGAAATATTAAGCATTTTAGATGAAGGAAATAGAAGTTAGAACAATATTTCTCTGATGTCAAGTTTTGTAAAGAGACTAAGTATTTGACCTTGACCTTGGTATCAGCGGGGGTTGGATGGTCGTGGATTTGGCACAGCATGGTAGTAGAGCCTTACAGGAATGCATGTGTGAAATATTAAGCATTTTAGATGAAGGAAATAGAAGTTATAACAATATTTCTCTGATGTTTGTTTAAGCGGACGCACGCACGCACGCACGCACGCACGCACGCACGCACGCACGCACGCACGCACGCACGGACGGACGGACGACTGACGGAAGGGGACGGACGGACGGACGGACGGACGGACGGGACGGACGGACAACCTGACTCCAGTATACCCCCCCACAACTCGTTGCGGGGGGTATAAATATCCGGTTCCCGCCTTTAAGGGTTAAGTCGAGCCTCAGTATAGTCCAGGGTCTCGTTTCACTAAAATTTGTATGACTAAAACGTTTGTGAGTGCAAAATTATGATAGTCTGTAAATTTCATATTAACAGTGTTTTCTTGTAGACAATTATTGGATTTGCATATGCAGCCTATGTTCAATAAATGTAAATCCATGAAATGAAAATTTCCAGACGATCCATATTTTGCATTTACGAACATTTTAGTCATACAAAGTTTAGTGAAAAGGACACCAGGAACATTGTTATCAAAATAAGAAAGAATTTACCAGAGCACAAATCTTTTTTTACCGTTTTCCACAAATGTTACCTGAACATTATATATCTGTTTCTTGGCAAATTATTTGGAGCAACTGGTGAGAGAAACTACTTTGTGAAAATTTATGAAACTTGGCGTCTACAGCAGATTGTAACGCCAAGGAAGTGCAGGGTTTAATGTCCCAGCAACAGCTAAGGTCATATACAGTGTCAGACGTGGCATTGGTTTCAAGTCCATCAGCCAAAAAACTTTAACCACATACTTTAATTTGGGCGCACGTACGTACGTATGTGCCAATGTGCAGACTATATCGTGCTGTCTGCAAGAGGGCGCGACAACAAATCATGCTGGCTCAAAAAAATAAAGGGCGAACCCCCTGACGACGCCCTTGATAAGTCCATTTTCATTGTACTTAAATTGTACTTTCATTTGTAGCATAAAATTGGTGCTACCAGTGTATTAACAGAGTGTAATACAAATCATATTATACTAGTGTAATAAATATACAAATTAGCTTGTTACAGACCAGTACAGTTTCAATGTATGGTGATGTGCTTATGCAATAAATAGAATGTAACATTTGTGTTGATTTAACATTATGAGATTTATTAAACGTGTTGACTGATTTCATAACAACTCGGCATAGCCTCGTTTCGTATGAAATCAGTAAACTTGTTTAATAATATCGTATTAACCCTTTCAGCAACACATGCCTGTATTGTGGTATTGGCAAACAGTGAAGATCCAGATGAGCCGGACTAGTCTGAAAATCATTTTGTGACCAGTGGATCGGTTGCAAAATTAACATATCAAAATCCATTCCAGTTACTTAGGGGGTGAAAGGGTTAAATCATCACTCATGTTAGATCTACTATTTATGCACATTATGGTGACTTGGGGCTCGTTTCACTAAACTTCGTACTACTAAAATATTTGTAAGTGCAAAATTATGACAGAGAGCTCCAGTTAAGGTGCGTAATTTGACCAACTTGGGGTGAAATTTCGTTATTTCTTTATCAAAAATGGCAAGTTGGGAGTCCTTTAGAATCGTCTCATTGAGACGATTCTAAAGCACTCCCAACTTGGCATTTTTGATGGAGAAATAAGAAACTTACCTCCAAATTACGCACCTTAACTGGAGCTCTGATGATAGTCTGTAAATTTCACATACTCAATAAATGTAAATCCATCAATTGAAATTTCCAGATGATCCTAAATTTGCACTTACGAACATTTTAGTCATACGAAGTTTAGTGAACCGGGCCCCAGATTCCTTGATTGCTACTTGTTGTATACTTGAGTGATACATCTGTTGTTTACAGTTACCGAGCCTCCCAGCGCCAAGAACACCGCGATTGATCTAGATCATTATAAAGGCTTACTTTCATCAGTTTACTTTAGATCAAGTTTTCTGCCTTCTGCCAGACATCTGGTGTTCACACTAGGCTGTAATTAACTCTTTGCATGCTGGGAAATTTGTGGGCTATAAATGGTTAAAAAATAGTAGATGACAATTAATTATATTTTCTTTTATATCTCCTTATAAATGAGATGAATATGTCTTGGAATTTCATGAGAATTGTGTCCGAAGACATATTTACAGAGAGAAATAAAACATATACTCCTAATTCGTTTGGCGGATATTTTCACCGCTAGCATGCAAAGAGTTAATAACCTCGAATCTGGTCTAGGGTACCTTGCATGTCGAATGCAGACCGATTAGTTAGATTTGTCCGTAAGTGAGGACGGCGAAGTAAGTAATGGAACATCCCCCACCCACCCCACCCAACCAACTAACTGGTCACAGCATGATAGATGTTTGTTTATTGGGGTTTAACGGCCTATCAACAGCTAAGGCCGGGTCAATGGGTTTAGTACTAAATCCCATATATTACCTGTACAAGTATTTTGCGATTTTCCCCCCATTTATACATGTACTTGAACATGTACATGTACAAATGGGGGGGAAATCCCAAAATCAGAACTGAATATTTACAATAACAAAACTATATATTCAGCCCTGAAATCAGAATAATCCTGATCTGATGCCAGGTCCTTGCCACACCAGAATCACTTGGCCCCTCCCAAAAGCAGTAGGATCAGTAATAATCTTACTACTTTTATAATGGGCAATAACCCAATTCAACTCCCAGGTAACTAAAGAGCCAAAGATAAAAACGTACCTGAGGGCCAAACCAGGTAAATCGTGATTCCAACTAGGAGGAACTCATACCGTTAATTTACGCTGTCTCATTCACCCGACCACCACCCACCCCACCCGACCACCACCCACCCCACCCAACTACCACCCACCCCACCCGACCACCACCCACCACAGCATGATAGAGGACCATCAGAGGAATGCATGTGTGAAATATCCAGAAGGTCTATGAAGGAAACCATGCTCCAGATAAGGAATTAATAATGGAGTATTGTCACTCTCATCATTTCTGAAGCAATTGTGTATGCAAAATTTTAATTAGGTAAAATAAAATCACACTACTGTTTACACATTAGCAGGCCACAATTATTGAATAGTTTGCTTCTAAATGAAAACATGTCTTGGCATTTCATTAGAATTGTCTCCTTGGAGACAATTCTAATGAAATACCAAGATGTGTTTTCATGGGAAAATAAGAAAAATATGCTATATTTGTGGTCGGTTTATGGTTTTCTGCAGCATGATAAAGGTACAACAAATTTTTCATTGCTTTTTGATATTCACTACTTCCGATTTGAATTCGGTTTTTGGCAATTTTAATTGGGTATTTAAGCTTATCTGGAGCTCTGGGAAAAGAAGCTACAAGCCATTTACTACATTAAGTTTTGTGACACACACAAATAGGGTTTTATACACTTGAAGGGGTCAGAGCAAGAAGGGGGTTAACCCTTTCAACACCACAGACCTCTATAGAGACAATGTTTGCAAACAGTGCAGATCCAGATGAGCCGGCTCGTAAGATTACCCTTTTAGAAGAATGGGATAATTTGAATGAACAAAATTAATGAAATAGCGTGAAACATTGGCATGGAACATCCTATTAAGTTACTTGGTGTTGAAAGGGTTAACTCCTTTATGGACCTAGCTCCCTTCTTCCTCTTCCGCTCACCACTGCAATTGTCTGGTCTTGTGAGGATTAATTGAGTGAACAGGGTTTAACCCTTACTACGCTGAATTAAAATTTGTCGTCTGCTGGAAATGTTTTATGTTCAATATTTCTCGATAAAAACCTGTTTTGACAGCGCATGAGAATTGTCTCCACTGGAGACGATTCTCATGTGCTGCCAAAACAGATTTTTTGTTAAGAATTAAGGCAAAAATGAAAAACAGCAGACGACAATTTTCGTCTCCCGCGTAGTCAGGGTTAAAGGGGCTGTATCTCAAATTATGTCTCAGTTATTTACTATGTGGTTTTGCACTTCTGAAAGTTGCCTGTATCAACCAAACGCATTATTTTATTTGATCACATGCCACAGGGCTTCTAAAATTTTCAGTTTGTCGGTTCTGGACCGAATTTTGAAATCTCAGACCGATTGAGATTTGCAAACTATGCTTAAAATTCGCTCCGACAATAATGAAATCCGGTTGCTATTTCTCAATCCACGAGCCGAATGCCCAAAATAATACACAACATCTCACTGGTTTATTGGTGTGACGTGTGAAGTTACGCACCTCGATAACCATGATAACGGATATCCCAATTAGCAGCGCAATACAGCTGCCACGTGCCTCGTGTTACCAGATATTGATTTACTAGCCACACACGCCAATGTGACGTATTGTGTGGGTCTTGCGTCACCAAATATTTATGACAATGGCCATCGATCAATCGTATTTAAAAAGGCACAAAGCGAAAAAAAAAAACATGATGTAAAAATCACACTGTTTAGTTTGGTTATACATGTATACAACCAAGAGCTATACTGGTCACAATTCCTATAAGCCCTATTTCTCCAGTCACAGCCACAAATAAGAAAAACACTGCACACATTACTAGTCAATTCAGACTCCCAAAATCAAACATTATGTCCGGTCATTAACCTGATCAGCTGGCAATTGCCAGGTAACGGCTGTTCCATTTACCTCTTTATGGCTAGTTGATATTATCGTTATTTACTTGACAAAAATACAATTATCTTGCTTCCCTAACAGTTAATAATTGTTTGTGTATGCTGGCTGGTACAGAATTATGGTAAAACATTACCATTTTAAAACTTGATTAACTATTTTATCTTGTGTGTCCAATTGATGTAACAGCTGATTTATGACATCGCATTGAAGAGCCTGTGTGTATTAAATAAAACACGACTTTTACATTACAAAAATCGATAAATATAGTACACTGACCATAAAAGATATATTTTCTATGTTTACACGAAGTGTCTTCGCTTCAAATAAACTGCAGAAAGCACAAAACTTAGCCAAGCTATGGAGGCGAGATGTAACCTAATTTCGTCTGCACCCAATAGCCGACAGATTTTCAGTCAGTTTCTGAAGACGGGTATAGTCGACAAAACATGGGGGGGGGGGGGGAGGGGGTGGGGTGGCACAAATCGTACCGGCTCCTTCGGGCCGACAATTACGTCTGGACCGATTGGCATTCTGAAATTTTAGAAGCCCTGTTCCAAGGAGTAAAAAATTTAGTGTTACCCGTGTATCCATAGTGACGGTGGTATCGCGGTACGGTATCGCTGTACTGTGGCGTGTAGAGACTTAGATCTGTGGCCGGAGCGTACCGTGAGTCACCGTAGTTCCTGTGACGGACTGAAAACAGAATAACCGACATTATATTACTAGTACTAGACGTCACAACAACTTCCATTGTGAAGTATGTAGCTGTGACTTGAGAAAAGGGGCTTACGGGATTTGTGACCATTTAAACTCCCGATAAATGGCCCATTTGCTAGTTAGAATTAACTAAGTGTTCACCTTTAACTCGAATTGACTCTTCAAGACTATTCCATTAATCAGAAACTGGGTCATTTTGTTTAAAAAAATCCGACACTGTCCACAAATGGTGCAAATCAAGAAGAGACGGCTCGTTACGAGCCGGCTGATCTGGATAAACACTGTTCACCGACGCACAGTAATACGCTGGTACTCAGCCTGCATTAATCTTGCCATATTATCAACGTTTCGTAACATCTATTGGCAACGCAATCAAGCAATTTGATTGTCTGAGCCTGAGCTGTAGCACAGCTCAGGCTCAGCCAATCAAGCTGCACGATTACAAGCGCAATGAAATTAATGGAGTTTAACGTCCCAGCAACAGCTAAGGCCATATAGGGAACGGGACCACAGTTATAGACTCATCGGACAGAAAGTATTTTTCATGCCCTAAGATAGGTTTTGAACTCACAATTTTCCAGTATCGAGGTTAAATATTTTGAAACAAAAATAATTGACAAATATTGACAAGATTAGCGCAAAGTGGTCGTGTGTGTCGTGCTGAACCAGCAAAACAGAACCTTCGATCACTTACGATGAAAATCACGGCTATTCACCCCGATACCTAAGTACATAGGAAATTCAATAATATCCACGGAATTACAGAAATCTCAGACAGGAATTTGTTTTTATTATTATATCTGCTGATAAACCCAATCAGGCTTCCCGCTACTAAGTGCAGAATACCTTCATACCTTCATGCAGTGTTGGAACATCCAACCATTTCATTATCATGAGTTTTTTTTATACGAGATATACAATTTATCCGAGAGAAAAAAATATTGTTTTCTTATGCAAGAAAGTATATGTTGTGACCACTCATTTGAACCATCTCATCGAGACGGTTCAAATGAGTGGTAACAACATATATTTTCATTGATAAATAAAGAAACTAGAGAAACGATTCAAACCTCAAAATTCCCATGTTTTGTCCTGATAATAATCTATTTTTAACTTGTTGTTGTTGCTGCTGTGAAATTCCCACGCTCAAACACTTTCCAAGATTAATTATTAGTGTGTGTATTATCCACAAACAAATTTGTAACAGTAACAGTCCCCGTCCATATTTTAGAATAAGGTCATTTGATAAATAAAAATGTCCATGTATTGTTTCGCTATATCAGAAATAAATTGTGTTTGTTAGAATAAATACTGTATTTTACTGAATTGCATTTTTTTCTCACGACATAAAACATAAAACTTTTATAATTATTAACCACCCACGAGCTATATAGGCAAATCCACTAAACCTTGCACACATGGCTGACTTGATCAGAAAGCCATTTACAAGACTGATTAATCATCCTGTTTAAATCTAAACAACTTAAATTTATTTTACAATTGAGCAAATTATTTCCAGTAATGCCGACATTATCAAAGTGACATGAACATTCATAATTTGTCAGCCGGCGAACAAAAGGAACCTAACCCTTTAACCCACATCATGCGGTATACAGCTACACAGGTATCAATTCTTATCAATTTTTTTTATTTCTTCACAAAAGTATACATTGTTACCACTCATTTGAACCATCTCGGCGAGACGGTTCAAATGAGTGGTAACAACATATACCTTCATGGAGAAATAAACTTTTTTTGTACAAAAATTATCGCATCCTTAGACTGAAGTGGGTTAAAATCTTTAATGGAGCTGGGTTATAAGACGAGACGGTTCAAATGAGTGGTAACAATATATATTTTCGTTGATAAATAAATAAATAAAGAGTGGAAATAAAGGAAATACTTAAATGGAAATGAGTAAGTAAGTCCTGTAAAACCGTGTTGTTTTTTTTAGCAACACTCTAATGGATTGTATACAAGTTTTATCATTAACCCTTAGAATGCGGGAACCGAAAATAGACGTCTGCTGATAATTCATTTGTCTTTTCTCTCAGTAAAAACATGGTTTGGCAGCATTTTAGAATCATTTCCATTGGAAATGATTCCAAAGTGTTGCCAAACCAAGTTTTTGATGAGAAAAATGGAAAAATAAAAATATTCAGCAGACGACACAAATTAATTCAGCATTGTAAGGGTTAAGCAACATTAAATAAATAAATGAATTGTCTCCCCTATCAGAGATGTGGTTATGTAAGGGTTAAACAGGCCATTTAATATTGTGAACGTTTCAATATCATATTATAGGGACACATCTTCACCTAAGTAACAATCTATTCTCTCACCAATCCCCTTGCAAACATACACAATTAATAACACATTCATTTTAATCATATAGTATTTTACGCAAGTCAGAGCAGCAGCCGAGTGAATGCCCACATTTCTCTCTAAAATTCTGACGAGAATTCCCACAACACTAATATATTCAAAATCACATGAAACTTAAATTTTGACCATTTCAACCGGCTGCCAAAATCTGAATGATAATTCACGATTTCCACTTTCCAATTTGGCGCAAATACACAGCAAAACCGTATTATATTATTTGCAATTCACCGCAAGAGAATTACAATTTAGTCCGAATTCACGCTGTTCAAATTCCCTAAATTATATTTATTAGCTTAACCCTTACACTGGTATCTTAATTTTTTGTCGTCTGCTGTTTATTTTCTATTTCCATTTTTATCATCAAAAACATGCTTTAGAATAATTTACAACATGCTTTGACAGCACTTCCAATGGAAATGATTCCGAAGTGCTGTCAAACCATGTTTTTATTGAGATATAAGGCAAGATATAAAAGCAACAGCAGACGACAATTGTTGTGTGTAGCGGTCTAAGGGTTAACCGATAAGTAAGGTTCCTTTTGCCAGTTTGATACCCATGTGACAATGTTATGGTCGCCACTGTTATTTGGTGGTATCGGTAAATGACGACACAGTCGCCGACGAATTAGCCACCAGGGGGCACCGTAAACATCCTTGAACTAAAATTAGCATATAGTTGTGTTCACTTATTTCTCTGTATGCCTCACTTATCTGTGGCTGTGGCTGTGACTGGAGAAACAGGGCTTACAGGTTTTGCGAACCGTGTAGATCCAGATCAGCCCAGTCTGATCAGGATCTGCACTGTTCGCCATTACATCAATGAAACACCTGTCAGGCTTCTTACAAGCAATATAGTTATATATATCAGGCTACAGGAGTGAGCTTCTCATTAAATGTGGCTGCGGCTGGAGAAATGAGGCTTACATGTTTTGCGAACAGTGTAGATCCAGATCAGACTGTGCATCCGCACAGTCTGATCAGGATCTGCACTGTTCGCCATTACATCAAAGAAACACCTGTCATGCGTCTTATGATCAATATAGATCGTTATTATATCAGTCTACAGGAATGAGCTTGCCATTAAATGTGACTGTGGCTGGAGAAATGAGGTTTGCATGTTTTGCGAACACTGTAGATCCAGATCAGACTGTGCATTCGCCATTACATCAATGAAACACCTGTCACGCTTCTTACGAGCAATATAGATCGTTATTATATCAGCTACAGGAGTGAGCTTGCCATTAAATGTGGCTGTGGCTGGAGAAATGAGACTTGTTTTGCGAACAGTGTAGATCCAGATCAGCCTGTGCATCCGCACAGTCTGATCAGGATCTGCACTGTTCGCCACTCATCAATGAAACACCTGTCATGCTTCTAACAAGCAATATAGATCGTCATCAGCCTTCAGTAGAAGATCAGAAGTTCAAATATCTCAAATTTCATCAGGCTACAGGAGTGTGCTATTTGATCGTGAGCTACACCGGTAACAAATCCTGTCGATTTATCCGGTCACAGCCACATTTTACAAATGATTACAAACAAGGCCGAAGTCTCATAGCAATACTACAGCTGGCACGGACGGACATAGGGGTGGAACATCTCATGGAGGAAACCAGAGTACCCAGAGAAAACTATCTTGTAATGGTGTCGCTATTGGGACCTACCCGTCGGCGCTTCATGGATTGACGGAATAAACCAATACATTTTAAGGTAATTTTGTCATTACCAGGACCATCAGCGTCAACGGAATCAACCAATCAAATTTGTTGATTCCGTCAACAACCTTTTACAGTAATGGTGTAGTTACCTGGACCTGCCTAACCAATCAGGTTGGTTGATTCCATCAATGCATGAGGCGCCAACGGGTAGGTCCAGGTATTGACGCCATCACCCTTTATACAGCAACCACAATACAAGTGAGAAGAACGTATCAGGTCGACGTTCTGTTACCTGTGTCAGAAACACCGACGTCAGTTAAGTTCAATGTTCTATTCTCGGCAATACATCTGCCAAAACTGTTTTCCGTTCGTGTACATGACGGCAATCTCTCAACGAAGAAGCTTCACAATGCCTCCGAGTCCTGTTGAAATATGGCTGTGACTGGAGAAATGGGGCTTATGACATTTGTGACCACTGTAGCTTCTGATCAAATAGCACACCCTTGTAGCCTTATAGCGATCTATATTGCTTGTTTGAAGCATGACGGGTGTTTCATTGATGGAATACAAACAGTGCAGATCCTGATCAGACTGTATGGATGCACAGGCTGATCTGGATCTACACTGATCACAAAACTTATAAGCCCAATTTATCCAATCACAGCCACATATATTCGACTACCTGGCTGCGAATATACTTAATACATTCACACAGGTGTGCTCCACATACCATAATGCCCAGATCCCTACACCATCCATATATTAACCCTTTCCCTGTTTTGCGATATTTCGACTCTTCCAAATCGAAAACATCTGAATAAAAGAACCAAATGCTTGGTCAAATGATGGTTAAATTATCTGATAGAGTAGAAAATATTGTGGGAAAAGGAGAAATTGCTTGTTACAAGCAATTTCTCCTTTTCCCACAATGTTTTCAAAAGACATCTTCTGCAGAGGCGTGAAAAGTCGTTTCTATCAGGGAAAGGGTTAAGAGTTTTGCGACCACAAGATTTAATTTGATTTAATGGTGTTTAACGGCCTGTCAACAGCTAAGGTCATTTTGGGCCGGGTCAACGAGGTCAAATCCCATATGTTAACTGTTATGGTGGGGGATAAATCAGAACTGAATATGTACACAAGAAAAAAAATAATATTCAACTCGGAAATTAGAATAACCTGACCTGTGGCCAGGTCCTCACCACACCAGTATCACTTAGCCTCACCCCCCAAAAGTAATAGGATTAGTACTAATGAAATGTCACTACATAATATGTTTGTTTGTTTATTGGTGCTTGACGGCCTATCAACAGCTAAGGTCATTTAAGGCTGGGCCAACGTGTTCGATCCTGCAATTTAACCTGCTGTGTGTGGGTGGGGGGTGTTGTGGGGGTGGGGGTGGGGGGGGGGGGGGGGGGGGGGTCCCAATATCAGAACTTAGAATATATATTCGGCCCTGAAAGTAGAATATGACAATATTTTATCAGTCAGCGTATATTCGGTCAATGCACAGCGAGTTGTCTGATATGAGTAAATGACATTATCCCGTCAACACAGTGCGTATGTGCCGAGAAACACGGTGCCGTGAAACATTTTTGATATCCAGTCAATACAATTTTTGCATTTTACAGCCGTTTGTAGGTGTTGACAGGATAAATAGAATAGTAGGTTAGTGCCGTGAATGGAAAAAAATATCTGGCGCGGCACAGAAACGGGATGTGCTCGGCAGAGCCTCGCCCATCCCGTTTCCTGAGCCTTGCCAGATATTTTTTGCCATTCACGGCACTAACCTACTATTCTCTATCTATTTTCCTTATTTCTGAACCAAAGTATATGTTGTGACCACTCATTTGAACCGTCTCGGCGAGACGGTTCAAATGAGTGGTCACAACATATACTTTTGATGAGAAATAAAGAATACTATTCTCTATATTGGCAGATCACGTAACAAATGACATAATACTTCAGCATCCTTGACAGTTCACCTGGTGCTGCTGTCGTTCACAATGACAAAATGTCAATATAGCGCATTTGTTTCATTTCCACATGCAGTTTTGTAATCAGAATAGCTGACACAAAGGCTTTCAAGTAACAGACACTCTGTTTTCATACAATATGACATGACATGTTTGACATTCTCCCTGTGCTGTAATAGTTGGCCTGTAACCAGAGGACAGAACAAACCACATATCTAATTAAGCTATTGCAGTCTAAGGATACGATCATTTTCATAAAAAAAATCTCATTATTTTCTTTATTTCTCCATGAAGATATAATTATGTTGTTACCACTCGTTGAGACGGTTCAAATGAGTGGTAACAACAAATACTTTAATGTCTTTAATGGGTTAAGTGACACGTCTTTAATGGGTTAACCCTTTCCCTGATAGACGACTTTTCACGCCTCTGCAGAAGATGTCTTTTGAAAACATTGTGGGAAAAGGAGAAATTGCTTGTAACAAGCAATTTCTCCTTTTCCCACAATGTTTTCTACTCTATCGATAATTTAACCATCATTTGACCCAGCATTTCATTCTTTTATTCAGATGTTTTCGATTTGGATGAGTCGAAATATCGCAAAACAGGGAAAGGGTTAAGTGGCACGTGCCGTTGTATCAAACAAACCGACATGTATACAGATGGTGGTGTTGTTTCTCATGTGAAAGTGATACCTATATCCAGGGATCGATTTCATCAACATTGCAAAGTATACTTATCTAGCAAAGTATACTTTGAGGGAGAAATTTTCAATTTAAGGATAAATTTATTAATTTTTATTATACTGAATTTATTACATTATCACAGCCATTTTGGCTGTGATAATGTAATAAATTCAGTATAATAATTCTGCATACTTTCAATCATCAAATATATGCAGTCGTTAGTTCTATATGAAATAATGCATTTTGGGAAAAATAAATGATTACTCCCTCAAAGTATACTTTGCTAGATAAGTATACTTTGCAATGTTGGTGAAATAGGCTACAGGTCTCCAGGTACGGAATTATTTGTTTGTTTGTTTGTTTGTTGGGGTTTAACGGCCTATCAACAGCTCAAGGTCATTTAAGGCCGGGTCAATGGGTTTAGTACTAAATCCCATATATTACCTGTACAAGTACATGTACATGTTCAAGTACATGTACAAATGGGGGGGGGGGAAATCCCGAAATCAGAACTGAATATTTAGAACAATAAAATATATATTCAGCCCTGAAATCAGAACAATCCTGATCTGATGCTAGGTCTTCGCCACACCAGAATCACTTGGCCCCCTCCCAAAAGCAGTAGGATCAGTAATAATCTTACTACTTTTATAATGGGCAATAGCCCAATTCAACTCACAGGCATCAAAAGAGCCAAAGATAAAAACCAACCACCCACCAAGGAATTAGTAATTGAGTATTGTCACTCCATCATTTCCGAAGCAATTGGATATTGCAAAATGGATATTGCAAAATGTTAATTGGGTAAAATAAAATCACACTACTGTTTACACATTAACAGACCGCAATTATTGAATAGTTTTCTTCGAAATGAAAACATGTCTTGGCATTTCATTAGAATTGTACCAAGGGGAATTAAGTAAGTAATTCAAGAGGAAATGTAGGTGAAGGTCAAATATAGATGAGGGGTTATTGATGTGCATCACTAGGAGATGAAGTTGTCCAAGTATGGTGGGTGTAGGGCCAGTAGTATTGCATATACAAGCTTGACTAAAAACCATAACCAAGGTTGACTAAAAACCTTAACCAAGGGGAATTAACCAAGTAATTCAAGAGGAAATGTAGGTGAAGGTCAAATATAGATCAGGGGTTATTGATGTACATCACTAGGAGATGAAGTTGTCCAAGTATGGTGGGTGTAGGGCCAGTAGTATTCCATATACAAACTTGACTAAAAACCTTAACCAAGGCGTGACGTGACGGTGACGCCGACGCCAACGCCGACGCCGGGGTGACAACATAAGCTCTACTTATTCTTCGAATAGTCGAGCTAAAAACGTACGTGAGGGCCAAACCAGGCAAATCGTGATTCCTATATAATGTACTGGGATATGAACGCAATACGTTGAATGGGCGTTTCCATTATGAATTCAAGGACAGTGTAAATATTTCTCAAATTAATGTGTTTCACTAATACAAGCATTTTCCACCTACATGTACACAGAGTTAAATGAGACTATAGCCACAAAATATTTGCCAACACTGGTTCTCCATGCAAATGTTATTGAAAATTACAATTTTGCACTCACTTTTTAGTCCAACAACGTTTAATGAAATGGGCCCCAGGTTAGCATGTTAAGTAGATGCCAGATATATTCCACTATAAAACTGTGCTTATCATAGGACAATATCTATGGATGTGACTGGAGAACGGGGCTAATGGGTTTTGTGACAAGTGTAGATCCAGATCAGCCTGTGCATCCGATAGTCTGATTAGGATCTGCAGTGTTCACCATTCCATCAATGAAACAATCGTCATTTTTCTAACAAGCAATATAGATCAGTAGCCTATTTCACCAACATTGCAAAGTATACTTATCTAGCAAAGTATACTTTGAGGGAGACATTTTAAATTTAAGGATAAATTTATTAATTTTTATTATACTGAATTTATTACATTATCACAGCCATTTTGGCTGTGATAATGTAATAAATTCAGTATAATAATTCTGCATACTTTTAATCATCAAATATGTGCAGTGGTTAGTTCTATATGAAATAATGCATTTTGGGGAAACTAAATGATTACTCCCTCAAAGACACACAAGCCTCATTTCTCCAGTGACAGCCACATTATATGATAAGGAAAGTTACTTACACTTAACAAAGTAATTAATAATCCATAATGCTGAACTCAATGTCAACAGTCAACAATTCTGAACAGAGCCGTCATATCCAAAACCAGGAATTGCTACATACACATAAAGGCATCAACCCTTAGAATGCTGAATTAATTTGTGTCGTCTGCTGAATATTTTTTATTTTTCCATTTTTCTCATCAAAAACTTGGTTTGGCAGCACTTTAGAATCATTTCTAAAATGCTGCGAAACCACGTTTTTACTGAGAGAAAAGACAAAATTCCCGCATCCTAAGGGTTAAAAACATCGCCAGTGACTGCCACTGTATATGTGTTAGGTTTCCACAAGAACACGAGACTGATACGCAATAACCAGGAACGTACGTACATCCACAATATTCCAACAAAACTGGGATCATTGCATATTTTCAACCAGTACTAGTGCTTACCCAATTGCACATCTGACAACCTATCAACACCGCACTAAATTCTTCCATAGAGTATTCAATGATTAGACAGCGAACAGTGTCGAGCCTGATCAGACTGATCGCATGGGAGATCAATTGGGTGACTTTTGCCAGAATACGGTGCATATACATTGTACTGTATTAATATATATCTGACTTCTGTGCACCACATTAAGTAATATACCACAGACGGATGATAAGAATGTTTCTGTATCTTAGATTTTACGCTCCCACACATTGTACATGTATACAGAGCTCCAGATAAGCTGCGTATTTGCTTAAATACCCAATTAAAATTGTCAAAAACCCAATTGAAATCAGAAGTAGCGAGTACCAAAAAGCAATACAAAATTTCTAATGAAATGCCAAGACATGTTTTCATTTCGAAGCAAACCATTCAATAATTGCTGTCTGTTGATGTGTATTAAAACAGTAGTGTTGATTTGATTTTACCCAATTAAATTGCTTCAGAAATGATGGAGTGACAATACTCAATTACAAATTCCTTATCTGGAGCGATGTGTATATGTCATAGACTCGTACTGAACCAGAACACATCACCAGGTTTGACTGATTGATTGATTGATTGCGGGTTGTTTGATGTGTTGATTGATTGATTGACTGATTGATTGGGATTGTTACATTGATTGGGGATTGTGTGATTGATTGATTTATGGATTGGCTGATTGTGTTTGTTAGATTGATTGATTAGTTGATTGATTGGATTGTTTGATTGATTGGGGATTGTTTGATTAACTGATTGATAGGGATTGTGTGATTGATTGGCTGATTGTGATTGATTAGTTGATTGTTTGGTTATTTGATATATTGATTGATTTGGTGATTGATCAATTGATTGATTGATTGATCAATCAAGTGATTGGGGACTGAAGTCAGTGTATTGTAAATATACTACTGTGACCACACAAGAGTTTGTTTAACCCATTACAGATGGGATACACTTTTAGTAGTATGAACCTTTTGAGAGAAAAATATCCCTATTTTCTTTATATCCTTTGGAAAGTATATGTTGTTACCACTCATTTGAACCGTCTCAACGAGGCGGTTCAAATGAGTGGTAACAACATATACCTTTATCGATGAATGAACAAAATAATGAGATTTTTTCAACAAAAATCAGAGTATCCTCAGCATGAAATGGGTTAACTGTTATGTTTTGGAATCTGAACGGCTATGTTGGGATTTGCATTTTAACCCATAGAAGGCGGGAACCGAAAATTGTCGTCTGCTGTTGTTTCTTATTTTGTATATTCTCTCAATAAAAACATGGTTTGGCAGCATTTTAGAATCATTTCCATTGGAAATGATTCTAAAGTGCTGTCAAACCATGATTTTGCTAAGAAAAATGGAAAATACAAAATAAACAGCAGACGACAAATTTTTATTTATTTACTTTTGATTGATTGACAGATTGATTGAATATGGTTTAGTCACGTTACAGGTCAAAGGGGTTATTCAGGCTTATTGTATCCAGATATGCGATGGCTGCATCAATGTAACCAACAAACGGGGAATTGAACATTTTCTGATTCACCGCTGGCTCACTAGTTATATTGCGTCATATCACACGCGGCTGATGATTTATTAAGATGCAATCAGACAAAATATTCCAGCTTTCACAGATACCGATTTCCATCTTCAGAATGTGAAAACGATAAACGATAAACAGACCCCAGAGTGGCGATCAAAGTTTTGGGCACTAGGAACCCCGCAGTGGCCAAATCCTACCTAAAGCTCCCCAATGTACGTAACAAGAAGCACCCTTACTGTAGGAGATGAAATTTAAACCAACGAACAAACTCCCGGCAATTCCACCACCACCGAATCAGCCTCCACAACAGCCATTCCGAGGAATGTTACCCATATGGGAGGCTCCACTGGGCAAAACCACCATGACGTGGAAAGAGCCGACAAAACCCACTAAGTACTTAGGGACTTAGACAGGAACCTCCAGAAATTCATTAGCCAACTGAAAACCATCATAAACTGTATCGTGTGTTCGAGGTCCAGAATCATAGACTGGGAATTCGAACTCATAGTACAACTAGGAATAAGGAGCAGGCCAGACAAATACGGAGCCAAAGCACCACGGCCGTCCAATACCACCTCGAACCGGCTTCCTCCAGGAGGAACAGGAAGAGCTAGATCTCGAGGAGCCGGAGGAACCAAAAACAAAATATGTACACCAGGATAACGAACCCACGAACACCCCGGGTCAGAAATGGGTTGCTACCCCGGTTGCCCGGTACCCGGTGCCCCGGTGGACCCAGGTGCCCCGGGTGCCCTGGTGCCCGTAACAACCCAAAAACGGCCCACCTCTCCTGCGAGAGTTTAGGGTACGTTTGTGAACGGCCGGGTCGAATGTGATCAACACCTGCCGCCCAAGCTAACCCTAGACAGGCAAGTCATCTACCACATTTACGTGGAATCTTGATTCAATCAGAAACTGTACTGTATCGATCCATAAATAGTATATGTTACTGCCCAAGCGAGTATACTACATGTTTAAGAAGAAACCCTCGAAAAACTAACCCCATCCAGACCTACGACTTGAGTATCCGATCCTCCGACGATTACGTGAACACGTTAGAACGAAGACCAAACCGACAAGACAAGAACGTCTTCCTACCGGAAGCTGCAGGCGGTCAGGGAGAGTTGGTGCCGGGGGCACCGGTGTTAAACCGGTGCCCCGGTAGCTGCCCGGTGGCCCAGGAGGGCTGCCCTGGTGCCCGGTGCCCGGTGTTAAACCGGTGCCCGGTAGCTGCCCGGTGCCCGGTGGTGCGGTGCCGGTGCCCGGTTCGGTGACGGTGCCCGGTTCGATGACCCGGTGCGGTGTGCCCGGCCCGGTGACCGGTGCCCGGTGACATAACCGGTGCCCGGTGCCCGGCTGCCCGGTGCCGGTGCCCGGTGACATAATGCCCGGTGCCCGGTGAATAACCGGTGCCCGGTGCCGGTGACATAACCGGTGTCCGGTGCCCGGTGCCCGGTGCCCGGTGACATAACCGGTGCCCGGTGCCCGGTGCCCGGTGACATAACCGGTGTCCGGTGCCCGGTGCCGGTGCCGGTGCCCGGTGCATAACCTGGTGCCCGGTGCCCGGTGCCCGGTGCCCGGTGACATAACCGGTGCCCGGTGCCCGGTGCCCGGTGCCCGGTGACATAACCGGTGCCCGGTGCCCGGTGCCCGGTGCCCGGTGCCCGGTGACATAACCGGTGCCCGGTGCCCGGTAACATAACCGGTGCCCGGTGCCCGGTGCCCGGTGCCCGGTGCCCGGTGCCCGGTGATATAACCGGTGCCCGGTGCCCGGTGCCCGGTGACCGGTGCCCGGTGACCGGTGACCGGTGCCCGGTGCCCGGTGCCCGGTGCCCGGTGCCCGGTGCCCGGTACCCGGTGCCCGGTACCGGGCGCCTCTACTGAGAGAGGCTGGGTCAGCTTCAACCGGGTGATATATTATCAAGAACCGGCCGAACCGCCCTTGTGATAGGTATAGCTCTATGGGAACCGGGTGATATGAGATCAGTACCGGACCCAGCAGCCCAGTATCCCCTGCATGGATCACCGGCCTATCACCTGAGCAAAGTTTCGAGTCAGAGAACCTGACCGAACTTTCTCAACGGAACCAGATCCCCCCGATGGGGGATCCATCTGGCACACCTCCGAAGCCTTACCAACCTCGGAAGGCCCCACCGCTCCCAAGAGCTGGAAAGCGGCCACAGACTACTTAGAACGTGAGATATGGGTCCTACGATACCCATCCTTACCCCACGTCGTATCCGTCCAACGGACAGACAACTCACATGGCCTCTCCTTGCAACACCCGCCACAGGCATAAGCACCTGTCCTTATGGGTGTCCCACGGAGAAGTCATGTGCCCACAAGCAGAGCGTAATTGCGGCATGCTAACCGGTATTGTAATACAAAACCCGATAGAATACCCCGCAATACGCTACAAAAAATGTGTCACGGGAACGAATCCACTAAGGGACGAACCCGTTAGGGTACGAAAAAAACGTACACGCGAACCGCGAAAATACGTGACACAGAATAAAAGACAGTGAAAAACCCCAAAAAACGCAATGGAGAATAATCACGCAACACGAATGAGTGATAGTAATATGTACTGAACAATATCAAATGACAAATAAGGTACAATACACGGCAGAAATTCAAAATTCGAACGAAATTATGGGAGATACAAAATATACCTGCCCCTGTATAGCGTCCTAAAAATAATAGGAGGAGTCTAAATAGCGGACTAGCCAATTGGCTGTGGGTAGAGCGGAATGGTCTATGGTGGGTTATTTGAGTGATTAGAGTAGGCAGATTTTTATTATTAGGACGATTTCATAGCAACCTATCAGTTTGCAACCATTCAGGTTAGTTTGAAGACATAAAAATATCTAACTTCAATCCCTCATTGTGCTACTTATCTGGATCCCAATATAAAGATACAATTCATGTACCAGAATGCTGGAATTTTTTGTTACGGTCCTGATGCTGGATCGACTAAACACGTCATGAGACGCTCGACTATCATCTGACATGGCAAATGATTAACCTTTATTGACTTTAGACAATGTTGGGTGAAACTTGGAGCAGTGCGGAGAGTGGTATGTGCACTTTAGTGGAAAGCGTAAGATCTGCATCTATAAGCATGTACACAAAGTTCCAAATCAATCCTTTATGAAGTTGCAGGGCTATAAGTTTATTTTAGTATTTTACTCTAGCATTGATTATGTGGGTAGTAGGACCTATGAGTTATCTGCAGAATTGATGATGATAAACGTGCAGATGCGGATGCACAGGCTGATCTGGATCTACAGTGGATGGAACCGTTGGCCCGGCTTTAAATGACCTTAGCTGTTGATCGGCCGTTAAACACCAATAAATCAAATCAAATCGACATAAATCAAAGCATGAACCATGGAAACAGATCAGCAATGATCGACGGCCAAATATGCTCGTGTAAAACTGCTGCGATGTCTATAATGAAAGATTGCAGCAAATTGCATCAATAAAACCTGCAATCTGCTAACGCAGGCCAATACGGCGCCAATACGCGAGGAATATAAACCATGACCTGTGTTTCCTGGCATGTAGATAAATGTCTTAATTAGCAATTAAGTCTTAATAGGTCTTAATTATATAGGTAAGCAAACCTGGCATCTGTCATTAATTGTTTATTTCTCTTAATTTGTATGTTAGAATTGTCGATTTTGGACAGAAATTGACGATACGAAATTAGTAATTATATCTCCGTTTCCTGTAACCCGACCGACCAGCTAAAAACGGTGCGACCCGATTTTTTTGTTATTTCAATTTCGTTTACAATTTTTTTTTTTTTTTTTTTTAAATTTATTTTTACACTTTTTTTTTTTCTTTTTTTCAATTTAGTGCTACAGTCGGTTAAAAGGGTTAATATAATCTCTGGCCCTAAATGGCATACATGTTCATACAACAACACATACAGCAATTGACATACTTTTATTGCAAGACTTGCAATATTGAATTTAAAAATTATTCATATTAAAAAGGTACAATATTTTAACACTTGCAATGCAAGTGTTAAAATATTGTACCTTTTTAATATTAATTAATAATTTTTAAATTCAATATGTCATGTGACAGAAAAAGAAATTGCCTACCGACCGACCCACTTCTAAAATTCTGGGTCGGGTTACAGGAAACAAACAATTTTTTAAAATAATAATAATAATAATAGACTTTATTTTAAGAGGGTTACACATTTAGTTTCAAACTAATCTTCCATGAGGCCCTCAAGGACGGCCTAAGTGTACTTGAATATAGAGCATGTAAGTATTTACAGTGATATTCAAACCATTGCCCGTCCAACTGGAACTTTTGACCCATTATCACATCCAAAATACACCTTTACAGGTATGAAAGTACTAAAATATTTTATTTTTGGTATTTCTCAATGAAAGTAAATGTTGTGACCACTCATTTGAACCGTCTCGACGAGATGGTGGTCCCCGACATATACTTCCAAGCATGTGTAAAGAAAATATTTAGTATTTTCCACAAACTGGATGGCGTATCCTTGGCGTGAAATTGATTGAAGGTACATGCCCACTCAGTAGGCACAAAATGTTCTTTATAGAAATTAAATAAGTGTATAATTGCGTCACAGTTCCACCAGTTCTAAAAAATATGAGTGCCCGCTATATATATAATACAGATACATTTGTATAATCATTTAGTAATATTTATTTTACTGATCGTGACTCGCGGTGGCATCAGGTTATTTTCATTATTATATAAAAAAATTATATTTCGACAGGTTATAAAGTATGATAATTGAACATCAAAAAAATAAATACCGGTACAGAGAATAAATAGTGATGTCCGTTAACATTTTAAGGAAACACGGTTATCGCCCCTGATATCAGTGTGGAAATTTACGTTGGATGTAAAATAAAATGTACAATACTGCCAATCAATACGTGGGGTAATGGTGAATTAATGTTTATTTTGCCAGAAAATGTCTCAGATGATGTCTCTTGATATAAAGAACAGTTTGTACCTACTGAGTGGGCATGTATCTTTAATACAAAATGTGTGGGTGGATATAAGTTATAATTTAGAATAACTATGGTATACTCAAGTATGGACTATTGAAAAAAGACCTACATTATACGAGACAAGCCACGTGATTTTGTACCCAAGAAGATTTGCGATTTTTCGTGAAAAATATTTAGAGACACGTACTGTGGTACTTGTAAATGACGTCGAGAGTGGACAAAATTTTCAGAGCAAATGCGGAATTCTATTCCTATTTGCTGTGAACATTTCGTCAACTTTCGACGTATTGAATTTGAAATCTGGGGGGTATAATACCTCTTTAGATACAAAAGTTATCTGCGAGATGTCACCACACTTGGCGGGCGTCTGTACGTGGAGGGTACGACAGAGTAAACAGCGGCAGGGTAGGCCGGTGATCGTCTAGTGTGTTAGGTATGCCGGCTGGTCTGGCCCACACAAGGATATCCCAGATTAGCGTAGATGTGTTTAGTCTACTTTCATCTTGAGACTAATAGTTGTCATTCAAACAAAATCTTTACCTGGTGTTGAAGACAGGCAAAATTTTATACTTTTATATAAGCTCATAAGCAACTAGAAAATGTGAAAAAAACCAAGAGGGAGATACGGTAATCCATGGCTCGGTGTCAAACAATGCCAATATACAATACACAGCAAAATGATACCGTTAAATCCTGAAAGTAAAATGGGATAAAAAACAGATTTCTTTCACTTTAACATCCATCCCATGGTGTTGGCGCCCCACGAGACACGCTATATACAAGTGGATGTTATGTTACGGTGATAATTATGAGTAAGGCTGTTAACATTTCACTATTGGCAATCATTCTATACTAGATCAGTGGGTCGTGTATCATAGCTGAAACTGAATGATACTAATGTAGGGAAAGTGAAACTGATGGTTTGGGCCACATATCAGTATAACCAAATGCAGTAGATGCAGAGCACCAGTAGCCTATTTCACCAACATTGCCAAGCATACTTTTCTAGCAAAGTATACTTTGAGGGAGAAATTTTCAATTTTAGGATAAATTTATTCATTTTTATTATACTGAATTTATTACATTATCACAGCCATTTTGGCTGTGATAATGTAATAAATTCAGTATAATAATTCTGCATACTTTTAATCATGAAATACATGCATTTGTTAGTTCTATTTGAAATAATGCATTTCAGGAAAAATAAATGATTACTCCCTCAAAGTATACTTTGCTAGAAAAGTATACTTTGCAATTTTGATGAAATCGACTACAGATAAGCTGCGTATTTGCTTAAATACCCAATTAAAATGGTCAAAAACCCCATTGAAATTAGAAGTAGCGAGTATCAAAAAGCAATAAAAAAAGTATGGTACCTTTATCATGCTGCAGAAAACAATAAACAGACCGACCACAAATATAGCATCTTTTTTCTTATTTTCCATGAAAACACATCTTGGTATTTCATTAGAATCGTCTCCTCGGTCCCAGTAATGACACCATCACTAGACAAATATTGAGACCCCATCCCATTTCCACTTTCCTCACAGCCTCCCATCCTCCCCGACCCCATTCATTTGCTATTAAAATATCGCCAATGTTCGACGCAATTTACAAAAAATATCATAGCTTTTGTAAATATTTTTATGAAAGATCGCTCATCTTCTTAGGTACAAAATCACATGGATTGTCTCATATATGACTATCTGTGTACAAATCATTCGCCGCAGACATGAAACGTGCACATACGGACTATGGCTGTCAAAACCACTCGCGTACCCACACCAGTTAAACATCTACATTACATAAGGGACACATGTTATCCTGGCCAGAACCTGTGTATAAACATCTGTTATGTATCGGCAGCCATGTTTTCCCATAATGCACTGCATGGTTCCATCTGTTGGCACAACACGGTTATCCAGGAGGAATATTAACTCATTGCTTGCTAGCGTGAAAATATCCGCCAAACAAATTAGGAGTATATGTTTTATTTCTCTCTGTAAATATGTCTTGAAATTTCATTAGAATTGAGTCTCAATTCTAATGAAATTCCAAGACATACTCATGATATTTACGGGGAGAAATAAAAGAAAATATAATGAACTGTCATCTGCTATTTTTGAACTATTTATAGCCCACAAGTTTCCCAGCATGCAAAGATGCAGATCTATTTCCTGATTGGTAGTAGTGAGCAGTATGAAATAATGAAATAGAACAGAACAACAAACTTAACTCTTTGCAAGCTGGGAAACTTGTGGGCTATAAATAGTTGAAACTAGTGGACAAAAATTCATCATAGTTTCCCAGCATGCAAAGAGTTAAGTTTGTTGTTGTTCTATTTCATTATTTCATACTGCTCACTACTACAAATCAGGAAATACCGTAGATCTGCATCTTTGCATGCTGGGAAACTTGTGGGCTATAAATAGTTCAAAAATAGCAGATGACAATTCATTATACAAAATTCCATGACGTGTCTCATATTGGAGGACACACCAGGGACTGGGTAGAGCAGGCAACATTCCAGCCACAGATGTCTCGTTAGCAGACAGTCCCAGGTGCCAGGTAAATAATGATAATATAGCAGATAAACATGTCTCATAGCACCAATGGGATTTTATTTACCCAAATATGAAAATATACAGACAGACCAGAGTAATTTGCCAATGGAATTCTCCAATGGAATTGATTCTCAAGTGCAATCAAACCATGTTTTAATGGAGTTGAATCTAAAATAACAGTATACGACAATTTTTACTTCCCACATTCTCAGGGTTTACCCTGGAAATGCGGGAAACGAAAATAGTCGTCTGCTGTTGTTTCATATTTTGTCTTCTTAATTCTTCCATAAAAATATGGTTTGAGAGCACTTTAGATTCTAAACTGCTGCCAAACTATGTTTTTCTTGATAAAAATGGAAAAACAGCAGACGGCAAAATTTAATTCAGCATTGTAAGGGTTAAGACTTACCTGGGGTCATATATGCATTGCCGGAGGTAAATTATCTCATCCAATCTGTGGTAGTCTAAACATTTATGCAGAAACAGATCAACGCACTGCCTGCACAATTATAAATATCGCGGAAACAGATCGGGAAACAGATCGCGCAAACTTTGCAACTATAAATACCATTATGAGATACACACTCTATGTCGTTGTCATCTCGTACTTGATGGTAGTTAGCTTACATGTATACCGTAATGATTTTAGTAGACGCCCATGCTCTAACAAATGCCCCCGCCCCCGCCCCCGCAGTTAGATAACGACCAAATTTTTGATTTTCACGAAATTAGTGCCTCTAATTAAACGCCCAGCACACACTTGTATAAAACTCTTTGCATGCTAGCAGCGACACTAACAGCCAACAAATTACGAGTATGTTTCTTACCTCTCTCTGTAAATATGTCTTGGAATTTCATTAGAATTGAGTCCAGTCTAAGGAAGCATTTTTCTTATTTCTCACTGTAAATATGTCTTGAAACTTCATTTGAATTCCGTCCTTCGGACTCAATTCTAATGAAATTCCAAGACATATTCATGATATTTACATGGAGAAATAAAAGAAAATATAATGAATTGTCGTCTGCTATATTTGAACTATTTATAGCTCATAAGTTTCCCAGCATGCAAAGAGTTATAGGTGGGAATTTGCCGTTCAACCTTCCAAACCTGGACGGACATAGAAGTCATACATATTAACTCTTTGCATGCTGGGAAACTTGTGGACTATAAATAGTTCAAAACTAGCGGACAAAAATTCATCATATTTTCTTTTATTTCTCCTTGTAAATATCATGAATGTCTTGGAATTTCAAGTCCTGAGGACTCAATTCTAATGAAATTCCAAGACATATTTACAGAGAGAAAAAAAACATATAGTCCTAATTTGTTTGGCAGATATTTTCGCCGCTAGCATGCAAAGAGTTAATGGCAGTAACGAGTAGAAGGACGAGTAGAAATGAAGGACGAGTAGAAATTCTCAGTTTTCTAATGTAAATTTATTATTTTTGCCATCTCTGTCGAAGTAAAGATGAGTGAAAATTTTAACAATTTTCGTGCCCTGATTTTTGCACATGTATGATGTATTGAAATATAAAAGAAATCCTTCAAGGGATATATGTATAGAAGACATAGAAGTTCTGACAGAATTGAGAAACTCCGGCAGCCTTCTTCACTGGACCCATGGACGGACAGACGGTTAGCTTGATTGTGTATTTTATTATATACCTACCCATGAAATACATAGTTATACGATGTAAATAAAAGTCATATGTTCTCATCGATGAAATAAACAACTTCCGGTGAAAATACGACTACTTCCGCTATCTATATTCAATACGCGCATCTGCAGTGCCGGACTGCAAATAGGCTGCAAATAGGCTGCAAATACATATTCATTACCGTATACAGTCTAAAAAACTGCTAATTTCCATGGAGCGGTATATAATAAATAGAATATTCATATTTTTGCAAGGAATACGACATATATGTTCATCTCGTGGTGTGAAATGTCCATATTTCACTCGTGCCTAACAGCACTCGTGAACTATGGACATTTCATACCACTCGATGAACATATATGTCATATTCGTTGCAAAAATATGAATATCTTCTATATATTCGGAATACACTTTTGGGTGTATGAAAATTTTGAAGAAAAAAAGATTTTCAAATTTTTCTTTTTTCTCGATGAATGTATATTATGTATCACCACTCATTTTGGATACTTCTATTGGGGTAAACTGTCATACGAATATGCTGTTTTGGCCACTTCTATGGTGGGTAAATGAATATGTCCTGAATCTGATGTTTAGATGCTTCTATGGGGAGTAATATATGTCATGCGTACCTGCTATTTGGAGTCCACTTCTACCGACATTTGTCTAAATATCTCCGTGTCTAAAGGAAGAATCAAACACAGATTCCTATGATCATTACATAACATTGTCTGATGGTGACGTCAACCACATACCACCAACAATTACCATTAAATCACAAAACACGATTATTATTTGACACAGTACACCAGTACACTGTCTTTAATCTAGCAATTGGAACAGTTCTGTTTATTTTGTCTTGCAACTATTCTATCTATAGTCTCATGCATAATAGTTATATTTTGTGTGTAAATTCCGTGTGGACACCCTTAAAATAGATATTATACCGAATTAACACTATACCGGTATTGGTTACAAGACACTATAAAATTCTGCTGTTAATTATACCTCCATTCAAACATTTAAATGTCTCGTGTATTTTAATCCAGTTTAAATATCGTAGAAGTATGTGTTTAAGTCAGCTGACTTCCAGATAAGCTGGAAATGGTGGCTATATAAATATGAACTTATTTCCGCCAACACAAATCTTCACAATAATTTAGGTAACCTATCTAAATACATGGATACAATACTTTTTATCGAAAAAATCTGATTATTTTGTTTATTTCTACATAAAAGTATATGGTGTTACCACTCATATGAACCGTCTCGTCGAGACGGTTCATATGAGTGGTAACAACATATAATTTCGAACAGAAACAAAGAAAATAGCGGAAAAAATTCTCAAAAAATTTCATACTACAATGTACTGTGATTGTCTCCCACCTATAATGGGTTCATTGTAAAGCACACAACTTCTATATATATTCACAGAGAAATATAAATATTTCCAAACTGATCACGCATAAATCCTGTTGGTAATTTGAAACACCAAACTAGTAGTCCCAACAGTGAATGAATGGCCGAACACTCGCCACGATTTATCACTACTTATCCGTCCACTTGGAGATAATCTCTGATAGTTAATGGCTGGCAAATGACTTATTGGCTGAGGTAAGTCTTCAATATTCGATCACCAATCTTGGGGAACTGATTTGTGGCCGTGACTGGCGAAATGTGGCTTATCGGGTTTGCGATCAGTGTCGATCCAGATCAGATTGTGCATCCGCACAGTCTGATCATGATCTGCACTGTTCGTCATAATCCATCAATGAAACTAGACATTATGTTTGTAAAACATGAATATGCCCCTGTGGCATTCTGGGGGCTGCCGTTTCACTAAACTTCGTACGACTAAAATGTTCGTAAGTGCAAAATTATGATATTCTGTAAATCTCAAATTAACAATGTTTTCTTGTAAACAATTATTGGCTTTACATTTATTGAGCATAGGCTGCATACGCAGCCTATGTTCAATAAATGTAAATCCATCAATTAAAATTTCCAGACGATCCTAAATTTGCACTTACGAACATTTTAGTCGTACAAAGTTTAGTGAAACGGCCCCCTGTACTCTAACTGGACTTTTCGACGTAAATGTACACGGACGGACAGACGGAACCGCCAGAGCAATGCAATATATGCACCTCTTGCTATAGCATTGGGAGCATAACAACTGTCACGCTTCCAACAAGCAATGTACATTGTTATCAGGAAGGATCTGGAAAATAATAACATCACTTGTAGAACGCACATGAAGACTTTCTACAGCCCTAATAAGCCAATAATATTCCAGCCCCGCTAAGTGGTGGTACAGGGCCCCAGATAAGCTGCGTATTTGCTTAAGTACCCAATTAAAATTGCCAAAAACCCAATTGAAATCAGAAGTAGCGAGTATCAAAAAGCAATCAAAAATTTGTGGTACCTTCATCATGCTGCAGAAAACAATAAACAGACCACAAATATAGCATATTTTTCTTATTTTCCATGAAAACAAATCTTGGTATTTCATTAGAATTGTCTCCAAGGAGACAATACCAACACATGTTTCCATTCTGAAGAAAAATATTCAGCAATTGCTGTCTGTTGATGTGTATATAGTAGTGTGATTTGATTTTACTAAATCAATTTTTCAGAAATGATGGAGTGACAATACTCAGTTACAAATTACTTATCTGGAGCTATGGTGGTACATGAATCACATCTGTGTATTGCGCTGACTAAACTGTTTGTACCAGCAGCGACTGTCGACAATTACTACAACAGACTAAGTAATTGACTCACTGTCTCGTATAGCAGGGGTATCATATGTTGGGCTGGTCGACTAATTATGCTGGCTGATTAATAAGGAAATATCTCGCTGATCAATTATATGATATATACGGTAAGACAATTTATGCATAGTACTATAAAGGAACACCAAGCATTCTCATTGTACCAACACACAATAATCCAGGGATTCCGCTGGCGATCGCCACTTTCGCAATTGGCGATAAAAATAAACAATTGGCGATAAAAAATGACAATTGGCGATAAAAAATGACAATTTTCGAGAACAAAAATAAAAAAAAAATCCAAATAATGTGTGCTTTCTAAGGCAGACATTATACAACAACAACAACAACTAGACATTATGTTTGTAAAACATGGATATGCCCCCATACTGGCATACTGGACCCTAACTAGAGATTGTGTGTAAATAAAGAAAACTTTAAATTTACACAAATTGCAAAGTCAGGCATCACGTATTTATCATAATATTAATAAACAAGGATGGACAAGGAAGAATTGTGGTTACAATAAATGTCTTAACACATCCAACCATCACACCACAGAACAAGCCACAAACACTCCCCCTACACCGCCGTTATCAGATGTAGTGCCAGGGTTGTCAGTTCCAAGCAAACCCACATCACTAGAGCAACACATTTCCTGCAGAAGACACAATTATCTGACGGACAAGAAAAATACTATTTTTCTTATTTCTCACCGAAAGTATATGTTGTTACCACTCAGTTGAACCGTCTCGTCAAGACGGTTCAAATGAGTGGCAACAACATACACCACCGCTGGCAGTAATCTTTCCAAGTTGTAAAAACTTCTTAACATCTATTAGCGCAATATCAACTGGTAATCAAGCAGTTTGGGCTGAGCCTGAGATGTAGCACAGCTCAGGCTCATCCATGAAGCTGCTGGCTTTCTTTAAAGAACACAATTCAAGAGTTTTGTAACAGATACATTGACAAATATTGGCAAAATTAGCACAGGCGGTGGTGTATATTTTCATTGAGAAATAAAAGAAAACAGAAAATTCTGATACCTGTGGGTTATTTATCTACAAACATTATTCAAGTTATAAGTCTTTAAAATAAGAAGATATTAAAATTCATACTTTTATTGAGCAGTAAAAATAAACATGAACTTAATTGTTATTGGCATTCACTTCAGCCATTATTTACCTTATCCGAAGGGTGTTCAACTCTGGTCAATCAGTCTTGACCTTATGTTGCTGTCTTAATCCTGATAGGCTGGGAGATTAACGCATAGCGGCATTAAATACATTCCTTAACCCTTTTCATGCTGAGGATACGCCATTATGTTTGAGGAAAATCCTAAATATTTTCCTTCTATGCGCTCAGAAGTATATGTCGCGACCACCATTTGAACCGTCTCGTCGAGACGGTTCAAATGAGTGGTCACAACATATACTTTCATTGAGAAATAACAAAAATAAAATATTTAATAAATTTCATACCCGTAAAGGTGTATACCCGTAAAGGTGTATTCTGAACGGAATGGGTCAAATACATTCCTGAACACTACATTTGTATATGACTAAGTACTGGACTGTGTACATCGGGCAGAGGCTGACAAAATGGGGCATGTGGCATTTATAACAATCCCAGATCCTGATTTGCTAACATTCCACCAATCTGATAGGGATCTACCATATTTATTCTAATACTAGCCCCTCGACAAATCCACTCATCCGCTCTGATTAGCGAGTGAATTTTCAATCTGGACGAGTGGTTATTTGAAAAGAGACATCATATGAACCATCTTGACGAGACGGTTCATATGAGTGAAAACATCATAATTATGCTTTTATGGAGAAACAAATACAATAATAAATTATTTTACAATTTTACATTTGTGAATCCTAGACAGTATGACAAGTTAAATGATGCCTTTCTATTTTGCTCATTTCTCAATGGTTGTGTTTTGACCGCTCATCATTTGAACTGTCTTTTTTTTTTTAATCATATACGTAGACCCTGTGTAGCATGTGGACTAAGTAGGTGTACAGGGATTCCGCTGGGGAAAAAAAAAATCGCCAAAAAAAAAAGAAAGGAATAACCAATACGATAAAAATAAACAATAGGCGATAAAAAATTACAATGTTCTTTAAATCAATTTTTTTTTTTTTTTATTGCGAAAGTGGCGATCGCCAGCGGAATCCCTGGGTGTATTTATGCGGACTGGTCAACTTTCTGCTGGTTTCTGCACCGGCAGTCACTGGCCCGGGTTTCTGCTATTTCCCCCCTAGTATTTACCTTCTGGCAAAGATGACAAATTAAATTCCGATATTGAGAAAATAACATAGCCAGGTCGTTAGTATGAAACCTTGTATCAAGCTTGTATCCAACCAAGTTGTATTTGTGAACCAGCCCGTACAGTTGTGACCACCAATTTGAACAGTTGTGTGTATGTTGTATTGTGTTTGAACACTCTTTTAATGCATATAACTGCCTTTCGCAGTGTATTAACACAGTGTATTAAAAATCATAATACACTAGTGTAATAAATATGCAAATGAATACAGAAAACATGAAAATTATTATGTGGTCAGTGTATGGGGTTGTGCTTATGTAATAAAGAGAATCTAACACCCGTGTTGATTTAATACGAATTGTGGATCGAGTTTGAAAGTAGGAAGCATCCTTGAAATTACATTCAATTGCCACACTTTTACACTATACCATTGCACATCCCTGGCTATAATGCCACCACGGAACCCGATAATGACACATGTAAACATGACCACATATGTTATCAATTTATTTCATTAACTCCCATAATCTCTTCAGTATTATACCCAATTATACGGCTGGCAATAACGACCAGTGAATTTCAATATCTAATCCACAGTCAACATTATAATTGGGCTGCTGGTTGGTAAAAGGGAACTTACAATGTTTGTGACCAGCATAGTTCCTAATCTGCTTGACAATTCGGCCCGATGACACTTTGTCCCTCGACTCTTCGGCCTGTAGTGATTGACATTTTGGCCCGACAAGATGAAATCACAAAAATTCTCAAAATTAGTGGGGGGCACGTATACTAGGATGAATACGGTATGTAGATTTTCGCATCAGTAACTGGGTATAACCGTGGATGTTAATTGGGTGTTATGATATGAGACCCCCATATAAGCCCTGATCAGTATAAATTAACCACCGTGTGGCAGTAACAGATATACATGTAGTGACTTTGATTTGATGGTGTTTAACGGCCTGTCAACAGCTAAGGTCATTTTAGGCCATGTCAACGAGGTCGAATCCCATATATTACATGTTGTGATGAGGAGAAAATCCCAAAATCAGAACTCGATAAAAGATATATTCCACCCTGAAATTAGAATAAGCTGACCAGGTGCAAGGTCCTCACCACAGCAGTCACTTATCCCCACTCCCTAAATGAAATAGGATTAGTAATACTCTTATTACTTTTATAATGAAATAGGATTAGTAATACTCTTATTACTTTTATAATGAAATAGGATTAGTAATACTCTTATTACTTTTATAATGGGTATAACTGGATTCAACTTTCAAGTACAAGAAAGCCAAAAATGTACCTGGGCCGGTTGTTCAAAACATCAGTTAGCTTAACGGACTGTTAAATCCTTAACTGAATGGTTAAAATCTCTGTTTTGTTCAAAACATCAGTTAGCTTAACGGACTGTTAAATCCTTAACTGAATGGTTAAAATCTCTGTTTTAACAGAGATTTTAACCATTCAGTTAAGGATTTAACAGGGCCCGGTTGCTCAAAACATCCGTTAGCTTAACGGACTGTTAAATCCTTAACTGAATGGTTAAAATCTCTGTTAAAACAGAGATTTTAACCATTTAGTTAAGGATTTAACAGTCAGTTAAGGATTTAACAGTCCGTTAAGCTAACTGGTGTTTTGAACAACCGGGCCCAGTCCGTTAAGCTAACTGATGTTTTGAACAACCGGGCCCTGACGGTCAAACCAGAGATATCGGGATTCCGTTAAGGATGCAACCCAATGTTAATGTACCCGTCACATGCCCCCAACCAACCGCCCACAACAGATATACAGGTCTCGTTATCTCGAAGTCGAATGGACTTATGAAAATATATCGACATATCCGAACTTCGAGATAACAATTCGGCAAATTTCTCGAAAAGAAATCCGATCAAAATTGCTTCAGAAATGCCCCTTTACTTTATTTCCAGGTTTTCATAAATTGCGCACTTTCTTTTTTACACAATGCGCATGCGTATGTTACTAAATATATTGAATACGCTATACAATTTCCGGTGAATTAGACACAATTTGTTTATGCTTTTTCGCAGCTACTGAGCTAGTGTAAACGAGCGATTTTCAACACACATGTAATACACATCAATGAATAATCATTACATCTAAATGTCAACGCTCGTCGTCTCTTCCGACGATGTTATAAATTGAAGAAACAAATTCCGTTCCCAAACCAAGTCGGACCTAGCTCCGTCCGCCACACACACAAAGTCGGCCCATGCCAAATCGGCTCTAATCTATCGTTTTGTCTGATACTTTCTGTCATTTATAAACAAAACATGGTTGGCAGCACATGAGATGCGTCTCCATTGGTGACGATTCTGATGCACTTCCTAATCATTGAATTTGTAAATCATTGACAAATGTTGACCGCATTATTTATTGTCATGGGATATATGAATAACAACAAAACAGACTAAAGAAATCAACTTTTATTAAATCAAAAGCAGTACACATCCATGTCAACAATACAAATGAATACACGAAAACGCGAAAATCGGGTCAATCAAATCACTTCTGTTCTCAATGACATTTTTCCGCATACGTATGCGGAAAATGTCATTGAGAACAGAATTGATTTGATCGACCCGATTTTTGCGTTTATAAGACAGGTCAATCAGTTGATGAACTGTTTAATGAATTTTAATTTGGCGTTAATAAATTTAAATTTGATCACCTCATTTCAATTATTATACGACACATTAATTGGTTAAAATCGCGGCTTGAGTTTATTCACCGTTTAATTCGTTTTTCTGTTATTAAAAAGAGATTTGATATCACATTAAGTTTAATTGATTAATTACGATTTTAAGTGAACTGCTTTAACTGGACGTGCAACTTTAAACGCATTTTAGCGGCGGCGGTGTCTTTGGTTTCTGTAGACGAGATAATCGCGCTGATTCAGACTTGGCGGCGCCGGGCATTTCACGTAATTTTCACATCGACATATCAGAATACAAATCTGAAGGAAACATACTATCGGGACTCGATTTCCACTTTGACTAAATCGATATATCGACATATCCGATATCGAGTTATCAGGAGTAAAATATATGATTTATATAGGGAATTCTGCCGGGACCTCGGACGTATATCGAGATAAGCAGGTATATCGAGATAAGCGATATCGAGATAACGAGATTCTGCTGTATTGAGCCGTCAACTTTCAGATTAATCATAGGTGTGTTGTGGCAATACTGAGACAAAATATTGATACGCTAGAAAACTGTTATGCAAAACAACAAATACCCAGGGACAAAACATGTGGGCTAATATTTTCATTGGGGATATAAAATGGGCTGTACAAGTGCCAGTGTTAGATGACAACACAGCAAAAATGGAGTTTGTATATAGAGAATAGTAGGTTAGTGCCGTGAATGGGAAAAAATATCCGGCAAGGCTCAAGAATTTCTTTATTTCTCATCAGAAGTATATGTTGTGACCACTCATTTGAACCGTCTCGCCGAGACGGTTCAAATGAGTGGTCACAACATATATTTTGGTTCAGAAATAAGGAAAATAGATAGAGAATAGTAGGTTAGTTCCGTGAATGGGAAAAAATATCTGGCAAGGCTCAGGAAACGGGATGGTCGAGGCTCTGCCGAGCACATCCCGTTTCCGTGCCGCGCCAGATATTTTTTCCCATTCACGGCACTAACCTACTATTCTATTTATCCCGTCAACACCTACAAATGGCTGCAAAATGCAAAAATTGTATTGACTGGATATCAAAAATGTTTCACGGCACCGTGTTTCAAGGCACATACGCACTGTGTTGACGGGATAAAATGGTTTATGCCGGTCATATAACTTCACAGAGTTAGCTTACAGAATATCTGCGGAACCTCTCTAAACCGGAGGTCGCTAGGGTGTCGGTTGAGAGATGTGGTATGCATGACCAATCAAAGATATGTTTCTATGATTTGCAATCATGAAAAGACATTATCGCCAGACACAAATAGAGCCATACGTGGACTTCGTTGTTATGGTAATCGCGATATATTGCAGCACACTACATGTATACCGGGGCTCCACTGTAAGGGTGAAACTTATCAAAGTTCAGGGCTCCAGATAAGGAATTAGTAATTGAGTATTGTCACTCCATCATTTCTTAAGCAATTGGGTATTTCAAAATTTAATTGGATAAAATGAAATCACACTACTATTTACACATCAACAGACAGCAATTATTGAATAGTTTGCTTCGAAATGAAAAAAAGTCTTGGCATTTCATTAGAATTGTATTAGAATTGTCTCCTTGGAGACAATTCTAATGAAATACCAAGCTGTGTTTTCTTAGAAAATAAGAAAAATATGCTATATTTATGGTCTGTTTATTGTTTTCTGCAGCATGATAAAGGTACCATAACATTTGTATTGCTTTTTGATACTCGCTACTTCTGATTGGCAATTTGGCAATTTTAATTGGGTATTTAAGCAAATACGCAGCTTATCTGGAGACCTGAAAGTTTACAGTCCTACCTACAATGTAAAATCGTGTGATGAATTATGGAATATATTCCACTCACCATTTGCTGGGCGTTAATCCAGGGAAATAGAAATTCCACTCTATCGTGACATCTCGACTCAGAAACAATCACAGTTCAATAAAGTAATTGCGGGTCAGATTTAAACATTATAAACTTACAGCACACACCAATAACTATTTAGTTCAGACCAATTAAGTTAAAGCCAGAATTAAACACAAATCGTGGACAATACAGACTGTTATATCGACCCGCGACCGTCAACAACGGATATGGCCCGAGCCATGAATCATAACAAGAGGCCCAAATGGGCCTGTATCGCTCACCTAAAAGCCTCCATAGTGGTCATCTTGACCAAGACTCCTCGGGCCATGACCATTTTTGACCCAGAGGCCACCATATGAACAAATCTGAATCAGCGTTAACTATCAATCATTCATACAAAGTTTCGTCGAAATCGGCCTGGCGGTTTGTGAGAAGAATTTTTTTTGACAATTTGACCTACTTTTCAACGGCGGACATCTTGGATTTGGTGATGACCTCCATTTTAACAAAAATGGACAGGCTTCACCCACAGACCATTACAGTTAAGTTTGGCCAATATCAGCCAAGCAGTTCACAAGAAGAATACGTTTGAAATCTTCAGTAAAAGAACAACTTCTTTACCTTTCGGTGGCCATCTTGGATGACAAAATCATCTGATTTAGACAAAAAATGCTCCAGAGTGATCGACTAGTCGATACCTTCGATGTGATATATTATATGACCATATTCGGGCAAAAATATAATTTGACCCCTAGTTGACCCCTCGGGCCACGCCCATTTTTGACCCAGGGGCCACCATATGAACAAATCTGAAACAGCGCTAACTATCGATCATTCATACCCAGTATCGTCGAAATCGGCCTGGCGGTTCGTGAGAAGAAGATTTTTTAAGAATTTGACCAACTTCTCAAAGGCGGCCATCTTGGATTTGGTGATGACCTCCATTTTAACAAAAATGAACAGGCTTCAACCACAGACCATTACAGTTAAGTTTGGCCAATATCGGCCAAGCAGTTTACAAGAAAAAGACGTTTGAAATCTTTAGTAAAAGAATGACCATTTGAACTATCGGTGGCCATCTTGGATGACGTAATCATATGATTTAGACAAAAAATGTTCCAGAGTGATTGTCTCGTCAATACATTCGATTTGATATATTACATGACTATATTCGGTTAAAAATAAAATTTGACCCCTATTTGACCCCTCGGGCGACGCCCATTTTTGACCCACGGGCCACCATATGAACAAATCTGAAACAGCGCTAACTATCGATCATTCATACCAAGTATCGTCAAAATCGGCCTGGCGGTTCGTGAGAAGAAGATTTTTTAAGAATTTGACCTACTTTTCCATGGCGGCCATCTTGGATTGTCGATGACCTCCATTTTAACAAATCTGAAATGGCATCACCCATATATCATCCCTATGAAGTTTAACCAATATCGGCTCAGCAGTTCGGGAGAAGAAGATGATTGAAAATGTTCACGGACGGACGGACGGACGTTCTTACAGTACTATACTTATGTGGCTTATCACATGTTAAATATTAGCCACATAAAACGATTTTTAGCCACATAAAAGGATTTTTTAGGTGGCTAATTGTAACCAACCCTATCCTTTACCAAGTCCATAACCCTGTGGGGCTAGCCACATAAGTACCCTAATGTGTGCCCGGACGGACAGACGACGGACGACGGACGACGGACACTTTGCCATAACAATAGCTCACATGAGCTTTGCTCAGGTGAGCTAAAAAACTTTTCAAACATTCAAACTGACACTGAACAAGTAAAAATGCCCTAGATCAAACGAAGCTAAATAAATACAGACTATCTTACACATGTTGTGAAAATGAGAAATTGTCCATAATGCTTACAATGCTGAATAAATTTGTCGTCTGCTGTTTATTTTTATTTTCCATTTTTCTCATCAACAACATAGTTTGACAGAACTTTGGAATCATTTCCTCTGGAAATGATTCCAAAGTGTTGTCAAACAATGTTTTTATTGAGAAACAAGACAAAATATAAAACAGCAGCAGACGACAATTTTTGTTTCCCACATTCTATGGGTTAAAACTAGTCTGTGTTAATACTTTCATTTACCGGTACGGTATTTTGTACGTTAACCACTTTTACAATGACCCAATTACCTTTGTGCTGCATTTACTATTAATGTCCACGAGTGTTTCAAGTTGTGGCAGACGAAACTAATTGGTATTGTCTCCTTGTAAAGTGTGTCGCAGTGCTGTAATGTACGCCTATATGGGGCATTTCCTAGAGACGAGTCGCTCCGACCTGGGCGACTGTAATCACGTACAATACACACAAAAGGCCAACACTGCTATTGAAACCTGTCATCCCATCTCAGTGACACTAGATCGTCGCTTTCCAAAACCATCATTATGTTCTGAACGTACACCATTTAATTGGCGGAAAATTTCATCTAATTTCTTATATCTGGTGATAAAATCTGTAGTGGAGTACTTAGGAGGTGGATACGGAGGAAACCGGCCCCAAGAGGCCTAGTTCTCATTAGAATAGTCCCCTCTGGTTCTTTAACGTGCCCAGACTCTCCTTCAAATCTGATACACGGGACCGCCTTTGAAATTCCCCGTACGAAAGGACTAGTAGAGCAGGAAATACAAAGTATCACAGAAATACTGACGCCCTTGAACTGACCCCTGAATCAAACCTGATAGTCCGACGGTGTTACCCCTCAGCAACCCTCAGCAACGGTCTGCTCTTTTTTGCAGTCTCATCTGACCATATCTTATATACAACACCAGGGGGCCGTTTCAGTAAACTTTGTACGACTAAAATGTTCGTAAGTGCAAACTTATGACAGTCTGTAAATTTCACATTAACAATGTTTTCTTGTAAACAATTATTGGAATTACATTTATTTAGCATAGGCTGCATATGCATATGCAGCCTATGCTAAATAAATGTAAATCCATCAATTGAAATTTCCAGACAATCCTAAATTTCCGCTTACAAACATTTTAGTCGTACGAAGTTTAGTGAAATGGCCCCCAGGTATGTGATCTATGAATAGCCAATAAAGGGAGATAACAAACAACATTTCTGGTGATTATATGTATCTCACATTGACCTCGGAATAGCACAATGATAAAATATCTAACAACATACCACACAAAAACCATGTTATTTATTTGTGTATTGAAACTGTTCCAATTTAAAGTTCTTATGAAAACACGACTATCACCCTAATCTCAAGTGCAAAATTAATTTAATTTTATCTGCGACCATCAAGAGAAAACGCCCGTATAAGGAAACTTTGTGTTACAATAGACCAGGGACGTAAAATATCCCTTGTGTTTAAGTATATATAGATAGGCAGGATGTGGCAGTAAGTTTTCAAACACAGTGGAACCTTTAAACCGGACACCCTGGGAGGTCGCCAAGCTTAGAAGAGTTCTATTGTAAATCAGGCATATACCGTAAAGATTCTAATAGACGCCCATGCTCTAATAGACGCCTACCCCCCACTTTTTACGTTGAAAATGACACATTTTTTGGCCGATTTTCACGAAATTAGTGCCTCTAATAAACGCCCAGTACCGATTTGACACAAAATCGGAGCTAATTGTCCAATTATATTTTTTTTCTTTCCATTATTTCGAAAGCAACTTTAAAATCGGGGAAAAAACATAATTTCTACTTTCACTTTCAAAAGCGGAAGCGAAATTCGACTGTTTCCGGTGTCACAGTAAATTCCTCATCAGCAGTAGCTATTTGCACGGACACAGGGTGATCAGAATTTACACGGTTACGGAGACGCCATTTTCAAAGCATCTCAAACCCGACAGATCCGAAACGCTGACGCTGACGAAACGTCCGTAGGCGTAAATCTGATCAGCATTAATCATTGACGCTGTCTTAATATACATTACCATTAAATTTAACATTTCTACCGACTGTACCATAATGACCAGAGTGGGCCGAAACGTTTTGGCCCAAATGTTTATAAACTGACAGACAGTACAATCAAGTCTGGCGTTTGAGAGTAACGTCCCTTAGGTTATGTTTTTGTTCAGATAGCAGAACATCGTATATTTTTTTTATCATTTTCCCTTTGCTGAATAACACTTGCCTCTATTAAACGCCCACCCTGGACTTCGGAGCCAGTGGTGATTCTAATAGACGCCCGGGTGTCTATTAGAATCTTTACGGTAATTATAATGGTACTCCAAGCCATGTGTTCACATAGACCTCATTTCTCCAGTCAAAGCCACGTGAAACAAAATAAAGTCACAAAATAACAACACGAATAATAATAATTATTCTGCATGTAAACGCATGACACGCTTTTTATAGCGAATACAGCATACAGCCGAATGCACAAGAGTCATTCACAAATTGTAAGATGATACACGCACTTATGTCATTTTCACTCAATTATCCCACAACATAGCCCACTCGAATATTATGGAAGATCACGAACATGTAACACAATAGAAATGTGATCCTTCTAATACAAGGATCATTAAATTCAAAATTCTTCCAAGTAATTTGACCTTTACATTCAGTGTATAGGGGTCGCAAGGATAGGCTATAGAATGCAAATTTGGATGATGATAAATAAGCGTATGAAGTTTCAAGCCAATATAATTTACGGTAACGGAGTATGAATGTTGCTAAACAGTAGCTATCAGAGAGTGGCAGATATCACGCAGGCTGCATATGAGCACTGAATGTATTGGGGTTTAACCCTTTCAACACCACTGGCCTGTATAGTGGTTACAAATGGCAAAAAGTGTAGATCCAGATGAGACGGATCGTCACGAGCCGGCTCATCTGGATCTTGAAAGTGATTTTCAAACTAGTCCATTTATGAAAAGGGCGTGTTTTTGTTCTCAAAAGTATGAAAATTACTTGCAAAAGGTGTAGATCCTGATGAGCCGGCTCGTGACGAGCCGTCTCATCAGGATCTACACCTTTTGCAAGTAATTTTCATACTGTGACGAGCCGTCTCATCAGGATCTACACCTTTTGCAAGTAATTTTCATACTTTTGAGAAAAAAAACACACCCTTTTCATAAATGGACTAGTTTGAAAATCATTTTGTGACCATTGAATTGGTTGCAAAATTAACATATCAAACTCCATTCCAGCTACTTAGGAGTGTAAGGGTTACACATAGTTCACTGTTGGGAAAACAGTGTAGGTTCTGTAGCCTATTTCATCAACATTGCAAAGTATACTTTCCTAGCAAAGTATACTTTGAGGGAGAAATTTTCAATTTTATGATAAATTTATTAATTTTTATTATACTGAATGTATTACATTATCACAGCCATTTTGGCTGTGATAATGTAATACATTCAGTATAATAATTCTGCATACTTTTAATCATCAAATATGTGAAGTTGTTAGTTTTATATGAAATAATGCATTTCAGGAAAAATAAATGATTACTCCCTCAAAGTATACTTTGCTAGAAAAGTATACTTTGCAATGTTGGTGAAATCGGCTACAGATCAGACTATGAGGATGTGATCCGGTCTGGGCGGGGGCACAGTGGGGGCGATAAAAGAAACTAATAATCTGATAAAACCGGACTTAGACCAGAGTCTACCCAGTCTACGTGCAGTCCCCATCAATATAAATGCGACCCAGGGACAATTGCTATATTGCTCCCAAACCTCCATGGTCCTGGGTTGGTGCCCATAAAAATAACCAAAATCTGACAAAACCAGACTTATCACCTCTGTGACCAGAGAAGACCCTTAATACCAGCTTGTGTAGTCCCCATCAGCCAGGCTGGCATTCACTAATCAGTCTGGCTGTGAGAGGTGAGAACATTATATTGCCCCAAATTAATTTTCCAGGTGAGTTGCATTGCAGCAGGCCAGTAAATGGGGGAGGGGGAGTTTGTGTAAACCCACCACTCGACTTGTCCAGCCTCTGTATTGACCAGACCCGATTTCCCATACAGACCAAAATGGACCTTACTTATGTGACGATTGTAGATCCTGATTGTCCTGCTCATTTATATACAGGTAGTAATATTGACATCTGGGAACCTGAATAGCCAGGCTCTGCTTCACCCTTTCACCCCTAAGTAACTGGAATCGATTTGATACGTTTATTTTGCAACTGATCCAATCGTCACAAAATGATTTTCAGACTAGTCCATTTATGAAAAGGGATTGTTCTCAAAAATATGAAAATTACTTGCAAAAAGTGCAGATCCTGATGGGACGGCTCGTCACGAGCCGGCTCTTCTGGATCTACACGTTTTGCCAATACCACTATACAGGCCTGTGGTGTTGAAAGGGTTATACCCATGTTGATTAAGAAATTTTCTTCAGCATGTACTCAAATCTTATCCCTGATTGATTGATTGGGGATTTTGTGTCCATTCTACAGCAAGGTCATATGTGGCTGTGGCTGGAGAAATGGGGCTTGAAATGGGATTTGTGACCCGTGTAGATCCTGATCAATAGCACATGCAAGTATCTGGATAACGATCTATATTGCTTGTTAGAATTGTGAAGTGATGCATTTCATTGATGAAATAGCGAACAGTGCAGATCCTGATCAGACTGTGCGAATGCACAGGCTGATCTGGATCTACACTGATCGCAAAACCCATAAGTCAATTTCTCACAGCTACACTCAGTCACTGATCACACCACGACGTGTACTCGGGCAACTTTCGTGAATAAATATATCGTATACTTTCAGTGAGACATCGTTGTCGACTTCCTTATAGTTTACCAACTGAGCTTGGCCATGAACCACCGTATCGCATTACCCGCCCTTATCTGCCCACTTTACACCTTTTGTTCTGTAGATAGATATCGCTCCCTGCACTTTCTGCATTTTGTTCCGACGTAATTAACCCTTTCAACACGAGACCGCTTTCCTAATATTTGCAAATGGTGCGATATCTCTCCCTGCACTTTCTGCATTTTGTTCTGACATAATTAACCCTTTCAACACAAGAGATCTCTTTCCTAATATACATAACACAACAATTGAGGGATATGGATATTGATTTGAGAGACTCTAAAGCGACGAGCAACATTAGATTGAAGGTGCATGTTTTTGATGATAAAAATGGAAAATAGAAAATAAACAGCAGACGATAAAAAATTAAGATAGCAGAGTAAGGGTTAAGAATGAATTACCCTTCGCTTGTTCAAAAAATTAAGATAGCGGTGTAAGGGTTAAGAATGAATTACCCTTCGCTTGCTCAAAAAATTAAGATAGCGGTGTAAGGGTTAAGAATGAATTACCCTTCGCTTGCTCAAAAAATTAAGATAGCGGTGTAAGGGTTAAGAATGAATTACCCTTCGCTTGCTCATGACCAGCCACCCACAGAGCCTGATAAACTTGATATCCAATGACACTAGCAGCTAGTAGTATGGTATTCTATTTATCAGGTAATGTCTTCGGCTAGAGCAGAGCTCCAGATAAGGTTTTGTTTGTTTGTTGGGGTTTAACAGCCTATCAACAGCTAAGGTCATTTAAGGCCGGGTCAATGGGTTCAATACTAAATCCCATATATTACCCGTAAAAGTACATGTACTATCGCCATATCCCTCAATTGTTGTGTTATGTATATATGCAAACGGTGCAGATCCTGATGAGCCGGCTCGTAACGAGCCGGCTCATCAGGATCTGCACCGTTTGCGGATGTTTTTTAATTTTTGCAAAATGGCCCCGTTTTCTGAATGATGGAACAGTCTCAAACTTAGCATGAAATAGTCCATGTCGGTTACTTAGGGGTGAAAGGGTTCAAGTGTTTCTTTGTTGTAAATAACACACGGGACGATATATAGCGATATAACCGATATAACTGTAAGATTACTGCATAGATAGCTTTGTCACAGCGCCAATGTTGGTATCCTCATGTCAATTCCCGTAATGTTGATGTCTCAGAGCAATTTATGAACCCATTACACACGGAATACACCTTTATGGGTATGAATTTTTTTAAATATTTTTTTTTTTTTTTTTTTTATTTCTCAATGAAAGTATATGTTGCGACCAGTCATTTGACGGTTCAAATGGTGGTAGCGACATATACCTCAAAGTACAGGTACAATGTACATAATATTTATGATTTTCCCCAGTCGAAAATTCATTATTTTTCTTTTATTTCTTCCATTCTAATGAAATTCCAAAACATTCTTACAGAGACAAATAAGAAAAATACTCCTATATTTGTTGGCTGTTATTTTCACCACTAGCATGCAAACAGTTAAGATAATGAAAACATATCGTACGGCTACAAATGTCTTATAAAAAGCTACGCACGCAAGCACTTACAAAAACTGAGTCATTGTGATCGAGCTTTCTACAAACAGGTGAAACAAAAAATGCAATTGTAAGTTTATACACCCCATCCTTTGTGTAAATACATGACAAAAGTACAATCTATACATCCCTACAAACAATTACTAGGAAGGCAAACATAGACAAAACAGTCCTTAACTTACTCGCGCTCAGTGTCGCTATCAACCTCAATACAAAACAATAACAAGAACGTAAATACTGGAAACAGGAAACACATCACAAGGGTTTCGCGAAACTCAATACCGAACAGTGTAGACGCTGATCAGACTGCGCAAAAGCGCAGTCTGATCTGTGTCTACACTGGTCGCAAATACAGCAAGCGTCAAGACACCGCATCGAGACACGCACTGTAAATGCGTTTCGCAGGTATGCTTAGTTTACACAATCAACGTGATGACGTGAGGAAGTAAAGAAAAGATCAGACGGGTGCGAAGATATTAGATCAGACCCACCCATACTGAAGGCGAATGATTGGGGAATTACGTCTTGATTTATCATAATGACGATCGAATGTAACGGAGGATACAGGGAATACAATTCTTACCATTTACGAGCGGAGCCTGATAATTTGTTCATGTATTTAATCGTATTTAACGGCCTGTCAACAGCTATGGTCATTTTAGGTCGGGATAACTGGGTTGATTTTAATTTGATTTATTGGTGTTTAATGACCCATCAACAGCTAAGTTCATTTAATACTGGGGGGGTGGGGGGCAATCGTGTTTGATCCCGCCTTTAACCTGCTGTATATATCAGTATTGAATATTTACAGAAACAAGAAAATGTGACCTGCCGGCAAACAAATGCCCCCGGTGGCACATTGAAGAAACTGTGGCAAAGTTAATAATATTAACCCTTTCCCTGTTTTGCGATATTTCAACTCATCCAAATCCAAAACATCTGAATAAAAGAATCAAATGCTGGGTCAAATGATGGTTAAATTATCTGATAGAGTAGAAAACATTGTGGGAAAAGGAGAAATTGCTTGTTACAAGCAATTTCTCCTTTTCACAATGTTTTCAAAAGACATCTTCTGCAGAGGCGTGAAAAGTCGTTTCTATCAGGGAAAGGGATAAGGACAGCATGGATGTGTGGCATTCGTCCACAATTATACTGTGTTGAAATATTTAAGTTAATCCTATAAGGAATATAGGAGTTATGTCAAAATTGAGAAACTCTAGCGAACTTCTTAATGTGTGAAAAATTTTGAAGTTGTGAAGGTCAAAAGGTCATGGTTATATTAAGGACAGCATTGATGTGTGGCATTTTTCCACAAGTATGATGTATTGAAATATTGAGGTAACCTATCAACAGATATAGAAGCTATAACAGAATTGAGAAACTCTGGCGAAACTCCTTAATGTGTGAAAAAGTTTAAAGTTGTGAAGGTCAATGTCAAAAGGTCAAGGTCATATTAAGGGCAGCATGGATGTGTGATATTTGTCCACATGTATGCTGTGTTGAAATATTTAAGTGATCCTTCGAGGAATATAGAATTTATGACAGAAATGAGAAACTCTAGCGAACTTCTTAATGTGCTGGACAAACGGACGGACGGACACACGGACCAAACACTATATGCCTCCGGCTCTACCGAGGCCGGGGGTATAAATAGAGAATAGTAGGTTAGTGCCGTGAATGGGAAAAAATATCCGGCAAGGCTCAAGAATTTCTTTATTTCTCATCAGAAGTATAATGTTGTGACCACTCATTTGAACCGTCTCGCCGAGATAGAGAATAGTAGGTTAGTGCCGTGACCAAACACAATATGCCTCTACCGAGACCAGGGGCACAAAAACATATTCAGCCCTGACATTAGAATAACCAGATATGGTGCCAGGTCCTCCTCACACCAGAATCACTTCCTAATTCCCTAAAAGTAAAAGGATTAGTACTAATGTTAATCCTTTTATAATGGGTATAACCAAATTCAACACTCAAGTAACAAGAAAGCCAAAAATAAAAGGACAACCAGGAATACCAGGATTTTCGTTAACCCTTAGACTGCTACACACAACAATTGTCATCTGCTGTTGCTTTTATATCTTGCCTTATTTCTCAATAAAAGCATAGTTTGACAGCACTTCAGAATCATTTCCGATGGAAATGCTAAAGTGCTGTCAAAGCATGTTGTAAATGGTTCTAAAGTGCTGTCAAAGCATGTTTTTGATGATAAAAATGGAAAATAGAAAATAAACAGCAGACGATAAAAAATTAAGATAGCGGAGTAAGGGTTAAGAATGAATTACCCTTCGCTTGTTCAAAAAATTAAGATAGCGGTGTATAAAGGGTTAAGAATGAATTACACTTCGCTTGCTCATGACCAGCCACCCACAGAGCCTGATAAACTTGATATCCAATGACACTAGCAGCTAGTAGTATGGTATTCTATTTATCAGGTAATGTCTTCGGCTAGAGCAGAGCTCCAGATAAGGTTTTGGTTTGTTTGTTTGTTTGTTTGTTTGTTTGTTTGTTGGGGTTTAACGGCCTATCAACAGCTAAGGTCATTTAAGGCCGGGTCAATGGGTTTAGTACTAAATCCCATATATTACCCGTACAAGTACATGTACATGTTCAAGTACATGCACAAATGGGGGGAAAATCCCAAAATCAGAACTGAATATTTACAATAACAAAACTATATATTCAGCCCTGAAATCAGAATAATCCTGATCTGATGCCAGGTCATCGCCACACCAGAATCACTTGGCCCCTCCTAAAAGCAGTAGGATCAGTAATAATTTTACTACTTTTATAATGTGCAATGAATTCAACTCCCAGGTAACTAAAGAGCCAAAGATAAAAACATACCTGAGGGCCAAACCAGGCAAATTGTGATTCCTATAAGGAGGAACCCATACCGTTAATTTACGCCGTCTTATTCGCCCGACCACCACCCACCAAGGTGCGTATTGGCGTGTTTTATGCAATTATTTTAGCTGAATACGCATTGATTATCAAAAGTGGGAGTACAAAATACACACAGCAATGTGAAAATATGCATTGATTTTCAAATTGAGTAGCGAAAATACTGTCATAAAGTTAAAAATTCACTTATTTGAGCTGCAAAAAGCAAACATGTTTGCTTTTTGCTGCTAAAATAAGTGAATGTTTAAAGAAAATCAATAATCCATGTGTAAAAGTAAAATACACAATGATTTTGAAATCAGGGGGTACAGTACACTTTAGACACACAGCTTATCTAGAGCTCTGATAGAGGATGCACAAATATACCAGGTTTTTGGTAATATGTTGAAGCTGCGTCATTCGGTACGTCATGAGACACAGTTCTACCAATGGAACGTCAGATAAGGCAGTTGTGACCGGCATATGGGTCTCGTCAATGCAATTCAATGCAAGTCCAACTAAAACTTCACATTCTTCTTTACGACATGCATGTACATATTTGCATTATTTAGCCGATACATATGGCCCGCATGCCCAAGGTCAATGCAAATGACTTTGAAGCAATTTATGTTAAAGTTTTGGCAAATGGCAGCTAATATGTCTGCAATGCTCAGTCCAATAGACTCCAATAGACTCATTTGACCTTTACTGTGCGAGTGAAAATATGTATGATGACAGACAGACGGGCGGACGGACGGACGGACGTTCTTACAAATGGATACTTATGTGGCTTATCACATGTTAAATATTAGCCACATAAAAGGATTTTTTAGGTGGCTAATTGTAACCAACCCTATCCTTTACTAAGTCCATAACCCTGTGGGGCTAGCCACATAAGTAACCTAATGTGTGCCCAGACGGACGGACGGACGGACGGGCGGACGGACGGACGTTCTTACAGTACTATACTTATGTGGCTTATCACATGTTAAATATTAGCCACATAAAACGATTTTTAGCCACATAAAAGGATTTTTTAGGTGACTAATTGTAACCAACCCTATCCTTTACCAAGTCCATAACCCTGTGGGGCTAGCCACATAAGTACCCTAATGTGTGCCCGGACGGACGGACACGGACGGACGGACGGACGTTCTTACAGTACTATACTTATGTGGCTTATCACATGTTAAATATTAGCCACATAAAACGAATTTTAGCCACATAAAAGGATTTTTTAGGTGGCTAATTGTAACCAACCCCTATCCTTTACTAAGTCCATAACCCTGTGGGGCTAGCCACATAAGTAACCTAATATGTGCCCAGACGGACGGACGGACGGACGTTCTTACAGTACTATACTTATGTGGCTTATCACATGTTAAATATTAGCCACATAAAACGATTTTTAGCCACATAAAAGGATTTTTTAGGTGGCTAATTGTAACCAACCCTATCCTTTACCAAGTCCATAACCCTGTGGGGCTAGCCACATAAGTACCCTAATGTGTGCCCGGACGGACAGACGGACGGACGGACGGATGGACGGACGTTCTTACAAATGGATACTTATGTGGCTTATCATATGTTAAATATTAGCCACATAAAACGATTTTTAGCCACATAAAAGTATTTTTTAGGTGGCTAATTGTAACCAACCCTATCCTTTACTAAGTCCATAACCCTATGGGGCTAGCCACATAGGTACCCTAATGTGTGCCCGGACGGACGGACGGACGGACGGACGGACTTCCGGACTTCCGGACGGACGGGACGGGACGGACGGACGGACGGACGGACGGACGGACGACTGACGGGGAGGACGGACGGACGGACGGCGGACGGACGGACGGACGGACGGACGACAGACAGGAAGACAGACACGACAGACAGACAGGACAGACAGACAGACAGACAGACAGACAGACAGACAGACAGACAGACAGACAGACAGACAGACAGACAGACAGACAGACAGACAGACAGACAGACAGAGACAGACAGACAGACAGACAGACAGACAGACAGACAGACAGACAGACAGACAGCGACAGACAGACAGACAGACAGACAGACAGACAGACAGACAGACACAGACAGACAGACAGGATACAATGTCTACATACACCATATACCGACAGATGTAAATAAATAAACACACCTTCACAAAACTAAAACTACAATATTTATTTACCTGTGTTGGAAATCCCACACGAATTAGATTATTTCACAATTTTTTTTACACAGTTTTCCAGCAAATTTCCTAATTATCTCCACACTGCTTGTCTGATGTTCAGAAATCATCGCAAACATTCAAATTACACACACGAGCGCCGACATGCTGCAGATATCCCCTCGCCTGGAGCGCGACTTTCATTCCAAAACCATTCCTTCCAGGCTGAACCGAGATTCGCAATTAATGCTTATTAAATTTGCAACCAGTGTAGCTCCAGATCAGACTGCGCAGCAGCGCAGTCTGATCTGGAGCTACGCTGTTTGCTGTTGAGTTGACAAAACATTCCTCAAACTAAACGTTTACCTCTTTACCATTCTGCATTAACCTGATAAAAAGAAATTCACATTTAATGATTACTAGATTGATATGTAGCCATTTGACATGACTTGTCGCAAATATCTACACTCATCAGCACATACATTGCACAATCAAGCCCACTCCATACATTATAGTACACAGCTAATGACACAAAACAATGACCAATGAACGACCGTCAATCACCGCGATAATCGCACCAGTCTCGTCCACCACAGCAGTGTAGCCAGGCTGGTGGAGGGTGCGGGATGGATAAGGTATAGGGAGGAAATTCTCCCGCAGCTACAAACCACTGGTATGTTCTCACCTACATGCTATTGCCAAAAACAGAGAGTGCTCAGCCAGCAATGGAGAGAATGTATGTGTCGTATTTATTCCAGTAAACTTGCTCCCCGCCTCGAACAATATACATCTGTGTTTATTCACCCTTACAACTTGGCACAATTGTTAGCGGGCGTGCGTTCTCGCCAATGAAGCCCGGGTTCGATCCTCAGCTGGGGCAGCATGTCAGAGGATTGATGACCGCCAAATTGGTAAACTTGGAAAAGTCGCGGGAATACTGGACGAAGGCCGGAAGGCCTCGTCCAGTATTCCCGCGACTTTTCCAAATTGGGACAAGTGGGTATCATCCCACATTAAAGACAACCCTTACACCTCCATTTGTGCTCTCATGCGTTTCTCACCAATGCGGCCCAGGTTCGATCCTCAACCGGGGCAGTACGTCAGATGAACCGGTGTCGCCAAATCAGACACATGGGTACTCCAGTTTCCTCCCACATTAAGGACCACCCCCACACCCGAAAGCATTTGTGTGCATGCTCTCATGCACTTCTCAATAATTCAGCCTGGATTCGATCCTCGATCGTGGCAGTACGTGAGATGGTATCTTGGCTGCCAAATCAGACATGTGGGTACTCCAGTTTCCTCCCACACTAAGGACCACCCTCACACCTCAATTTGTACCAATGAAAATATTTGTATATCTGCTCTAACACTTGTTTGTAATGAGGGATCGTAGCTATATAGTTATCTCCCATTGAATTTATTTATAGAAATCCGGTCCAAATTGTGTAGTTTAGGGCCTTCTTGCTTGTAAAAAGAGTGAATGTAGCTTGCTTTGTTATTAAAAGGAAGAATTATAGTGATTTCGACTAGTGTTGATCCAGATCATACTACATATCTGCGCAATCTGATCTGGGACTGTATTATTTGCCAGATTCATATGGTCACACTTATTAATGTTATTGCAATCAGTGTAGACTCAGATCAGACTGCACAGGTGTGCAGTCTGATCTGGGTCTACTCTGTTCGCAGAACTAAATTTTTGTGCTATTCAGTAAGAAATAAACGCTGAAATACTGCATAGGACCGGATCTCTATAAATAGATTTGCAAAGGGAAATAACTAGCTATTATGATAATTTCTTCCTTACAAAAATGTGTCCAGTGGGTTTATCAGAAACAATACAACTTCCCAACAACAGCAGGAGATGATTCTGTTTGTATTCACTTCACAAATTTATGAAACCTGTATCCCTGTTTATTTCCCAATTAATAGCGGATTAGTTTTACTTTGAAGTTGATGTAGTAGTTGTATACAATTATAATTTAACCAGTTCACAGAAATACCGGCAACTTGTTATAGGCAATCGGATAAAATGAACCCACACAATATAGCCCCAGATCAAGATCAGTGTATCAAAGCAGTCTGATCAGGGCCTACACTGTTCAACATTCAGTAATAGAAGAAGCTTTACTGTCAGAAAAATAATTTGATCCAAACCTAATAATGCGCCATGGGATAAACACATTCCATTTTAAATACATTTTTACAGGTATGCAATTTTTTAAATATTTTATTTTTGCTGTTTCTCAATGAAAGTATATGTTGTGACCACTCATTTGAACCGTCTCAACGAGACGGTTCAAATGGTGGTCACGACATATACTTCTAAGCACATATAAAGAAACTATTTAGGATTTTCCGCCAACAAATGACATACCCTCAGCACGAAATGGATTAAAATTTTCAATTTTTGCAGATGCTGTAAGGTCCCTTTTCTCATGAAATGGGTTAAATACAAAGGTGTAAATAGGAGAACCTTGAACTGCAGAAAACTGCTGACTGTGCAGTCTGTGTTGATACTTGCACTGACCTGGGGTTACATCGGCCACAAAGAAAACAAACTTCATTTCATCACAGCCTGTCAAACATAGGTACATATGTAGCTATAAATAGATTGGTTGTATTAGAAGATGTGGCTGTAACTACTTATTTATAACTATAAGTGGGCCAGTGGCTGATAAAAATATCAGTAGGGCATGCATATCCAGCATAGACCCAGATCATCATTACGTAATTACTCGTACACATACAATCAAGACGGACGTAAGATAATTAGTCAGTGGCATGAATGTCGCCCTGTTGACTGAATGGTGACCAGCAAAGGCCCTGATCAGGGGCTTTGCTGGTCGCATTCGTGAGGTCCTTTTTCACCACCAGGGGCCAAAGTATCCTCATTACTGGAGGTGTGTGGTGGAATATAACAAACTTGGAGAGTTTCACCCACCTCTAAACAATAGCTCCAAGTGTGTACCAAGGCAATGTGTACCACTGGGTACCCCTGTGCTTAGATCACTAGATGCATGCATTACAGTATCTAGGGAACCAGAGCTCCAGATAAGGTGCGTATTTGCGTAAATACCCAATTAAAATTGACAAAACCCAATTGAAATCAAAAGTAGTGAGTATCAAAAAGCAATGAAAAATTTGTGGTATCTTTATCATGCTACAGAAAACAATAAACAGACCACAAATATAGCATATTTTCTTATTTTTCCATGAAAACACATCTTAGGAGACAATTCTAATGAAATACTAAGATGTGTTTTCATTTAGAAGCAAATTATTCAATGAGTGCGGTCTGCTGATGTGTAAACGATTCTCATGTGCTGTCAAAACAGGTTTTTTATTCAGAATTAAGGCAAAAATGAAAAACAGCAGACGACTATTTTCGTCTCCCGCGTAGTGAGGGTTAAACAAACCCCAATTTTCTTCAGGTGACTCGTTGGTACAATTGACTTTTATTGTGTTCAGTAATACACCTCAAATCTGCATGTACACTTAAATTATTATTACAGGTATCTGTTTCACCACTTTAGAATTCCAGCATAAAAATATTTACACAATTCCCCAACATTTGATTGGCCCGTAGCAAGTATCTGTACAAAATTTATATCCCAGTAAACTCCCACACCGAACTACTTTCCGTAACCGTGAGGCGCAGTTAAAATAATTCTTAAGAAAACGGAAAATAAACACATTTTCTTGATGAATTTATTTCAAATGCTGGAATTATAAGGAATGAATGGCCTTTTTGTTGAATTTATCGGGGATATAAACTTGGAGAAGTCGCGGGAATACTGGACGAGGCCTTCCGGTATTCCAGTATTCCGACGACTTTTCCAAGTTAATACCCCGATAAATTCCACAAAAAGGCCATTCATGTGCGGGTATGAATGTTTTTAAATATTTTATTTTTATTTATGTTATTTCTAAATGGAAGTATATGTTGTGACCACTCATTTGAACCGTCTCGACGAGATGGTTCAAATGGTGTTCACGACATATACATCTAAGCACATATAAAGAAAATATTTAGAAGATAAATAATACGCATATTCGAGACACAGTGCCTTCAACATATTACAGTACTGACCTACGTCCAATCAAATTTGATTGACAAAAATGCCTCGACAAACAGCATCAGATCTTGAACAATACAACTTTGCTGTTAACCCTTAGAATGTGAGATCTGAAAATCTCCTTCTGCTGTTGTTTCATAATGTATGTGTTCTCCCATTTGCTGAGATAAATGGACAATAGACAGAAAGCAACAGACAACAAAATCTAATTAAGCATTTTACCGGTTAACATATTATAGTACTGTTCTACATCGCAATAAAAATGCATTGAACAAAAAATGCCTTGACAAACAGCACCAGATCTTGCAAAATAAAACTTCGCTATTACCACGCAGAAACCAACATGCATAATCTCGGCTATCACGATTGCAGTCACCTACTGAACGTGTTGGCACACGCGTCAGCGTTTGTTTCATGTAATTAGCGATGAAATGAAATGGAAGTATCAAATTAGTGGGTACCACTCTGCACATACCACTCAGTAGCAGCTGTTGAACTGTACCCCCACCCCCGCACAGGCCGCAGTTAGAGGAGATAACTCTGGCAAAAAAGAACCGCAATCTAGCGCTTTCGCATTTTGAAAAGAGAGAAGGGTTTAACCATTTTACTATTGAACATATAACATGGGCTGTTCCATGTTAAACTTGGGACTATTCCATTAACTTCTCCCTTTCGGAATACACCTTTACAGGTATGAAATTTATTAAATATTTTATTTATATTTTTGTTATTTCTCAATGAAAGTATATGTTGTGACCACTCATCTGAACCGTCTCGACAAGACGGTTCAGATGGTGGTCGCGACATATACTTCTGAGTGCATAGAAGGAAAATATTTAGGACATAATGGCATATCCTCAGCATGAAAAGGGTTAATCAAACAAGAAAATGTTGCTTGTCGGCACACAAATGCCCCCTTTAGCAGATTGGAGAAACTCTGGCCAACTTCTTAACTGGACCCATGTATGGACACACAGTTCAAACACCTACTGACACCGGGGGGGATAAAAATGAATCTTGTTGCAAAACCTTAAAAATGCTGACAAACACTGCAGATCCTGATAAAACAGCTCATGATGAGCCGGCTAATCTGTAGCCTATTTCGTCAAAATTGTAAAGTATACTTATCTAGCAAAGTATACTTTGAGGGAGTAATCATTTATTTTCTCCGAAATGCATTATGTCATATAGAACTAACAACTGCATATATTTGATGATTAAAAGTATGCAGAATTATTATAATGAATTCATTACAATAATGTAATAAATTCAGTATAATAAAAATTAATAAATTTATCCTAAAATTGAAAATTTCTCCCTCAAAGTATACTTGGCTAGAAAAGTATACTTTGCAATTTTGATGAAATCGGCTACTGGATTCTACAGTGTTTGCAAATGTTGGCTTAAGGACTGCAGGGTTGAAAGCATTATTGTCCCTGCAACAGTTAAGGTCATATAAAGATGGGACTTCATTAATTTTCAAGTCTCCTCCGAAAGACCTGTGGGATGGAACTACATGTACTATGAAAGTATTGTTTCATGCCTGAGTTTGGGATTGAACTCACGACCTCCGACATTGTTCTAACACTAGCCTATCAACCCATCCCTGAAGATAAGTCAGATCAGCACGCACATTCATGCAGTATGAACAGGCTCTACTCTATTTGCAAAACCTCTACATGGTTTACAAGACATCTACAGAAGTAACACTACAAGGTTTACAAGACATCTACACAAGTAACTCGACAGGGTTTACAAGACATCTACAGAAGTAACACTACAGGGTTTAAAAGACATCAACAAGTTACCTACAAAGGGTTTACAAGAACATCCATAGAAGTAACCTCAGGGTTTACAAAAGGACATCCAACACAACGTTAACCCTAACCCAGGGTTTTTACAAGGAATTTCACGAGAAGTACCCTACATTAGTTTACAAGACCATCACGAAAGTAACTACCCCTGGGTTTACAAGGACATTTTCCACACAAGTAACCCTACAGGTTTACAAGACATCCACAGAAGTAACCTCCAAGGGTTTACAAGGAACCCATCACACAAGGGTTTTAACCCTAACGGGTTTACAAGACATAACCATCAGAAGTAACCCTAACAGGGTTTACAAGACATTTCACCAAACAGAAGTAACCCTACCGTAGTTTACAAGACATCCAACCCAGAAGTAACCCTACGGGTTTACAAGACCAATCCACAACAAGTAACCCTACAATGGGTTTACAAGACATCCAGAAGTAACCCTACAGGGTTTACAAGACATCCACCACAAGAACCCTACAGTTTCAAAGACCACGAAGTAACTACAGGGTTTACGACATACAAGTAACCTCACTTTACAAGACATCCACAGAAGTAACCCTACAGGTTTACAAGACATACAAGAACCCTACGGGTTTACAAGACATCCACACAATAACCCTACAGGGTTTACAAGTCCACAGAAGTAACCCACAGGGTTTTACAAGAACACAAAGTAACCCTACAGGTTTACAAGACATCCACAGAAGTAACCCTACATAGTTTACAAGACATCCACAGAAGTAACCCTACAGGGTTTACAAAGACATCCACACAAGTAACCCTACAGGGTTTACAAGACATCCACAGAAGTAACATACAGGGTTTACAAGACATCCACACAAGTAACCTTACAGGGTTTACAAGACATCCACAGAAGTAAACCCTACAGGGTTTAACAAGACTCCACACAAAGTAACCCTCAGGGTTTAAGACATCAGAAGTAACCCTACGGGTTTCAAGACATCCACACAAGTAACCCTACAGGGTAAAGACACCACAGAAGTAACCCTACAGGGTTTACAAGACATCCACACAAGTAAAATACATCCACAGAAGTAACCCTACAGGCTTTACAAGACATCCACACAAGTAAAAGAAATCCACAGAAGTAACCCTACATAGTTTACAAGACATCCACAGAAGTAACACTACAGGGTTTACAAGACATCCACACAAGTAACCCTACAAGGTTTACAAGACATCCACAGAAGTAACACTACAGGGTTTACAAGACATCCACACAAGTAACCCTACATAGTTTACAAGACATCCACAGAAGTAAACCTACATAGTTTACAAGACATCCACAGAAGTAACCCTACAGGGTTTACAAGACATCCACACAAGTAACCCTACATAGTTTACAAGACATCCACAGAAGTAACCATACAGGGTTTACAATACATCCACAGAAGTAACCCAACATAGTTTACAAGACATCCACAGAAGTAACCCTACAGCGTTTACAATACATCCACAGAAGTAACCCTACAGGGTTTACAAGACATCCACAGAAGTAACACTACAAGGTTTACAAGACATCCACAGAAGTAACCCTACAGGGTTTACAAGACATCCACAGAAGTAACCCTACAGGGTTTACAAGACATTCACACAAGTAACCCTACAGGGTTTACAAGACATCCACACACCCCCTCCCCCTGCAAGGGTTTACAAGACATCCACACAAGTAACCCTACAGGTTTCAAGGCTCCAAGAAGTAACCCTAATACAGGGAAGTACTTTACAGGGTTTATAAGTCATCACACAAGTAACCTACAGTTTACAAGCATACCAGAAGTAACTACAGGGTACAAGACATCCACACAGTACTAAGGTTTACAAGGCATCCACAGAAGTTTACTACATACAGGGTTTACAAGACATCACGAAGTAATAAATACAGTTTCAAGACAATACAGAAGTAACCCTACAGGGTTTACAAGAGATCCACACAAGTAACCCTGCAGGGTTTACAAGACATCCACACAAGTAACCCTACAGGGTTTACAAGGCATCCACACAAGTAACCCTACATAGTTTACAAGACGTCCACAGAAGTAACCCTACAGGGTTTACAAGACATCCACAGAAGTAACCCTACAGGGTTTACAAGACATCCACAGAAGTAACTCTACATAGTTTACAGTAGACGTCCACAGAAGTAACCCTACAGGGTTTACAAGACATCCACAGAAGTAACCCTACAGGGTTTACAAGACATCCACAGACAAGTCACTGCCACCGCAGTCCGCCCATTCTACAAAAACTATAAATTACTGTCACAAGTATGCAATGCAAACACAAACATCTGTACTTCTAGCATCAGATTGCACAGTGGTGAAAGTTAAAACACATACTGTCCTGGTGTACCCAATGCAACACAATCGTGTTCCGGTGGCAAAGGGCGATGCAAATTGTAGCGTCATAAAATGATCTGATAAACATACACAGACCTGTCTGACAGCAAAGTTACATAATGGTATGAATCTGTGACGATTGCAAACTTGTATTTTACAAACCTCACTCCGCTGTTGCTGGTTTGAATGCTCGACTGTAATAAATTCGGCATTTGAAATGTTGCATGTTGAACTCTGGATCACATTCCTCGCCAGATAAATGTGATTTCTATGGCGATCTGTCAGATAAGCTAAGTTGTTTGCTTCGTGATTTTAAAATATCTGTCGTAGTTATAAATTTCACAACAAAAACATGGCGCTTCTTTGACTTTTCTACACACACATAGTGAAGACAACTTAGACAAGCACTAACCAGAGCTCCAGATAAGCTGCGTAATTGCTTAAATACCCAATTAAAATTGCCAAAAACCCAATTGAAATCAGAAGTAGTGAGTATCAAAAAGCAATAGAAAATTTATGGTACCTTTATCATGCTACAGAAAACAATAAACAGACCACACATATAGTTTATTTTTTCTTATTTTCCACAAAAAGACATCCAAGGAGAACATTCTAATGAAATGCCAAGACATGTTTTCATTTCAAAGCAAACTATTCAATAATTGCAGTCTGCTGATGTGTAAACAGTAGTGATTTTATTTTACCCAATTAAAATATTGAAATACCTAATTGCTTCAGAAATGATGGAGTGACAATACTCAATAATTCCTTATCCAGGGATTCCGCTGGGGAAAATAAAAAAATCGCCTCTTCAAAAAAACAAAATCAAAATCAAAAAAAAGGAATAACCAATAGGATAAAAATAAACAATTGGCGAGATAAAATATTACAATTTTCGAAAAAAAATAAAACAATTCTCGAAAACTAATTTTTTATCGCCAATTGTTTATTTTTATCGCCAATTGCGAAAGTGGTGATCGCCAGCGGAATCCCTGCTTATCTGGAGGCCTGACTAACACAAACTGAAGTGAGTGAGTGAGTGAGTGAATAGGGTTTAACGTCCGCTTTTCTGACATAGAGGTACAAGCCTCAGGGAGTCTACACACAGACGGGTCAACGGGGTCGAGTCCCATATCCACCTGTCCAAGGGGGGTAAATCCCAACTTCAGAACTCAATATTTACAATCAAAATATATATTCAGTCCTGAAATTAGAACAACCTGATCTGGTGCCAGGCCCTCGCCACACCAGCATCATTTATCCCATCCCCTAAAAGTAATAGGATTAGCGCTAATCTTACTTTTATATATGGGGCATAGCCCGACTCAACTCTCACATACAAGAAAGCCAAAAATGTACATGAGGGCCAAATCCGGTATAGTGGGTTCCGGAAAGTATGAACCCAATCGTTAAGCCAGTTTAGTCGCCTTTTACAACTGAAGTGAGAATTTCTTTATTAAATATATCATAAACTAGATGGCCGCTGCCCACGTGTCACGCCCGCCAAAAACTTTAACCCGGTCTACGCCGACTATCGCGCTTAGAAACAAAATTGCTACCCCGCTCCATACCTCTCACGAGGGTAGCAATTTAACCCCATCTCTTTAATGTAACGCATGGAAGAGTGATTTTTGCAATTGGTTATCCGGCGCATTTGATATGTTAGCGATATAAAACTGTCAAAACTGTAACAATAAATTATTAATGAAGAACATACACATGCAGGAATTGGTTATTTTACCGTGTCAAGGTGTTTATCTGACATTTACATGTATATCTTGTAAATTTGAAGCTTCATTTCATTATCTTAAATGTTGAACAACAACCAGATGGCCGCGGCCAGCATGTCGAGCCCGCCGAGGCATTTGATGCTATTTTTAAAAAATTTAACGCAAATTTCGGACGGACGGATGGACGGACACCCGAACGTCATTGTTTGTTTGTTTGTTTGTTGGGGTTTAACGGCCTATCAACAACTAAGGTCATTTAAGGCCGGGTCAATGGGTTTAGTACTAAATCCCATATATTACCTGTACAAGTACATGTACATGTTCAAGTACATGTACAAATGGGTGGAAAATCCCAAAATCAGAATTGAATATTTACAATAACAAAACTATATATTCAGCCCTGAATTCAGAATAATCCTGATCTGATGCCAGGTCCTCGCCACACCAGAATCACTTGGCCCCTCCCAAAAGCAATAGGATCAGTAATAATCTTAATACTTTTATAATGGGCAATAACCCAATTCAACTCCCAGGTAACTAAAGAGCCAAAGATAAAAACGTACCTGAGGGCCAAACCAGGTAAATCTTGATTCCTATAAGGAGGAACTCATACCGTTAATTTACGCCGTCTCATTCGCCCGACCACCACTCACGGATGTCATTGTGATCACTATGTCTCGCTTTCCGCAAGCGGGCTTGACAACTAGAGAAAAGATGGCTTCTGTGGGAAAATGATTTCCGTGTTCTATTATTTCTGCCAATTTACTATTTCTACATCAAATATTATTTTGTTTAAAGGTATAAAATATATAGTTTACTAAATTTTGACATAACACCAACAGGTTTGGGTTTGCACTTCGGTTGTTCACATTTTTTGAATGGGTCAAATTGTAGCCGTAGATACCATATCGGAGGCGAACACAAGTATTTTTTTTTAAATGCCTCCCACCTGTCCGAATATTGTTCCAGAAATATAATCAGAATCTACAAATTAATTTTCAATGGCCTTATCTGGTAGCGCTAATTTTATAAAGTAAAAAACATATCATTACATGTATGTGATGCGTCAATACATCTACATGTTACTTTTATGGCATATGTTAGAAATGTAGACAAGCACTTCTGCACATTTAACCAGTTCCTGTCGGAATATACATTTACGGGATTTATTAAACATTTTTTATTTTTGTTTCTCAATGAAAATATATGTTGTGACCACTCATTTGAACCGTCTCGATGAATGATAAATGATAATCTACATTAGGGTTAAATGATAATCTACATTGTTTTCCAGGCCTATGTAGTCAGTACTTTCTATTCTACCTTTAGTACCTGTATTTAGTAAGTGCTACTGTGAATAGCCTATTAACCCATTTCAGTGTAAGGACACGATCATTTTTGTTGAAAGAATCTCATTATTTTGTTTATTTAACCCTAAAGGTATATGATGTTACCACTCATTTGAATCGTCTCAATGAGACGGTTTAAATGAGTGGTAACAGCATATACTTTCGAGATGAAATAAAGAAATAGGGATATGTTTCTCAAAAGTTTCATACAACTATAATTGTATACCTTCTCTAGTGGGTCAACTTCAGAGCATATTCCAAAAAGAAACAGGAATCAGCTACAGCCAAAGGGAAACAACCATGAAAACAGCTGATCATCAAGGGCAGTTTCATTAAACTTTGTACGACTAAAATGTTCGTAAGTGCAAATTTAGTAGGATGGTCTGGAAATTTCAATTGATAGATTTACATGTAGCCTATGCTCAATAAATGCAAATCCAATAATAGTCTACAAGAACACATTGTTCATGTGAAATTTACAGACTATCCTAATTTTGCACTTACGAACATTACAGTCGTACAAAGTTTTAATGTGTAGACGAAAATATGGAAAATAAAAACAGAGAACACAACCATGGCTTGGAGTGCTAGTATACCTGAATTACAGTTTGTACACAAAATCTAACTGGAAGCCAAAACCAGCATGACTGGATGAACCTGAGCAAAACTCTAATTGGACTCAAATATGTACTGCAATCTCATTCCTGTAACATGTGTAGTTTGATTGATTGCATAAGCCTGAGGTGAGCTCCATCCATGAGGTTCAACCAATACAGCTACTTGGTTTTATATTGAGATATTGTTTGTTTGTTGGTGTTTAACAGCCTATCAACAGGTAGGGTAAATTTAAGGTCTGGCCTAAAGGTTCAATCCCGTATTAAACCTGCTTCATTGTGGAGGGGGGAGGGGGGGGGGGGGGGGGGGTGGGGGGGGGGGGGGTGGGGGGGGGGGGGGGGGGGGGGGGGGGGGGGGAATCCCAAAATGAGAAAGAATTATTTACATTAAAAAAAAAATGTATTTTTAGCCCTGAAATTAGAATAACCTGACCTGGTGCCAGGTTCATACCCCACCAAAGCCACTTGGCCCCTTCCCCTAAAAGTAATATGAGTATGCTCCAACCTGAAACTGAAATTATGCTCCATTGAAATTCAGTTTAGAGTGATCACCCAGATCTGCAGTGGAGTGCAAAGCCAACGTAACAACTACCTATTACTGGAAGCATGGTAGAAGTAGCAATTAATAGAGAGAATAAGCACTTCCTATAGGTGCAAGCTCGAGGCAATCACAGTTGGCAGACCATGCTCACAATTACTTAACGCTAATATGTGCTTGTGTATGAATATGAAGAAATATACAATTTCAGGAATCAGGCAAGCCATTTTGCGGAAAAAAAAATTGAGACAAGACTGATGTGATTTTGTACCTAAGAAGAGGAAAAATATTTACAAAATTTATGATATTTTGCGTAAATGACGTCGAAAGTGGAAAAACTTTTACGCCATGTACAGAAAATATAGCATGATTTCATGATTAATCGTACATCTTAGAATGCGGGAAACAAAAACTGCCCTCTGCTGTTGTGTAATATTTTGTCTTCTTAAATGCAATCATGGTTTGGCAACACTTTAGAATCAAGGTGAGAAAAATGCGCACATGACCAGGGGATTGAACCAGGGACCTCTGGATTACGGTAATATCACTCTACTGAGCTAACCGTGCACAGATACACACTTCCTCACCATAGTGAGTTACATACCAACCGTGATATATTCCCCCTTCAAATTGAAAGTAGTCTCCGAATTCCTTTAATTTTTGGAACAGTAATCATCTGTGGGAAGATCTCGGGTGTATTTTTTTTACGGTCCTTCGTTGGGTGTCAAATGTAACAGGGCAAGAAAAATGCGCACCCGTCCCGGGGCTCGAACACGGGACCTCTAGATTACCGTACCATCGCTCTACCGACAGAGCTAACTGGACACAAACTCCCCATAGCGATTTACATACCAACCGTGACACATTATCGTTTCGACTACTGTAATATTGACAGTATGCGTCTCGAAGTCCATATCAATATGGGTCCGGAATGCAGGATGTCAATGAATATATGTTCTGAGGCTCAATTTGTGTTGCTAATGGTGTCGGTAATGGGGCCTACCCATCGGCGCCACAAATTGGCTGAATCCATCCATCCACGAGGCACTGACAGGTGGGTCGCACTGACGGGTGGGTCCCGTTAACGACACCATCACTGTTAGTGTCTTTAATATCATTGCAAGTAGTCAAATAAATATGACTATAATCACTACAATGTTACTCTAGAAGATGAACAGCTACCCAGAAAGCAGACTGAAATCGTGGATTACCTTGTGTAGTGTTCGGTGTGGTGTTGAGACATGATCGCCCGGTTAGCTCAGTTGGTCAGAGCGCCGTGCTAGTGTTACGGGGGTCGTGGGTTCAAACCCCACATCGGGCGACACTTTTCCCCCTTAGAAATACTTCAATGGTGTCAGAAGTAAACAGGATTGTGCCTGGGTGTACTTTGGGTTGCAGGCTATACTCCTCATGAAGCTGTGAGGTTGATGCCTGGCTCCCAAATATAAGAAGGGGAGGAGTGTAGTGTTCGGTGTGGTGTTGAGACATGATCGCCCGGTTAGCTCAGTTGGTAAGAGCGCCGTGCTAGTGTTACGGGGGTCGTGGGTTCAAACCCCACATCGGGCGACACTTTTCCCCCTTAGAAATACTTCACTTGCAAGGAAAACAATTATTTCGGCAATTAAAACCTGAGCCGAATGAACAATTACAATTTCAAAGTAGATAAGCCCCAGACAGATCCATCAGACTCAGACTGCAGTATCATACACAGGCTGTAAATGTATTTGGTCCGTTTTATTTCAGGGACGTTTCCTCTGCCTCTGGCAGAAAAAAAAAAAGTTATCTCCGGTCCAGAAGCTGTAAAACATGAAGTAACACAATGTCTGGGAAACTGTACTAATTTAGTAATGTATTTATGAATACAACATTAATCGAGGACATACTACATTACCATAGCTTGATCAGTTTTGATATTCAACTCTTGGGCGCTGAAACTTTCCTATTTACTGTTGTTGTTGTCCATTCAACCCTAACTTTCTTACCTCAAAATTGAAGAATGTCATGGTTTCCCGCCACAATGTCACAAAAGTAGGCACTGCCTAACAACGGGTAATTAAAGACTTGAAGTGTCTCTAAGCTTTAAAGTAATTGCAGTAGGGCGAATTAAAAGCTAGTATAAACACTGTAGTAGAATAAAACACAAACTTGTGGACGGGTATGGAAGGTATTCGAGTCAATTATCACCCTTAAATATAAAAAGAAAAAAGAGAAATTCGTGGAGTTCGAAGAAATCAAATGGTACGTACATGTATGCTAGAAGTTCATATGGCTAAAAAACACACACTACATTTTGAACACCTGACAAAAGCGTGTCTACATCACCGTACTATCCGCTATCATGGACTGCTGACACAGAACAGCCACCGTGCGGTGACGTCTGTAAGTAAGTAGCCTAACTAATTTGTTTATTATAATGACATCTGTTAAATGAAACAGGGAATATGTACAATATAATATTGACGAAAACACCCGGCCCTATGGACCTATATGTCAGTTTCAAATTTTAGGTAACAAATGTATGTGTAAATATACAATATAAAATCAAGAATTAGCATTATATCATGTATATGATTAAGTGTAGGTAAAGCTGAATTTATTCTAGGTCTGTGGCTGAATTGACCTTAATTTCGCGACGCCCCATCTGCTTAATACAGGCATCTGTAATACAAGTTGCTGGTCGCCGGCGGACACAATGAAAAGAGTGCTACGATGTTTGCCACAATTCTACATCCTGGTCCTCTAACATGCATATTAACACATAATGTTATGTGTCTGTGATTGGAGAAATGTGGCTTATGTAATTTACTGATATTAAAACTTCTGATCTTCTAGCACACTCGTGATAAAGATTTGTACATGCTTATTAGAATCATGACAGGTGTTCATTGATGGAATGGCGAACAGCGAATATTCTGATCAGACTGCGGATGCACAGGCTGATCTGGATCTACACTGGTCGCCGAACCCATAAGCCACATTTCTCCAACCGAAGTCACATATGATAATTATAACAATGATCTATTGCGTGTTGCTGCTTGATGTGACTTCAATAAACCTGACATCGATCACTGAATGGCGAACAACGTAGACCCAAATCAGACTGCGAAGATGCACATACTGATACGGTGCTACACTTGCGGTACTGCACGTAAAATTAATTATGTAAACCGGCGATTCAAATATATACCAGAAAAATACAAAACAATCCGTGTTCACTAGAGTCATATATACCCTAAATACGTCAAGTTCACATACCTCCAGTAAATAAATTTTCTTTTTCGAAAAGAAAATCCTTCCAGTGAGAGAAATATATACGGGTATCACACACTTGATATGTTTCCTTGTCGAAAACTTGACACCCAGTCACGACGTGGCCTATATCACAATGGTGCCCGCCGAATATTCTAAAACGTGTGAAAGAAGAATTTTATCCAGTTTCTCGGAAAATCTACAATCTTCACACCTATACAGATAATGATGATTTCATACTGATATTTTGCAATGGTTTCCCTTATATGACGATTAAAGTTGTTGAAAGTCACACATATAATGCAATTCCACTCCAGAATTAGTTTTAAATTGTCACCATCATTTACGAATAGTTCAAAGATTATCATTTGCGACGTGTGTAACTGAGATTAACTCTCGTTTTCTCATGTTATTTTCGTTTTCTCCCTATGTTTTTGTGATTAGCGCAATTAGGCTGGTAAATAAGCCAGCGCATAACAAAATAAGCCTCCTATATCAATACACAAGGTCAGCATACACATTAGCGCATCTGTTCGCTGTCTACACTATTTGGCATGTGTTGGTGGGTATACACACATACATATGGACAGCAATAGTCATAATGATCCTAACGTTTCATGGTACGGGCGGGGGTGGGGTCGGGTAATGATCGTCAATTATATAAACATTACGGCCCGTAGCGAGTGAGTGCAAACACGTTATCACAGAAACTCGTAAACAACATTTCTCCGATTTTCTGTTTAGAAATAAACGTATTTGTCGTTAAATTTAAATTATTAATTAACAACCAACGAGAATATTCTCTGCTTTAGTCTTTAATATATTTCTTCATCAATCACCGATAGAAAACCGACCGACCGACCGACCGACCGACCAATCAACCAAACACATTTAAACTAATTATGTCCAGAACTGCTATCGTGCTAATTACGCAATCAAGAACGACACGTATTACGTGTATAAATGTGGGTACCACGATTCAAGGTGTCCGTACTTGGTGCCTTACGGAGACGGGCCAGTGTCTACTCGTACCCGCGATTGGCAGGCTGCTCGGTGGTTTACGGGAAAGTGATTACGTGAACGAGGTCTGGCAGCAAATACAAAGAACAAATAGTAAAAACCCAATAACATCATAAATAAACAGAGTCAACACACGAGACATAGTGTCTTATTGTCGGGATGCGATGTTTATTTCCCTATACTAAGTGCATGTATATGCCCAGAAACACATACAAACAATGTTTTCTAAGACACAAAGACACAAGCAAAAACAGCATTACACAATATATACGTCTGTATGTGCAGTCGGAATGTAGATGAAACATTGATTGTTGTACTTGGCGAACATCCTACAACAGAGCACATATGATACATTATATGGTTTTGTTTTTCTTACTACCATGGAACCGCTCTAAACCGGACACCAAGAAAAGATATGTGATCTCATTTTGAGAGGTTTCTTGGTAACGCATCTCAGATAATAATGCATGTTCGTGATTGCATTAGATATGTCCCAGCATGGTCATATGCATGATTTACAGTGGAACATCTGTAAACCGGACACCCTGGGGACTCCCATGGTGTCAGGTTTAGAGAGGTTTCACTGTACAAACTGTGGACATCCCATGGTGTCCGATTCTAGTGAGTTTGTACTGTAAGTGTGGCATATTAACATTGTAAGACACACAGAGGCTGCTTTCGTGGGATACGCTGGCCGCACATGTCGAAAGTACATTTCCTCTATTCAGCCTGCTGGCTGTATGCAATGCATCAATTTATGCTACGGTTGCACAAAATGTAATACGAAGTGATATGTATCAAACACCGTGACGCTACGTTGCCTAGACGATGAAATTAATGTAATTACAGTTTACAGTTTACCTGTATATATTATGTCAGTTATGCGCTGTGGAGTAGTGTAAATATATTATGCAAGAGCATAAAATGTGTCAAAATAAGTAAAACATGTTATTAATATATGGCGTAGGAAAGTGAGGCAAACGGTAGCTGAGATCAGAAAATACGACAATATTCTCAAGTAATCGCAAAAAGGCTTATACTATAGTCCACCCACATACATAGGGTGTTAATATATATAATTGAACTTTGTTTTTATGGCATGCGTGGTCACAAGGCACATGACTAATACGCTTCATGGAAAAGCTGCCATGTGGTTGATTATGTTAATTTGTTAAATAAATACGGTACCATTTGTAGGAGCCGTAAATGTGCGTACATGATAGGGAATGCACGTGAAATGCCATATCATCGTTCATCTAATCCAGATCCAAATAGCTAGTATGCGGAAATATTATCTACAGATGGATGGAATGGACTATATGTTATCAACATTTCGTGACAATTTGCCCCCGAACCCCGTCCAACGCCACCTTAACGGGGACCACTTGAGAGGCCCGTTTAACAAAACTTTGTACCACAAAGAAGTTTGTAAGTGCAAACTTGTCATTTACAATAACATTCGCATGGATACACAGTGTTGGTAAATATTTCGTGGATGCATTTACATTTAATTACATGTATGTTGAAAATGGTAATGAATCAAGTTAATCTGAGACACAAGTTCATAAAAATATTCGTACGAACATTTTTATCATACGAAGTTTAGTGAAACGGGCCACTGGCTCATACGCTACAGCTAGTCAGCTACATTCAACCATGTTACACCGTAACATAGCTGACCAAGTTGTTGCTGTTGTAATAGGAGTAAATCACGTCCGAATATGGAGTCATGTGTTAGTGCGATAACTTCGTTACTCACGATTATTTACGTATTCTAATGCAACGAATATATATAGCGATGTTGGTGTCATAACACACATACATAACCCTGGGAAATTGAATATTATCCCATGGCAGTGTTGCTTGCCACATACCGTCAGCCACTGTGAGTTATTCGAGAACAGGTAGATTTACACGCATTATAAATGTAAGTTTTCTCTATATAACTATTGAACGGAATTACAAGTGATTTTCAAAATCATCGATGAGGTTCTTTGATGAGATAAAGGAGTGATTACCTGAACATATGTACATTTAGGCTACTCGAAGGCCGCACTAAACTTGAAACACGCAGTTTTAATGGTTTAGCACAGGAATTATAAATCCCGTGGAATGTATTTATTCCTGTGCACATTCGGACAAAATCAACCAGTGCCTTATAATGATATATAACTCAAAGGTTATATTGTCAACAAATTGTATACATATACTAGTATACCTAATATCACATGACCATGTGGTTTTGTACCTAAGATAATGTGCGTCATAAAACACATTTACAGAAACTGGTATATTTTCTATAATGACCTCGAAAGTTAACGAAATGTTCATAGCAAATGCGGAATTATATTTCACATTTACCCTGGATGTTAACAAAATATCGTAAATTTTGTAAATATTATCATCGCACATCTTCTTATGTACAAAATCCCACGGCTTGTCTCACATGTGGTCCCATTTCTTGGTGTGGCGCATACATATGTCGTACATGGCGGTGACATAAAATTACCATTTTCCTGAATATAATAATTATAAATGGGTGACGTGAATCATACGCCCCAGTGCGCCTTTATTCATTAAAGAACTAATATTATGATGTTATTCGATGCTACTTTGATCCAGCCACTAGATTAAAATTAAAAAAATACATTTAACTTAAAGGGTATTTCAGAAAGGTATTACGTTTTGTGTGTTCAGTATGTCGGTACAAACAGAAATGTCGTCGAATCAGAATATAACTGGACTAGTAATAAATACTACTCGTTCTAATTTTATTCCGTTGCCAATAGCAACAAACTATAAATATACCATATAGGGCTGACCGAACGTTTTATGAACACATTGCTCACTGACCGGACGGGGTATACTATAATTTAAATGGGCCAACACATTTACAGTCATATTGATATATATTGAATTTCCCAATCTCCGGATCCCTACGAATCAAAATACCTCACACCCAGATGTATTTTAAATGGCAATTTGTCAGGATACACGTAACTTTTGCATTGCGTATGAACGTGTCTATATCTAAAGTGGGTCCCAAGACAAGAATATGACACATATCTGAACAAATACGATATGACAATTGCATATGATATCAAAGTCATGAGATCTTGTTACGACTGTACAGTGTTTATAACGACTAGAGATATATGTCATCTGAAAATGAACATGGACGTATTGTAATTGCAGTCACGAAGGTTTATGGACGTACCTTTGTAGGTCGGGAGTTCATTGAGGGAGCCCCGTCTCCGCACCGGACCCGTAACTACAACCACCTGGCTCAGTGGCATCCCCAGACGTCAGATGTTGTCAGTATTTATCCACTAAGCACATGTGTATTCCTTTAGTGAGAAACACAATTTTTGAACACCACTGGGTCCACACAAAAAGCATAATATTACGAAACTGCTGGGGGGAAATACAGAAATCCGAGTTGGTATATAGTGACGTTCCGTGAAATATACGATACGTCTTCGTACTTCATACCAAATCGGACTTTCTGTATGTTTCCTGCACAACTTCGTACCGAATACTGGTATTACACTAGCGATAAAACCACTGCAACGCTCAGCAGGCCCCATGCCCGTAGCCAGGGGGTCGGAGCGGTCGGACGACCCCCCCCCCCCACGACAGCCCAGCCTCGAGGTCCACTTTTTTAGCCTCGAGGTCCACGTTTTTAGACCCCCCTAGATACCTCAGGCCCCTTGGGCCTTCGAAACGACCCCCCCCCCCTTCAAACAGGTCTGGCTACGGGCCTGCGCTGCATTAAATATTGCCACGTGTTGAATATTTTTTCCATTTTTTATTTTTTCCATGTTTTGACAGTTCAGTGGAGACGATTCATATGTGCTACAAAAACTTTTTTTTTAACAAATAAGTTAACAATGAAAATCAGTAGTCAGAAGCAGACGAAAATGTTCGCTTTCTGTCCTTCAGCGGCTAAATCGTTACATATATCAATTGAAATTTGTGAACGTATTTCGTGAATTTACGCAGATATCCGAAGGTACAAAATCACATGGCGTGTCTAAAATGTGTAACGCTAATCCAACGCCTAGCGTGCTATCACATGGAGGTTCATATTCACAGACCTCCAGTTAAGGTGCGTAATTTGACCAACTTTTTGTGAAATTTTGTTATTTCTGTATCAAAAATGGCAAGTTGGTAGTCCTTTCGAATCGTCTTGTTGAGACCATTCTAAAGCACTCCCAACTTGCCATTTTTGATGGAGAAATACGAAATTTACCTCCAAATTACGCACCTTAACTGGAGCTGTGTCATAACCGAAATATTAATATTTCCATTTAGTTTCCGTAAGACTACCTAGTAAACGCCAGTTGTATTTCATCATTTCCAAAATACATTCACAAGCGTAACGTAAACGCACGGTGCATACTTAATATACATGTGTATGTTAGCCATGTACACTAAACCACAAACACCAACTTTAGCTTGAATTCATTGTCGTTGTTTTACGACACCTCTGGTTCACTGATTACGCGTCCTGCTTTGTTCCATAAAACAATACTAATATCATTTCCATAGACACATTCGCCGCCGAGCATCACTTTGGAAACTAACCATCCGACATCTGATAACTAAATCTGATAACACATTTAAAAAAAACAACACATGTACCTTTACTAACTTTGCTTTATTTGAACAAAGAGTTTACTTATTTAAATATTCCAGTGAATTTATTGACAGAAAACGGATGTTGTAGGTAACTGTTTATTCCGTCATAAAACGCATTTAAGGTGATATGGTAATACACCTGGCCATATCATGCATATCCGACTAGATAACGTGAACGACCTAAACTCAAACTTGACGATTTAAAACTGGGAAAACGGAAGCCAGTGTTCACTCATTAACCCGTACATCACTGTAGTACATGTAAACGGTGTCGTCTGATGTTGTTATTATTATTATTTTCCGTTGTTTTAATAAAACATGTTTGGTAGCATAGTATATTCATCTCCATTGGAAATGACTTTAATTTGCTAACAAACCATGTTTTATTGAGCTAAATGTGAAGTAAACAAACAGCTACAGACGACAAATTTAATTCAGCGTTGAAAGGGCTTAAACCTAACGCCCGCGTTCTTGATGGTTTAATGGCGACGAGCGACATTTATCACGTTACGGCCTCCAGATATAGACACCAACATATGTTTGCAAACAGTATTAACATCGCTAAGTATTTAATTCAAAATTTGAATTGAAGAAACAGACCATGTGGGATATAAGACTCACTCTTTTTTTTTTTACTGCGTGTCCTGTGCAGATTCGCATAGCCTGCCATTGATATATACTGGTGTCCACATGTCATACTCTACGCAGTAATTACTGGTACATGTATGTCAAACAGCATAGTTGCTGTTATGGCTCTACGCTGAATTAAAGCAACATGTCTCGGGTTTACCATGAGAACACACAACTGCAGGTACAGTAAGAGTTAAGTGAAGCGGACAAAAAAATCTTCATTGACAAAGTTTATGGTCTATGTCTTACTATGTATGCACAGACGTGACATAGGGTCCTATGCAGGGCTCCAGATAAGGAATTAGTAATTGAGTATTGTCACTCCATCATTTCTTAAGCAATTGGCTATTTAACAATTTTAATTGCATAACATAAAATCACACTACTGTTTACTCATCAACAGACAGCAATTATTGAATATTTTGCTTCGAAATGAAAACAAGTCTTGGCATTTCATTATAATTGCAATGAAATACCAAGATGTGTTTTCTTAGAAAATAAGAAAAATATGCTATATTTGTGGCCTGTTTATTGTTTTCTGCAGCATGATAAAGGTACCATAAAATGTGTATTGCTTTTTGATACTCGCTACCTCTGATTTCAATTGGGTTTTTGGCAATTTTAATTGGGTATTTAAGCAAATACGCAGCTTATCTGTAGCTCTGCCTATGAGTTCAATAGTTGTTTATTTACATCTTGAAACAAAACCTAGATGACTATCACTACACGGAATACGTCTTGTGAGAAATATGGCTTTGGTATTTATTGTTCCAAAAAGGCGTACTCAAAATGGTTTTCAGGACATTGACTAGAAATATAAGCTCAATGTTAGCTCATATACTACGGACGTCCCACAAGAAAAAACAAAACTATATACAGACAAAATGACTCACAGCCGCCCTAACGGTAAGTAAAACAACGCAAGTACATTTCAAGGGAGCGAGTCAGTAAAACCTCCGTCAACGCAAATATGTTTCAAGGGAGCGAGTCAGTAAAACCACCGTCCAAAGACGGTGGTTTTACTGACTCGCTCTCTTGAAACATACTTGCGTTGTTGTGGAACAGGGTAAGCAGGATTTGTCATAGCCCACAACAAAGATGATGTAGAAAACAGGGAAACAATGGACAATGGTATGCACGAGAGAGAGAGAGAGAGAGAGAGAGAGAGAGAGAGAGAGAGAGAGAGGTATGCACGAGAGAGAGAGAGAGAGAGAGAGAGAGAGAGAGAGAGAGAGTTTTCTATATGTTGTTGGCGCCTTATTGCTATTCACATTTTATGATATCAGTTTTGTTGACACAGAGGGCTATTTCACATCGTTATACCTATGGGCGAAGGAGACAGACACGAGTTTGAAAGATAAAAGTAACTGATGTACATTTTTTGTTTGCCTTTGAAGAGTACACAAAACATCAGCAGTCACAATGATTTCCTTTAAGGATACTAGATGCGTTGAACATAGGTATGCAATATATATGTACATATTCATTATGTATAAGGTTATATGAGTTAACTTATAATGATACATGTAAACATATAGGTTATTATGTAATAGTAATTGTACACCAACGCCTGTTGTACCTTGGTATGCGCAAAGACGTAGCTCACCATGGTAGCGGAGCCGGAAGCATCATAAGATTGGTCCGGCGAATCTATTGGGTGCCAGCCTCGCTACCCACCTAAAGTGTATGTTGTTACCACTCAGTAGAACCGTCTCGCCGAGACGGTTCAACTGAGTGGTAACAACATATACTTGTATGAGAAGTGAGAAATATTGCAGAAAAAATATTAACATTCTTGACATTATTATTTGGTATATATGAATTCCGAATATTTCAATAAAAAAACATAGTTTTGTCACAAGTATTGGTCCGGCAGTTGCCGGATCTGCCGGACCTGTTCCGACGCCCCTGCATGGGGAGAAAGTATGTACATTAGAACCCCTCTAAACCGGACACGCAGGCAGTCTGTGTATCCTTAATTGTATGGGTTTCATTGGTGTATACTTATGGTGATAATGCCAGTTCAAGTTCGCAAAGCGCAGCCGCATACCTTTGCATAGTCATATGTCTGATTTACAGTGGCACATCTCTAAACCGGACACCCTGGGGACCTTCCATGGTGTCCGCTTTAGAGACGTTCCACTGTATCTGCACTTGACCGGTTAATTCAGTGCGTAGAGCGATGGTACGGTAAACCAGAGGTCCCGGGTTCGGTTCCCGTGGTCAGGTATGTATTTTTCTCGCCCTGTGAAACTACTCTATTGACTGAACGATGAACACGACATGCTCGGATTGTGAGCAAATGCATTGAGCCGAAACTACGCTTGTCGCAAATGCCATTTTGTCGACAAGTCACTTGTCCACATACAACGAATAGGAAATAATAATTCCTATTCGTTGTATGTGGAAAAGTGACTTATATACATATTTTACTAGTATTAGAATAGCTGAAAAGATCATCAAACAATTTGGAGGTTTTATTTCTGTGCTACCATATATGTATATACATGGATTTGTATATATATACATGTATTGTATAGCAGTTGTCGAATCTACCCACCTAAAGTGTATGTTGTTACCACTCAGTAGAACCGTCTCGCCGAGACGGTTCAACTGAGTGGTAACAACATACACTTTTATGAGAAATGAGAAAATTGCAGAAAAATATTAACATTCCTGACATTATTATTTGGTATAATTCCGAATATTTCAATAAAAACATAGTTTTGTCACAAGTATTGGTCCGCCAGTTGCATGTATTTGTATATATATATATATATATATATATACATGTATTGTATAGCAGTTGCGGACATGGTCCTTTTCGGTCATTGTGAAAAGCAGTTGCATAAACATCTCTTGAGTGTTGTAAATAGCAAACTTCATCTAAGTCTGATAATACTTTGTGATAGCAAATACATAACACTAAAATCATACTGGTAACAATGTAACGTGCTTAATACCATCATACATAATGCTGATATGTGTTAGTATGCTATTTCCCTGATAAAACTTAAAGAACAAACAGTAAGCATTATCTGATATCGTGAGCCATGCATAATTGAAACTGATATCTAAGATTGTCTTACCAAAAAGAAAGACATTTGTGTACAACAATCTTAACAATTATTGTAATCGAATACCGCCATATTATATGTTTGAAGACACTGTTCAGGTATAAATTAACGTTATATATATACCCATGCGGCCGATAATTTTCTATTGAGCCACCGACGTACCGGCTGATGATCAGTTTTGGTAACATATTTCTGCCATCCGCATACCGTGATAATATAATGTTTCTATGCAAATGCTTTTTTACAGCAACTGACGTATCATCATAGAAGAAACATTCTTACCGTTAATGATAACGGTACGAATGTTCTTTATGCATGCAATACCAGCAGTGGTAACACAATAGGACATCGAGAAAAATACATAGTTATATGTGTTATGGGTTATTTCGGTATCTCTGGTGGTTTGGGTGCATTGTTACCAAACTACAATTTACGTCACCTTCCGCGAATTACACGTGCAAGTTTATCTACGATAAGTTTAAAAGGGGTCCGAACGTTCAGAACGGTGAATGTGTAGATAATTTGCGATTTATGTGGTGTGTATTGTTTGAGCATTACTGAGTAGTAGTTGGACAAAACTATGTAAATTACCACAAAACCAACACGAAATCCACCAAAATACCCATATGACACGAACATAATGACCATCTGTTCAAACACCGGTGCTCGCAAATACTGTGAGTGGTATAACGATTTCTCGGTATCATACAGAACACGTGTGTTCACTTACAATCAAGTCCGGCAGAGTATCTCTCCTTTATGGCGTCCTGGTTCGCCCGTCTGTACGACTCCATGTTGCCGTATATGTAACACGCCTCCTCCGTGTTCATGTTGAATAGCACGGATATACCTGTCATCGCGGCCCTGTCTGATCGCCACTGAATGTATTGTGTTTAAAGCACGTGATTACACATTAACACTAACCAAACTCAGTCGCCAGTTGATCGATCTAGGTACCATTCAACGTCTTAGCGACACTTGTAATATAAATTTGCATGGCCACATGCGGGTACGTCCAAGCCGGTTATAGCGAATATCGTCGCTGGGATAAACACAATAGGATGGTTCCTAAACTGCATGTATCCAACTCCGTGGGACTGCATGCATGGAACGCGACAATGCATTCAAACTATAAATAAATCCACACAGATTATGACATTTCATGTAGACGTTTCATGTAGACGCACGTGTATGTATATCCAACAACCACGAGAATGCGTTACTGTCGAGTTTATTTTGCGAATAGTGACCACATACTTCATACAGTCACTGCCTTGTATGTCGTTGGGTATGCCAATGAAAAATAACGCACTAAATTGTAATGCGTTTTTTTTTCAGTGGTATACCCAACGACAGACAAGGAAAATAACAGACAGCTTGGGAAATGAAAAAAATAAATAGTATCACCACTTTATTTTGAAATAAAATCTCCACCAATCTTATCATTATGTCTGCTGTTACTAAATCAAATTTAAATGTTTTCCCACAGTAGTATATTCTAATTTAAGCTCCCAACTCGTCAATGTTGTTGTTTACTGGTTTAGTATTATTCTGACCAGTGTACGGTAGTTCTATAGCATCGTATACTATATACATCTAGTTCATGATAGAGTTGTATATATGGTGGCTTATTGTGGGAATTTAGGCACTCGTGAAATATGGACATTTCACACCAATCGATGAACATATATGTCACACTCGTTGCAAAAATAACGGCACTCGTGAAATATATTCTATTTATTATATACCGCTCCATGGAAATTAGCAGTTTTTTAGACTGTATACGGTAATGAATGTGTATTTGCAGCCTATTTGCGCTGTTTTCCCGAACATAGATTTTGTGAATATAGATAGCGGAAGTAGTCGTATTTTCACCGGAAGTTGTTTATTTCATCGATGAGAACATATGACTTTTATTTACATCGTATAACTATGTATTTCATGGGTAGGTGTATAATAAAGACGAACATTACGAGTCTACACCTGTCAGTTTTCATTAAGGTATGTTTAGTCATGACGATCTACATGGTCGTAGTAGATATTCATTAGGTGTAATTTGGACCAATGTAGACGAAATAGGTTTGATGAATACTCCGATCAGGTGAGCTACATCCATGCAGTCTGATAGACATACTCTCAGCCAAATATGTACTGTATGTACAGTTGATTCGCTGAATTGTGAACATATTAGATCCTGGTCAGGTTGCACAGATGCCAACACGGACCGGCTTTATACTGCTTCACAATGGCAACACGTCCGGTTGTGTCAGATATCCACCCATTTGTATGTATCGTAGTTATAATGAGTTCGATATCGATCAACAGATCAACCACAGATTGGTACCGATATGATTAACAAACATCCTTTTAATGAATTCCCGAGATATAAAGCTAAATACACACGTCATTGATTAGACAAAAGATGTATCAATTATATTTAGTAGTACATTTGTATAAAAGGGTCCGAACTACCACGGATTGACTGCCGTTTGCGCACGGGTACGCCAGAAAATCCGGGTTACGACTCACCCTTGTGATCAGTATTTATAGGTTATTTGTGTGGATATATGCAGTTCCGCAGCGTGAAATATTGCGAATAACCCTTTTATTATATACGTATATCACTCGCAATTTATATGCGCCTACAAACAAAAGAAATAAAAATAAGCAAATAAATTAGTGATTATTTAGTAGGAAACACAATGGAACGCAAGCCATCAATATTTGTCGATTGAAGTCTCGTGAGTTCATATTGGTCAGTGCCGGAACTACGTTTCACTTCGTAAAATAGTTCCTTCTAATTCATCACTAATATGTTTATTTTATTTATATTTCGTATAAGGTTTGAGGCGCATATACATTGCGAGTGATGTACGTTTATAATGAGTTGTACATGTATGTGGATATATGTCACTCATTCCGCCACGCAACTAAAGTCACGCAATATCTCACACTACGAATGTCGTGCTTATGTCCACATACAAATCAAATAACATATAAATACAATATGCTTTCCTGAACATAACTTTATACATTTCTCCAATATATGTAAGATACCCATGTACACATATCTGGATTTCAATGTCTACCTTATTTATGATTTATTCTTTCTCAACGAAAGTAAATGCTGTGATCACTCATTTAAACTTAAAGAGATATAAGAACAAAAATATATTGAAACGGTTAGTAACAGTAGCAAAAAGGAATACATACTGACCTCTGGAAATAAGTGTTTATTGTTGACAACATTCACCTATATAGCATACTGAAATGAGCGGACATGAATATAAATATGTTAAATGCTTGTATTCACTAACAATACATTTCTAATTATAATTATTTATCTTGAATGTTCAAGTTATACCTTTTGAAGCTTAAGTATGCGTGCGTTTGTAGTATTTTTTCAACAATATGAGTCCATTCATTCATTTGTTTATTTATGTACCGAATATTCCAATATACTTGACCGTAGAATAATATTTCCAATTCTGTACTCTATCCGCTTTACATGTCAACTCACGCAAAGAAAATCGCCGTATAATTACTTAAGTTCATTTAACGCCAAAAACTTGCGAACATATCACTTGTAATCACGTATAATCTGCTGCAAACATCTCGCGAGAATTTGTTCTTCTGCCATTCACAAAATCACCACACTCATTGGGACAGAGTGCTCAGTTAGGTGACATCTAAGTACCGGCTTTTAACTGTATTGCTAAATATTCCATAGAAAAGAGACAAGATCAATACAAATATTAGAAAATAGTCCTAGATAGTGTAGCTCCTGATGATGCGGCCTGTTGCGAGCCGGCCCATATGGATTCACACTATGAGATCAGCAAATATTAGGTATGTCGTGCTGAACAAATGTTATTAAACAGGAATCTGTGTTGCACAGCCTGTGTAAAAACAGTGGCTATGCACTTGCTCGCGTGCAAAAATTGCCTTAAAGTTATGTAAGATTGCTCAATGGAAATTGTAGGATAATAAAGTGAAAAAGTTGGCCAGTGTTTAACCCTTACAATGCTGAATAAAAAATTGACGTCTGCTGTTTATTTTTTATTTCCATTTTTTCTCATCAAAAACATGGTTTGACAGCACTTTAGAATCAATTCATGATTCTAAAATGCTGTCAAACCATGTTTTTTACTGCGAAAAGAGATCAACTGTGACACAGCAGCAGACGACTATTTTCGGTTCCCGCATTCTAAGGGTAAAGAATACCATTTCCATGGAACGTTCCCATGAAATGTGAACACAATAACCAAGGTCGTACTTGCACATTAATAAAAAGTGTGTGTAAATACCAGATTTAAATACAAAACACTTGTCTGTTCAAACCATACTCCAGGTTCGATATGTCACCCAATTATTATATTCAGTAAGAGAGTATAATCAAACTGTTCAGTTATATACTGCATAATGTACTTTCACCTCGTTAAAGCATACGGATATTATTTTAAAATAGTATATTTACTATACGTATTTGGCGTTCCTATTTGATTGCACATATTTCTGTACATTGTTTTATGTGGGACGTAATGTGTAATTATTAATCATTTTCAAATGACATGATTGCAATTTTGCGAACAATTTACGGAAGCCCATTAGGGCCACTTCACTTTTTTTTTTCTCCATTTATTCACGTTCTTTTCTCGAATTTTCAAGATCTTTTCTTGGATTTTCATGACCGTTTCTAATAAAGGAGGTTTCAATATATTTTCTTGAATTTTCAAGTTCTTTTCTTGAATTTTCGAGATCTTTTCTTGAATTTTCGAGATCTTTTCTTGAATTTTCAAGATACTTTATTGAATTTTCGAGATCTTTTATTGAATTTTCAGGATGTTTTCTTGAATTTTCAAGTTATTTTCTTGAATTTTCAAAACAAATTCATGAAAAGATCTTGAAAATTCAAGAAAAGAATTTGAAAATTCAAGAAAAGAATTTGAAAATTCAAGAAAACATCTTGAATAAATGGAAATTAAAAAAAGTGAAGTGGCCCTAATGGGCTTCCGTAACAATTAAATGCTAAGCTACTCGAAATAAATTCCTTAATGAAGCTTCTTTGCAAATGCAGTTTCATTATTTCATTTTTCCAATATCAATTGTTGTATTACATTTCTTTTGCTCAGTGATCAACACAATCAGAGTAATCAGATTACTTTGTGTCCATATGGCGTTCCAGTCGCTGACTTTACTTCGCATTAATACTAGCTTTCCATTCTGGAAACATGTACTTCATTGAATGGAAATCAAATGTTAATATAGTCATTGACTTCTTTCTTTGCCGTGATATTTATTGACTTTGCATTCATATGTAGTTATATTTGCTCGACCGTGCGTTTATGTAATACTACATTTGTCATTCTATTAAGCATTTGTAATTAAAGTAAATATGTCTTGACCAAGATAAGAAAGCTTCTTAATTTTAAAAACTCTGGAATCAGGGAACATAGACATTTGGATCTTGATTATATCTGTTTGTGAACAAATCATATGATTGACCATATAAGCAAATAAACAGTGTTCTAAGTGTCGACGCTAAATAGTATCCACGAATGTAAATAATATGAACATGATCATTTTGTCATGTTTTTTTTGTTTGTTGAAATGATACTTTCCAGTAATGTAGAAGAACACAATTATTCCGATATATAAGCACACAATAACACATGAATATTATCTCCCGAATAGTGAGACACTAGATATAAGTTACAAATCTACGACCAACTAGAAAACATTGACAAACAATAAGCAAGTTAGTTGTAAGTTTTAAATGACAGTTATATTCGAAACGTCTTATTGTATTGTTACAAACGCTCGACAATGGGGAACATACTTCCAATCGTAAATATTATATTTCATTTCATGATTGATTAAGTTATGGATTTGTGGTGTACTACTATTGTGGTCAACTGTCAATACAAACAAACAGATTTGGCAGCGATCAGGATTAATGGGTTTATAGAGAATACCAGGCTAGTGTCTTTTGATATCAGGTTTATCAGGCGAGGCTAGGAAACGCGTAGGAATTCCGAGGCTTGCCGAGGAATTCCTACCGTTTCCGAGCCGAGCTTGATAAACTTGATATCAAAATACACTAGCCTGGTATTCTATTTATCAGGTAACTTTTTATGCTCGAAAATGACCACAGATGACGTCATTATCAATTGACAGAACGCGGACTTGTTTACGTTGCGTCATTACACTGACATCATTCGGTAACGTCACGTGACGTCATCCGACCAATGGAACGTCATTTGTCACTTCTTTATAACCCGGATGTTTGTATCATGTCAATGGCTGTTACAGCAATATGTTATTTCATCAGTGCGTATTCGGTCAATACGGGGCAGGTTACCTGATAAATAAAAATAGCACGTTACCTACGATGGTCCCACCGGGCATTATATAAGGTTGTATAGGCCATTCATAGAGAGACCAGGCGCGGATCCAGGATTTCGGGTTAGCGTAACTATTTTGCAATACTTGACTATATTATCGAACGCGCTAGAGGAGACCGGTCCGAGATGTGTTTATTCATGTAAACAAACATATTGTTCACCTCCTTAGAGCGCATGCGTAAATCTAACACATTTTGAGAAAAAATATTTTAAAAAACATTTAAAATAATTATTGAAAATTGTGTGAAACCAAAAAAAAGCGAATTTTTTTTTTTCGGTCGGATATTTTGAACAAAATATTGGCCAGAAATATCTTAATATGGGGCCAAAAAGTGTCATATAATTAAACAATTATTGTGTTTTGAGTCGGTGTACATGAGATTTACGGAACATCACTTTTCTCAGGTCCGTAAATCTCATGTACACCTCCTCAAAAGACAATAATTGTATATTATTATCTTATATTTAAGGTATCATATGAGTTGGCTCGAGGACCTTCCAAACCCGGGCATTTGAGCCCAAAAATGGCAGGCCAATGACCGTCGGCCCGTTTGTTTCAATTTCACATTGATTGACGATACATAGAAAATTACAATTTTAAACAAGGTTATTTGGTTACAATACGAGCTTGTGTCCCACCAGAAGCTGCATCAAGGTGTATGATCACGTAGTTACAACAACAACAACGTCGCCCACTCCAAAGTAAGTATTATTTGATAGTTTCCTTAATATGCAACGGATTTTGATGAAATATGGCGCAGCAAACGCTTCTTCATGAGCTGCATTTGGTGGTATATGGAGTTTGGCACAGACTGATGTCGTTTTTGCGAAGAATCGATGTCCGTGTCGGAGACACGGAAATCGATTCTTCGCAAAAACGATAGAAGTTTGGGCGAAAATACAGAGACCACCAAATGCAGCTTAATAAGACGCGTTTGATGCGCCATATTTCATCAAAATCCGTTACGTAATAAGGATACTATAAATGAATACGTACTTTGAATCGGTACAAGTTGTAGTTTGTTGTTGTTGTTAGTACCACGTGATCATACACCTTGATAGTCGTGGGGCATAATAACAAAGCAAATGGCGTTATTTAATCTCAAGGGTAATCATTGTTCTGAGTACATAACTCTAATTGCATTTCATTACATTGCACTGTTGCATATAAAGCGGAATATGTGCAGTTAGGGTAATCATACACCAAGTTACAGTTTCGCTGCCATCTTTCATCCGGGTTACACCACAGGTAAACAAACCGCAATTGCCGATATTTACATGCTGTCACAGCTGTCAGATGGCGAAAATTTTGGGCTCGGTTGGCCATGGAAAACGTGTAATCTGGTGTGTTCTTTTGGTGTATACTATTTAAAAGGACTATCTGATAGACTATTTGTGGAAAAATCGTCCCAGATACGTTAAACCGGTTCAAGAGTTGTTTAAAATGAAGACATGAATTACCGGTTCACGTTGGGTACCAGTGGCTGACATTCAAACATTTCGCTTATTGTGTAAACTATCACATATTATTTATGTTAAATAGGGTGAATACAATTGAGTGGGGACTGTAATATTTCAATCAGCAAGGTATTAATTTCATTGGTGTAGTATTGACACTGGTACAGTGACTGACATTTCAGTTGATGAGTCGCTCGCTGTCATTTTGTAATTGGTCATACTTGTTCAGCGTTTAGGCACCATTACAAGCCCACCAATACAGTACCATCAATTTGCAATATAATATATGTGTTGCCTTTGTCAATGTTCCTCAATTGACACCTGATCTGTGACTCATGATAGTTAGACATATCTTGAAATGTAATATCCAAGACCATACACTTCAGTAAACGGTGTCATAAGGATACATGTATTCTTCGGGCCCAGTGGTAGGGAAATATATTGATACATGTATCTGCATACTATTCACATCAGAGGCCACCTATCCTTTACCTGTCTAATTCCCCAACCTGACTGGTTACCACTGGCATTTGAAAGGGGGAATTATAAATAAAACATAGACAGGCATGATTTAGACAAGTCAATGGAATCCCCAGGTGGGGACTTTAGATGTACACGTATTAACACATATGTTCATACATGTATAATGTTGTCTTTGTACAATATACCTGTATAAACAAAATCAATCTGGGAATTAGACACACTATTTATTCCATTTATTCAGAATTGGACATGCAGTAATTGTCATAATGTATCAAATTATCCTGGTGTTGCCACATCCACTACTATCACAGAACACAGTAGGAAGATAGATTTCCCATCAAACACTATGTAGCAGGCACTGGGTCTCAGATACATTTGTATGTACAGAATGTGATGAAACAGGGT